>CM036247.1:30962430-31651560 GCA_020698575.1 Bostrychus sinensis | reverse complement strand
GTTTGTTGATGAAGTATGTTACAAAAGGCTAATTACTAAGTAAGTTCAATTGTGATTTTTATCTTTACAGGCTAGGATACAGAGGCTGAACCTTCAAGAAAGTCATCAACTGTTTGAGCTCTGTCTCACCCACTAACCTAGTTGATCTTGTGGACACCACCAATCCTCCTCCCAATCCTGCAGAGCCCCCTCTTGCACAGCCACAGACCTGGTGTGTCTGTGGGAACTGCCGGAAGATGCCCACACTCTTGGAACAAAATGTTGCGACAACAAGACTGTATATCTGTCATGTCACATGGAATTTGTACAGTATATAATCTAGGAATGGTTCCTGCATCTTACAAGGCAAATCTAGAATGATCTACAGGCAGAGGATGACTCACAAGAACTTGGAGAAAGCTACAGACAATTTACATTTGCTGCATACTGACAGTTTGTTGTGTGGTAGTGTGGTGTTCTTGGGCCAGGTCAGAGAATTGACTAAATTGTTGTGTATGGAAGATTTGAGACCGGTTTCCAGATCCTCATCGCAATTATGTAGGTTTTATACCATCAAGAATGTAAGTGCATATGCTTATTTGTTGGTTCTGTGCAATGCATACATAATACCTCAGTGGGATGTTTACTGTGAACACTTTAAAAAAAAAATTTCTGAAGACATGTTTTATTAAAGTTTTGCTTACTTTGTTACCCTTCAAAGTTTTTTGTAAATTGAAATGTATATTTCTGGACTTGTTTTACATCTTAATAAAATAAACCTCTTTGTTATATATAAATATTTTTAAAAAAAACTTTGTAAAGATCACACCATTCACAGTGTCGGGTCAGTAGTAATCAATCACAGCTATATTTACATGTACACTTTTTAAAATAAACCTCTAATGAATCTCCTCTCCTGGAGAAATGAAAATAATTTAAAAAATTAAAAAAATAGACAAATGTTCGAAAAGAAATGTCAGACTTTATTTTTATAACTCTTTATATTGCTCAATAAAATACAACAGTGGGAAGGAGTCAGATGGGTCAATGGATGCTTCACAGTTCTGGAGAGAGCCCTGTGAAAAGTGGTCATGATGCAAGAACCCAACAGCCACTGATGTACGCCTGTCACATGATGAAGCAATCCAGTCCATAGGTCCTGTAATAACAGAAATTGTTTCCATTACTATACACAGTCTATAAAACATCACAGTACATACCAGATAATCAAATTAGATTTTTTTAACCTACCTACATAAACTCTTCTGCTTGCTTACAGCAGTCCCAGAAGTGGTTTGTGATGTCCCAGTTCCAAGAGAGCAGTAAGGCACAATCCCTCTGCTGCCCTGCCTAAAGACATAGATATGGTCAACACTATTACAGTGTAAATAAGTACATATATACATAGTATATATACATTGTATATACATATAGTGGAAAGAAAAAGTATTGGCACCCCTTGGAAATACTAGGATTTTTGCATGATTTGGTCATAAAATGTGATCTGATCTTCACCTAAGTTACAACAATAGACAAACACAGTCTGCTTAAACTAATGCAAAAAAAAAAAAAAAAAAAAAAAAAAAAAAAAAAAAAAAAAAAAAAAAATTAATGTAGGGTAGAAAAAGTATTGGAACCCCTAGGCTAGTGACCTCTTCAAGAGCTAACTGAAGTCAGGTGTCAGCCAACCTGGGGTCCAATCAGTGTGAGAAGATTGGGGGTGTGGGTTAAAGTGGCCCTGACCAATAAAAAACACCCCGCAGTTTTGAGTTTGCCATTCTGAAGAATGATGTGAACTATGCGGCGCACAAAAGAGCTCTCAAAAAATATTGCTGCACGTTTAAAGTTTGCAAAAGAGCTCCTAGGTGTTCCACAGCACTACTGGCAAAATATTCTGTGGACAGATGAAACCAAAGTTGAGTTGTTTGGAAGGAACACACAACGCTATGTGTGGAGAAAAAAAGGCACAGCACACCAACATCAAAACCTCATCCCCACTGTGAAGTATGTTGGAGGGAGCATCATGGTTTGGGGCTGCTTTGCTGCCTCAGGGCCTGGACAACTTGCTATCATCAACAGTAAAATGAATTCCCGAGTTTATCCAAACATTTGCAGGAAAACTTAAGACCATCTGTCCACCAACTGAAGCTCAACAGAGGATGGGTGATGCAACAAGATACTTACCCAAAACATAGAAGCAAATCAACAACAGAATGGCTTCAACAGAAGAAAATACGCCTTCTGGAGTGACCCAGTCAGAGTCCTGACCTCAGTCCAATTGAGATGCTGTGGCATGACCTCAAAAGAGCGATTCACACCAGAAATCCCAAGAATATTGCTGAACTTAAACAGTTTTGTAAAGAGGAATGGTCCAAAATTCCTCCTGAGCGCTGTGCAGGTCTGATTTTCACTACAGAAAACATTTGGTTGAGGTTATTGCTGCCAAAGGAGGTCAACCAGTTATTAAATCCAAAGGTTCTAATACTTTTTCTACCCTGTACTGTTAATGTTTACATAAATGTTCAATATAAACCTGAAAAAAGTCTTTTTTTTTTTTTTTTTTTTTTCAGCATTAGTTTAAGCAGACTGTGTTTGTATGTTGTGACTTAAGTGAAGATCAGATCACATTTTATGACCAAATCGTGCAAAAATCCTAGTATTTCAAAGGGGTGCCAATACTCCACAGGTTTTTTTTTTTTCTAATACACCTATTTATAAGCCTGATACTGGGCAATGACAGCAGTTTTAAGAAATATTGCAAAAAATGAATTTATAAAGATCCTTCCTGATACCTTTAACGAGGACTGGCGTTTGGCTGTTCAGTCACACATCTCCTGTCCTTCCCACCTGGCTCTGCCGGTGTCGTAGTTCAAGGAGTTTCAGCACTGCTTGTGTAACTTTGAGGTAATGTTTTAAAAGTTTGTTGAGCCGCGGCAGGTGTTATGTGCTAACTACTTCTGCATTTGTCTAAACAGAATGATCCACTTCCGGTCACAGCTTGTAAGCGAGCAGCCGGACAAGAGCAGCTTCAAAAAACATATTTATGTCTTACACATCGCAAAATAAAAAGTAAACCAAACTAACGCTGCTATGGACTAACACAGTTTAATCCTTCAAACAAGGGTTTTAGCATTTGTGTGTTAAATATTTAACTAATCGCTGAGCACGGTTGTTGTGTCAATTAACTAAACCCGTCACCCGGCGCACTTTATTTCAGATATAATGAAGCCCAAAATTATTCATACCCCTGTCAAATTCTGACTTAAAGTTACTTTTATTCAACCAGCAAGTTTTTTTTTTTTTTTTTTTCTTACCGGAAATGACACAGGCTTCTCCTAAAAGATAATAAAACGATGTACAAGAGGTATCATTGTGGAAAAAAATATTTCTCAGCTTTCATTTACATTTGAACAAAAAGTGGCCAAAATTATTCACCCCCTCCTCAATAATCAATAGAAATATTTCAGCAATCAAACGCTTCCTATAATTGCTGAACAGCTTTTCGCATGTCTCCTTGGTATTTTTGCCTGTTCATCTTTAGCAATGAGCATCAACTCTTTCAGGTTGAGGGTCTCTTTGCCATCACCCTGATCTTTAGCTCCCTCCACAGATTTTCAATTGGATTCAAGTCAGGACTCTGGCTGGGTCACTGCAAAACGTTAATGTTTTTGTCTGCTAGCCATTTCTTCACCACTTTTGCTGTGTGTTTTGGGTTGTTGTCGTGCTGTTTCTCTGCAGACTGCCTGAAGCTGCTTATTTTCAGCTTTGTACTTACTTTCAAATATGTCGGTACGGGCTATACATTCACTGAGCTGGCTCGCGTGATTATGCCGTCCTCCAAAACAAAACAGTCGCCCTGAAAATGAGCAGCTTCCGACGGCAGACCTTCTAGTGCTACATGTTCCGGTGCAGAAAAATTGTTGTTGTAATGTCATGTGGTTATTTCCAGTGCAGGTAAATGTTATTGTAATGCGGCGGTTTCTTTTTGTAACGTGTGTTTCTGCTTCTGTAATTTGTTGAGCTCTCTGGGCCACCGTATAAAACCCTTGTTTGAAGGATTAAACTGTGTTAGTCCATAGCAGCATTAGTTTGGTGATTTTATTGTACGATGTGTAAGACATAAATATGTTTTTTGAAAGTGCCATTGTGCGGCTGCTCGTGTACAAGCTGTGTTCGGACGTCGATCATTCTGGTTTGGGTTGAGATGTGGCTCTGTGGGTTGGTTGTTTGTACGGCTTGCCAGGTCGCTTGCTGAAGGTCTGGGTCTGGAGAGAAAAGGTTGCTGGTGCGGTTTCATGCGCAGGCCTGCTAGATTCTGAAAGTTTGGGAAGGAAAAATGTTAAAGGCAGAGAGAATGGCTTGAAAATGGTTAAAGGCACACTGTCTACTGCAGATTTTTAAGGATCTTGCTCAGGGGTCTCTGGTCCTTAGGTGGAATGGCGTGGTTCCAGATCCGAAGGAATTCCTCAGTGGGGACAAAAGTCTTTAGGATCCTCTGTCCCTCATGTCTGTGAAAAAAAAAATCTCATTAGTTTAACCCAGTAGAGGAACATGGGAAATAGAAAACACAGCTACATGATGAACTCAGTTCCTCACCTGACTTCTTGGGCAGCATCCATAGCCATCTGGGACACAGCAACGACCACCCGTTCCCTGAAGTATTTCCCAGTGGCAAAGAGGTTTTCTACTCCAACCCTGTCTACCACCTGCCCCAGATGTTCAGCAGTGCTGGCCCTCACTGAGATGCAGGCGTGCCTGAGGAAGCAGAAAGTGGGGTCACAAACTTCTGTCTACATATGCTTCCATACAGTTTACATGTTGGGGATAAAAGGATGTAGTTCTTACCCATGTCCCGAGTTGAGCAGCGCGGTGATGACCTGTCCATAGCTGCAGTTCTGCACCAGGGTGTCCAGGGCTACATTCACCTTCTCCTTTATAAACATTTCTTTGCCCTGGGCCAGACGTAAAATGAGGGCCCGTGCTGTCCTCTCCACCTCGGGGTCCATGAGGACCCGCAGGTGGATGTACAGCAGGGCTATGGAGTCCACTGCAGCACAGGCCACACAGGAGCGCAGGTTCTTCACCTGAGAGAGACAAACAGTCAGTTTGACACTGGACACTTTCTTAAAAGGTGTCTAAAGAAGCTCAGAGAGAAAACCTACCTCATCTATCAGCACCAGGCAGACCTCGTGGAGTTTAGCCTTCACTGTGTTTTTGTGCTGGACGATTAGTGTCTGTAATGTGTCCATCGCAGACATCTTCTTCTGCCTGTTGGATCAAAAACACATTTCTCAATACATCGGCCATAAAGTCTGACAAGCATTTTACTCTATGTGGAGAGTTAAAAAGAACATTACCAGTCGTTGGTCCCCAGCAGTTTAAAACACTCTGCCAGATGCTCAGAGGGGTTTTTTAAGGGCTGAGCATCAGCCTTCAGCTCCATCAGGGCCCGTACTGACTCCCGTCCTCTCACAGTGTTGCCTGTGAACAAACACACACAGAATGAGCCAATGATGTGTATAAGTGACTTTAGTAATAAAGAGTAACAGATTAAAACAAGTGGACAAACCTGGTCCAGTGGTAGGCTTTAGGGTCACACCAGGATGAGGTCTGTGGGCCTTGGGCCGGGGGCCTTTAGGAGGAGTGGGCACTGTAGCCTCAGAGGCCTCAACAGGGGCCTGAGGGACAGGAACCCGAGGGACAGTAGCCCGGGTTGCAGCTGCCTGGTGTGCAGGGGGCTGAGAAACAGGGGCCGGTGCAGGGGCCCAAGCCTGAGGTTTAGGGGCCTCAGGCTTAGAGGGCTGGTGACAGTGGCGAGGGCAGCCACTTTGGAGTTGCTGGAATGACTCCACCAGAGCATTAATTTTTTTTGTGGCTGTGAGCAGCCTGCAGCCAGCCACCACCTTCACTGTGGATAAGAACAGACAGGAGCTGGGTTACATACTTTCATCTAATTTAATCCATGTTGAACATTTCCAAAGTTAAAATGAAGATCATGAGACAGTGGTGTTAAATGAACTGACCTTCTCCTTTCATTTTTAAAGTGGGAATGAGGGATTCATTCCTCCGGGGCAGACGCCATGCTGGGACAGGTGAAATAGAGGTGCTTTCAGGCGTCCATGGGGGCAGACTCCTCAGCTCCTCAGGGGTCTGACTGTCCGGCCTGAGGCTGTCAGACAAACTGTCCCAGTCTTCCTCAGTGCAGGTGCTGTTTCTCTCAGAGCTCTGCCTAAGAGCACCTGAGGGTGGAGATGGGGCCAGGGGCAGGTCCTGGCACCTCAGTCCCATCCTCTGGAGCACCGCTTTAGTCCGAGCGTTGTCCTGGGACAACAGACTGTCAGCGTGTCGACTGAGGGCTGCTCTGTGGACCTCCTGCTGTCTCTGGATCTGGTCCATCCTCTCATGTGTGGCCTGTGGATATAAACAACAGTTTGTGTTTTAATACTGCATTACAATATTACTGTATAAAGTGTATGCTGCAGATTTTTTCTTAAACAGTAAATCAGGACAGGGATTAAATATGATGATTGGAAAGACAGATTTTTTAACTAAAATTAAAATGTGGTGCACCCCTATGGAGCAGCTGTCCCAGGTCACTGAGCCTGCAGAGTCACCACTCTGTCTCTGTGTCTACAGGGGGGGCCCCGGACACTTTACCACTGAGGCACAGAGAGGCTCCTGACTCCACTGGAAGAGCACACACTCTACAAAAATGGCACTGTAAGGTCAGCTGCCCAGTGGACAAGGAAAGCACTTAGCTCAACTTCCAAGTCCGTTTCCCACTGGACCCTCAGTGGTAACAGAATTTGTAGAAATGCGTTTTTCATAAAAAAGCCAGACCAATTTCTTTTTAGTAAAACTATGTTCAGCAAATTTAGGAAGAAAGAATATGAATATGAGCTGTAATATATACTGCACTATTTAAAATGAAAAGGTCATAAAATTCCCTTTTTCAAACAGATTACAGATAAATCTTAAACTTTTGTAACACAAGTCATCAGATATACTAATTCCCATTCCAGGCCTTAGATGTACAC
Source organism: Bostrychus sinensis (assembly GCA_020698575.1). Classification (NCBI taxonomy): domain Eukaryota; kingdom Metazoa; phylum Chordata; class Actinopteri; order Gobiiformes; family Eleotridae; genus Bostrychus; species Bostrychus sinensis. Next base: position 31,644,544 of record CM036247.1, on the reverse strand, counting down.
AGTATCAGGGTATTATTTTTTACTTTTGATCCTAGTTTATGTATAAAAAACATATCTGAAAGTATGAGATGTAAGAGCCAGTTCTTACCAGGTTGTCTCCAAGACCATAGCTGATCCTGGTCCTCCTGTTGTTTTGGAGTAAACTCCTTTGCTCCATCCAGGTTTGCATGATTAAAAAGTTCAAATTCAAAGTTTGTTTTCAGAAAACACTTGAGTACGTCTGACTTCTTCAGAGATCTCTAACTAACTGACTGTTGAGTGAGTTTAACCTGACATGTTCTAAAGGTGAATTCTAGAATTTTTATCTGTGACACTGAGTTTGCTAAATGACATCATCGTTTCTGTGGAAACGAGCTATGTCCATACTGTTGTTGTATGTATATGTTCATAAACATTTTTTGATTGATTAAAAGACAATTTTTCATTTGATGAAATCCAGCTTTACTCCATCATAAAATAAAGATGTAAAGGTACAAATATAAATGAAGATGTGCTCATTTATGAACTGTCCCAGTCTCATCCCATTGCAATAGGCCAGTGAAGTTCTGGCATCAGCCTGTTCATACACAGCTGCACCAACCACAGTGAAACATTCACTATTCAGACCACCATTCAGTGAGGAATAAGGAGACAGAGGGAGCAATGGAAAGATTATGTAGGGTCGATCCTGTGTTCTGGTGATGTGACCACAATATTTGTATCTCTGTGATTGTTGTGACTGAAGCCTGGCCCTGTTCTACAAAGCTAGGTGAAATGATCCTGGATATGTCTCTGCTCCCGAAACCAAACATGAGCCCCCAGTCCTACGAAGGAGGTTACCAACTCACTGAGTCAACTCTGGGTTTGTCTGTGGAGCTGTGAACTCCCTCTACCCCTACAGCAAGGCACATATCTCTAACGGGGCGGTAATAGCTCAGTAGGCCCACTAACTGGAGGGTTGGCAGCAAGATCCCTGCTGCTGGCATTGCTGGATTTTTTTTTTGTTTCCAATACTTTTGAATAAGTAAATGTGGCCAGGGGAACATCATTGCTGTTCCTCAGAAACGAACATAACAGGTGGGTTAATGTAGGGCAGTGGTTCTCTTAACTGTTCACACCAAGTACCACCTCAGAAAAAATTTTGGCTTTGCAAATTTACTAAAATGAGCATTACTACATGGGGACTAAACCTGGAATAAACCTGGACTAAACCAAGTCTGAACTAGGACTAAGCAGAGGTTGACAGTTGAAATTTAATCACCAGTCAGAGCCAAACTAAAAGAGAAATAATATAATTCAATAATATTAAGCTAAATAATCATTCAACTAAAAAAAAAAAAAAAAAAAAAAAAATAAAAAAAAAAAAAGCTCTGTACAATAACATTAGCTTTACTTGGGTTATAAATACAGTAGACTTCATTTACTAATAATGAAAAATGCCTCAAATAATGATCTTACAGTTAAAATGCTCTGTTGGCCAAAATTTGTTTTAAGGCATGTACAAGTATTTTGGTTGATTTGAATTAAATGTTATTTAAATTATCCATTTAGAGTAGATGACTCAAAATAACCACACTTTGTGTTTGTGCAAACGTTTTACAATAAGTACCACCTCAGCAGATATTTGGCTTTACAAGTACAATTTCACAGACTGAAATGAGCTGTAGTAAATAAGGACAAAGCAGGGACTAAACCAGGAAGAAATCAGATTTATTTCTGTACTAAGTTTGATTAAAAAATGTTTTTACCTAAATTCTAATCTTTACCCTACCACTGGCATTTACAGTACTTGTATACACTTTGGGCAATCCACAAAAGCAATATTGCAGAAGTCATTTTCCCACTCAGGATTATCCTCAGGCTTCTTATCCCCTTAAGCTCCCTGCATATGGGAAATAATATTAATTCCTGTTAATACCATGTTATTAACACCGTTAGTACAAGCCAGACTCTCAGGGAGATTTGGGATTTTCTCTGAACTAACCTGTAAATATGATGTTATTAAGATTTACTAAAAAGTGAAATGAAATGTTAAATGTTTTAGGTTTTTTTGTATCTTTTGAGTTTTCAAGTTGACAATGTGATAATTGCACATTTCATCTCACACATTCTCAGACACTATAAAGCAAAGCATAGAATTTAAAAGGCAGCTTTATTGGATTTCCTTACCCCCTGGGTCAAGTTATTGGCAGACCTACCCTGGATTAGCTTGTTCATACACACCACTACAGGTATTCACAGTCACAGCACAGCATCAGCCATATAATATGTTTTTATTACTTAGCCGTCAGGAATTTGTCAATTAGGAATGCCTAATTAGAAATACAACACACTGTATTTAAGCTGGACATGTCGGAACCAGAACTGAAACTTGAAATTTTAATCCTAATTGGGAATTTGTATTTTTAGCCACGATGACCAGATGTGGCCAATAAATTCTGGTGAGCATAGGTCACCATGAAGGTATTACATAATGTCATTAGGTGCACTTGTAAAAGCAAATTCTCTTTGAAAATTAAAATGTAATCTGCACACTCCACCAGAGTTGCACAGGGGCCATTATGATGGGGCCAAATTGCAAGATCTGCACTAATAAGATACTTAGACTCAGTATTTCCAGTTAAATCATGGTGGTTTCCACAACTTAAGCTTATTTTTTTTACCCCATAGTCTAAAACTGAATTGAAAATATAAGTCTTTTTTTAATAGTTTAATGCACTTAAGATGCATCAACTGCTACTGATGCTGATGAGGTTGTGGCTTAAACCTAAATTCATTATTTGTTGGTACATAATTATAAAGACACACACTTGCTGTTAACCTGTGCAAAAATTGCCTTACATTTTTGAATTAGAAACATTAGAAACAGATATACTCAAATCTTACTAATCTAAAAGGTTAAAAATCTAATCAGCACTAAACTGATACAATAGTTTTTTTCCACAGACTAACTCTAAATTTGGCGATGTAATTTTGGGGATTAAATACTTTGGTATGTAAAAAAGTGATTCCAATCTTTAAAAAAGGTGACAGCTGTCCATAGCCCCTGAACCTCCAAAACTCCTGTCAAACCATTGCAGTGAACTAGAAAGAAAACACAGAACAGGATAGCATATTTGTAAGTGCACTAAAATAACACAACCCAACTTTTGGAGCACATGCATTCAGCTAATGATAATAAAGACATTTGATAAAAATCAAGTTTAAAGTCATTTTCTGGTTATCCTGAACCGTACAAATATAACACTGCTGAATGTCTGCTCTGGTAACTTTACAATTTGTGAAAAGTATTAACTATGCCCTATGCTGCTAGCTTAGCTGCTGCTGATCCATGGCGTTGCATACCATGCTAAGTGCTAACAGAGCCTCACACATACTGGAGAAGCTGCTTTTGTAACAGGCTTTACAGTATTACTTATTTTATTGGCAAATACTGAATATTATTTATGACCCGGCCAAATTCAGCACAGCATTACAGCTATTGTAGCTAGCATCTTTGTGTTTTGTTACTGAACTTGCAGCACATCGTTGATAATATGTACCTTTTTCTAATTTTTAGCCTTTTAAAAACCAGGATAATTCCTTTTCAAAATTGTGCACAACTTAATATGACTGCTTTTTAACCATGCATAATGGCACACCATTTTTCTTAGATAGGCCTTGATGTCAACTTACAAACCTCAAGAATATTGTCTCCCTGGACAAAGAAAATACTCATTCCATGAAATGTCAGAAAATTACGTAGATATTCTGTGATTTACTCACCAGAAGATGCTCAGTACAGTGGAGGGGACAGAAAACAGCTTTGCTATCTGCTCCAGGTAAACTCCACCCATGTCGGGTGAAATTTAAATTCAACACTGGTGTAGTGTAACAGCTCCAACAATTCACTCTCAGGTTCTACACTCAGTTTCAACTCCAACTCTTTTTGGTGAATCACACTCTTAGTGTATAATTAAATCACAAAACTGTTGAAATAACTCCAGAGGACCTACACTTTACTCAAAACAACACCAACACTGTGATTTTAACACTAATGAAATTGCTGTGTTGTCAGAATGGACCCTATAGTTATGAAGCACATTCAGAAGGTCCATATATCATACTTTTTCATTTCAAAAAGTGCACTGTACTTTCCTGAAGTCTTTAAAACATGTTAGTGCTACAAAATAAATAAATAAATAAATAAATAAATAAATAAATAAATAAATAAATAAAATACATGTTTATTTTTCTTTTACTAAACTTTGTCAGCATTTACGGAAGCGCATAGTAATCACCAAAAAAAAAAAAAAAAAAACTATCTCGTAATTACCAGATAGTTTTTTTTTTTTTTTTTGGTGACTACTATGCGCTTCCGTAAGCATTAAAGCTGCTGGTTTATAAATGGTACTGCAGTCTAAATTCAAACAAAATCAAATCAGTGGTCTCTTTTCTGATTGGATGATCGGCAATGCAGTTTTAGAACCAAAACAAAAAATGTCAATAAAAACAACTTGGGCATTGTGTAAAACATATTTTTAATTGTTAATAACTTAACTGTACCATTGTTATCAGTAAAATTAATATTTGATTTAAAAATGTTTACATGATATCTTTGGGCACATGTGGGTAATTTATATGAAATATAAATGCTGCTCATAGCAGCTTTAAGTAAAAAAAAAAAAAAAAAAAAAAAAAATGCTAATATTCATGCTAATATTTTAATATTTGACACGCGTGCATCATCATGTAGGCTAGTTCAGCTCCTCGCTGGAGTAGATTGGGGGTGGGGGGTTAGCCCATGTCTTATTTAATTTGTCTTAACCGTGGACTGTGAGGGGCAGGACCCGGGAGAGGAGGGGGTGCTGCTTTTATTTATACCGAGCCCCAGCCCAGCGCCTCTTCCCTCTGCTCTGCTCACCTCTTGTCTCCGGGCAGCAGCTGCAGCGGAGGGTGGCTCTGGGGTACGGTGCTGTTCAGAGCGGACCGCGCGAGACTGAGGACAAGCCGCGTGCGTGCACCTGTCCTGTCCTGTCCTGAGAAGACGGGGGAAACTTTCAGGATGACCTCTGAAACCTGGAGCCAAAGGTTAGTCTGAAATTCTTTATAACATTTCACTCATACCATGCTTATAACTGAACCTAAGTTTAGGATTTGTTCACTAAGGGCATGCTATCAGTTATCTTAGCTTACTGTTTTTTTATGTTAGCTAAAGTTAGCTTAGTGGAAAACTTGAATGATTAGCAAATGCTAGCTTTATATTTTGTAGGCATTTTTGTCTTTCTATTAATATTCATGGGGTTTGTGCCACTCTCAGGGTCAGTCATGGAAAACCTGGAAAAGCAATTTTCAGGCCCTGGAAAACGTTGAGAATTTTATATTTTAGTGTAAAGTTTTGGAAAGGTTTGGGAACTGTGAACAGCCTGAGTAACATTGGGCCACTACTAGTTAAACCTGTGCCAGCTAGAATACAGTAAATGTTCTCACTGTAGGAAAAAGTGACCATTTACTTTTTTGTCAGAATATTTTAACAAATTTTTTTTTTTTTTTTGCTGATCTTTGGCTTTTTTGGGTTTGGTAATGCTTTAAAACAGCACAGGTGATTAGTTTATATCTAATATACCATAATTATCTTTTAATCACTGGTGTACAGGATATAAGTCAGTAAAATTAGTGGGTGAAGAAGTCGTTTTTTCTTAAACTGACTAATTTCCAAATTTAACAAATGAAATTGCAGCATTTTTAATTTTTCAGGTCTTGGAAATTTAGTCAAACGTTTTGGAAAAGTCATGGAAAATTCTTGATAAAAAAGTGTATGAACCCTGACGCTGGCTTTATATTTTGTAGGCATGTTTGTCTTTCTATTAAGATTCATTGGCTTCGTGCCACTCTCTGGGTTTGTACAGTCATGGAAAACCTGGAAAAGTGACTAGTGACTGACTAATTTTCAATTTTAACAAATCAAATTGCAGAAAAAAGTTTATAATGCTCCACACTGGACATTTTGAATACTATTTAAAGTCATTTTCAGCTCTTGGAAATTTAGTCAAAAGTTTTAGAAAAGTCACAGCAATTTTTTGGTAAAAAAAGTGTATGAACCTTGCACTCTTCTTTAACAATGGAGTTGATAATAATATAGTAATTTTTATGTAATTGCTGTTGTTAAGGTTTACCTAATGCATAATAATTGTATGCCTTACTATAATGACATAATTACTGCATGTATAACATATAAGCCAATGCATCTTGCAGTGGTAATTTATTTTATTGGTAATGTTCAATAATGTTTTTGCATTACACTAACTTTACATTATTATTTAACCACATTACTACTCTACTACTACACCATTGTAAAAGTTGTATAGTAGCATTTAACCTTCTAAAATAGTCGTGTTTGGTATTATTTCTTCATCAGAATCTCAACAATTGAAGTAAGTGTTTTCAAGTATTAGTGCACCTTCTTGTTATAACTTAATAGTGTTTCAAGCCTTTCTCCACTAGTCCTTGTCTCTGAACAAAATGTTACTTTTTCATTATTTGCTTCATGAGGCATTTAAACATGCTATTGTTCATGCTAATCATAATTGCAAGTTGTCAAAACTAGGGCTGCACAATATATTGCAAATTTATTGTTATTGCAATATCAGTAAACACATTATCCGTATCACAGGACATGTGTATCGCTATGGTCTTCCATCTGACAAAGATTTTCACTCAGAATCAAATCAAGGCTGTAAATAAAAATGTGTTGTGAGAAAATAAAAATATTCAAAATATAAGTGCAGATTTAGTCACCATTTCCTAAAATTGGTCTTAATTTAGCTTTTTTTTTTTTCTAGCTTAGGTTTAGTCTTTATTACGTTATGATTTTGACACAGTTTTGACTAAAACATACAGGGGCTTATATTTCTGCTTTAATTTAATTTACCATGTGTCAAAATAGTATAAAAATATCAATCATGTTGTCATGGCTGTATTAAACATAGATATTGTGTGTTTTTTCAGTATCTTGTAGCCCCAGTGAAAACTGTAATTTTACCACAGCTGTAAGATGAGGAAAAACCTTTTAAAGGCATACTTGCACACTCAATTAAATGTCAAAAAGATTAATTTGATAATGTTTTGGCTAAGCAGGCTTATTCAAATCATTGTATTGATCTTTAGACCTTTTAAATGCCTTTGAAATGCCTAAATATGACTTTGGAAAAATTAAATGACTTCTGCCTGTTCCTAGCCAGGTTTTTACAATTTGTAAGCTCTTATTGTGAAGTGTGGGAGATCTTCTGCCCAGTCACACACATAGTCATCTAAATGGTTTTGCAGTGATCTTGTAACTTGTGATTTTTGTCTTGGTTTTGTCTTCATTGCCCCTGAAGCAGTGAGTCAGCACTTCACTACAAACAGAATGCTTTGGAATGAATAGTTCCAAATGCTTCTTGAATATCAACTTGTAATGAGTCGTCCATTTACCTCCCTCTTCCTTTCCCCAGCCCTCCTTGGCTATTCCTTCCTTCCTGTAAGGTGGGGGACGGGGGTTGCCCCGGAGATGGGCAGACCAAGTCATTTGAGGTGGCGCGATGTGGCACTGGTGCTCCGCCAACAGTGAGTGGTGGTCTTCACTGGGAGAATGGAGAGGGGCGCAGAGTGAGGGGGGTGATGGCTCAGCAACTCTCTGATGTTTAACTGACAAACTGAGGCCGATCTGGTGGATTCTCACAAAATACTTCACACTTCAGACACTTTAGAAAGTTCAATCTCGAAAGTAAGTTACACATCTAGAGTGGGTTTTAAACTTTAGCCCCAAATACTCTTTCTGTGCAATTAAAACATTTTCTAAGCCAGTTATTGTCCTATGGTATATATAATACTAGTAAAGTAGCTGTTGTAAAGGTTCTAACAAATTGACTAATCCAGCAGTTCTCAAACTGTGGTATGCAGTTTTCTTCTGGTACTACTCAGGAGTCTTTTGCAGTTCAGGGCCTGATTTAGTTTGATTTAGAGCCAGTTTATTCATGTTTTAGTCCTCCTCTGCTTGGGTAATAAATTTGAAGTGCAGACCTTTGCTTAGTCAGTGTGAAAATATCTCGCAATCTGTTGATCTCGCTTTGAGTGCCCTTAGACCCGGAAAGGTGCTATATAAAAAGCTTTACAAGCTTCTCAAGGGCTTAATCTGAATCCATTATTCATTCACTCCTGAGTCCTCCTCATTCACTCCTGAGTCCTCTTCATTCACCCCTGAGTCCTCCTCATTCACTCCTGAGTCCTCCTCATTCACTCCTGAGTCCTCCTCATTCACTCCTGAGTCCTCCTCATTCACCCCTGAGTCCTCCTCATTCACTGCCCCCCAAACTTTGAACATCAAATATTTTCTGAGGTGTTTAAAAATCACTGAACTGAGTGGTCTAATTGACAAATCCACACACTTTCTTTTTTTTACTTTTAGTCTTGCAGTAGATGTGCTATTCAGGGGTGGCAGTGGCAGTGGCTCATTAGGTAGAGCCTTTTGCTCACTAACTAGAAGGTTGGTGGTTCGATCCCTGCTACCTCATTGCATATTTCTGTTGTGTCCTTTGAGAAGACACTTCACCCAACTTATCTGATGTATGAATGTGTTAGTGTGATCATGTGTTTGGTGGTGGTCAGAGAGGCTGTAGGTGCAGAGTGGCAGCCACATCTTCATCAGTCTGCCCCAGGCCAGCTGTGGCTACAGAAGTACTTTAGTTAAGTTTTAGTTCTCATTCAGGGTAGCCTCAAGGTTTTACAATTATTAAAAAGGTATTCAATTTGATGTTGTCAAAATCAAGGCCTTAAAAGTATTAAATCATAATGACAGTTATTAAATTTAGTTAATCTAGGTCTTAAATTGTCAAATTTGGACATCTAAGTCAAGTTTTTCAATGTTGTAATTGCCAAAATATATTTTAGATCAATAGTTCACGAGTAGATTGTTTTGCAAGTTGGATATGAATTTGGCAATAAATTCTATAAATAGTGGTTTTACAAATATCTTGAAGTTGCCCACGGAAAAGTGCTTTTATTAGTAAGTTTTTTGAAAGCGTTTTGAGATTTTTAATGCAGAGCTGGAATTATTTCACCTAAATTAGACTTTTAAAATAAAACCAGTGATTTTCAGAGAGTAATACAGATATTGCATTAGTGTGAAATGTATACAGATTATTGTTCTTTAGCCAGCGACATCTTGGCATTAAATTTTATTCTAAGTGGCATTAAAAAGTTTTAAAAAGGTCTTAAATTTCATGAGAAATAACCTGGAGCTACTGTTATTATGTAGGAGCAGTGTACAGTAGGGCTGACAGCCGGTCGCTTAGTTGATTAATTGGTCAGTGAAGTTTTAGTTGACTATAATGTTTTTGGTCGATTAGCTGCATCCACTCTTTGCATTGAAAAAGCTGGTCTCATGGCCTCTGGTCTCTCACTTTATAACTTTTATTTTTCATTTTATTTAAGAAATTGTAGATGACTTTACATTGCAGTGTATTTTACAACCATATTTTGTAAATGTTTTATCTTCTAAGCTTCTAAGTCACTTTGTTATGTAAGACTGTGGTAAATCCCCCACATATCCTTTGGTCGATTTCGGTCAATTAATCGCTCTGCTGGGCATAACTTTGTTCGACTAATTTCTTAGGTCAACTACAACCCTAGTGTTCAGACACATTAGGATCAAAGAAACAGATGTACTGCACCAGATTAATGCTAAATTACTGTTTTCCATCTGTAGTCCCTGGATACACTAGAAATAACTGTATACACCCCTCACATTCATCTAATAATAATAATAATAATGGATTGGATTTATATTGCGCTTTACAAGCTTTTCAAGGTTCTCAAAGCACCTTACAATTTGGTCCATTATTCATTCACTCCTCAGTCACACTCGGTAGTGGTGAGCTACTTCTGTAGCCACAGTTGCCCTGGGGCAGACTGATGGAAGCATGGCTGCCATTCTGCGCCAACGGCCCCTCTGACAAACACAGTCACACTGACACATAAGTGGGCAAGCGTCTCTACCAATTGAGCTACTGCCGCCCCACATCTAATGAAATGAATTCACCTAAAACATTACACATCATTAGGGCTGCAGCTATCGATTATTTTGGTAATCGAGTAATCTATCGATTATTTTGTTCGATTAATTGAGTAATCAAATAAAAGATACTCTTGTGTGTCTGCATATTTTAAAAAGTAACACATTTTAATGCACATTTGTGAATCTGTCAGTCTAACATTAAGAAGTGTTTTTTTTTTATATTTTAATGCATTACATGGCAAATAGCTTTGTAAATGTAGGTTTTATTATTGCACAATATGATATGGTCTAGTAATTATATACTTACTTATACTTTTTATTTACTTATACTGGGCTATATTATTATATACGTATTATATATTTAATCAGAATATTTGTAAATGTCTTTACAAAACAATGCAAAAGCTACAGAGGTGTGCATTCCCCTCACAGTTTAAAAAGTATTTTAGTTGTAACCCTCTCTGCTTCTAAAAGTGATATCTATTATCATTTATACACCAGGGGCCTGTTAAAGACGCTAAACACCACTGAGCCCACACGGCTAATTAGCATAGCTACATAAACAAAGTTCGCAAGTTACCGCAGCGGATTGCACATCACACTACCTGTTCATTTCGGCCAGTTTGCTGCCACCTACTGAACAAAGGTTTTACAGAGGTAATAAGAATACTTTCTCTGTGATTATTAGTGTTTTTGTCAGTCTGCAGGGTCTCCAGAGTCAGTATTTAAGCTGCTCTGTGCGTTAGCTGTAGCATTAGTCAAACAGTGCGACGCTTGGAGGACGCCGTTTCCTCTAAAACGATGGTGCTGTTCTCTACGTAGTTTATATATACAAAATACAAAATGTTTATAGCCCAACGACTGCCTTACTGTCACTAGTGTGTTGTGCATTAACCGTGCAGAAACTTTATTCCCAGCGCGATGCGCCAGTCTTATTTACGTTAATTAAACAAAGCTTCGAGTTCAAAGAATGTTAACTTTTTACTAATCGAATTACTCGAATTACTCGAATAACTCGATGAATCATTGCAGCCCTACACATCATCCCACATTCATCCTAACCTGAAGGCCATACACAAAAGATATTTCATGCCAGAGTTTACCACCACTGAGTGTGACAAAGTGAATGAATAATGATCTAATGTAAATTGCTTTGAGAAACTTTGGCTTGGAAAGCACAATAAAAATATAACCCATTATTATTATTATTAGTGCTAATTGATATCTCAGTTCTGTTCAGTTTATTTGCCATTTGCAGTATAAAAAAACACATTGGAAAACATTTGCAAAGAGCTTGAAGTGCACTGTCAACATTTAAACAGACAAATCATACAAAACACAAAGCCTAAAAAACAACATATGGACCGATCCATCCATCCATCTGGTCATCTGGTTAAAAGTACCAACGATTGCTGTTTACATGTGCATACAAGATCATATACACATTGAGTACATGAAGGTCTTGTTCCACGAAATCAGTGCTTATTCTTACATACTGGCCTCAGAATAGATCAGTAGGCCTATGTCAGGGTATTCCCAAGGACTTAAAAGCTTTAAAAAGGTATTCAATTTGATTGCGTCTTAAAAATATTACATTTTATGAGTAGGTATTACATTTTGTTCAGGTCTTACATTATGTTTTATGTTAACATTACAAAAAAGTAGAGTCACCACATTAACAAAATATATTTACTGAAGAAATGTTATCATTGAAATACATGATTCATTTATTTTTATGTTGTTGTTGTTGTTTTTTTTAATGCAGCATTGGAGTTCCTCCATCTGTATTAGGCTTAAAAATAAAGCACTGAGTTACATAGAGTAGAACAGATAATTCACATTCATACAGATTATTGCTCTGTTGTTGATGATGCTGGCATTAAATTTCACTCTAAGTGGCATTAAAAAGTCTTAAGAAGGCTTTAAATTTTATTTGGAGCTACCCTGGCCTTCGGTCCACAAGTGGGTGCATGTATTTCATCTACTCCCCCCTTTTCCCTCCACCAACCTTAAATGACCTTCACTGGCAACTTGAGTGGTCAAACTTCTGCTGGCCTCAGACACCACCATTTTCCACAAGATGCAGCCATAGACTATAAAACTACTTGTGATGCAACTCTTTGCCTTGGATGCAACTGTTTACCAACCAGCCTCTCCAGGGAAAATACACCCTCACGTCTTCCTCTTTCAGTCTCTCTTTCTGTGTAAATTCTGACATTGCTAAAGGTCACACACCATTCTCTGTGAAGAGAATAAATAAAACATATACATAATATATATATATATATATATATATATATATATATATATATATATATATATATATATATATATATATACATAATAACAAATAAAATTTGTTATTATTATTATTATGAAGACATAGCTACACAATTAGATATCTAGAACTTTTAATCTTGAACTGATGAATAATGTTGTCAACAAACTGCTATAGACAAGGGCTATTTTTAGGCAATTGCTTAAAATCAATGGAAGCTTAATTAAAATGCTATAGAACTGATTAAATATTAAATGGTCTTAATAGGCTGCAGAGTATTTCAGTCTAATTGACCTCTCTCTGCAGGTAAAGTGTTCATTAATTTAGGCCTGTAGGACAAAGCTGACAGGTTGTGACTTTCTGAATGTTTCTGCTTTTCAGGAACTACCATATTTTCCAGACTATAAGTCACTCCTGAGTATAAGTCATCATCGGTCAAAAAATGTGTCATGAAGACGAAAAAAACATATATAAGTCTCACTGGACTTTCAGTCGCATTTATTTGAAAATTTATTTCACAAAATTCAAGACCAAGAACAGACATTCTGGAAAGTTATTCAGCTACACAATAGCATAAAGAACAAACCTGAGAGGCTGAATCGGCTAAATGAACATTACAAGCCTGCGAATCCAACAAGCAAGTTACCGGTAAGCATGTTCACCAAGCTCCCGATCTCATTCTACATCACTAAATACTGCTGACAGTAGTTGTCACAAGCCTAGAGTGCCCTCTTGCGGCTGTAGACGGTAATGTTTACTCCATGGTTCATGTTAAATTATATATATTTTGATACATAAGTCGCACCTGACTATAGGTCGCAGTACCAGGCAAACTATGAAAAAAAGTGCGATTTATAGTCAGAAAATACGATACATTACATGTGTCATATAATATAATAACTAATACTTTTAAATTTTAAAATGACACTGAAGCCTAGGGTTAGGGTTAGTGCAAAAGGAAGTTCATATGTTTGCATCATGCTGTAATTGTACATGCTACAATACGTAAGATGAGTGTCTAGGTAGGAAAATTGACAACTAAAAGCATCACTGATTATGCTAAATCTAGAAGGACTGGTCCTCGGAATGACACACAGGGGTTCAGAGAAATCAGAATTCAGCTCACACTCTGCTGCTCCTCAAGTCTGACTCAAAGACACTACAAAGCTCCCAAGGACACAGCAGTCTCTCTGTCCATCTGCTACACACTTTGCACAAAGGACGGGGTTAGTATAAATACATGAAATATAATCAGTATGTATCCAGTGTTTTTGATTTTTCAGTTACATTGGTTCCATTTTCCTGGAATTCAGAGGATAAATCTTATCAAAGTTGTATTTGAATATGTCAGATTCATATTTTTGATAAGGGCTACAAGGTATGAAAAAAAATCATGCAATATGTGATAACTAGAGATGAGAGCAACCATCAGGTACTTTCCCGTTGCGCCAAGTCCCCGCCCCTGTGAAAACATCTCTATTCACTCAGTGGCGGCAAATACAAATTATCAAATCTTTTGTTGTTCAGGACTTAAAATACTAAACACTTGCTCCCAGAAGCACAGCTAGCACAGATCAGTTAAGCTAACAGTTCTATTCCCTCACTGACAAAGAAAGATCAGTGTTGTTATTTGAAGAAACTTTGTGAAATAGGAGCTGATTGCTAACTTAGCTGCTTCTGTCACGGGGGAATGACCCCATGTAGTGGATGTATTTTAGTACAACAACAGTATGCTTCATTTAATGTAATTCATGACAAATACAATATCAGTAAAATGTTGGCTGATTTAAATGAGCTTAGTGTTAATTTAGGTCTGGACTGAAACTACATCTACATTTATATTAAAAAGATCTATGCCTTTTATAAAAGCTTATAAAACCATTGTATCAAATAGCCATCTTTAATCTTGAAACTAGCTAAAGTTAAGTAAATAAATGTTTTATGTGGTATTCAGATATGAACATTAACAGAGTGACTTGTCACTTTTAAATGTGTACATCTGACAAACGCATTGCACTATACTTATACAGTAAACTGGGGTCCAGCTGGTCATTTTTTCCTTCCCGTTCTTTCTGTGTCTTGTTATTGATTGGTTATTGAAAGTACAAAACCAATTGTAGCAGCGCTTGGCCTGACTCCACCAGTTTCCCTCCCACTCGTGGGTGTTTTTTTTTTTTTTTTTTTTTTTTCACCCAAAAAAAGGGGAGTTAACATTCTGGCAACAAGGAAGTGACATAAGGCTGCTCTCATCTATGTTGAGTTTTGCGATAACATTATGTTTGGTGATATTTTGAATTGTATTTTTGGCATAGTAAGAAGAAATATAAGTCCCTGTATTTACTGGTCAAAAGTGTGTTACAATCAAAACTTAACAAAGACTAAACCAGGACTAAACAAGGCTAAACCAGGACTAAAATAAGGCAAAACAAGGATAAACCAGGATTAAAATAAGACTAAAACAAGGCTAAACAAGGACTAAAACAAGGCTTAACAAGGACTAAATTGAGAATAAACAGGAAAAAACAGGGCAAAAACAAGGCTAAACAAGGACTAAACCAGGACTAAGCAAGGAAAAAACTGGTCTAAAACAAGACTAAACAAGGACTAAAACAAGACTAAACAAGGACTAAAACAAGACTAAACAAGGACTAAAACAATACTAAACCAGGACTAAAACAAGGCTAGAGCAGGGCTTAAACAAGGCTAAACAAGGACTAAACTAGGACTAAACAAGGCTAAAGCAGGAATAAGACTAGGTTAAATCAAGACTAAGGCAAAACCAGAACAATACAAGGCTAACTCAGAACTAAACCAGGGCTGAAATTAGGCTAAACTAGGACTAAATACGGCTAAATGAGGACCTAAATAAGGAAATCACAATTACTGTATATCTGGGCTTTCTATTGTAGTGTAAATCTCCGCCAGGTGGAAGACATGTTTTTATTTCTTGCAATATATATATATATATATATATATATATATATATATATATATATATATATATATATATATATATATATATATATATATTATATATATTTATAGGAGGCATCACACAACAACAGTGCACAGTGGCTGGAGGATCTAAGAGCAGACCACAGCAACCTCCCTGAACAAGAACCAGTAACCATCACAGTGGCAGACATCCAACAAAGAGTCTCAGGTATGAAAAACTGGACAGCACCAGGGCCTGACATGATCCACACCTACTGGCTGAAAAAGCTAACTTCACTCCATGAGCGCCTGGCAGCACAAATGAACCAGCTGCTAAAGGATGGGACCCACCCTGAATGGCTAACTGAAGGCCGGACAATCCTGATCCAGAAGGATCCCCTGAAGGGAACGGCCCCATCCAACTATCGACCAATAACCTGTCTCCCCACCACATGGAAGCTCATGTCAGGCATCATAGCGACTAAGATAAGTGGGCACATGGATCAATACATGAGCACAGCACAGAAGGGCATTGGTAAAAACACCAGAGGAGCTAAGCACCAGCTACTCGTAGATAGAACAGTCGCTCAGGATTGCAAAGCCAGACACACTAATCTGTGCACCGCCTGGATTGATTACAAGAAAGCCTATGACTCAATGCCACACACATGGATCATGGAATGCTTGGAGATGTATAACATCAACAGGACTCTAAGAGCCTTCATTGCAAACTCGATGAGGCAGTGGAAGACCACCCTTGAGGCCAACTGCAAGCCAATTGCACAAGTGTCCATCAAATGTGGGATATACCAAGGCGATGCTCTGTCCCCGCTGCTGTTCTGCATAGGTCTGAACCCGCTCAGCCAGATAATCACCAAGACTGGCTATGGGTACCGACTCAGGAACGGGGCCACCATCAGTCACCTCCTCTACATGGATGATATCAAGCTGTACGCCAAGAGCGAGAGAGACATTGACTCACTGATCCACACAACCAGGATCTACAGCAATGACATCGGAATGTCATTCGGACTTGAGAAGTGTGGGCGGATGGTGACAAAGAGAGGGAAGGTAGTCCATACAGTAGGGGTCCCACTCCCAGATGGCAGAATAGCAGACATTGAGGACAGCTACAAGTACCTTGGAATCCAACAAGCAAATGGCAACCTGGACCAGGCCACAAGAAAAGCAGCCACAGCCAAATACCTCCAACGAGTAAGGCAAGTCCTAAGGAGTCAGCTCAATGGCAAGAGCAAAGTCCGGGCAATCAACAGCTATGCCCTGCCGGTCATCAGATATCCTGCAGGAATAATAAGCTGGCCAAAGGAAGAGATTCAGACGACAGATGTGAAAACACGGAAGCTCCTAACCATGCATGGAGGGTTCCACCCCAAATCCAGCACCCTGAGACTGTACACTAAGCGCAAGGAAGGAGGCAGAGGACTGATGAGTGTCAGAACCACTGTCCAGGATGAAACATCCAAGATCCTTGACTACATCAGGAAGATGGCCTCAACAGATGAAGTTCTAAGTGAATGTCTCAGGCAGTGGAAAACAGAGGACGAGGTGCTGGAGGAACCATCATGGGAGGAAAAGCCCCTACATGGGATGTACCATCAACAGATAACTGAAGTGGCTGACATCGAGAAATCCTACCAATGGCTAGAAAGGGCTGGACTAAAGGACAGCACAGAGGCACTGATCATGGCTGCACAGGAGCAGGCCTTGAGCACCAGAGCAATAGAGGCCAAGATCTACCATACAAGACAAGACCCCAGGCCCCTGAGACAATCCAGCACATAACTGCAGGCTGTAAGATGCTGGCAAGGAAAGCATACATGGAGCGTCATAACCAAGTGGCTGGTATATTGTACAGGAACATCTGTGCAGAGTACAGTCTGGAAGTCCCGAGGTCAAGATGGGAAACACCTCCAAAGGTGATAGAGAATGACCGAGCTAAGATCCTGTGGGACTTCCAGATCCTGACAGACAAAATGGTAGTGGCGAACCAACCGGACATTGTGGTGATGGACAAACAGCAGAGGAAAGCCGTTGTGGTTGACATAGCAAGCGATTGTAACATCAGGAAAAAGGAACACGAGAAGCTAGAGAAGTACCAAGGCCTCAAAGAAGAACGTGAGAAGGCCTGGAAAGTGAAGGCAACAGTGGTGCCCGTGGTCATCGGAGCGCTCGGGGCAGTAACCCCCAAACTGGAAGAGTGGCTACAACAGATCCCAGGAAAAACATCAGACATCTCAGTCCAGAAGAGTGCAGTCCTAGAAACAGCAAAGATACTGCGCAGAACCCTCAAGCTCCCAGGCCTCTGGTAGAGGACCCGAGCTTGGATGGATGAAACCGCCCGCGGAGGGCGAGAGGACAATTTTTTTTTAATATATATATATATATATAGTGTTGTGCCAGAATCACGATAACAATAAACTTTATATTTACCTTCATCAAGGAGGTCATGTTTCTGTTGGCATTTGTTGGTTGTTGTGGTTGTTTTTGGTGTTGATCTAAAAAAAAAAAAAAAAAACCTCACAAGATATGGGAATAGAACTCCAGCCACATAGCGTCACTGAAGGAACATATGGCTAGATTTGGTTGATTCTTTACCAATGTGTCATAAAGGGTATTGTGATTATGTATAGAGCATTTATACCTGAACTAGAAGATCCCACTTCACAAGCCTGTCAACTTGAAAGAACAGAACAACATAATTTTATCTTTAAAGTAATTTGATTTCTAGTTGATGCTATTTTATTTATACCCAAACCAGGAATAGAGCAGATTGTTGCTCCTGGCAATTTTTTGCCTTTTCTCAGCTCTTAACTTGACATGTTTTCTCCACAGGCTGGGTGCGCCTGTGTCCATGTTTTTGTGTGCCATCTGCCTGCTTATTCTGCCTCCGTCCTCTACCGCCCACGACGAGTCCGGTAAGGAACAGTGCCCCCTTTGACTTTTTACAACAAGTACTGTCAATGACATCCACCAGTTCATTAAATCGTATTTGACCTTTGACTTCTGAGGGCAAACAAAGGCTTCTTACACACTTGCATCACCTTTGCAAATGGCCAGTTTTCACCGCTGCTGGAGTAGAATACAAACAGACTGCCTTTTGATGAATGCATGCATAATCTGCTGCATATGGGATGTATTGTGTACTCAGTAAACAACCACCTGTTAATTAATCACCCATAAAAAGAGCTTTTAGTCATCCATAAAAAAAAGCTTTTTAATTAATAAAAATAATAAAACTGGCAAAACACAGAGAAAATACAGAGAGCAATGAGGAGATACAACATAAACTCACCAGTAAAGCCACACCTCAAAAACCATCAGACAACTACTAACACACCCAGAAGACAAATTAGACCCAGATCTCAAATGTAACATCATATACAAAATACCCTGCAAGAGAAAACGAGAACCTTAAATCTGCAATTTCAGACCACTGCAAAAGAGAAAGCTATAATGGACTGGGACAGAGCTAAAATGACTGGGGCAGAGGACAACAAATACTGTCGTTGGATTAAGGAGGCAGCTGAAATTTGGAAACAAGCCCACAGGACAGTAAACCAGGACCTGGAATACTGTTGTAAAGAAGTCTGGCAGCAGAAACCTGTTTAAATCAGTTGACAAGACACGGAACAGCTATAGTTAGTCCATTTAACATTTAATAGTTAAACTTTCCTATCTGTAATAAAAAATATGGATCATTGACGTTCATTTGACTAGTCATAGTTACATTTAGAAGAGTTTATAAGTAGTAGATGACAGTTATATATCTGTATCTCTGCTTTGACTAGTCACGTTAACATAAATAAAACAGAGTCACTTATCTTAACCCTCATATACCCCCGAGTTTACGCTACAGTTCTTGGCCTCACGATTCTGAATTGACCCAGTCTGAGTTGGTTGAGGAAAAAAAAAATGTATTACCAGTATTTGAGTTTCATCTCATTAAACAATCCCTTTCCAAAAATTTAGATAGTCTTTAATCTTATTCATTTAAATCACAGTCTAAGTTAGTCGTTTTTGTGAAAATATATTTTTTTGCGTAAAAGAGTGAAAGAAGAACTTTTGTTGATTAATGAGTATTGTCTAGTCATGTAAAAGTATAGTTAGAATTTAGTTTTTGACCACATCTTTATATGTTTGCAAATTATGACGTTTCTTACCCACCTGGGTCAAATTTGACCTCATCCATACTGACTGATTACATAAACAAAACATTATCACTAATTATCAGTTTTATCCATCCATTTATCCACAATGTAAAATGTGGATATCTACAACTAAATTATGACTATCCATAATTCCAGTTTGAGATATCTAGTTAATTTATCAAGTTAATTTTGACTAGTCATAATTCCAATTGAAAATATCTTAAACTCTGCTTAATTACACATATCTGTAATGTCTTTTATAGATATCCAAAACTGTGTTTTGACAAATTTTATAGATTTCTTGCACTGCACTTGTGACAAGTCATAATTAAACTGAAGATATTTCTAGTTGTAAATATGAGTAGTCATATTTTAGATGTGTGATATTAAGTTACAGATACCTTCAAACAAAACTTTATTATAAATATCTCTATGAGATATATCTTTAACATATTGTTCTGACTAGGCAAAATGTTATTACAGATATTGCCAAACACATCACTAATATCTGTAAAGCTTTATGTTACCAATGTCATATAATATCTGGTGAGTCAAAATGATGTGCAAGATATCTTTAAACTTAGTTCTGCCTGGTCAAGTTTTTTTACAGCGATCTGCTATTGTCATCTAAGATATGTGATGAGTTGAATGTAAATTTCAGACATGTCATTGTAGATATATGTATCTCTGTTTTAATTAGTCATACATAATTTCAAATACCTGCTACCTTAATTTCTTAATTTCAGAGCAAGATAGTTATAAAATTGTTTGAATAGTCAAAACACAGTTTTGGATATCTATAATTATATGGATATCTTTAATTAAGCAGAGTTCAAGATATCTTCATTTGAAATTATGGATAGTCAATATTTAGTTATAGATATCCAAATTTAATATTGTGGATATCAACAAATAAATTATGGATATCTAAAATGAGATAACCCATAGAAATTAATTGGAAATGTGATATTATCCGTGGAGAAAATGTTCTGACAATCCTTAAAGCCCTACTGTCACACTACTATTACATGCTGTGGTGGTTTGTGTTTTGGTTGGTGGCAGATGTAAAACACAAGATCGGCCCAATCATGTGACTTAATCCAGTCTGATCATTTAAAAATTCCTTGATCGGCGCTGATCGGGATATCCCTAATATCTGTTATATATCCATAATACCTATTAAATGTTAAAAGGGCTGCATGCAGTAATTCTGGTGAGTCATAATGACATGACATGGTCAAAATTTTGTTACGGATAAGTTTGATTGGTCAGAAGGATTGATTGATCTCGGCAAAATAAAGGTTTTAATAGGAAGGCTACCAAACCCACTTCACTTTGCTTAAAAAGTAAATGGGTCTGTCTGCCAGATTTGATGCAATATGTACAGTGATTTTGCCACAACTGTACATATCTGCAACACATAAATTATTGAATAATTGTCAAACTCTGATTTAAAATAAATTAATATTATTGTTATTATGTTTTAATGAATGTGATTCCATTTCAGATGATTCCAGTCTCCTGCAAGTGACCATCCCCATAAACCCCCCCGTCCTGACCGTGCTGGGAGGATCGCTGACTCTGCCCTGCCTAGTGTCCCTGACCCACCCTCCGCCCTCCCCCTCCACTAATGGCCGTCTCGCAGTACTGTCCCTTCCCCGGGTCAAGTGGACCGTCCTGACACAGGGCAGCGAGGCAGAGATCCTGGTTGCCAGTGGCGACAGGGTCAAAGTGAACGAGGCCTATAAGGAGCGAGCGTCACTGCTAAACTACGCCTTCTCCCCCGCAGACCTGACCCTGCGGCTGGACGACCTGAGGTACAGCGACTCAGGGTTCTACCGCTGTGAGGTGCAGCAAGGCCTGGAGGACGCCCACGATGTGGCTCAGGTCAAGGTCAAAGGTAACACTAAGTTAATAAATTTAGGTGCTTCTGAGGGACACTGCAGTTGAAGGGGAGATTTGCATTAGGTTCAGCAAACAGTAGGGCCATACAACACAGTATATTGCACATGTAGTGACCTCTGTTTTTGGGAGGTAACAGTATTTGTGATATGTTGATAGGAAAATGGCTTTGATATTATTGTGGACTTGCACAGCGTCAAACAGCAATGTCTACATTATTTTCATGTGGCATCAGTGTAAAAGCACTGGGATTAATTACACTGAACAATGCAGGTGTCATTGATATAATTCCTATATTCAGTAGTACTGTTCCACCAGTAAGGAAAGTTACTTTACCTTACTTTTACTTTGGTGCATTATTCATTCACTCCTCAGTCACACTCGCTACTTCTGTAGCCACAGCTGCCCTGTGCCAGGTAGAATACAGTGGTCAGTAGAAACGCTGTCTTCTTATTCTCACTGCAAGAAAAAGTGACCAATATATATATATATATATATTTTGTGAGAATATTTGAACTTAATCATTTTTATGCTAGTCTTTTGGTTTTGGTGATGCTTTAAAACTGCATAGATAATTAGTTTATATCTAATTAGGGATGTCAGGATTAACTGATTTTACAATTATTCGAGATTATAAATGTCACAGTAGGATAATTATATGAATATTAGAAGATAAGGTTTCTTTTCAGTCTTTAGTACATGTTTATTAAGTTTTCAGGTTAATCAGTAAAATTAAAAATGTCAATAATGGGATCAGGCAGGTCAACAGAGAAAGAAAAAGTAAACGTTTCATTAAAAGTTTGTTTGAAGCCAAGCATTTAACAAAAAATGGTCAGTGTTTCCGTTTGGAATTTCAATAATTGTGAAAATCTTAAAATCACAATATTTCATCTCACAGTAGTTGTGACATCCCTTTATCTAATAATAATACTAATAAACACAATAGGCCCTACGCCACTCTTGGGGCTCAGGCCTATTTATCTTTTAATCACTGGTGTATAGGCTATAATTCAGTAAAATGAATGGAATAATATATTTCCGTGGGAAGAAGCACCAACTGTTTTTTTTTTTTTACTGACTAATTTCCAATTTTAACAAATGAAATTGCAGCAAAAGTACATTTCTAATATACCACATTTTTGAATACTATTTAATCAAGTGTAAGTCATTTCTCAGGTCTTTTAAATTTTGTTAAAATTTCAAAAGTCATGGAAAAGTCATCTAAAATTCTTGGTAAAAAAGGGTATGAACCCTGCTAGTGGCTGAACTGCCCTACCTACTGAGCTACTGCTGCCCCAGTCTGACTTGGTGTGGCTGATGGCAACTGCAAATAGCTAAATATGCATGGCTTCAGTTATCCCAGTGTCATTAACAAGGCCAACGTAGTCTGCACTTCACAACCTGAGCACTTTCAGACACTGCACAGAAAAATGACAAATTTATATAAGCATAATAATATTATAATAGGCATTGTAAACAGACACATGGGATTCCAAACATGGTCACATCCTTGCCTACCTCATTGTCACCTGCATTAAAAGCTGTATGGTGGAGCACATCAAATTTGCCAAAACTCAGCACCAGTGTAATACAGAACAATCCCCACCTGTGCCTCTCATATTTTATGTCCTTCTTTATTCATTCACATGTTAGTGTGATAAATGGTTTTCTACATTCACTGGTCCCACTGAGTAATAGATTATGGATCTCCTGACCACACTCATTTGGGAGCTAATATATCAAGTTGTGAATGTTGCTTTCAGTGTGGTTGCATTAAATGTAGATTAGTGTGCACAATGGTGGTTTCAAAAAGAATATGATCCATTTGATGTAACATAAAATTACATAATTCCTACATTTATTAGTCAGTTAAAGCTGTTCCAGCATATTTTGTTTCAGAGATTGATTTGAAGATAGATATTGATTTTGGCCTTATTACACATCTAACAGTATCCCATCTTCAGTGAATTGTTACAAAACACTACAGAATTCATAATGCTTTTGTTTTTCAGGTGTTGTTTTCCATTACCGTGACACTTCCAGCCGTTATGCCTTTGCTTTTGAGCAAGCCCGTGAAGCCTGTGAGGATATCGGAGCTGAGATTGCCACTCCGGAGCAGCTGTTTGCGGCTTACACCAGCGGCTATGAACAATGTGATGCGGGCTGGCTGTCAGACCACTCAGTCAGGTGATAAGGACACTCGTCAAAGTTAATCCACAACCAAAATGTTGAGATGGCTTATTGTAGTTCAGTATGCAGGCAGCAGTAGTTCAGTTGGTAGAGCTGCTTGTCCACCATTGCATACTGTTGTTGTGTCTTTGGGCTGGACAGTTAACCCCCCCTTGCTTTCAATGCCGCCGTATAATGCAGGTAGAAAAGTGCTATATACGTATATACAGTTGAAAGAAAAAGTATTGGCACCCCTTGGAAATACTAGGATTTTTGCATGATTTGGTCATAAGATGTGATCTGATCTTCATCTAAGTCACAACAATAGACAAACACAGTCTGCTTAAACTAATGCTGCAAAAAAAATGAAATTTTTTTCACGTTTTTATTGAGCATTTATGTAAACATTCACAGTACAGGGTAGAAAAGTATGTGAATCTTTGTTTTTAATAACTGGTTGATCCTCCTTTGGCAGCAATAACCTCAACCAAACGTTTTCTGTAGTGAAGATCAGACCTGCCTAGCGCTCAGGAGGAATTTTGGACCATTCCTCTTTACAAAACTGTTTAAGTTCAGCAATATTCTTGGGATTTCTGGTGTGAATCGCTCTTTTGAGGTCATGCTACAGCATCTCAATTGGACTGAGGTCAAGACTCTGACTGGGTCACTCCAGAAGGCGTATTTTCTTCTGTTGAAGCCATTCTGTTGTTGATTTGCTTCTGTGTTTTGAGTCAGTGTCCTGTTGCATCACCCATCCTCCGTGAGCTTCAGTGGGTGGACAGATGGTCTTAAGTTTTCCTGAAAAATGTTTGGATAAACTCGGGAATTCATTTTACTGTTGATGATAGCAAGTTGTCCAGGCCCAGAGGCAACAAAGCAGTCCCAAACCATGATGCCCCCTCCACCATACTTCACAGTGGGGATGAGGTTTTGATGTTGGTGTGCTGTGCCTTTTTTTCTCCACACATAGCGTCGTGTGTTCCTTCCAAACAACTCAACTTTTGTTACTTTTGTAACCCTTTCCAGCTTTATGCAAGTCAACAATTCTTCCACGTAGGTCTTCTGAGAGCTCTTTTGTGCGAGGCATGGTTCACATCAAGTAATGCTTCTTCAGAATGGCAAACTCAAAACTGGGGGGTGTTTTTTATTGGTCAGGGCCACTTTAAGCCACTCCTCCAAACTTCTCACATTGATTGGACCCCAGGTTGGCTGACACCTAACTCCAATTAGCTCTTGAAGAGGTCACTAGCCTAGGGTTTCAATGCTTTTTCTACTCTGTACTGTGATTGTTTAGATAAATGCTCAATAAAAACATGAAAAAATTTGTTTGTTTGTTTTTTCAACATTAGTTTAAGCAGACTGTGTTTGTCTGTTGTTGTGACTTAGATGAAGATCAGATCACATTTTATGACCAAACCATGCAGAAAACGTAGTATTTCCAAGGGGTGCCAATACTTTTTCTTTCAACTTTATATACATTTATATGCATTCATTGTGTCTTCACAGATGATAATATTAAGACATATTGACATATCACAGTGCAATCAGCAGGTTGTTGATAGCGTCAATAATTTAACCAAGTTAGGATTTCACCCTTTTTTTATATATATTTTTATATACTGAGATTCACTGTATGAGGGGTGTTTTGAATAAAATAAAGTCATAGAACATTACACATTTATAAAGGAATTTCGAAAAGCTTATAACTGACTTTGACTGTGATACAGGATGAGAGATGAGAGACCCCACAGTTTTAAGGCAAAAAAAGATTGCATGCAACTTTGTCAGGACATCAGAATTTTGTGTAAAATACTGACAAGACTTGTATTAAATAGAGATGTTTGTTTGATAGCAAGATATGCATAGTATGTATGTATGTATGTATGTATGTATGTATTTTAATGCAAACTTTTACGTGTGTTCACAGATATCCTATCCAGATGCCCAGAGAAGGCTGTTTAGGTGATTTGGATGGACTACCCGGAGTCAGGAACTATGGCTTCTTAGAGCCTGATGAACTGTATGATGTCTACTGCTATGTAGAGAATATTAGGGGTGAGCACTGTTGTTTATATACCTATAAATATATTGAATACCATTAGAGCCTTGGGGGGGTAAGGAAGTTCCCCGAGCTCCTGATCTTATTCTACATCACTGAATACTACTGACAGTAGTTGTCACAAACCTAGAGCGCCCTCTCACGGCTGTAGACAGTAATGTTTACTCCTTGTTCATGTCAGTCAGTCATATATTTTGATATATAATTCGCACCTGACTATAAATTGCAGGACCAGCCAAACTATGAAAAAAGTGCTACTGATAGTCTGGAAAATATGGTATTAGAAATAAAGTTAAATACATTAGTAAATAGATAAATATGTGGTTAAAGCTTGGACAACCTATATTTTTGTACAAATGTATAAAAAACAAATATAAAAAATATCTAAACCGCATCTACCATCATTATAAATTCTTGTTTAAAATCTTGTTTTTCACAGGTGAGGTGTTCCATGGCACAAGTCCACAGCGCTTCACATTTTGGGAGGCTAAGGCCTTCTGTCTGAGCCTGGGAGCAGAGCTGGCCTCCACGGCTCAGCTGTACGCTGCCTGGAATGATGGTTTGAACCACTGCAGCCCCGGCTGGTTGGCGGACGGTAGTGTAAGGTATCCAATCGTGACCCCCAGGGAGCGCTGTGGAGGAGGGGAGCCTGGGGTCAGGACAGTCTACCGCTTCAGTAACCAGACTGGGTTTCCAGAGCCACACAATCGACATGATGTGTACTGCTTCAGAGGTAGGTGGATTCAGAGTTCACACCTTCAAAGAGTCCAGCCCACTCCAACACCAATATCTGTTCATTCAGTTTAGTTAATTTTCAAATGTAGGATGACAAAGTAGACACCAGAGACATGAGTTAAGCTGTACAGTTTGTGTGGAGTATGAGGTACATAGAACTCCACATACTGTGTAATGCAGTATACAAATTGCCACATTGTTATTTGATTTTGATTTTTGGGATGTCTTTAAACTGAGCCATTTGGTGGGTGATAATTGTCATCAAACAATGTGCCATCCTTACCTTCCTTAAATGTTGTCCAATTCATATCAGTGTATACAGTATATCCAGCATGATTGCTTTCCCCTTTGAGATCTGATGTGTTTTCAAAGTGCTCCTTTAATTTTTTGAGTAGTGTATGCAGTAAAATAAGAAATGTAATAGGAATTTATTTTAGATTTTTTTTTAAAGGCAGGCAGATTTTTTTTTTATTTTTTATTTAGAATTTTGAGTTTAAAAAGGGAGTAGGTATAAAATGTCTTTGTACTAATAAAGACCACTTTAGTACCACTTTTTGAGGAATCCTTAACATGAGTGAGGGGGGTACTCATTGTATGACATAAGGGCCAGGGACAAAACCAAGACAAAAAAGTTTGCACTAGACTGCACTAGAACACATTGGTCTCTAAGAGAACAATACGCTTTTTTTAATCTGTTTTATCGTTCTTTTCAGGTGATAGTGGTGCTTACACAGACTCTCCTCAGGGCGAACCTGTCTCAGAGCCAGATCACATTGACCAGGATATAATTTTCTTGACTGATTCACTAAAGGAAGAAATGGATGAAGTGACGTTTCAAGACAGCAGAATGGTCCAACACACGGATGAGCCTTTGAGCCAAAGCTCTGTGAAAAACGAACCTCCACCACAGGACTATACTGTGAACATTCAGCAGTCTACTACTCCTATTCCTCATCCTGAAGACCACTTCACCACCATTCATAATCCAGATATAATAGTAAAGAGCAGCTTTCATGATTTCTATCAACCAGCTCCTGGTATAAGCCCAGGCATAAATGATCAAACAACAACTCAAGAAAACAATAGTGGAGCTGTCACTGTAGAGTCCCCTTTACCTACTGGAGAAAACCTAGGACACTCTGAGGATTACATCACTGAAAATAAAGAGAAATATAGTTTGAATATATCAGATTTGTTAGCTACAACTGAAGCTCTCAACATCTCCTTAGAGGTCCATCCTGAGAGCAATCTTGCTGTTTCAGAAGAAAATCCCACTTCTAATTCTTATTTGACACAGGAATCTGAAATGGCCCATTCAACAATGTCTTATGACATTCCAGAGCAGACAGAAGAGCACACTAGCAGCAGTGTTGAAATGTCAGAGGTGACTATTCCAGGACAAATTGCAGAGGAAGAAGATTCGGATACAACCAGTGGCTCAGACAATTACAGCACTACACCAGAGCTCCACACAACAGAGGAACCTGGGCAGGAGAGCACAAATCCTGCTCCTGAAAGCCTATTCCCTCACAATATAACTGGTCCTTATCCTACAATCGAGTCAGGTGTGTAATTTATTATGAATTAGTTGACAGAAATGATGTCAAATTTTAGTGTCACGAATATTGTGAGATGAAATATTGCAATTTTACCACCAAACGAAACACAAAGCATTTTTTTATTAAATGCTTGATTCACACTTTTAACCAAACATTTAATGACCAGGCATTTACTTGTTCATCAACTGTCGACCTGTCTGACCCAGCCTTTGACATTTTTATTCCTTTTTAATTTTAGTGATTAGCCTGAAGGACCTTATAAACAGGTACTGTACCAAGGACTGGGGAGAAACCTTAACTTATAAAATACTTAACTTATGAAATTTTACATCACGAATGATTGTAAAATTGGTTAATCCTGACATCCCTACATCCCTAGCAGCTCTCATTATTGTAACAGATGTGCACATTTTCATTCGTGCCTCTAAAAACATGCTTGGTAAAATTTTGCATTAGTATTATTAAAAAATGAATGAGCTACTACTATTTTTATTAAGTGTGATTTTTTTTTCTTTTAATTCAGAAAAACTCTAAACTTAGCACTAAAAGTTAAACCTCATGTATTACATGTATGCCATGGTAAACAAAAAACAACTGCAGTTGCATTGTCTTTAAGTGTACAAAATTACGGCATTATAAACATAGTTTTGTCAAGTTGAGCTTGAAAAAAAAACATTCTATGATATTAAAAATTACTTTATAAGGCTTTAAATAAGCTAAACACAAAACTATATTCATCTTTCCCACAAGCCATTTTTCTGCAGTGGTTGTTTTTGTTATTCAGTAAAGCCACAGTGTTTAGTTTTTTTTTTTTTTTTTTTTTTTTTTTTTTTTTTTTTTTTAAGAAAGGGGAGGATGCATATTTATGAAAATAAAAAAAAATGTATATGCCAGATTATACTGTTATGCTAATTTCCATCTATTCCCATATATTGAACAAAATCTTATGAAATAGTTGTTTAACAAACTTATTAAACCAACAATCCAAGCATCCCAGAAATCTTTCCAAAAAAAGGTTCAAAACTCCAAAAAGTATATATCTGGCAAACAGTCAAAAAGGCCTCCTTCCACTCACAATAATCAAAACTGCAAATACTTTGCATGGCCGCCTTTGGTCTTGATAATAGTTGGCATTTTTGCTGGCCTTGTTTATTGACAGCTCTGACTGGCCAGATTTCCATACAAAAGGTCAGTGGTCTATCACATGAAATGATATGGTACAGGCAGTTCTGTGTGAAATTTATATTGCAATTGTTGTTGAACCAGATGACATGTGTCGTCCAGGCTTTGCATGACTGTGGATTATTTTTAATAATCATTTTTGTAATTGCAACAGGTTATCACTCCACTGAAGGCCAAGATGTAACTACAGAAGAGTCATGTGATAGTACGGTGGAAGCACTTCCAGATTTACCAACACTCCAGAGTTCACCCGTTCATTCTGTGGAACCAGCATCCGCAGCATCTCCAATCACTGACCACTCACAGACATCCCATTCTGAACATGCAGTCACTTTCATTTCTACTACATTTATGACCCTGTCTCCTACCTCTGCGGAGGAGGAAGTCAGCTCCCACCTCTTCTCTGTCATCCACAAAAGCAGTGCTACAGAGGTGACACCAGAAGAGGAGGGGTTAGGAGCAAGCCCTGATGTGATCTTTAACTCAACACACACTATCTTAGAAGTCTCACATCAAATAGATGACAGTTCAGGGGAGTTCTCAGGGGATGAATTGGAGGTAAATGCCCATAGTGTCATTCCAGAGTCTACAGCTGATATTGGCAATATTACAGCAGATTTAGACAGTGAGGAGATAACGCTGATTTCACATGAGAGCGTCACAGTGGGGTGGGAACTGAAGCCCTCTTCGTCAGAGACCCCACAGGAGTCGCGATCTCAGGTTCTATACAGCCCCCAGACCACTGTCACTGGAGAGTCTGAGGAAAACTTGGAGCAGATGCACCTAACTGAGGCTACCAGCAGAAACATTAATGGTGAGGTTCAAATACTGCACTATTAAGTCCAATTAAACATTTTTCAAACAAGTCAACCTTCTTTACAGTGAGTAAAAGGTGATACAAAGCATCTTCTTTTATTTTATTTCAGGAAACATTATGCCATATTATGCCTTTGTTTTCATGCTTTAGCATTAGCATTTCACATTTTGTAACTTAAAATAATATATATGGAATATATATTATTTTATATTTTATTTTATATTATTATATATGGAGTATATGTATGGAAAAACATTTTAGGAAGCTGTTACTTTGACATTGCAGAAAACACTTGGATTAGGTGCCTGTTGCCCCCTGCTTGCAGCGGAAGGGAATGGACAGAGCATAAAATGGCTAATTAGCATAGCTATTAGCGACATGACACTAACAAATAGATAAATGAGCTTCCTGCTTCGAAGTGACAGCAGTTTAAGTGCTGAAATTATCAGCATGAGTCCGGTGGCAGCGTATGAGCTTTAAAAATGTGCAAGAGTACTTCCTGGTTTCACGTGTCTACATAGAGCCGTGAGACCGTGCTTTTTCAGCTCTTGAGAAGGGGATGGCCTCAGCATACATGGTTACTCAAACGTGTGTGAATGAAACAAACAACATTATAACACGCTTAAAAGCTCAAAAAAGTTTAATGTACATTTAGCGTAATATAACCTTAGAATAGAACCTTGAATGCATATTGATCATTAAATTTTAAAAACATTACATTTGTTCATTTTTTATTTATACATAAATGTTTAATACAAACTTGAAATCTGGTTTCAGAAAGTCTCCTCCCGTATAACATGAGACGAGACATCATGTAGGCTTTATTTTACACCACGACAAACTCTGAATTATTGTCTGTCTCAAAAGGAGAAAGTGGCTAATTCAATCATGTCTACATCTATAATAATAGTGATAATAATGCACTGGATTTATGTACCGCCTTTTTAGATACTCAAAGCGCTTTACATGGCATTACTCATTCACTCCTTGTACACACTGTGGTGGTGAGCTACTTCTATAGCCACACTTGCCCTGGGGCAGACTGACGGAAGCTAGTTACAAAGTGAAACAGCCCAAACAAAAGCATAAAAATTTCTCAAAAAGAGCTCTTTTTGAGAAATAATTTTCATTTATAATTTTTATGCTTTACCTTGAGTAACTAAAAGCAGTAGGAGGTAAAAGAGTCAGCCACTCAGTACGAACTTAATTGGACTAACAGAAGTTTATTTTGTTCAAGTTTATACCTTGACAATAAATGTCCAAGACCTTGAACACTTATTTTCCAAATTTCAAGCTTCTGATTGAATAATATACAGTACTTGGTCAGTTTATTGAATAGCAGAAGAACTTGAAAAGCTGAGGGTGTAAAGAAAAAAATGTTCCTCTGCCCACTTAAATTCAGTAAAAAATTAAGACTATCATACAAAGACACAAAATAATAATTTAAGATGCCAGATAAACAGCATTTGTAAAATATTTTAACAAGGTTAAAAAGATGTCACCTGAACTTGAAAAAGTCTTTTGGATGAGATACTCCAACCCTGCAAACCAAGTCTACATGACTTTTTTTTTACATTATTTTGATTGTGACAGCATGGATGACTGAAAATTTTCACACACTTATTTACAGTGGCTTTAGGACTGATCACTATTTCACTACAAAGTCATTTTACAGTGCATGATAATACATTTTGATGGTATAGTTAGACAGATACGTACATTTGTTCATTTTATGAAAGTATTGCCTCGAATGTCATGACAGAACCCTGGTCTGAAGAGGAAGATTTGGTGTCATCAGGAGAAAGCTGCCCATGGAATGCCTATGAGGAAACATCAGATCCATCACTCACCACAGACGACCAAGATCTGACCCTCGCTGCTCCCACCTCACAGTACTTTACCGAAGATGTGGAGGAACATCCTGCCTTGGCTGCTTCTCTACCAGAAGTCAAAATATCTGCTGCAGGTTTGTCAGGTAAAATAAATTGCATGAGCAAACAACTGTGATGCTAAGATTTGATGCAGGAGAAGCACAATTACAACCCAGCTCTGCTGGGAGGAAGTAACACTTCCCAAGATGTAAAATGGTTACACTAACGATGTTAATTAATAAAAAGTATTGTGAAACTTTTGTGAAAAATTTAGCTACAAATGTACAAATTCAGAGACAGACACAAAAACAGAAGAGGGCTTTACACAAGGTACCAGTTAAGCTAAGAAAAAACAAAAGCACTAATAAAAGAACTAAATATCTACACCACCCAGTCAACACAAAGTTAACTAAGTCACAACAATACAGCAAGTGACTAACAAGTGTCTCAGAAACAATACAATGTCACAAACATGTCCATTCTGACACAGAGCAAAATGGCATGCTGTTGATTTGAATTCTCAGCAGCCAGACTGGCATGTGGGCATGGACCTTTGTAGGTGTGGCAACAGCTGTAGCAGTGGCCAAATACTAGGGGACATCACTGTGCCACACCAATCAGAGCAGAGAAAGCAGCAGCCATCAGGGAGCTGGGATGAAAAGCAGTCCACCAATGGCAGGGAAGGGTCTGACCAGCAGGACATACTGTACATAAAATAAAAAGGAACCAAACAAAGAAATGGGACCTGAGGCATAGCAAACTGTGGCTTCACAACTAGGTCTACTTATATAACTTGAATTTTAATAGTAAAAGCTTATAGCCATGACATAGTATAGATTGTTTTAACTGCTTTTTTACTTTAGAAAGGTAAAGTTGCATACACCAGCAAGTAAGAATATATTATTATTATACTTTTATCTATGTATTGGGTACACAAATTGTATTTGTGTGAGTTTTCCTTTTACCATAAGTACTTTGCTGTTAAATTTAAGAGGGCTAAGTGCAACAGAGAGAATAACCTCTGAATTTGAAATTATTAGTTTTTTTACACAGTAGGTCCACAAATGAAACTATTTTCCATTATTTAAAGCAAACAAGGTTAAAGTCAACTGGACATACTTTATTATTAAATACATCAGCTTGTTTTTATACAATTTAAAACCTGAATGTGTATTTGTTTCATAAAGTTGGAGATATGCAAA
Organism: Bostrychus sinensis; assembly: GCA_020698575.1. NCBI lineage: Eukaryota > Metazoa > Chordata > Actinopteri > Gobiiformes > Eleotridae > Bostrychus > Bostrychus sinensis. The sequence goes on along the minus strand of CM036247.1, from coordinate 31,611,655 downwards.
TTGGGAATGGAGCTGATACATTGTACTTTTGCCCTCCAATAATGATTCTCTAAAATACAGTTGCTTTCTGACCCTATACACAAGTTATTATACTTTGTTCACTTTTCATTTTGCATATCTGATCAAGTTAAAGAACAATGTAATATTTATGAAATATGTTTTTGTAAGACATGTGCCTTGAGAACCCTTGTCTGAATGGAGGCACTTGTGTTGACGGTGAATCTAATGAATCGAGATGCGCCTGTCTGCCTGGTTACACTGGAGACCTTTGCCAGTCAGGTGTAGTATCTGTCTACTTCTTTAACAAAATGTGGTGATTGTATTTTGTTTTTTAATACTCCTCTTCTATTTGATTCAGACTTGGAGCAGTGTGAACCCGACTGGGTGAAGTTTCAGGGCTACTGTTACCGTCATTTCTCAAGTCGTCAAAGTTGGGATGCAGCTGAACAACACTGCCGAATGTGTGGAGGTCATCTAGTTTCTGTCTTGACCCCAGAGGAGCAGGACTTCATTAATGGTGCGGAGAGGCTAGGATTTGCTTCAGTGTATAATCAGCCCTGCAGCAGTGACTCTTCTATGTGGGGACGCACACTTAACCACATCGGGCATAGCATGTGATAATATAATAAGCAAAACAAAGGAAAAGTGGAATTAAATTGACAGAAATTTGTACTGGTACAATGGTGTGGTGTAGACACTTAAATTGGCCTAGAATTTGCAAGAAAGAATTACCGTCATCTCCAAGCAAATCAGCATTTCAGCCCACCTGGATTAGAATAGATTAATAATCTGACACATAAGTTGTTAGTATAGCAATTCAGAAGAAAAAGCCACTTGTTAGTATAGAACAGGCTATTGTCTGCTGGTTAAAATATCTTTAAATATTTTCCACACGTTTCCACAGACAATAGAATCCAAGGGACTCTGTCTCTTGTATAATTAAGAAGCCTTTATTAGAGCATGGCTCTTCAAGATAAAAAGATATGCACCAACGCGTTTTGGCTCAACATGGCCTTCCTCAGGGTGAAAGGACAAACCAAGGACAAATTGTCTTTGGAAAAGTGGAAAATGTTCAAAGATATTTTACCCAGCAGACAATAGCCTGCTCCAAAGAGCACCTGTCTCAAATTTATATTTGATACATGTGTACCCACGCAGCGCTCCCCATCGTATTTTTATTACCTCTTGTCAGTATGTTCACAGTATTAAAATAAGCAGCATGTACTGGCTCATGAAAGCTGACCAGAGTACAATACAGTTCAAATTGACAAATAGGAATAAGCCTCCAAAAACCATACATTCTGCATAAACAAGATGGTTGTGACAAATGCTAACAACTGACGCTTTTTGTGCTGAGCAGGTAAAGATTATTTGCAAGTTCCATGAAATTTTGCTCTACAATTTGTCTGAAATTTTGATCTGTTGCAGCAAAAGTCTGTGGTCATGTATAGGATGCAATATTACACCACATGGTGGAGCCAAAGTTACTCAAAGATAGGACTTGCTGCTAGGACTGCTGCTCATCAAAAATTTAAAACAGTTGAAGTAAACTTTACACATAAAAAAAATGTGTGTTATGATTATAAAAATTGATAATACAAACAGTTAAAGTAACACAAACATTCAGCTTGAACGTTGCATTGACCTGTTGACCTTGAGTTTAATACTTTAATGTTTAGGACATAAGCGCACTATTATTAAAGTAAAGAAATGCACATAATTAGATATATCAACAATATATTTTGCATAATTGTCTTGAAATGTGTTGTTGTATGCAGAAATGTTCTAGAAAACTGTATAGTAGCTTCATGAATGGTAAGTGTAAAGACCTGCTCACAAATTGCCAGTGGCATAGTAAAACTCACATGGCACACACATGGGTAACAAACCTTTTTTTTTTTACAATATAAACATATCTAGACAAAACTGAGAGAAATTTTACAGTTCTCTTGTTTCTGTTGAATTGACTCAGCAACTCAGTTAAAGTGCAAAGCTGCTGTTTAAAGTTATGTATCTGGTCAGAATGGGGTTGTTGCATGTCATGAGACAGCAGTATGTTTTTGTAGTTTAGAGACACAACAAAGTCTTTCCATGTCTCTCCCACATTCTGCCAGCTTCCTGAGAACATGTTGTGAGTTTGAAGCTGCTGTTGGTATCTGGTCTGGAAACAAGAGCAGAGATAGCTATCACATAGTCCTCTGCCGTTTTGTGCTGTGTGAAGTTTTATCAACATCTCTATTCCAGTCATTTTAAATGATGTGTGGAAGCAAGGTTAGTTAGCAAAGTTAAAAGGTTTTGGTTCGTTTTAGAATCATATATTCCTTCAGATGATATTTAAATAAAGATAAAGAAATTGCATTTTATAAATTAATTACATTGAATAGAATAAAACATTTATTGAATGCTCTGGAAATGTAAAGTATTTTTCCACAAATAATTTAGTTGTAATTTATTATTCCACATTGGTAAAGATTTTGTGGAAAGTTAACTACAGAAACAGTGCGACATCACAAAACATTTATGCAACTCTGTAAGATGGAAATTGGCCCTCAGAGGTTCCCATAGTATATCAGAGGGACAATTATTGAGAATAATGATAGATGATGGCTATAAGTAAATGGCTTTATAAATTATTTAACTGTTAATAAGAATATAGAAATGAAAACGATTTCTGAAAATGCTCCTGAACCACCTAAATAGTTGTTTTTTTAAATCTCATTTTTAGATAAATTCAAAGAATATCAGTGGATTGGGCTGAATGACAGAACTATAGAGGGAGACTTCCGCTGGTCAGACAGCAACCCACTGGTAGGTAAATTGGTGACCCTAAAATTGCCTCTAGTGAATAAATGTGAGAGTGAATAGTTGTCTGTCTGTGTGTCTGCCCTGCGACTAAGTACCCCACCTAAGGCCCATAGACTGTTTTCTAAAAGTTTCTCCTCTGTCTCTGGCAGCTGTATGAAAACTGGTACAAAGGCCAGCCCGACAGCTACTTCCTGTCTGGAGAGGACTGTGCAGTGATGGTGTGGCATGATGCTGGCCACTGGAGTGATGTACCATGCAACTACCATCTGGCTTACACTTGCAAAAAGGGAGTCTGTGAGTTCACTTTATCCAGATCACATGGTCAAAAGTACGTCTGTCAATTGTGAAATAGAAGTGTCATTTTGAGAAACAAGCCACACAAAATTTAATTATGTACATTTAAGGAGTAATACATCAGTTTGGATCAGGAAAATATAGGTTATTTTCTCAGGAGCCAGACCAGTTTGCCTTTTCTTTTTACCCCGCCCTCAGTGGAGAGAAGTATGGTGTTTCTTAAGGGCATCTCTCCTCTGTGGATGGGAGTAACAGCCGAGGAGTCAAGGCTTTGAGGAGTCCTGAATATTGAGACCCACCCTTATTTTTTCAGGAGTTTGACTTATGGTAGGCTCACACCAAACGTGACTTGAGCAACTGAAGTGACCAGTAATCATTCTTTTTTCATGTACGCTGGTGTGTAGAGATGACAAGCATCTCAAACATTCTGAGCGATGTGAATCAAGTGTCTTGAGCGTAGTTTTGAGTTGAGCTGAAGTAAACTTTAGGCAAATATGAATGACATCCTCTGAAGTGACCGCCAATCATGGAACAAGGTTTGTAGACACTCGAGGGGAATTGGTTCAGACACAAAAGTAGATTTTAAATATATAACGAAGATTTTTTCTCGTTGCCAAAAAAGGCTATTTAAATGTAGGTATATTATTTTTAGATTAGAGTTTTGCATAGTATTTTTTTTATTTTTTTTATCTGGGCTACAGCAAGGCTAAAGCAATGTGGATTACTCTAACAGTGACATAGTGGCAAGAAAAGGTATGTACCCCCTTACCATTTTTCCTTTTTTGTTGCGTTACAACCTGGAATTTAAATGGATGGAAGTTCATGTCAGTCACTTTACATCACATGACAACAGCTATGAAAATGCAAAAAAAAAAATTATAATAATGATTGTGAAGCAAATTAGAAATATGACAGAAAAACAAAACTTGAGTGTACAAAATTATGTACCCCCTAAATAGTACTCTGTAGAACCACCTTCTGAAGGACTTTCAGCTCCAACTTTTCTAGGTTTCTAATGTTCATGAGCATGGTCCATAAAATCACTGGAATTTGTGCTCATTTTCCATCTAAAAACAGCTCAAGCTCCTTCAGGTTGGATGCATTGTACAGCACAGTTTGAGTTGTTTTCTTCAAAAATTGTCCTGTGTTTAGCTCCATTCTTCATTCCTTCAGTTCTGAGCAGTTTCCTAGTCCTTACCAATGACAAATATCCCCACAGCAGGACACTGCCATCACCAGGCTTCACTTTAGAGAAGGGCCACAGTCAGGTGCTAGGTTTGTGCTACACATAGCATTTTTCATTCATGGCTCATTTTAATTGTATCTGACAGGGGACCTTCTTGTGTTTGGGGAGTCTTCCATGTGCCTTTTGGCAAACACAAAACATGTTTTGTTATTATTTTCTTCAAGCAGTGGCCACTCTTCCACACAGCCCAGCTCTGTGGAGTGTATGGTTCAGAGTGGTCCTGTGGACAGATACAACAGTCTCTGCTGTGGAGCGCTGCAGCTCTTTCAGGGTCACCTTTGGTCTTATTGTTGCCTCTCTGATGAATGCACTCCTTGCCCAGTTTCTGAGTTTTAGATGGTCCTCTTTAGGCAGGTTTGGTGTAGTTCCTTATCGTTTACATGTTGTAATGATGAATTAAATTGTGTTTTGTGGCATAATGACACTTGAATTGTAGTCAGGCCAACCTTATCTATTTATTTCTGTGACTTCTGAAGATGAGTAACATTTAGCATAGTACATACTTTTGCACACTCAAGTTTTCTGGTTTTCTGTCATATTTCTAATTTGCTTCACAATAATAAAAAAAAAAGTTTGCATTTTCATAGTTGTTGTCATGTGATGTAAAGTGACTGACTGAACCTCTCAATGATCCATTTAAATTCCAGGTTGTAAGGCAACACAAAAGGAAAAATGCTAATATAGACCAGGTCTATTATAATTTATACACCATTATACATCAAAAGACCTGTAAAAAGACTCTAAGCAGAGCATGTGGCTAATTAGCATACATAAACAAAGACACATAGGTTCGCTGCTGCTGCCACTGCACCCAGCACCACGCTGTTCATTTTGGTCAAACTGCTGCCACGTCCAAGCCGGGACACTACAGAGGTAAATGACTCCTTTATCTGTGATTATCAGTGTTTTTATAGTCTGCAGAGTCTCCACAGTAACTATTTAAGCTGCTCTGGTGCTAGCAGTAGCAGCATTAGCCGTAACACAGGAAACAGTGCGGTGCTTGAGGGATGCTAATCTCCGCTAAACTCGATTTTACGATTTGGCTATTTTTGACATCATGCAAAATTAGAAACGCAAATTAATCGAATTAATTTGATTTATCGCCCAGCCCTACTTTCTCGGAAGCCTGACCTGGGACACATCTTATTTCTGGGGACTTCCCTCTTCTTATAAGTCTCTGTCCTCTGTGGTTGGTAGCAACAGCCGAGGAACTGAGGAGTTAAGGAATTGAGGAGGCAAGTCCTGGAATTGAGACCTGTCCTTACTTTCTCAGGATTCTGACTTAAGTCGGGATCCTAAGAAAGTAATTACTTTCCTGACTTTGTTTCTCAGGAGCACAAGAAAGTTTCTCCTATTTTTTCTTCCCTGATGTCCCTTTAGGAGCTTCATACAATATACAGTATCAGTCAACTTTATAATTTTTGATATAAGCATTTGCACATTCATTTTAATGTACTGCAAGCCATTTACTGGGATATGTTCTAAAAAGATGTGACTTTTTCTGTTTGTGATTAGGGCAGCAAAAAATAAAATGAACTTACCAGTGTTTTTTTTTCTACTAATCAGCTTTAGATAATCAACAAATCTACTAACCCTCATCAACTAAAGCGGTAATAATGCAATTTTTAGACATTACTCATATCCTCAAACGTTGTGTCTACCCTTATTAGCTTCTTGTGGTGAGCCTCCAAAGGTACTGCACGCTAAAGTGTTTGGTAAGAGACGATTGCGTTACGAGACCAACACCATGGTGCGTTACTACTGTGAGGATGGTTATGCTCAGAAACTCAACCCTATCATTAAATGTCTGCCTGGTGGCCAGTGGGAGGAGCCTCAAGTTACATGCATTCCAAGTGAGTCCAGTTAGTTCTGCTGACCTATTCGTAATAGCTAGGTAAATATGTTTAGGTCTTTCATGCTTTTGTTTGTTTTTCAGCTTTAGCACACTTGATGAAAGAGGCCTCTGTGACCACACCCCCTGCTGTGAGCACGACCACACAGAGAGCTGCTCCACAGTTCTGGTATATTAAGTGGGATGTCTAAAGCCCATATCCTGCGATAAGTTAAAACACTAATCAGCTACTATATATGAATGTAATGACCGCTGCAGTTGTCAATGTCATGGAAAGGTACTTGAATCTAAATCAAGTTGGAGAAAAGCATCCAACATTCTGATATGGTTAGCTGTGATACACTTCTCAGTCGACACTCTTGAAAAAGATGTTTTGTTGTTTATGCCCACCAGTCTTCAGTCATCGTGTACATCTATTGGATATAAAAGGCCTTCTTCTTTCATAGCCCTTAGTTTGTTAGTTTGTAAACAGAAAGTTAAGTAAAAGAGCTAATGGCTTTTTCATTGCATTATATGTAGCTTTAAATGTTTGTGTTTTTTTAAATTGCATATTTTGCATTTTAATGTACAATGTACAACATTTAAATGCAAACAAAATCATGTGACTTAATTTTTTTGTGTTATTTTTGAAATACTGACGTTTGAGGTTAGACCTATACAATCTGACATTTGGTGAGGCAAATAGGATTGTTTTTTGTTTTTACGTACTCATTTTTACTGGTACAAAATACTGTAAAAAAAGATAAGACTGTCAATGTAAACACAACACATCTTTTTTAGAGTTTAAATTGCAGACACTGGTGCTTTTATTTCAATCCTCATAAACTTGTCTGACTGTAGTGTCATTGTTCTGCTAATATATCACGTACTGTATACTTTACATAGACAGTGTTTTTTTAACGAAATATAAACTTTGATTTGTTACCAGATTACTAAAGGGTCAGATTACTAAAGTTTTCTCAGATTGATTACATATGACACAATAATAGATACATACTGTTACATGTATAACTTGCATTAAATAAAACAAGATTTTGTTATGTAATCATAGTGGTTGTATTTGTCTGTATTTTTCTGAATGTCACCAGGTATTCTCAGTCATAGACTTTCCCAACTCAGGGGTGTGCTGAAACTTCCTACTCTAAGTATCTTAGAGCATTCATATTACACTTTTAATTTGTTCTATTTTTTCATTATTTCTTTGAACAAATACTCCTGCAACTATTTAGGCATAATTCCAAGTGTAAAACACACAACCCTGAAACCACAATTATGCATGGGGAAATAACTTCTCTGGGCAACATTTCAAGTTTCCTGACAACATAATTGAAAAACTTTACTTAATGTTCTACTAGCTTGATTTATGAGTGATAAAAAGATAAAGGAGAAGATTGTGTGTCATATGCAGTATTATATTTATGTTTTCATAAATTTTCATAATTACTAGCTTGACATATAGATTTGAAATGTACTCCATCTCAAAAACAAAACCAGAAAACTAACATCAAACAAGTTATGCGATTTTACCTTGATCAGTTTAGTTGCATTACCTAGTAAAACCAGAGCATAACATAAATACCATAAAAAGCATATTCACATTTTGCCTTAAAAGTGAAAATTGTCTTAGTTTTTTGTACAGTTTTTACACAAAAACTTTCAAACAATGACATTGCAGGTAAAGCAGCAATAGTAAGATTCACATTCAAAAGCACTTGTCCTAAGCAGATTCAAATGTGTGTCTAAGTGTCGAAGTCATATAACAGTAAGCTCCATAGAGTTGTGTTCTTTTGTCCGGGAAACCAAATGAGCGCACCCCGGCCTCTGAGATACCCCCACAGCGCCTCCTGGGGTTGCTGATGGGGAAGCGCACGCTGCCGTCCCCAAGCCACCCAGCATCACATTGGTCAGTATTGGTTGAAATGCCAGGCAGAGTACATGTGTCCGACTAGGGCCAGCTCTGCCCCCAGCTGTGTACAAGCAAGCTCTGCCTGCTTAAACGAGAAGGAGCCGCGGACATAGAAGACAGAACCTATAAAAGAACAAAAATATAAAAATACATAGATTGTTTGGTATGCTGAAACTTTATTAACAACATATTTAATGTTTTTATTTATTTATATACTTCATTCTCTTATAAAAGGGTATTTTGGATTTATGAAACTTCATGATTTGTTTTTCTACCCCACTGGGTACACATGGATAGTGGCATTGGGCTGGCAGATGTTTAATAACTGGTTACTGTTTGGATGTGTTGAAGTTCACACCGATGAGGTTGGACTGCGTGCCTTTAAGTTGTCTGTGCTTATGTTCCAAATGAAAAAAGATTATCTGGACTGACCTGGTTTCATGTTCTGTTTGGGCACCTTCATACCCACATAGGTAATGACAGTGACATTTAGAGGGGCATCACTGGAAAGCAAGGGCCGGCCTGATTGAACATGTGCAGTGTTTTGCTATTGAACTTCTATATAGCCAATATAGCCATGACAACCAACTGGCACCCAGGTACACTAGGCTAGTGGTCTATGAGCTACTAGATGTTTCATTAGCTCTTCAGTCATACTGTTTTGGACATATGGAAGCAAATTAAGACGTATTGACCTGATGGCTTGGTAATGCATTGGCTCTGGTAGCAGTGGAGGAAGTCAGACCTGGCAGAGCCAAACCTTCCCTTGCTGGGAAGGTTATTTGGCTAAGTGTCCTGTCAATAAGGTCTGCGACTGACACCTTGAGTCATAGTGAAGCAACGTCTCCACTTTAATTTTCAACACAACCGCTGTAAGCTTAAGCTGAAGGTCTTTGGTACCTGTCAAGCTCCAATCAAACCTGCCTGTGCTGTGGTACTTCTGAAGCAGCTAACAAGTAGCAAAGCAAGTGGACTGTGCCTCAAGTACCTGTGGCTCACGCTGGAATGCCTCTTTTGGGAGGTGTTCCAGCGTGACATGGCCATCCAGACAAAGGGCCCAGAGCAGACTAAGGAGACACTAGGGCATCGCTTTACAGATTGCTGCCCCCAACACACAGCGTAAGAAGAAATGACTCACCTGCTGCTAGTGAGGTGAAGCAGAAAGCATCAAAGTGATCGTGGTCCTTGTCCTTGGGGCCATAGCTGCGAATGCCTGAGAGCAGCCCTCCTCCACAGGCTGCTCGAGGCTGGATTATGGGATAATGGACAGTTCCATCGTGGAGCCAACCTGCATTACACCAGTCCAAACCCTCTGTCCATGCTGCATGATATTACAGTCATAAGCTTTTTGCCAAAAATGTCTGTCAGCGTTGTTGTAGGGTTTAATTACCTCTGTACAGCTGGTCGTAGGTGGCTAAAGTTGCATCTTGCTCGGCACATGCTTCTTTTGCCTCATGGAAAGTGAATCTGTAGCGGCCATCTTTGCTCTGATATGGGAAAACTAATCCTAAAGCAGTAAGAATCTTGTGAGCGTTTGCATTTTTTTCACTGCTAGCTCATCATTGCTACATACCTTCAATACTTAAAGTAATGACCACATTCTCATCCTCGATGCCATCAATTAGCTCACAGCTATATGCTCCTCCATCGTCCAGCTGGAGATGGCTGAGTTGTAGAGATACATCCATGGAATGAGCATTACGGGGAAAAGCACGTTGTCCCAGGTGACCATAGGGTTTATAGCCATGAGCACTAAGTATCATGACTATGTTCTCTACCCCAGTTTGCTTTGAGTCCAGTTTAGTCCATTTTACTTTGTAATGTTTTGGCTTGTTCCTCAGTAGACATGGCAAGGTGACATTGTCCCCTCTGCGGCCTGTCACTTCAGCATACACAGGGGGTTCTATGAGATACTGGAGTTCTTTGGTTTCTGTAGTCAAGTCAATACATTGAAAAAATATTAATAAATATATTAATCCGTAGCACTGCCTTAACTAATAATCAATAGCAAAAGTAAAAAATATTTAATTACTCTCTTAAATTTGTCAAAATACATTTTGACAACAAAGAACATGACTTTACCTGTTTGTACTGGCACAGACACGGCCCATGACCAGTTTAATATCAAAAGAAAAATCCCAACAGACCTCATTCTTGGAATGCTCAGTTTCTGTAAGAAAAAGAGAACACTCGATAGCAACTTGACAATATCAAGAGTTAGTTTGTGTATTGAGTATAATTTTTCAAAATATAAGCAAGCTGTACCTGCAGTGTTCATTAGATGCTGTCCTCTTTAGAAGAATCATCATCACTTCTTTTTGCTTTGGCCCTCATTTTGATGAAATTTGCTTGAAATCCAAATGTTTGTAAGTTTGATTCTTGATCCAGGAACATGATCCGTCATTCTCAGTTCATCTTTGAGCTCAACCCCACGCCCTCTGCTCACTGTCCCTTCACTCGGGTCATATGGTGCGCTGGTTGTAAACAACATGCAAATAGCTCCGACTCTACCATTCCACTGCACATGGTTATTCCCTTTGGGGATAACAGCACCCCAGTGTGTACATATATTCTGATTGAGTTTTTTTTATTATTTTTTTTATATCAGTGACTTTGTGGTATGTGTTTACTTGTTAAAACCAGGTTAGAAGCGCAAGTAGAGTTCAGTCTAAGCTGCATGGCCTAGGGGTTGGGTAGAACATTTGAAGGGTAGGCCAGTTTATTTGAATTGTGCCAAAGCTGTGTCACCTTAATTGTGAAATATCAGAATAATAATCATAAATTATTTCAGAAGTCTCAAGAAAAAAAACAGAAAAAGTTTTTAATTTTTTCATAGATTTCTGTCTTTTTCTACAACTCTAAAATAAGAATTCTGACATTTTGTCATATTTCTTTTTCACAGAATTCTGACTTAAATCTCAAAATGTAATTATTAATTATTAATTCATCTTTATATTTTAACTTTTTAACTTTTTTTCTGACTTTTTAACTTCAATCTCAGTTTGTAACTAGACTCAAGACTTCTCAGAGGTAAAAAAAATGTTTACACTGGCAATTTTCTTTTTCTTTTTGGTAGGTTTTGCTGTGACATAGTTTTTTGGGGAACCTTGGCAGCAGTGTATAACTTGCACTGGCTTTCACTAGGAAACAACATATTGTATGATACAGTGATGAGCCTTTACTGAAGCTGGTGGACAACAAGCCTCTGTGTTCGACCCTTTCCCAGAGCGCTGCTGCCAATAAGGACTATAGTGCGCATACAGCCACGCTTGTCTATGCCCACACAGCACTGGGGGCAGAGGGAGAGGAAGCTCTAGTTTCCACCACGGGCTCCGGGCACAAGGGCCATATTGTGAGCAGTGACAAGAGGCAGTGGTCACACAAACACTAGGCAATGTGGAAAAAACATGAAATAATAGCAGTCTTCAGTTTGTGCCTGTACTGCCTCCCCATTGTCCATCAACATCAATGGGACTCTTTCTGCTCTGCAATTAGTATTCACCCAAACACCTTTGGGTAACAACAGCCAACTGTCTCCATGAATAAGTGTCCTAAAAGAGGCAACTGTACATAGAATCACTTGAATTTTTCTTTTTTTTTTTTCTTTACATCTGCTCAAGTAGAAGTAAACATATACATCTTTCAGTAGAGACCTATTTTGCAACTCCTCATAGGGATATTGCATAAAAAAAGTTCTTATGAGTAAGAAAGGTATCCTCCTACTTACAGCCTAGTAGACTACTTAGGCACAATAAACAAAAATGTGTTTTGAAGGGAGTAGTTATATATCTTATATGTTTAAAAGTATACATACATTATACAAATTATATATATTTTTTGTGCATTTTAAATTAATGAAAGTAATAAATACTATGCAATGTAAATTTATTTGAGCAATACGATTGTATCTTTTGTATTTTTGTATTGTTTGTTTTTTATATCATTATTGGACCATATGAGTCCCGAATAAAGTTTCAGCCACAATACAAGGCAATAAAAAAATATCTAGACATTCCCCTCTGAACCACCCTTTGGAGATTTGTCCAGACAAACATTGCCCTCTGCTGTAAATGAACACCAGTGGACACCAAGCCATTAGCATCCCTTTACTGACACTTCCGTATGCTAGCTTGTTAGCTTAACAACCCTGTTAGCCTGCTTTTTCTGTTGGCAGTTAAGTTATGTGCAGCTGTCAACGTGCACAGTTAGTTGTTCTGGCCTCCAGGTAAACTATGTACTGCACTCTACTTTGGTATTTCCCTCTCCACAGTCATGATGGACAAGTTGTTTTTGCACCAGGCCTGTTTGCAACACTGAAGACATTTAGATTCAGATCACTGCAATATTCCCTTTAAACCCTTGCTAAATGCATTCTTATTAATGTATTTAAAATAATCTTAAGATAATGTCTTTTCACTTGTAGTTATAAGTGTTAGTGGTGATAAGTTGTATAATTCATTAGATTTAGTTGATTTAGGAGCAGCCTACAGCCCTCATGTAAGAGTTAGTGTGATGCATCGGTGCGTGACTCTGCTGATGAAAAGTGCAACACAGGGTGGGGTCAAGAAGACAGACGCGATCTGCTTTTTGACTGTATTTTTTCAGGTTTCATGTTAAGACACATTATCCCCCCAAAACATTTCCACATTCCTACAGTTACCCCTTGTCCTCGAGGCATTTCTGAGTGACAGTTTCTGAACAGTGACTGATGTGGTCAAAGCCTTTTGTGACAGCTTGAAGAGGCCCCCCTGTCTACACTAAAGAAATACGGGTGCTCTTTTTATTTTTGCATACCTTAACATGATGGATTTGGGGTTGAACCTTCTCAACTTGAATTTGAACTATGAACTCTGTGATGAAAACTACGAACTTGCTTGTAATGTCTGCAAGGTTTTCTCCATCCCTGCTTCTACGATATATAAAATATGTATGTATAAACTATGGTATGGGCCAGACCTGCACCTACACATACAACAGTAGAATAAAACAAGTGCCAAAGCTACTGATGCCAGAACAGATTATGGAGGCACTATATGGTGCAAATAAATTATTACTGCAGTATCATTCATAACTTTCATAAATAGGACAGACATTTTCATTAAAAAAATAACTGTAGACAAATATAATTTTGGGCCTTGTGGGTTTGAGTCTGGCCTCCTGCCCCCCCGTGATTTCCTGTCACTCCTGTCACTCTCCACTGTTCTGTCTAATAAAGCCATGAAAAGCCAAAAAATTGCTAAAAAACAAATCAGTCCTGTAGCATGAGCAACACCAGACCAAGGAAGGAAAAAAGAAACCTATTCTAATAAAATGTCTACCCTCAACACTACACTCTACACTGATTCAAGGTGGACACCATCTCCGCAGCTGATCTTCCAAGGAACTCCACAACACATTCCATTTTTTAACCATATAGAAAATTGTGTTGGACTATTTTCTTTCTATATCTTTAAGTCATAGAAACTAAGCACAAACAGTATAAAAATTTGTGTTTGGTAGATTATTTTTTATTAGCAATATCTCTTGGCAATAAATCTCATGCAGTTTTTTTTTTTTTTTTGTTAATAGTGTCACTTTTGTAAGAGGCATGCACCACTTTTTTGCTGTTGGCATTGTTTGATGTTGTTTGGTGTATTGAATCATTGAAGTCTGAAGCAACAGACATACTGGCAATTTAACAATTTATTCATTTAACAACAACATATAGGAGCCTCAGTAGCATGTGGAAGAACCATAACAGCCTGTCACCTTCTCATTATACTGGTCACTGGCCTGGTCACACACATCCTATTTTTCAACCATCATTTGTCTATATGTCAGCCAATTTGTTAGTCATTTTGGCACAAACTGCACACCCACGCTAATCCCAAATGAGTTCAATAGGGTTGATGTCAGGACTTGTATGAGGCCATTCCATCCTCTCTACTCCCAAATTTTGGAAGTAGTGTAGAGCCCAGACTGAGGCGATATGGGATTGCCACTTATGGTCACCAGAGCAAACGGGCCTGGCGTTGAAGGGGAGTCATGGCAGGCCAAAATGATTCTGTTTTGCATTGGCAGAGAAAATTTCGCAAATTTTTCAACCCACATACTTAGCTCTGCTGCTCATCCCACAAATGCATTTTCCCTACAAATGGGGCACCATTTAAAAAGGGACATATACAGACATAAAGAGCATAAGGGCTTAAACATTTCCCTTAGTTTACTATATTCTGTATGGTATTGATACTCTATGTGCAGCACTCTTTTTCTAACATCATTCTAATTTTTATTTTTTAAATATTTAGTTTTTTCACAAGCACACCAATTATATAACACATGTAGGTACTAGTACTGTGATAGACAAGTAACCTGCAGTTCATAACCATTAGAGGCAGACTCATTTTTACCCCCGTTTTACAGGAAAAAAACATGTTTACATCCAGACTCTAAAACCTGTTTGAAGTCCTTCATCCCTGAAAACTGCTGGCGATGTGTTTGTGTTTTGTTATGATCTGTGTAATTAGATCACTCACATGTGGTTACACTGTCTTAGCTTTACATTACCCTTAAGAATTACATTAGCATTATGTCTCTAGCTGATTAGCATGCCGGTTTGTATGTGCTGTCAACAATGCAGCTTGAGCAGATCAACTGTTAGCTCTAATAAAAAGCTTTTGTGATAAGTACACCAATTTTTGTAAAACTATAAATGTATGATTTGTTAAGCTTAAGTTGGCTAGTTTGCTTGCAAGATTTGGATCTGTAAATCAAGTTCTGGCTGACAGAGCAAAGCATTTTGTCAAAAATGAAAAGATTCTGTTACAGATTGGCCTTTGCATACTGTCTTGAACTGCAAACGTTTTTTAGCACCTGCTGATGGGGATTGTAGTACATTAGTTGGATAAGTAGTACTATATTTGCTCTGTTTAAACAATTACAGGAAGTTCTACTTTCATGAGCCACAATACAATGTAGAAAATTTAGAAAAATCTAATTGCATGTAGAAACAATTGTTTTGAAACAGTTAGGCATTCTGACCTTTTGACCTTGAGCAACTGATGAGCCTGCAGCTTTTGACTTAGTTCACATGGACATGACACATGTGACAGTCACTGGTAGATTCATATCAGAGCACAGATGTGAGAGTCATCAGTCTACATTCCCATAGTTCCATTTAGTCTTGAGCATATTCTCTATGTACTGAAACAACAATGACTTTTACTGTCAAAACACACAGACACACAAACGCTATCATTTCTTATGAACTATCACCTGTCCATTCAGATGTAATGCATACAGGCATGTCAAAAGCTTTCGGCCTCTGCATTATCAGGTGTCTCTAGAGTATACAGTTATGTCCAAATGTATGTGATACTCGAGTTACATAAGCTTCAGGTCTGGTCTTGTGCATATCGGTTTGATCTGGGGCCAGACCTCTTGGAGCTGTTCACTGATGCCACCTCCTGCAGCATTCATCTGATAGAAGTGTGTTATCAGTACGTCCCTGGAGCCAGTCTGCTATGAGTGAGAGACAAGAAACATCCACTTTCACAATGACAAGACTCTGTGGCATGCACTCTTAGACTTGATGGGTCTATTATCATCATTTAATTAATGATTATCATCTATGATTTAGTTATAGATGACGTTGTTCAGAAGATTATTTTAGTAAACATAGAGAGAGAACAGTGTCGCTGCACCAGTGTAATAGAGCATACTATTATACTCTAAAAGCATTCAGCCTTTGTCAGGTCCTTATGTCAATAGTCATGTGTTAACCCACTGTCTGTATTAGATCAACAGGGGATCTTATCTTTAGTTGTGTTTTGTGAGTGTGCTGTAACTGTGAATATGACTTGAAGATTATACAGGGTGTCCATAAAGTCGCTTTATAATAAAAATAAAAACATTTCAAAAGCAAATGAACAGACAAATATGTGGAAAGAGACTTAATGGACCCCACGTATTATGGTCACAGGTGCCTCTATGGCTAATCTGGATAATAGATAGCATAAAATTCATTTGTAACTTCTTAAACAAAAATATAAATTTTCTTTGTTGTTACTTTTCCATAAAAAGGTTTTCTTCTTTTGGGATGTCCTCTGCGTCCCCTTCTCTCACAGCAACT
This sequence comes from Bostrychus sinensis, assembly GCA_020698575.1. Taxonomy (NCBI): domain Eukaryota; kingdom Metazoa; phylum Chordata; class Actinopteri; order Gobiiformes; family Eleotridae; genus Bostrychus; species Bostrychus sinensis. The sequence goes on along the minus strand of CM036247.1, from coordinate 31,595,442 downwards.
AACTTTATGTACTTTAACTACATCCATAAATCTACCACTAGGCGTCCTGCCTGGCAACTCTGACCTCAACAACCTTTTACTGATATCCCATTTATGTACAGTACATGTCCAAACCTTTCAGTCTGGCCTCTTAACTTGAATTCTCTCCACAATGCTTAGGTAATCCAGTAAAAGATAAAATAGTAGTGCATTAGTATTGCATTCATTAACAAAAAGAAGACCTGCAGTAACACAAATCCCTCCACCCTAACAAACTCCACTGAACAACATTGTGACCAGCCTGTCACTTAGATAAAGCTAAAGTTCACCACTAACCCTAAATTTGCCTAAACTGAGTTTAGTGTATAGCAAGCAAGTGAGCAGTGTTGAGAAGCATTGTAGACCAATCAGCCAGTTATAACATTCTTGTTTTAACAATTCAAGCAGCCTGTTAATTAAACTTTTACATGTGTGCTTCCACACATAGTTATTCTGATGATTTAAGCAAATGCAGTCTTATTTTGTTTGCATGTTTAGTAAATGTTTCATGTTTATAAAATGTAGTTCAATCACTACTGCCACTACACGTTTAAATATGTATCATTAGGTAGCATTACAACATTTGTGCTGGTATTTCAAGTATTTTAGCAGTTGTTTGGAGTTATCTACCATCTTTCACAACAGTGTCACATGTTGTAGAGTTTGAGACCTTTTACACAATACTCGCATTTCTTTAGATCAGTAAGCAGTGGAAACAGTTTTCATATTTACAATCAATTTCTCAAAAAAATTCAGCCAATGCTCAATCAACATCTTTTGCACAATACTACTTCTAGATGAGTAGGCACCAAAAACAGATATAATTTTCATTTTTACAAGCTATTTCTAAAAAAGGAACAGCCAGTGCTCAGTCAACACATTTTGGACAATACTACTTTTAGATGAGTAGGCAGCCAAAACAAAAAGTTATCTTTTTTTTTTCAAGTTTTTATTTATTTATTTATTTTATCAACATAGACAAGGAATTTGCAACCAGTGACTCCAGTTAGTTCTATTAATTGACATTATACTAAACTAAGCTGTTTTTACAGCATAAAATCATAGGATTACCATTATCATTCACACTTTCATTTTATTCCCTTGTCCATCATCCCGGCCCAGAGGCCTTTGCTAATTGGCTCATTCGGTGAAACAGTTTGACTGTAAGGCCTATTGCTTTGGGTGATAGTTGTAACTCAAACTGCCAAAGTGAAGTTCTGAGAAAGAGACCTGACAGAGGAGACAGGATGGGACTTGTCCATGCAGAACAACTAATAGGCCCTCACAGAATCAGGTTACTGTAAGTTATTTCTCCAAAAGGAAAGTGACAGAGGCTAATGGACCTCATCCAGCCTATACTTCACTGGTTATGTCACTTTCCCATATTAAAGCTATGGCAGGTCTTGATTGATGTGTTTATGTACAGTAAGTGCATTAGTTCACATATTTCTTTTTTATTAATACCTTATCATGCATACTTCTTATTGTCATTTTAAACTTAACAATATTTAAGTGATTATAGACATAATGTCTCTAAGTCACGCCCCTTCATGTAATTCAATAGTCAGAAAAAATCAATACAAATTCACTGTAAATGTATAAAATAAGTCAAATGTGCCAAACTAACCATTGTTTGCAAAAACGATTCTCACAGTTTATTGTATGTGCAAACTATTAATTAATTAATGTACTGCAAAGGTTGCAGTTGTACAGATTTTTTCATTTGAGCAAATATGACCAAATCAGAGCACATTCACACACTCTGTGTGAAAGCCTATCTGCTGAATGCAAAGGCTTGGCCATACTGCAAGTATAGCTATGGTCTCCTGGAAGAGACTTAACTGTTGTGCCATATACAGGAACAAAAAAAACATGTCAAAAATATCACTAACTGTCACTTGGCCGCTGAGTTTTTTTTTTTTTTTTTTTTTTGCTTTTTAGTTTTATAAATGGACAAGTCAAAGAACAAACAATGAAAGACAAATGCTTGCACCCTTAACAAATAAAAATATATTATTATTATGATTATATTTATTATTATTATTATTATTATTATTATTATTATTATTATTATTATTATTATTATTATTATAAGTAGGTACACAATATAATTAAGAGAGGTTAGTCACAATACATCTACATGATCTAGACAGGGCTGCCAAATTGTCATATTCTTTTCTAAGGCCGTATGTTATCTTTTCTAAAGGTGCACAGCTGTTCATTTCTAAATACCATTTTGTTATAAGCAGAGGGCAACCAGACTTCCATGTGACAGCAATACACTTTCTGGCCACTGCCAAAGCTATTTCCAAGAATTTTATTTGAAATTTGTTTAGTGGTTTATCAATTTTCATGAAGTTTGGCCGATGAGTTTTTAAAACGATAAATGGTTAGCAGCATTTGGGAAAATTGGGTGTGACAGATCCTCCATGATGGAGGTTGCTGTGCTCCTGCACCAGTGTGTGTACATATCCTCCATATTGTCACTCAGAGAAGTGTTAGCCCTGTACTGGTTTATGCCCAAAGCAGCTGGGATAGGCTAGCAACCCATAACACCACATGGAGTAAAAGATGAATTAATTAATTGTAATAAACCACATTATTGTTTAGCTAAGCTAAACAATAATGTGTGCTGTTGAATGTTTTCAGAGATATGTATAAAAGTTGCTTCACTATTACTATTAATATGGTTAAAGGTAGTGAAACGTTTAGTTCCTAGTTTTACTGAGTGATCCTTGTCAAACATGTTTAAAGATGTAAATACATGCAACATAGTTACATACAGCAAAATTTTACACAAAGGTTCACTTATGTTTCATACTTTTAAAGATCTTATCTAGAGGCCGTAGATAAGGTGTTCACATTTTTACAGCCAGCGAGTGTTACCACCCCATTTGTTGCAACAGAGAGAGAGAGACATCAGGATGCCCCATAGACGCCACAGACGCATGTCTCAAGTAGTAATAGTTCACATTCCCCCAAATCACAACAGCATTCTTTAACTCTTCTGAAAAAGTCAGTCTTTATAGATGGAGGACGATAGTGACGTGAGTGACATCCTTATCACAAGGACACACCCCCAGTACTTACCAGGGCTACTGTGCAGAGAAGAGTTTGTGGATACTAGTAATTGTATATACAGAAATCTTCCTCTAAATGTCTTGTTTTAGCGTTCCTTGCTCTTATGCTTTATGAAGGGCAAAGTAAATGGACTATGCTGTTTTGTTTTACTGAAAGAGTTTAGTAAATACTAAAAATGCCATGTCATTGTCTTAGGGTGAATAAAATACATGGGTTGAGTCCTAGATATGTTATATGTTTACTTTATGCAGCATAGATGTTACAAGTAAAATATAAACAGGTGTATTTCAAAATGTGATTGGATAGACATTTAACCATTGGAATTTATAGGCCATACTAGCTGCACAAAATTCAGTAAAACCAATTTAGTCTTAAAAATTAGTCGAGAGAAACAAAGCATTGTATAATGCCTGCCCCATTTTGACAATCTTTTGTCTGTAGGATTATGGTTGGCAGACCATAGCCCACTCCACCTTGATAAGAAAATGAATGGGTCTAAAGCACATTATTGGGAATTTTCTTCCTCCATCTACCACCAGGGCCCTGTACTAAAAGGATACATTACATGGTGAGGTTAACTCTTGTTTTTGCTATTGGTAGATGGTTTACTTCTGTTGGCCCAACACACACAGGAGAAGCCATTGGGGGCCTGTGCAATCTAAATTAGGTAGTGGTCAAAGGCTGGAGGGGTCTGCCTTTTGTACACCCCATCTTTTGACTCCACCCAACGCCAAATCCTGTATGCTTTTCACATAGCCTTGTTTACTTTTTTTTAGCCAATCACCTCCACTGTCCCTCTGTCCTCCAGTGCATAACTTTTGAAATAAGCATTTATAATTATAATTATTATTTAATATTTTTGAGCAGTTAGGGCCTACAGTTCAGAAGGATAGCCATTTTTTTTAATCCACAGAAGTAGACAGTTTGTATGATGAGCAGTGAGACATTTCAGTGAAGCCTCTCACATATGTTATAAATATCTCTATCAGAACTGGCCAGTTTTCTCATTGTTGGGAAAAAAAGACCTTCTACAGCATTTTTTCTGCCTCTGGGTGCTACAGGCCAAAAGGTCTTCTTCCAGCCCGGTCTAAAACTGTGGACAAGGTTATTTCAGAACAATTGCTACAATACTTGGAAAGAAAACATCTCCCACATCCTCTCCAGTTTGGCTTCAAACTAAACCCCTCAACAGTAACAGACGCTTGCTTATTGTTGGAACAGATTAAACAAGCTTCTAACCATTGTCACACATTAAGTATAGTCTAGATTTATAAAAGTCCTTCTAGGGGCAAGTGTTGCTAATTCACATTCTCAAAAAAAACCCCAAAAAAACAAAACACTACACTACTATGCATACCACTGCTATTTTAGTGTGTCTCTGTTAAACCAAAAATAAATAGACAATTTGTTTTGGATTATATTCTTTATTTAATGATCTGTTAACAAGTAATATCAACTCAGTAACATGCTAGTGTAGCAATATGGAGTTTAGGTGTTTTGGTTTTTAACCTAATCCGCCAGTAGGTGGCATGAGAGGGGAAACTATAAAAGTGCATCCCTTCCTCTTGCCCGTTCTCTGACCTCACGCACTTCCGGGTCACTTTGTTTGGCTAGCTGTCCTCTGTGTCACCAGTGCAGTTGTGTGGCTGTAAGGCGCGTCTTGTGTCGTGCCCTGGATCGGCGATGCTGTGCGGGTGTGCGCTCTGGTAGAGTCACGTGATGGGCTGTTCGTAGTGTCACTGAATTTCTCCCGCTGTTAGTTACAGCCGTGTGAAATCCTGGACTGTGAAGTGGTAATGCTGGCGGACCATTAGCTGAAGCACTGGCGCACACTGCTGCCTTGTTTTCACTTGTCCTCTCTGTAAAAGCTGTGTAAAATGAGCTCAGCTTTTTAATATTAAAACCAAGATATAGACTGTTGAAATGCTTTTAAGGACTGCTAAATTAAATTAATCTTGTATAAATAAATTATGTGGTAAAGTGATGGAACCTTGCCCTTTGTTTCAATGAACGAACCTGTGCGTGCCTTAAATATATACTGCACATTTGTATTGGTCCCGGGTCACAGGAGTTCAAGTATCGTGGGGTCTTGTTCATAAGTGAGGGAAGGATGGAGCGTGAGAGTGACAGGTGGATTGGTGTAGTGCTTGCAGCAATGCAGATGATGTATTGTTCAGTTTTCGTTCCTACTCTCTCCTATGGTCATGAGCTCTGGGTCATGATCAAAAGGACGAGACTACAACGAAATATGACATCAGGTAAGAATGGAAACGCCACACAAATTTACTATATTCCTTGCTATTATCTAAATGTTACAGCAATTATTACGTACACAGTACCTAAGATGGATGTCTTCACCTTGTTTCTTCCTGCATGTTTCCTGAAACTTCCCTGACGCTGCTGACCATCCTGGTGGAGCACTCTTCTCAAAAATACCCAGAAGCGGTGTAAGTTGATTGGGCCTGAGGGGGACTCTTTGAATGTGTTTCAACAAACATTCAGCTCTTGGAAGAAAGCAGGCAGACACGAGTCAGCACAGGTACAAATCTAGTTTGTAAGCCCGATGGACATAGAGGATGACTATATTTAGGGAACCAGTGCCTAACAGTGGCTCACTGAGCTTATCCAAACTGATACATTTCGAGATGGAACTTTAAAACACATAAGAGCCTAGTTCAAAACCAAAGGATGCTGTAAATTGTTGTAACAAAATTTTAACTTAATTTTAACTGCATTCCCAACTACTTAAATGCACACTTGGAACCGTAAAATATATGACAGCTATACAAATATGTTTTAATGCTTTCCAACTTCAAATGGAATGTCCCTTCTTTTGCATGCATAGTGCACACAACACCCACATTCACTAGGCAGCTCTTACTCAGTCTTTTTTTGGTGGTTGAAGCCTAGGGAGGATATACCCAGTCAACGCTCGCTCTTACAGTCACTACTTCTTAATGTTCTAAATGAAAATCTGGCTTTAACTTTACACTTCTAATATTACAGGAATGGACTCATGGCAAAAAAAAAAAAAAAAAAAAAACTAAATGAAGCGTGCTTGTCTTTGTCAACACGTGTGTATAGGAGAGAGAGAGAAAAACTGCTGCTCTGAAAGAGCTCAGATTTTTAGCAATAGACTACCTCTTCATGACCCTTTTCATGCTGTTTTGTTAAATTTGATAACTTTTATAGTTTCCGTGTTATGCGTAATGATCTTTAGAGCAGACACATGGTGTATAATGCTTTTTGCAGCCATGCTCACATCAACAAACATTTTCACTTAATCAAGAAGCCAACACTAATATTTATGACTTCATATTGGCTCTATGTGTTGATTTTTGAAAACAATGTACAATGTACTTGTTGAGCAAAGTCTAGAAAAAGCAAACCAAAGTTCAACTTAGAGCACTATTGAATTAATATAGTTGTTTACACATAATACCCACTGACATTCCCTTTGCATCTGCACATCTTTGAGCATTGATAAAGTCCACTTAAATATATACAGTAGCTACTACAACAATGTGTTTACTGTAACAATGGGTTATAATTATGATAAAAATGGGTTATTACTATGACAAAAAATATAATTTTGAGCCATTCTTTGGAACTGAAACATTCATAGTAGTAAAACCGTACTTTTGCTTTGGGGCAACTCTCTACTATTACCTCAGTCCACTCCTCTTGACTATCTATCTATGGATCTTCCTGAAGAAGGCAGGTCTGGTGGGTGTGTCCCGGCAGCACAAAACCTCACTGACAGGCCTCTCTGTGGTGTCTGTGTGCATGCTGCTCCTCACCAGGACACCAGCCTCCTGCCTGTGTCCTCATTCTTCCCCTCTGCTTCTTTCTGTCATAGTCCTACTTGCTTACTGTTGGATCTTTTCTTTATAAGCAAACCTGAATAGACTGAACCATGACCGACGCATCCACCAACATGCGGCTGAAGCTGCCCAGCACCTGCCTCATTTTGGAGATCATCCTCATAATTCTTTTTGGGACACTGGTGCAGTATGACCATGAGACCGATGCCAAGGAGTGGCACGAGCACCTCCACAATGGGTCGGACAATGGAAACAATGACTTCTACTACCGCTACCCAAGTGAGTCTTCTCAGAATACAGGGGACAGCAATTAGCCAAAATATGTCAACAACTGTGGTGAAACTTTTAGCTGTCACACTTCACTCATGTAATGGTTATTTTGTCTCTGTGGTCTATAGTAAAATGCAGTAAAGTATAGCACAGTAGATTATAGTAGTAAAATAGTATACACAATACAGTACAGTATAGTAGTATGTAGTAGTAGCAAATGATCACATGAACATCTACTACCACTACAAGTTCAGAGGTCATAAAGCTGGTGACAAAGGTAATTGCATAGACATAAAAGTGTGACAAAGTAGTAGCTCTGGAACCAAAAGTAGGTTGCAGCACACTCAATACTACATACTGAATTTCTGTTTCTACCTTTTCTGAATTCTACAACTGCCCAGAGCAGGCAAAGTGAGCACTGTTGGAAGAGAAGCACATTCATGCTATTTTTACACAAAATAGTGCATGAAGGCTTATGACTTTTTTCATCATCGGGCCAATTGATTCTATTTGGTGGTACTGACAGAATCCATATGCTATTGATGTCAAATCCAGAAAATGTCATGAAATCAAAGCATTAGTCAGTGGATTTATGGATTGTATTCTGTTGTCAAAATATTATTTATTATTATTTGCCTGTTCTTCTGTAAATGAAATAATTTTTTGTTGTGCTATGTTTTGTGCATTGACAATAAAGCCTTGAATTGAATGAGGCCCACCCCTAAAGGTAAAGGAAACCTTTAGTATGCTATAGTAGGGAATGGAATAATGTAGTTGAGTATAGATTAGCATAGCACAATATACCATAGCTTATGTAGCAGAGTTCATCCCACTGTAAAGAGCCCTCATCTGATCTCCAGCTCTGTAAGCATAATTGCCCTACGCTCATTACATAATCATATGATTCGTGTGAACCCCCACAACCTCATGAACAATCTGGGGAAACGCTCTATTCAATTTGTGTGGGAAAACATGTCCCAGCAGCCCTCTACTTTTGTAAATAGTCCTTTATACTGTGTACGGAGACATCTAGTCCACACTGTCCAAAACAGACACATCCCTTATGTCCTGATTCATGCATGAAGTGACCCAGGCTGGGGACAAACTCTATTATTAACTAAATAAGATACTGTTTTGTTTTGGGTTTTTTTTTTTTTTTTTTTTGCACTTTAAAACATTCAGATAATATTGTGTACTCTATATCTATACCTGTCATTCCCACCAAATCCACCCACACATTTACCCAAATCTGGTCTCTTGACTGACTCTGACTCTCTTGACTCTGACTTTGCAGTGATAATGTTACTAGAGGGCAGCAGGAAGTTATTAGAAGGTGGATAGACCAGTTCACTTACAAACACCAAAATTCAAAGAAGTCTGACACTGTTTACAGTTTACGTTGTTTAAATTTAGGGGCTGGGCAAAGCTTTTGTAAAAACATGACTCTGTAGCATGTATGGTTTTAGCCTTTAAAACAATTAAAAGCCATACTATGCAGCCATACTGGTTGAGTTGAATAATGTTTGCAGACAAATTAGGTTATTTTTAACTAAATATGACACACCCAAAATGTGTTTGCACAGGTAAACTGAAGGAAATTTACATGCTTTACTTTGTTGTAGGGGGCTATAGGAGCTTAATTGGGGTAGATTGGATTTTAATGGTATTAGTAGCATACCTTTTACAAACTAATTCAAGAAACATTTATAATTAATGCATACTTTTGTCCAAAAGATATCCACTTGTGGAAATTAAAAGTGGTTAGTTTCCCCGCCTTTGGTCAGAGGTCTCATTCCCTGATGTCCCAGCCACTCTTTATGCCCATCCTAAACCTGGATAAATGTAGAGGTTTGTGTCCAGAAGGTCATCTGTCATAGCAAACCAGTGCCAAAATACCCTTAGGAATGAATATCTGTGTTAACCCCTTGAAAGAAAGAGAACAGCTTAAAGGGACTTGCATTCAGCATGTTATCATCAACAACATCCTGGTCTTATTCCCATTTTGTCCAGCTGGTTACTGGTCATTACTATTACTAAATTGCAAATGGCTTATACTAGTGATTCTTAAACCTTTCACACCATGTACCACCTCAGAACATAGCATTTGGCTTTTAAGTACCATCTTTTATGGACAAAAGTGAGTGCTACTAAATAAGGACAAAACAGGGATTAAACCGGTTCTATACCAATACCAAACCAGGATTAAAACTGGACAAATCTAAACTGTACCTACACCTGGACTAAGGTGTGGCCCATATTTCAAATTGAATCCCTAACTAGAGCAGGACTAAGACAGGAATAAAACCAAACTAAATCAGAAATGACTCTTGAATACCACCACAAGAAGCCTGCATACAACCAACTCAGTTTGAAAACCACTGGTGTATACCACTTGGACATGGTTCTGTAATCCTAAGCCAATTACAGCTCACGAAGTTTAATATAAACCGGCCAATAAGGTTAAAAAAATGAGTGTAAAGGTCCATTAGATTTAATAGCCTGCAGATAATGGTTAACCCAACACTGTCTCTGTCACGAGATGGTTCACCTTCATATTTACACAGCCGACATCCTTATTGCATACCTGCGCGCTGTAGAGTAAACAGACCGGTCCACACCTGTTCAGACGCTGACCTTGTCTACAGGTGTAAGTCTATGGGCCACGGAGATAAGAGCGCTATGTAAAATACAGGCTGTATATGTCTCCATGTGTCAGCTGATAAGATCATGTGACCGTTTCCTGACACATCCTGTTGGAGTTATGAAGATAATTAGTTTTTTTCTTTACATTTTTACTTAAACATGGGGTTAGGCAATTTGTTACTGTGTAGAAATATAATTATGACTGTTGCAAAAATGTTAATAATGTTACAAGAATAAAGCAACTTCCTCTTAAAAGGTATTTAGGTTGGGCTTTTTTGTGTCAGATGTTTGTAATTTTTTTGGCGACATCTGGTGGCAAAATTGCTGGAATGTATTTTTACATCTCAGGCACATCTATTGTATCTAAACCTATTCCTTATATCATTGTGAAGTGGGTCAAGAACCCCTCACATTCAATGCAGCTTTCAGTTAAATGGTTTTAACTGATTTATTTAACCTCAAATCTAGACCTTAAATAAAAATTTTAAAAAGGCGAGGTGAGCACATACAGTAGCCCTGTAGGGACATTCTGTTGTTTTTTAACAAACCTAGTAGAAATATGTTAGTTGATGAGGTCATTTTAAAATTTGATTTTCAATGTTCAAGGCCTTCATCCAAAATTGTGAGACCAAAAAGAAGCACAAATGCGCTTCTTCTTCAGTAGTGCTCAATTTGTCCACTCCAGCCAGCGGTAGTATAAGAAAAAAATGTATTTGAGGTTTCACTGTGTTCATTGTAGCCTTACTATTACTACTACTACCACAACAACAACATAACAACTACTACTACTACTTAGTCATGATTTAGAGCAATGCTTTGAAATGCAGGGCAGAAGTAACATGACTTAAAAGACAATATTTCAAAGAGACATTGACCCTAAGCGTAAGCATTTTATGTCATATTTGTTTATAACTACATGGATTAAAATGCAATTTAAAACCCTAATGTGCCAAACAGAGTAAGTTATCAGATCAGATTAGTTTAGTGTGAACAGGCTAAACCACATTATATACAGTCTTTTGAATCAGATTCCTTCCAAATATTTTCTCCTACTCACATCTGAGTTATGCTGCAAAGAGCAACTGAGTAAACGTCCAAAACACTAATGCACGCTATGAATGACAAACCTCTAAACTCAATGTTAGTCTGTGTAGGTCCCCACAATGTCATTTTGCACTACAACAGTGTTCAAATTTTCGTCTTTAAATGAGAACAATATTTTCCAGCCTTGATAAAGAGTTGTAGAACAATGACAAAATGTTATAGATTTTTTTTACTTTATTATGTAATAACCCCACATTTTGTAATAAACTACCTGAACGCAATATATATATACATATATATACATGTTGAGAATATTTCAAAATGTAGGAGGTGCAAGTCTTTTTTTTATGCAAATGTAATAATATGTTTTATTGTGTAATACCAAACAAAAAGGTTAAGAATTTTTACAGTTTATTATACATGTTATAGCGCCATCCTCTGGTGTTTGAACTAAGGCACTCAAAGCAACTTTGCAAAAGCAGGTGGCAGGCGCTCAAAATACAAAGTGCCCAGTCCAAAAATTGCTTAAAAAATGTTCTCTATTGTCATTCAGCCTAATATTCAGTTGATAATAATATAAAAATGTACAAAGAAGACATATCTATTTATTGATATGACATAATGCTACATTTAAATAAAAAACAAAAACAAAACAAAAATATTTATTAGAAAATGTGTGAACATATTACAAAAAGCAGAACTATTATTATTAATTCAGTGCAGTATTATTACAGTGATATTACAGAATGTTGGGTTATGGGCCTCAGAAGGGTGTGGGTTAGGTTTGAATAGTAGTAGTAGTATTTCAGTAGTATCTTTTGTGATTTGAGTATTTTTTACCCTTTGGTTCTCTAATCTTCTCTCCTCATCATGCAGGTTTCCAGGATGTTCATGTGATGATCTTTATTGGTTTCGGCTTTCTCATGACTTTCCTCCAGCGATACGGCTTCAGCAGCGTGGGCTTCAACTTCCTGATTGCGGCCTTCGCTCTGCAGTGGGCCACTCTCATGCAGGGCTTTTTCCACGGAATGCACGGAGGAAAGATCCACATCGGGGTCGAGAGGTGTGTGCTAAATATGTTACAGCGAGAGTAAAATTCAGGATAATTAAAGTACATTGCCACTTTAACTCCCAACTACAAACTAAAGTGAAAAAAACAGACCACATGTGAAGCTTCATGTCCAAGTGTTTTCTGTTTTACCATAATAATTATATCAGTGAGGACAAACACAATGGAGAGACAACATGACTAAAACATATTTGAACGTGCCATATTTGTTATGTTATTATTATTATGCTGCACAGTGCTACATCAGAATTAGCACTATTATATAAAGTTTTCCTCTCTCTTCAGTATGATCAACGCTGACTTCTGCACTGGCTCTGTCCTCATCTCTTTTGGAGCAGTTTTGGGTAAAACCAGCCCAGTCCAGCTGCTCATCATGGCTCTGTTTGAGGTCACACTTTTTGCTATCAACGAGTACATCCTGCTCACCGTACTGGGAGTAAGACATAGGGCTTTCTACATGTTGTTTTAAACATAAACCATATATCTTTGAAATAGCTTAATACTAAATTATCAAGATCTGACAAACATTTATTTTGGAGTATATGGTCAAAATGCTAACTTTTCTGTCAATAACAAAATATGTTAGAGCAACTCATCAAATAAACAAAGAATCCTGTATGCAATTTGTACTAACTCCTGCTGAAACTTTTCTCAGGCCAAGGATGCTGGTGGCTCCATGACCATCCACACATTCGGAGCTTACTTTGGCCTGATGGTGACCCGTATCCTGTATAGGCAAAACCTGGACAAGAGCAAGCACAGGAACAGCTCTGTATACCACTCCGACCTCTTCGCTATGATTGGTATGATATTTCAGCCAGTAGAGATTGAAACCAAACACAGACAAATGAGTGAAGAGTAACAGATGAATTGTTGAAGGAATAAACTTTGGAGCTTAGACCCTGGCAGGTAGAGACATCAACGATACAGTGAGAGAGTTTGATAGATCAATTAGGGTAATTTTATCCCCCAGGGCCTGAGATAGAGAGGCTGAGGAAGCTGATGGTTCTGCTGCTGCGGTGGAGTTGGGAGTGGATGAGGGTTGCGGCGAGTGGCTGAACAGCAGAATGACTGAGGGGAGAGGGTGTGTATATGTGAGAATGACTTTGAGAGGTGATTGGATGAAAGGCAGGTGGCAGGCTGTGATTGGCTGACAGTGATAGAGTATGGATGGAGAAAAGAAAAGAAGTTTTACTGGTTGAATTTATGCTATAGCTTCATTTAAGGTTTTACATATTATTACTAAAACAAGCTCACAATAATACATTTTATGTGGCTTAATAATGTAAGATTTGTTTCTAGCTATATGCGGATTATGTACATGCGTAGGGTCCCAGTGGATTATTGCTAACTCATTTGAGTTAGTTGCAGTCTTCTTTATGTTTTTCCTTGCATTATAATTTTTCATCAGTTATCTTGCTTGTGTGCCTCAACTTGTTTAATTGATTTTTAATTTCGAATACACAAGATTATCATGTGTGTAAAAGATTGTGGCATGTTCGTGGATCATTTTGGGTTAGGTATCTTTCCACCGAAGTATGGCAAACATGGGTCCCCCAAAGAACATCTTGCATGGGCCCCCCACAAAACTAGAAACGCCCCTGAACTAATCTGTACGTGTGTGCAGGTACCATCTACCTGTGGATGTTCTGGCCCAGCTTTAACTCGGCCATCACAGCTCACGGAGACGACCAGCACCGCACTGCCCTCAACACCTACTACTCTCTGGCCGCCTGTACTCTGTCCACCTATGCCATGTCATCTCTCACTGCCCATGATGGAAAACTGGACATGGTATGAGCTCTACAACCTTCTATAGCAGGGGTCACCAATTAAAATTCACCGAGGTCCAATTGGTGAAAATTTTCTCACGCAAAGGTCCGGAGCATCACAATGTTGATTTGTACCTCAAAAATAAATAAATAAAATCATTGTAGTCACATCAGTGTCTACATTATGGCAATAGCATTTTGCTAACATAAGCATTAGTTTAAAACAAACTAGGGGATATCAAATAATAAAATAAAAAAGTATTTTTTTTTTCTTATGTTAATCAAATACAGTTTAAAAAAATCTAACAAAATGCTTTTATAATGGTCCTTGGCTCAGAACACAGGAGACACAGGAGTTTAGAGCTGACCTCTGTTCCTTTCTACATCTGTCTCTCTCATTTCTCCGCTGTCTGTCTCACAGTCATCGCTCCATATGTTTCCAAATCCTCAGATCTGATTGGTTGATAGCGTCACACGCAAGATTTTCTGTCTGCTTTTACACAGGAGACGATTCACCCATTAAAACTAAAGTGGAACGTACTGCGCCTCAAAACACAGGTTTCCTCTTAATTCTCTGGTGAATATGAGGCAGTTCTGTCCTCTGTGGAACAGAGGGACAGACACCGAGAGGAGAGGGTGAGCCTCGACAGAGAGACAGAGTTCTTTGGCTGCATTTTCCACATCTATTCCCATTTCTAAGAAATGACCAGTTTGATTGCTGTTCTGTCTTGCCTATAGTGAATGAATGTGAGGATAGTATGGTAGGATAACACTGTAGTTTTAGCCCTGACAATAATCTAAGGCGGTGTTTCTTAACTGGTCTGCTTGTGGGATCCAAAATGTCCTTTTATCATTTTATTATGACACATTTTTTACAGAACTATTTTTTTCTGAATTATTTAACGATTACCTTGCTGCTTGTTTCAGGGTAAAAAGTTCATTGAAGTCTAATCAGTCATCTCTGAGACTCACAGACTGTAGTCACATCACTCTAGAGTTCAAGAGTATATTCAGTGCACTCCTGAACTGTAATGTAAACCACTGTAATCGAGATGGAGCTTTTTGTGTTGATATCATGCCACTTAAAAACAGAATAATATTTATACAAAGTCCATGTGCACATACCGTGTACTGTACTGAAAGACATCCTAATCAACCGCCAGAATCTGTGTCTACCATGTCTACCATGTCTGTAGGTGTAAGGCAAGTAGGAACGTGTTAGGAAATTCTCATAGGGTGGTCTTGTGGCCCCATCCTCACAGTGAAACCTGATGTTTGTGTGTGTTATGCAGGTCCACATCCAGAACGCCGCTCTGGCTGGGGGAGTGGCAGCAGGTACAGCTGGGGAGATGATGCTCACTCCATTCGGCTCCATGATCGTGGGGTTCCTGGCTGGCGTCATCTCAGTGCTGGGCTTCAAGTACCTCTCAGTAGGTCTAAGAGCAATTAATACATGAGTTGTTTTTTTATATTTTTACTCATACATTACAGTGGACAAGCTCTAGCTTTTAAATATTCCACAATCGCAATAAACAGACGAAGACAAATGTTTTATTTGTAAGCCAAATAACTCAAGGCTGAATGCCACTGTGTTATTTTAAGAAATGGATAAGACTAGCCAAGTAAGAGTGTTGTAGAAAAAAAAGAGTCACATAAATAATTCATCAAAAACTACTCAAGTAACTGGAAAACCTGGAAAAGTCATGGAATTTTAAAATGCAATTTCCAGGCCCTGGAAAAGTTTTGGGATTTAAATTTTTGTGTGTGTAAAGTTTGGAAAAGTTTTGGAAATTTAAACAGTCTGAGTAACATTCAGCCACTACTAGTTTAACCTGTGCCTCCCAGGTAAAAAATAAATTATGCTAAAGTATACAAAAGTGTGCTATTCTCTGATACTGTTGTCATACTTGGTATACTTCTGATATATCATTAGCACAACTTAAATCACACTTAAGTACAGTTTAGTATACTTGACTGTGCCTTTTTTGTACATCATTAAATCAAACTTAAGTATAATTAAAGTATATTTCATTTGTATTAATTTGAATAATACTTCTTAATACTGATTCTATTTAAAGTGTTTTAAAACTATACTAATAAAACATTTATTAATACACTTATACTGTATACAAAATAAATTAAAAATATGTTAAGAATGTACTTACAATACACACCAATAATATATTTACTATACTACATAGAAATATTGCCTCCTTGATCCTAATAATTAGAAAAAATGAAATGAATCAAATTATCCGGTAAGTTCACTGCACAACAAAAATATTAAATAAGTATTAATATTCCATTTTCAATAATCTCTAAACACATTTTCTGTGACCATTGCAATGCATTGGCCAGTCTTCCTTGCATTATCATTCAGCCCTAGCTTGGAGCTCTTTGTCAAGAGGCCCTCATGATCCACTGTGAAGTTTTCCACAGGTTGGGAATCAAGGTACTATGGTGCTATGTACGCTAAGTACTATGTACTTTAAACTATGTGCTTTGTGACAATGGTGGAGTGGGTTATGCATTGGTCCAGCAACATAAGGGTAGTTGGTTCAAAAGTTGCCTAAATAGTGTCGTTGACGTTGCCTCCTCCAGTCACTTGTATGTGGATGGGTGCAACAGGAAGAATGGCAGACAAACAGAAGCTGAAACATAAAAATATATATATATATGTATTTTAAGTACATTCATGACATATTTTAATGTAATTTGTATACAATATTAGTGTATTGACAAATATTTTATTAGTATAGTTTAAATACACTTTAAATAGAATCAAAGTATTATTCAAATCAATACAAATGAAATATACTAAGTATACTTAAGTTGGATTTAATGGTGCACGAAAAAAGCACAGTCAAGTATACTAAGCTGTACTTAAGATTGACTTAAGTTGTGCTAATGATATATCAGAAGTATACTGAGTAAGATAATAGTATCTGAAAATAGCACATTTTTGTATACTAATCTTTAGCACACTTTAGTACACTTTAGCATACTTTATTTTTACCTGGGCAGTTAGAATACAGTAAAAATAAGTGGTCAGTAGAAACGCTGTCCTCTTGGCCTCTTCTTGTTCTCACTGCAGGAATAAGTGACCTATATATTTTTTGTCAGAATATTTGAACAAAATATTTTTTTTGCTAGTCTCTGGCTTGTTTGGTTTTGGTAATGCTTGAAAACAGCATAGATGACTAGTTTATATCTAATATAACATAATTATGTGTATAAGTCAGTGAAATTAGTGGAATAATATATTTCTGGGGTGACTAATTTTCAAATTTAACAAATGAAATTGCAGCAAAAGTATGTTTCTAATGTACCATGTTGGACATTTTTAATACTATTTACTACCAGCTTTGAAATCAATACATAGGTAATGTATTTACTTGGGTACAGTGGCCAAAAATTGTACTCAAGTAAGAGAAATGTTGTAGAATGTAGTAGAAGTACAACTTAATCAAAATATTACTCAACTAAATGTAGAGTAAATGTGACTCATTACTACACACCACTGTTTGTTTGTTTTTTTACATGTGCTTGATTTTGTCCACCCACAGCAATGATTACTGGAAATAGTTGTGGTCTGATTTTAAATTCTAAGTCCTCTGCGTTTTTATTTTAGTTTATTTATTTATTTATTTTTATGTTTTTTCAGTAAAAGATGTTACCTCTGTATTGTCCTGAAAATAATGTTATTTATTTATTTATTTATTTATTTATTTATTTATTTATTTATTTTTGAGTTTGCCAATGTAAAACTTGCCTTTAGATGCACAATGCAACATGTAACCTATAAAGTAGTTGGCCACTTAACGTTTTACTAGTTTGCGGCTGCCATATTTTGTGTAATGGCAATTGCAGGGAATAGATTAATGATAAAATTAAAAAAAATTAAAAATCTGCTACTGAAAAAAATATTTCATATATATATATATATATATATATATATATATATATATATATATATATATATATATATATATATATATATATATATATATATATATACTGACAGAACCCTAATACAATTAATCTATGCTAGCTAACATGGTGCTTGTGGAGCTAGTTTGTATTAAACCCCACAGATTTTATTGTCCAAATTATGCTTTATATTATGTAGCTATTTCACACTCTCATTATCATGTAAATGTCTTACTGAAACTTAATGCAGTGAGTTTAATAGTAGCATTATGTGTGAATAGGTATTACTTGTATAGTACTATGAAAACACAGTAGATAACAGACATCATAATCCTTCTCATTTCTCCAGCCTATTCTGGAGGAGAAGCTGAAGATCCAGGACACCTGTGGGGTCCACAATCTCCATGGCATGCCCGGAGTGTTGGGAGCTATTGTGGGAGCAGTCACTGCTGCCGTGGCAACCGCTGACATTTATGGAGAAGGGTAAGAGTCCCAGGTGAACTCAGAGAAAGACTGTTTGTTCTGAGAGGAGACAAGGCACCTTCCCTCTGAGGCAGAGTCTGACAATATACAGTGAAGTAAGCCTTAGGTGTTTGGCTAAGTCAAGTGAATTCAGGCTGACTGTATATTTAGAAATGGGGGGGGGTCTTGAATTTTGCCCTGAGAAGATTGCAGCTCAATTTGACTTTGAGGCAAAACAGGTTTTGTTTGAACATGCAGGTATAAACAGCCTATGGTCAGAACCAGACTCTTTAGTTAATGGCTGTCTTCAAGCTCATAATCACAAACAGAAACTGTTTATTGGTAAACTGAAGAATATACACAGTACTATGAATTTCCGTTGAGGCTTGGTACATTCACTGAACAAGGGAAATGAAGCACAATAGCACCAAGGACCAATTACTATAAAGATAAAATCATCTTTATATATAGTTTAGGTTTTAGTTTATAGACAAAAGAGAACCTCCATAAACAACTCTAATAAACCATTCCTTCCTGTCCTCTCTCTGCTGTAGAATGGAAGACGTGTTTCCGCAGATTGCCAACGGAGACTTCAGCGCTTCAGGTCAGGGAA
The DNA here is from genome assembly GCA_020698575.1 of Bostrychus sinensis. Taxonomy (NCBI): domain Eukaryota; kingdom Metazoa; phylum Chordata; class Actinopteri; order Gobiiformes; family Eleotridae; genus Bostrychus; species Bostrychus sinensis. The sequence continues at coordinate 31,576,716 of CM036247.1, read as the reverse complement.
TTCGTCAGGCCATTTCTCTGGCAGTGACCCTGGGCATTGCTCTGCTGGGAGGAGTCATTGTCGGTATGTTTCCATGGCAACAGGTTTTTAAGTATTTGTAAACTACATGCCCTCATTGTAAATAATGTTTCTCCAGGTTTCATTTTGAAGTTACCTGTCTTCGGAGCTCCTTCAGATACTATTTGTTATGAGGACAGCATCTACTGGGAGGTATGACAGACAGAGTTCAGATACCTTCAAAGTCAAAATAAATTCTAATATTATAATGGTAATATTATCATATTACTTTTGAATATTTATACATATTCGTGCGGGGTTTTGGCCGGGCATGTGCAACTTCTTTTTGTATTATTTTAAGGCCTGGGAATGCACATCATAGTCATCATGGTCAATTGTAGTCATCATAGTCAAGTCATAATTTCTGCAGATGTGTACAAACGTATACAATACAGTGTTTCCCACATAAAATTTCTCAGTTAAGTTGGTAGCCAACTCATAATGCCTCCACATTATGAATTTACAAGTTAATGTCATTTATACACCCCACTGACAACTCCTAAATGCCACAAACGGTTAGTTTAACATGAACACTTCCTCATAAAAGCATTAAAAATGGGCTTTGGGGGAATAAACAAACTGTATATTATTACTTTGTATAGCCTATGTTGAATGGTAGTCAAGGTGGTAGGGGCATATAGCCAAGGTGGCCACCTTAACCATCAAGTGCTGGGGGAAACACTGCAATATAATACATAATGTTACATTTCCAAGCCTTTCCAAGCAAGCCTTTCTTTAATCATATTAATAAACCTTCAGCATTTTTAAGGACCATTAAGCTATCTTTTTTCCATATCCTATTGTACATACATTAACACACATTGTTTCTAATTACTGGCAACTAAATTCAAATATGTATTTTTTTTTAACAGTTAATTTAAAGATTAAAAATGCATTACAATACAGTCCTGAAAAATAATCAAAATATTATATTATCATTAGGACAATTTGAATCTAAAACTCATGCTATTTATGACTATTTTAATTTAAAAAATGTGAATATGCAACTTTGCCATTTCCACCTAAACATACACTGGTTATATTAATATTTACACATGTAACCCTGTAAGCACGCTGTCATATTAGAAAAGAAATCACTTCTGAGAATTATCACCAGAGGGCGTGCTTGCACCAGTAAAGCCTTTAGTGCATTTACCATGTCTACTATCAGGCCACCAGGTGGTGCACGGGCACTATAATATTCTGTCCTCAAGGAGTACAGGAATAAAAATGATGTCAGACCTTCTTCACAGAACTGACATCATTAATTTCCCACAATGAGATGTGAATGTGTAATATTTGGCTGAACAAAAGCATTTATTCCAAATAAGCAATATAATAGATGTCATTACAAAAAGCTGATCGCATATTGCATATTATACTGTATTTTCAACTCCAAGTAACAGCATTTTTTTAATCTTAACTTCCATTTGCATTACCAGAGCCATCTGTGCTTGATTGACCTCTTTAAATACTGTTAAAGACAAAGAATGGGTCCCCAAAATATGGGACGTTATAAAGAAATTATAAAAATCAACACTGAAATGTTTAAATGGCTTATACATATTTCAAATTGACATTTAGATGCACATAGTGAAAAAGAATAGTGAGATAACATTGCATACACTAAATGAGGTTAAAAATCTGTCTCTTCCAGGTCCCAGGTGAAGAGTCCCACCATGACAACCAGCTGACTGAAGTGAGGTCAGAGGAGGCTGAGAAACTCAACGGGTAGAGGCTGACCAGAGAGCAGAAGCATCAGCACACACAGGGAGGGTTAAACTTCCCTGTCATCAAGTCCATCAGTAAAAACACCGCCGAATGGACCAGAAGCTTGGTTCTGACACAAAGAGTGAAATGTTTAAAAGATCCCCCAAAACTACATGTCATTTTTTGCTTCTGCCTGCTTCTCCAAACTGGGCAGAGTGTTGAAAATTGCCTATTGTATAGAATAAGTACCTATTCCAAAGTATCTCACAGAACTTCTTTTTAACATATCACTACATATTTTTGGCAAACACAGTGTATATCAAGATTGAAAAATATAGTCAATAAATACCTGTGTAAAATATTATACAATTATTATGCCAATATCGCTGGCTATAAAGTTTATATTAACAACAGTTGCAGTTCTGTTGTAGCAAAAAGGAAATTTTTTACCTTTATGCCATTGCTTTCAATTGCTGGACTGGAAATAGCTTCACTAAAATCATTCATCTTCCTTTCATTTTATTATTATATTTTTTGTTTGTTTGTTTGTTTGTTTTTTTTGTTTGTTTGTTTTTTGTTTGTTTTTTAAGGACATAATGTTTTAAAATGTTGTGACCGACTCATTTTTTAATCTATAGAGGCAATAAATAATATACCATTTTAAAAATGTTTTAAATACTAAAACCAACATGGTGTTGACGTCCCACTCCTCACCATTAGAGGGGAGTCCAGAGCTGTTACACTGAGCTGCAGGCCTGTGAAAAGGCTGCAGTGAAAATGGTGCTTAATAAAAATGCTGTCTAATCACCCTGACCCTGTTACACATTTAAAATACAATTTACACCAAAGACTAACCCAAAAACCCACCCAGGACTTTGACCATATTTAGTCCTCTTTTATATTTTAATGTTAAAATTATGTTATAAATGCCTTATGCCTTATATATAAAAATTGGGATGCCCTATCATTTTATATTACATTATTAGTTAGAAGAATGTATAAAAAATTAGCTTAGAATTTTTGGCAATTATTTTCTTTAAACTCAATGTATTGGTTGTTTTTTAGTAAAATAAAATATTCAATTCAAATGTTGTTTCATTTATTTGATCAACTGTCTCTAAACTGGATAGTGTCTTCTTCTATTTTGGAATCATAAAAGTTTGAGGTTTTCTGAAATCAAACTCAAGAAAAACTACAAATATGGCTTTCTTGTTGAATAAAGCCAACTCTAATCTCATGTACGGGGCATACATGGTACTGAGAAAGACCGCTCTTATTTAGAACTGGTAAAGGCAGGAATAAACTAAAGTGTGTTCTTGCATTTTGAGGGTACAATAGTAGTTTATGAAGAATCTGAGAATCTGGCATCTGAGGGAGGCATAATCTTGCCTCCCATCAAGAAGGTTGTGAGATCTATCCTCAGACTTGATTGACTAAACACAGCAAGATAAATGTATTCTTTTTTTTATGTAATAACATCAAGATCAGTGGTATCTTCTCTGAGATCTAAGGCAGGCTCAGGATTTGATTTTTTTTTTTTCTCTCTTTATATTTCCATCATGTTGGTAGTTGCCAAAGTATGTTTCACAGTCTGCAATAGTTTGAAAATGTTAAATTAGCTCAGGATGCTACAACCACTTTATTACATTTTGTTATTTGCTTTTAGACAATGTCCCACGAATGATAAAAGTTTTACACTTTTATAGACATTTTGGTAACACTTTGGAATAACACACTACTAAGCATTTGTTACGCATTAGTTAAGGTAAGTATAACAATAAATTAATAAACACCATTAAGTTATAAACAGTTATTAATGTTTATTTTTTCAGTGTTTTAATGATCAAGTCTAAAATTTTTTATAATTATGATGCATTTCCCTTTTTAATTAACTATTACATACAATGTTTGTAATAAGAGCCAATATGTGCCAATCCTTTTAAAGTGCATTGTTCAAATCAAAGGCTCTCAGTACTCCCGTATTAAAACAGCCTTGTATGAATTTACCTATATTCACTTGTATTTTTTGTATGCACTATTTTTTGTCAGTATTTTTATTTTATTTTTAATTTTTTGTTGGTATCTTGACTTATATGTATTTCTTATTCTTTACCCAGATAACCTGATTGATTAGCCCTACTCCTCTTAAGGCATTAATTGCTAAGTGTTCGACGGGCCCCTCACAGGCTGTAAGGGGCCCCACTACACCCCCCTCCCACACCACCCCCAGTGCATGATGGTACCTCTGCGTGAACAGCCGCCCCAGCCCTTTCCCAGGAACAGCAGACAGGTGGGCAGCTGTTTACTCAATAGAGCTTAATGAAACTTCATAAGACTAATTAAAATGCAGGCAAAAATAATCATGATTATGCTAATTATTCCATTGTCTCAGACCACAGCCGTGCATGTTTGGCATCCTCCAATATGCCTAAAACACTGGGCTAAAATAGAACTTTTGTCTCCATTCTGCTGCTATTGTTGTGTTAGCTTGTTATGCTAATGGATTTAATTGAGGGATGCTAAGCTAAAGGAAAAACATATGCGCTGAAAAAATCTGTTGGCAAAATATAAGTTCAGATTAAGCTTATAGGAAGTGTTTGTTGAATTGTTGGCTGTTTTTTTTTTTTTTGTTATATAAATTTGGGTTGTCCAATGTAGGGCCTGTGGGCTTAAATTGGCCACCATGAGTATTGTTCTAGTCCAGCAGATGTTGAGTTAAAATACAACTCCTAAAATACAAATAGTTTATATGTTTTCAAGTTCATGTGGACTTAATTGGGCAAATGTGTTGGAAGTAGCTAAAATATGTTGCTACGCTAGCTTGTGATGCTAGCACCACTTAGCAGCACTAAGTAAAGAGTTTGGATTAAAGACTAAAGGTGTGACACAAAATTTGTTTTAATTTATGCTATATACTTTAAACTACAATCAAACCAGACAGAGGACCCCAGAGGGAAAACAGTGTATGGTAACCAGGAGGACATTGCAATAAATAGGAACAGTGGTTCCCAACCTTTTTTGTCTTGTGTACCCCCTGGACTGTTTGTCATGAATACCCCTTCACTTATACATTTTGATGATTATTCAAAAAGTGTTCATAAAAACATATAGTAAATACTACTTCCCCTTCATTTTACTCAAAAAACTAATATTCAATATTAAAAAAGTAAACTAATTTGCTGAATAAATTGCTTAAACAAATTTACAACAAACTAAAATAAAAATTCTTTGACTCCTTTGAAACAAGCTAGTACACCTAAAAAAAAATGTATATTTAAATAATACTCTGTATCAGTCAATTAAACACTCAACCTTGATGTTTATAAGTTTCAAAAGCTCAGTATAAAAACATTGCAAATGTTTTCTAATAATCTTTTCCAAGTACCCCAATTTGCTCAATGTGTTTTCAGATTCTTCTTTCATAAAAAATACCCAAAAACTAAATTCATAAATGTTGAACCTGATCATTTAAATTAGTGACAAGGTCCATAAACTTGCTGTATGTATCCTACCACATCAAAAATTCTGCATATTAATAATTGACATTTTGCCTGCCCTCCATCTCAATTAAACACTACAGGCCTATAGAATGTTGTGACGTCATCTGAAACCCAGCACTAAAGCATTTATGTTTGTGTGAGCAAAGAAACTAAGTCAAGGTTGGCATTTAAAACTGATGCAAAGATAACTTGAGAGTTAGTCCCTAAAATGTAGAAAAAACAGCATTGTATACCTTTGCACCTTCAAAATGTTTAGGCTACCCTAACAGTCTTATGGATCTGTCCGTCACAAGAAACAGTGCAGTTTAGCCACTTTTAATAATAATTAATAACTGAACAAAATAACTGAACTGAAATGACTGAAAAAGCCTGATCACTTTCAGTCTTTAGTCTCTCCAGAGCCTCCTAAAGAGAAGCACTAGATGGCGCTGGCAGTGGTGGATGTGTGAATAAAGGCTCTCATTGATTGTAATAATCCTGTAATAGTTTACCTAACCAGTTCATTCCACTCTTAATGAGCAGTGGAGTCATGTGACTTCAGCGTGCCACAAGTCACGTTCTTCCTGTCTTTGGTCCGATTAGATTTCTGTGTTCAGTACAGCATGCACATTTTAATTGAACCGCACCAACCTTCTTTTGAACAGGGATCAATGTGCATCTTTCTGAGGGTGCAGAATGTGGTTTATTTGTCCCAGTAAACCAAGAGAGTTCTTTCTTTTAACCTAACCAACCATGAATGCACAGAACACAGATCTCTGTCAGATGACCCAAAAGTTGTAAATAATGTCCAGGGAGACACACATATCAAAAAATACAGAGGAAGATGACCTCTACGGGTTTAATCAAAAATCTGCTGTTGGCTATCCAAACCTGGGAAGAAGCTGCTCCTGGTGGATCAGTCTGTAAGGCTGCAACCTTCTGCCTGAAGAGAAGGGTATAAATAGTTCATGTGGTGGGTGGGATGGGTCCTTCATATTGGAGGTTGCTGTGCTCCTAGACCAACTGTTATATATGACCATCAGGAAAAGAAGGCTGCTGATGGTTGTTTTTGAGCATATTTAACCATAAGGAGTTGTGACATAAGCTGTTATGTCACAAGGCCGGCCCTCTTCAGCCTCCTCAAAAAGTACAGGTGTTGGTGGGCCTTTTTCATTACGCTGGCTGTATTGGTAATACACGTGAATTTCTTCGAAATCCTAGACAAGACATTTATTTTGGCAGGCAGTGCAATAGGTCTGGCCAGACATGTTGTGGCATGGTGCCAAAGGGGTTTGCATGTTCTTTCTGTGTTTAGGTGGGTTTTCTATAGTTGCCCACTGCTCCTGACAGGTTGCCCATGGCATTAAAGAATGGGGCAAATGCAGAACCATTTTCCCGACAGGACAAATTAAGTACCTTACCTAAGACAGCCTTAGCCGAATGTGGTGCAAGGGTAGGTAGTGTGATGCTTCTAACTTGTTGAGTCAAAGAGCTGGTATAGCCTATCCGCAAATATACAGGGTATCCATAAAGTCTCTTTACAATTTAAAAAAGCAAAAAACAAAAGCAAATGAAAAGACAAATATGTGGAATTTATTACAAAATGAGGAGTAGATACTGACCTTTTTTTTTTTGCCTCATTTAATCCACCTCTATATGGGCACCATTAGTTGTACGAAGCACATCAGGACTGTACTCAATTTCTTGTCATGTTCAGTGCAACAGAGCCTCATCAATGGTGGCAAGGGCATCAGTGATCCCACAGCACACATTCACCTTTGGACTATCTCTGTAAAGTTCCCAAGCCACATGGGGCTGTTCTGATCCCAGATTCTCACATTATATGTGCTCAGTTTCCCTGAAACATGAAAGGTTGCCTCATCACTAAAACAAACTCAGGTGAGGAATGTTTTATCCTCAGAAATTCGTTCCAGTTACCTGCAAACTCTTTTTGTCTTGGTTTATCATTTGGCTCGAGTGCAGGCTGTAAGAGTTGCACTTCGTAAGAGTACAATCACAAGTTCTTGTGTAGGACTTTGTGCACTGTTGACCGTGGCAGCTGTAACTGCCTGGCAGCAGTGCGTATGTGATTAAAACTTTGATAACCACTGAGTACAAACCGGATTAAGATATCTCATCAATTGCCTTTGTAATATATTTTTTACATTGTAAAGAGACTTTATGGACACCCTGTATGTTCTCTAACCACTCACAGACCACACACACATAATCAGTTGTCATTGCACAGATTTTAAATGCCCTTTTGTCCATTATTAATGTATTGTGGTCAACTCAATCATTAGTGAAACATGCACTCAGCTCATGTTTGCATCTGAATTTGTTTCTTTGGTCAGGTTCAGATGAGCTTTCCCACTGGTGCCCTATACATGACCATGAGCACCTCGTCCTGGGAATGCAGCCTGGGGCGACATGAGAGGCAGCTGTAGCCTCCTATGGCTCAGGCTGAAGCTCCAATCTGATTGTCCTTAACCCTGCTGTGGAGAGGGACATAATGGGTTAATAGAGTCTCTGAGGACCCTCCGTCTCCCATGGGATTCCTCTGCTATGCTCTGTCCTGTGAGAGCTCATAATTCTCTGTGACAGCGTCAGGACTGCTCACTGTTTGCTATTGCGTATAGTCTAATGTACATGACAAACATACAGTACCCTATAGACGACCCATTATGCATAATGAAAAGCTTTAGTGTGTGGCTTTGTTTGTTGCAAAGTTGTTTCTAAGCATTTACCCCCAGAAAACAAAAAGACACCCATTAGATTTGCTTAAGATGTATACTAAAGGACTCAGTGATCCTCGACGAGCCCCCATTTGTTTCCAATAGTCTCAGGTTAGCACGGTCAAATTGCAAAATGATTTGAAACATTACTTCAGTTAAATGAGATGGCTTCATGCTCTTGGTGTGGAAGGTCAGGGGTTTGATTCCCTCACAGGGCCCCCAAAATTGCAGTCTCAAGGTCAGATAACTGAAGAGTGCTGCATCAGTAAAAAAAAAAAAAAACAACCACCAAAATGCCTTTGTGAAGGATTTGCTGTGCACTTTATTTACATGAGTTAAATGTGATGTAATGGTACAGGACAGTGGGTCTCAACTGGTCTGATTGAGGGGCCCAGTTGATCATTTTATTGTTACCAATTTTTTTCTTCTCATGGCACACGTATGGAAGCAAACTTGTCTCATCAGATTTTGAATTTTAAATGCCTTTGAATTTCTATTACTGATTTTTTAACACTGAAAAAAATTCCAAAATAATAGAAACATTTTAAAGATATGTATTTTTATTGTTAAAATCAAATATGTAAAAAACACAATTAATAACAAAAATACCAAATTGCCAAAAACATTTCTGTTTGCGCGTGCACACATGAATGACAACTAGTGCTTCTGCTACAAATGGGGGAAGTGACACAGATGTTTCATGCAAATTTTTAGACACCGTATTTCAGACTCTGAATTTGGCCAAATTAATTTTAGGACTCAGAAATATATGCTTCAAATTTTTTAAACGCAATTTTTTTTTTTATTTTTTTATTTTGTTTATTTAATACATCTGCATATATTTTATACAACACTGCTCTTCTTTTTCTATCAGCCTCTGCATTCTCTTCTCTCACACCAACTAACTTCATGTCCTTTTTCACTACATCCATACATTTCTTCTGTGGTCATCCTCTGGGCTTTCTGTCTGGCAACTCCAACCTCAGCATCCTCCTACTCATATATCCTCTATCCCTCCTCTGTACATGTCATCATGCCATCTTAATCTGACCTCTCTGACTTTATCTCAAAATGTCCAATGTTAGCTGTCCCTCTGATGTACTCATTCCTAATCCCATCTAGCCTTGTCACTACCAAAGAGAACCTCAACATCTTCAGCTCTGCTACCTCCAGTCTTTAAAACAAACATCACAGTTGGCCTTACCACTGTCTTCTACACCTTCTTCATTCATTCTTGCTGAAACTTTTATTACAATGTGAGGGAAAATGTTCAGGTAGTCCAAGAAGTAAAATGCTGGAGACACCCTGGATGTCTTAATGCAGGAGAAGTTTATTTGCTGTCAATACAGGCCTGGACACAGTTGAACAATCAATACATCACAGGAGCATTGAAAATTCAAGTCTGGCTAAGTGCATCATAAGTCAAAACAAAAGCTACAATGAGAGAAAGTTTTGGCTATAGCTTAACCTGCAGGACTCTAGAGGCACTAGACCCTTTTCTTGAAAACAACATGCCCAAAAATAACTGTATATCTCTGCAATTCCTTGGTCTACAGGAATATTTTTGATATCTATAAAAACTTGTGAGACGTCACTGGATCAGAGTAAATAAACATAGAACACAGACAGAAATTTCCGCCTAATAAAATGTTAATGTTATAGAGTGTATATCTCCTTAATGATGCAGCTGTAGCCTAAAACCTCTAGAAACCCACTGCAGAACATCTGACCCTTACCAGGGCCAAGTGTAAAGCAGATAAAGTGACGCAGTGAAGAGTTAAAGAGGTTTTAGTCAAATATGTTTAGACAGAATTCCCATTTAGCATAATTATGCAAATTATATGTATTTTTGCTAAATTCCAGTTTAGTTGCTTGTTGTTGAAACAGTGTTCAGTTTGGGGGGAAATGGTTCTCATGGGCTTTTAGCCAAGCTTCTTCTGGTTATTTTCATATGCTGCATGGTCCTGTTACTCAATATTTACCTTCCATAATGTCATGTGGTTTCATGGTGCATGTCCTAGAACCGTAACAGACCCATTTTTGAGTCTGCTAGGGTTCAAAGGGCCAAGCAGAGTAACAGAGTGTGCTATTTGACCATACAGTGTGACCCAAGTTGATAAAATTAACAAGTTCTCTGACAACTCACCTGACCTGCCTCTTTTCCTGCTTCTTTCCCACACTCTCCATTGCTCTGAACTGCTGACCACAACTACACTTTAAAGATAAACTGTGAAGTAGAGAATGCAAAGTCATAACATAATAATAATAATCTCTTGTTGACTTGTCAGTGAATGTGCAGGAGGTCTGATGACAACGTGATTAGAGTGTGGGAAAAGTCTTTTGTCTGCTAATTCCAATTGAGCTGGTGCGACAAAACACAACAAAAGAATCAGCTTTGGTCTTGTGAGATATGCTGCCATTATAAAATATAGTATGATTGCATAGATTAAAATGATAAATAAACATCGTCTCATCAAAACTTATGCCATTGAACTTAGAACTCTTTTTTTTTTCTTTTTTTTTTACATAAGTGATATCTTCTGATTGCATAATTATCCCACATGCTTATGTTTTTGATAAGATCCTTCACAGTAAAAATTACCAGTTGAGATGGCACTGCTTTTATAAACATCAACACTTTGACGGCACACTCATCAGTGCTAATTTCAGCATCGTTAACAGCAGTCAACTCTCCAATCAACTCTTCAAACTTTATATAATTATGGCAAGGATATGCAATGTGTGTAATGACAGATATTACAAGACAACAGTAATGTATATATGAACATGAATGATAGCTTACTCCTGTTCAGATTGTTACGATTCAAAAACAAAAGGCTCTAAAATTTAGTCATCTGGAAGTTTCCAAGGGGCTTTCTCAATTTTGAATTAAACTGGTAAAAGAGCTAAGTTGTTCCTTGAGGGAGGAGTTTTGACTTGAAACCTAATTCTATTGGTCTAGAGTGGATGAAAGGCTACAGTAGCTTTGGGTCAAGGCAAAACCAGAACTCCTGTATATATGTAGTAGACTTTCATCCAATCCAGACCAATTTGGTCAAAGTCAAAACTTAGGAACATTATTGTTATGATTGTCATTTTTCATGAGAAGTGGAATCTTATAAAAATGTATGGCTGTGTCCAAATCTTTGTCCTAGGCCAGTGGTTCCCATCCTTTTTAGTTTTGTGTAACTCCGGGCCTATAGGTATACCATAGTACCCCTTTACTTACAGTCAGATGTAAACGTTTGGGCACTTCTCCGAGGCTAGATAATAATTTACTAAAAAAGGATCACAGAGGTATGTCAGTCACTTTCTAATGACATCTGAGTTTTAGGGTGTTTTTCTCACAACAGTTTTTAGTGTAGCAGTATTTAGGTGTATATTAAATGAAATATGAAAAAAATATTCATGCAAAAGTTTGGGTACTCTTATTAGTTTGCTGATTTGAATGCATGTAACTTCTCAAAACTCAATCAGAGCTGGGGCCAAAGTTAGAAAACCAGTCTTGGTTGTGGGCCAAATAAGAGTATTGTATAAATAATAAAGTCAGCCTACTGTATTTTTGTTCTCAGTTAGGATACAATAGGCCTTTTAATATAGAATAATACATCCCCACAGAACTACAAATGTAGATTTGTGGTTTTATGGGGCTTGGTATTAAATCAGAACTTAGAACTCAACAAATAACAAATAGGCCACAGACTCAGACTAACACTGACCAATTATTTATTTATGAAGTATTATTTACCTAACTCCTCATAAAAGACAGATGTTTTCACCAGGTGCACTCTCTTTTACTGTGACAGTGGGTACTACCAGCAGATTAATATTAAGGTGCATGCCAAGCCCCTTATGTGAATAAATATCATCCTAGCACAACTTTAATCCTGCAGAGGAGTCAGCAACTTCATACAAACACAGGCCTACTGTACTTTTACAGAGCAAACCACTGTCCACCTCTGTGTCATCTGCAGGACACAGTATGAAGGAGGTCTTTCTGTGCAGCTTTAGCTCACTGTGTGTTGTAAATGACTGCATTAGAGCACAAGTAGTGACGAGGAATGAGCGACGGAGGGCAGTGCCATGAATGAACTTAGACAACTCTTCAGCCTGATAACTTGGCTTTACTGACACAAGCTCTTTTTAAACTGCTGCTGTCTGTAGCTTCTTTTTGGAGACGGGGTTTGTCCAGAAGATGTTCTTACAATGCTGTGCGGTTACAGCCTGTTTTTATTACTGCCACATTAGCTCAACAAACAAAGTGTAGAGCGTTTACAGAGAGTCCCACCTGTTTAAGAAGCTCCTGCTCTCACTGACCCCTCTTTGTCCATTTCTTCTGTGGAAAGTTAAATGTCCTGTTGGAGAATCCTTCACTCTCTCTCTGCTGCTGCTGTGGCTCATTAAATGCCGCTCGCTAAAACAGCGGGGGAGGGGCAGTGCCGGCGCGCAGCGGCACTGCTTCTACAGTGCATTATGGGAGATGTAGTTCAAACAAGTTGAGCGCGGCATTCTGCCGGGCATTTATTAATATGAATTGGAAATATCTCACCAAATTTGGCCCGCGGGCCTGAGTTTGACATGTATGACTTACAACATTAAACTTGTTAGATTAGTTAGTTAAGTCTTGAACTTCATACACAGGTGCATTCAATAACGAGAAAAGGTATTTAAGGTGGTAATCAGGAAATGGAAGGACACAGGGAAAGTTGATGTTAAGGCCAGACGTGGTAGGCCAAGAAAAATACCAGAGAGACAGAGACAAGGAATGGTGGGAATGGTTAAAGACAACTCCAAAGACCTGCAAGATCATCCTGTTGCAGATGTTTCGGTACACGAGTCAACAATTCAGAGCACCCTGCCGATGAACAGCTATATGGGAGGGTGATGTCACGCCACAAACAGTCACTTGAGATATGTCAGTCCATACTATGTTATTCCAAAATGAATCTGGCCTGTCTAAATGAGCTTTTGCCTACCTCAAGCAACTGTAATTTTCAAATATATTTTGAAAATTTGACCTCCTCTTCATCAGTCAGTGAGACACTTGCGCTTGTCTTCCATAAGTTTCAATAACTCAGTATGAAAAGATTGCAAAACTTCTAGCTTCTTCCAACTAAAATGTCATGATCAGTTTAGTTTCTAAGACAACTGCAGTCTTGTGGTGACTGATGCCAGCAGATCAGGAGATGTTGGAAGAGTCTGTTGGTGAGGGGTGCTCTCTGAAAGCAGGAAGTAGTTCAGCTCGAGGGGCTCCAGGCCACTTGACTGAGGGGGAAATTGCCTTCTGTGCTCCAGGAGTACTCCACTTAAATTTCCTCCTAAAATACAAGGGGCCGTGTGAATGTACAATCAACAAAAGTAGAGGCAGTGCTCATTTTGTGAACAGAAATGTGTGCCTCCTTCAGGGCTCAACTGTGGGCCACAAATCGAGCGTGTGAACGTCCGGGGACAGACAATCTCCACTACACACCCCACTCATGACAGAGTAGAATAACAACTATTGTTTCAGTAATAACCCTATAGACAGGTCTTGGTCTCAAGGTCTCCTCTTGGACTCAGCTGGGACCTGGAGGACTCAGGATTCAAATTAAGACCAGAGCATACCTAGTGTTCATGCTATGGTTTGGTAACAGATATAATTTTTTAAATGATGCGATTACATGACACTAGACTTACCTCTGCCTATTTCCTCCAGTCCTTATTGCAGTCCTTATTGTCCCTCCAGATGGTATGTGCGCCACAGAGACCTAACCCAGTAGATTCAGCTGGCTCTTCTCCTATGCCAAAGCAAACTTACCTGTACAGACCCGAACTTCCTCCGTGTCCTCCCATCTACCAAAAATATGTACAGTAGACCCTTTTAGTGTTTGTAAACTGAATGTTTGCGTTCCAAACACCGATGATGATACCGGAAGTTAAAAAAGAAAAGAAAAGAAATTAGCGCTAGTCATCAAACATTGCAAATGATCGCAAATCACAAATTAAGAATAATCAAGAATCGACAACCACTCTACCACATGTGAGTAATATCAGAATCTGGTTTGAAAACAAAAGTGAGTCAATGTAGCCATTTCATTTAACATAGCAATTAGCATCTATAATTAGCATATAAGCTAAATGAAATGTAATTTACATTTCTTAATTTTAATGTTAAGCAGAACAAGTAGTAGCAAAAATGTGCCAGACCATAATAGTTCCACACTGTATGCTCAGATTTAATTCATTAATCACCATAAATCCTACTTTTATAAGTTCACTTTAGAAACTGGACCTGACTCAGATCCGGATGATATTATTATTCTGAGTAATTTTTAATAAATATATAAACACCAGGCTGCATGCACAACTTTTCTAATTATCCTGGAAGGGTCTGTAGGTTAATCCTAAAGCTAGGTACTCCTGATGGTCCTTGCTAAAGACCTGGAGAAGGGCTCCAGGCTCTGCACTGCGGTCGCCTACTTCTCCTGGCAGGTTAGCAGCATTGAAGGATTTGTCAAATGCAGAGGACAATTTCTCTAGTAATGAAATCCATAATCAGAAAGCTCAATAAACCCATCGTAGTGCAGTTTCTCTCTAAATGTTTGCACTTCAACCATCTGAGTGTATCGCCCCGATGGTGCATTCCCCCTCTTCCCTCCTCTTTTCAAACAGCGCTGTCCGGAGCCCCCTCAGCCTTCCGGAGCACCACCAGCCTCATGAATGGACTCACTTAATTAACAGGCCATGAAGCCCCTGACCTCCAACAACCCTCTGGAACCCCCCCTGGAGCCACCCGCTCCCCCCCAACCCCCTTCCCGTTCTGCACGTCCACAAAGCCCTCTCCTCCAGCCATGTAATGTGGAAGCAAGTGGTAGTGGGACAGGGCACTGGGGCCATTGGAGGTGATTGGTGTTATTGGGGGAGGGGGTTATATTAATGGGGGTGGTCAGTGCCCCCCTTTTGTTGGGGGCCAGTGTCCACCTCGCCCCCTCTTCCACCCTGACGTCTTTCATAAGTAGTGTGTAATAAGTGTCTTTGTTGGTTTTTGCTCTTGTAATGGCTCCAATTGAGGAATGGGGAAGGGGGGCCCTTGTTAGTGTGTGGGGTGCCCAGCCCAGGGGACATCGCCGCTGGGACACTGGGGATTAAAAGGCCGCCCCCGCTGGTCCCTAAATGTGATCCTGCCCCGTCACAATGCACATTCAGAAACCAGGCTTAATATTATTTCTTTAGATCTTCCTAGGTTTTTTTGTTCTATGTAAGGGTCTTAATTTTGGGTTTGCTTAGTCATGTCATGCAGAATGAAAGGGCGACTCAGCAGTTTGAGGGCGGATAAAGGAAGTGTGAATTACAGAGTGGAACATCAATGGCTCTGTGACCTTTAGACTCAAAGACAGAGGAGCCAGCGGAGCACTGCTTTATTAATGAAAGACTGAATCCATTAAAATCACGTCTTTAACTGTCAAATGGGCTGTAACTCTCCACAGACTTGCGATTATTTTAATTTTTTAAACATCTGAGCTTAGTTTTCTTTTAAATAAAATGGTGCCGCTGCGTCTAATCATTTGGACAAAAGGTCAAGGGTCTCCTGACATTTTAAACCATAGATGTTATAAATGCACTTGTGTTAAATACTTAAAACTTGAAAAAAGTGCCATTCGCTAGTGATGAATATAGTTTTTCAATCAATTTTCTTCAACTTTAAAAAACAGGTTCAGATGACTTCTTTTTAAACCTTCTGTTGTGAATATACAGTGTAGTATTATAAAACTATAGACTGAAAACAGCATGAGCTTTGGTTCATTTTAAAAGGATTAAAGAGCAGAAAAAGTAGCAAATTTGGCATAACCATAACAATTGCAGCAAATGACTAACCCACAAGTAAAGGCTACAAGCTGCAGATAACTAGATACCCAAAATCAGCTGAGAAAATTTGCCTTCATATCTAAGTCAGAACACACGATAAATTAAATAAATGATAAAAAAACAAAAAAACGTCAGATTTTATTGTTACAAGATATAATGGCTAATATATATGGATATATGATTTAGAATATTATTTATCTGCTTTTATGGTGAATACAAGTTTAAAAAAAACTTTTGGCCCAAAGGAAATGGAATGACAACAAATTTATTGCGTCCATAAAATTTTTTTTGCTAATAATTCCCTACTTGTAGCAACTTCAGTTCATTTTGAGCAGGGTAAATACAAAGCTTTTCCTAGTTTGTGGATGTTGAAAATTATGGTAAAATATAAAAAAAAAACTTACCTTGCACAGAAAGCTGGATTGTCGTGGAAATTGTGATGATCTGTTTGGGTCCGAGCCAGTGGTGGCCAATGGCGTGGCAGTATTGCGATGAGTGAGCAGGTTTTAGGTTTGCCAACAACAATAAGCTCTTTTAGCGACACTTGTTAACAACATGGCGATGTGGAAAAACTTAAGGTTTGCTGCTCTACATTTACAAAAACAGCAAAAAACAAAACAAAAAAAACAGCCTCTTTATTGTGTTGTTTTACCATTGAAGCGGTTTGTTGTTTAGCTACGAAGCTGGCGCTTTATCCAATCACCGTCAAGTATTCTACTGAAAGTCCCGCCCCTTCACAAACTTTTTCAACAGGAGCCATTCCAGATTGATATAACGTTAGCATCACTTTGCCAACGTTATATCAATCTGCCTTTTGCCAAATTATAAACAATCTGTAAACGTGTAAAACTCAGACTTTCAATAGTACAGAAAAAATATATTATTTATAAATTTGTAAACATCTTAAGGTGCTGTTTTGTTTCACCATGGTGTTTGGAGCACATTATGAATATGATATTTATGGAAACATTTTCTAGCCATTTAAAAGGCATTAGAGAAGAAGAGGTGAGCCATCCTGAAAGGTAATTTATCCAAACTGATAATGTTGCAATTGAGAATTCATTTTGCCCTGATGACTACAAAACACATTATTACAACCCTTGTTAAATAAAGGACTTTTCTTCCATGCAATCAGTGTGCCAGGACTCTATTCTTACTACATTTCCACAGTCTTAAAAAGAGGCTAATCTCACTGACGTTTTGATTGGTCCCCTTTTCTATTATGATTTTTTTATTATGAATTTCAACCTCTGCTTCACCCTTAACCACGAGTATCTTCAAGTACATCATTGCTTTTAACACCGTGAAAAAAACCTGGCAATTGCTCTCCAGAAAAGGAGCGTCAGCCCTCTAAACCCCAGAGTGCTAACTGTTGGCTCATTTAGCATACGCTCTTTCACTGTACACGACTGTATGTGCACCGAGGGAGCCATAAAACACGCACGCTCATTGTCACGTCATGTCAGCGCCTCCTAAAACAAGAAGAATTGCCGTGCCATGGAGAGGGGGAGGAGCCGCCGTCCTCCTATCCCCAGAAAGAAGTGTTGTTGCTTGTTGCCTTTATGCAAATTGGCATCCGATGTAGGTTTTTTTTTTTTTTGGGAGCGCCACAAAGGGGGCTTGTGATGGCGGAGAATAGGAGAGGTTAGGAGGGGTTATGGGGAAAAGACAGCAACTAAATTCCCATCGGCCGTCCTGTTACACTCCTCTTTTCAGGCGCTCCTTCCTCACATCCATGACCCGGTTATTAATTTGGTCCAGATTAGCGGCTCGTTAATTAGCGCACGCTCCCTCATCTCGCAGTCTCTTTCGATTGTATCCGATTTTGGGCTTGGTTCTTCCTCTGCGCCTTTTATCAGTAGCCGTCTTTTCGGTGTTTTTAGCTGATGAGGTAATGTGGAATGAGTGGACCCCCCTCACCCCCACCCCACCACCACCACCACCACCACTATTCCCCTAAGGAAACCCTTTCAAATCATAGAGAGGGATTAACTAGTGGATATTCAGGGTAAAGACTAAAATGGATCCATCGTTTTATGCCATATGTGCAGCCGGACACTGGATTTAGTTTCTGTGTGGTTAAGATTAGCTCAAAATGCATAGTCTTTCCAAGCAATGGACTGTGAGATTTTCACTTTTTAATTTCAGGCTAATTTTAGGCCAAGTCAATTGCATATGGGGCAAGTATCTCATTAATTCTTCCAGCAAAATGACTACAGCCACTTTGCTAGTCATTGTCTCTTATAGTGAGCAGTGGGATGGAGTTGAGAAATACTTGAAGTACATTAGACTTCTATGCGGCCTTATTCACAAACTCAGTTAGTTTTAGCATGTTTCAGTTTTCAGCAAGAGAGTATACGTTTCCAACAGTTTTCAGCACTTTGGTATAAGTGCTGAAAATTGTGCCAAGTGAATGCTCAGGATGTTGTGATGACTTAAAGCAGACAAAATAAGCCCTAGCTTTATACAGGGATTTATTTATTTATTTATTTATTTATTTTATTTTATTTATTTGGAAACTCATATACTAAAAGCCTAAGTAAATTTAAGTAAAATGCATGTCGCCATAGTACTGCAGATTACCAATAATCAGCAGATCAGCTCTATTTTTACATGCAAAACTTGGGCACTAAAGAACATTTTTTAAGTTCTTGAATCTAAACAGAAAAAAATGAGTTACTCAAGTACATTTAGCAGTTTTAGTAAGTAACCTTTCCAAGAATTAAAGGTGCTATGATTGGAAAGGTGCCAATTTATTCACAATTATTGTTAAGTTGTTTATGTTTACATTTTTTGTTTTGGTTCTGCAGCCGGCATTGTCAATTGTCCAATCAGAAAAGTGGAAAGACTGGCAACCATTGTTTTTATTTAGACTGCAGTACCGTTTTCAGACCAGTAGAGTGCATATGCTGCTTTTAGTACCTTTAATAAAGGTAAGAGGCACCTTGGTGGCTCGCCTGGTACAGTGCATAACACAGAAACTAGAACACCTTGAGTTTTGATTCACGGTTTGGCTGAATTTGCTCCGTGTCATGACCCATTTCTCTCCCTGTTTTTCAGTCTATTTAAAATCAAGCCAAAAACGGTAATAAAAAAAAAAGCACATTTTGCACAGTGGCAAATCAGGTTGCAGTGTTGCGTCACTGCAGAAAGTTCATGGGCTGGATTTCCAAACTGTAAGCCTTTTCTTTGTATCTCCTTTTACCCTAACATTAACATTCTAAGTATACTTGTCCACAGCGTTAACTTTGATGTTCTTAAAATGTACCCCACTGCACATATTATTTTACTGTCCTGTATCCTGCCTATGTCCAAGTACATGTAAAAGAAAGAAAAAAAGTGTGAAAAGATTTAGTGCCATGGGAGGAGACACGGCAAAACCATTGACAAACAGAATAGAATTTATTGGTGAATAAAAAAGTGAAATAATATGAATATAGTATGTTGCTCAGTGCATCCACACACATGCACTCCTCGCGCCACACAGCCTTCCTTTTGAGCGTAATTAAAACAGGAGGTGCCAACACAATGTGCTTTTGTCTTAGGGCATGGCGAGGGGGGGGGGGTGGAGGGTGAGGGGGGTGGGACCAGGGGCTGCCGCATATTAATTAGGAGGCTGTGGTGTGAAAGCCAATCAGGCGTGTTAAACAGATGACAACACAGGGACAAAAAAAAAAAAAAAAAACGTGCACTACTTTTTCCTTCCTCTCCCACGCCGGCGTAGGGATACCGGACGGCCATTGCTGCCACTTCCGGGGCTGTGGCACGCTGCCAGCCACAGGGAAAATTAGCGACAGCGGGGGCTGTTGGGATGAATTATCGACAGCCCGACAATGTACCAGGCTGTGTGCTGCGCAGCGGGGACGCAAGGGAGGGCCACGTGAGCAACCAGGCGGTAGGGGGCGCTGATGAGTCGAGGAAAGATGATACACAAGCTTCTTTTTGTTTTTGACGTGCATTCATGCGCCGTGGTGCAATTAATCAACGCCAATCTGAAATGTGGTTTGGGGTTTTTCTTTGAATGGAGTCGATCAATCACCCACATTTTACACTGTATTCAAATGGATATACAGTAGCTCTCAGTGATTCTGAATATCTGCATGGTTAAACCTACCTAAAGACAGAACTAGTTATATGGTACTTTTGGCTAAGCATGACAGACATTGATTTGATGGAATTGTGGATGTAAATAGAAGAATAGTAGAAAAAAAAAAAACTAAAAAAAAAAATATATATATAAATAAATCACAAACTAGTTATACAACCTGCTTACAGTGTTTGTTTAAATCTAAAAAAGAAAAAAAAATTACAAACTGGTTGTACAATCTGACAATGTTGTAAATCATTCAAAAATGTGTGTAGTAAATCCAAAAAATAAAAATAAAAAAATCACAAACTAGTTCTACAACCTGCTCACAATGTTGGAAATCCTTCAAATATTTGCGTAATAAAAAAAAAAATATATAATAATAATAAAAAATAAAATAAAATCTGCTCACCATGTGGAATTGTGGATGTAAATAGAAGAATAGTAGAAAAAAAAATCTAAAAAAAAAAAATTAAAAAAATCACATACTAGTTATACAACCTGCTCACAATGTTGGAAACCCTTCAAATATTTGTGTAAAAAAAAAAATAATAATAATAATAATAATAAAAAATTAAAATAAAATAAAATCTGCTCACCATGTGGAATTGTGGATGTAAATAGAAGAATAGTAGAAAAAAAAATCTAAAAAAAAAAAAATTAAAAAATCACATACTAGTTATACAACCTGCTCACAATGTTGGAAACCCTTCAAATATTTGTGTATATAAAAAAAAAAAATCACAAACTAGTTGTACACTTGGACAATGTTGTAAATCCTTCAAACCTTCAAAAATGTGTGTAGTAAATCTAAAATGAAAAAACAAAGCCAGAATTCTTCACTCAAATAGTGATATATTCTCAGTCAGTCTGAATATTTACATGGTTTATATCTTCCTAGAAAAAAACAAAAAACATGTTACATTTTTTGCCCAAGATAGGCTTTTAATTATTTGAATCCAAATAGTAGACCTCAAAACTCATGAAAAATACATTTCACTAAAACACATAATACAATACGTACATTCAAAATTTCCATTTCCATTTTTCACTTCAGTCCAATTGCTATATCTTCTCAGTCAATCTGAATATCTGCATGGTTCAGATCCTCATGAAGAGAAAACATGTCAGATGTTAATATGTCAGAAATGAAAAAATAATATATATGGATCTAAGAAGTAGACCTCTGAAATCAGGAAAAAAAGAATAATAATATAAAAAAATACCAATAATTTTACACTTAATTCAAGTAGCAATAACAAATAATTAATTCTGATTATCTGCATGTTCTTCCCAGAAATGTCAGATGTGTTTACCCAAATAAGGTTTTTAACACATTTTTAGAATGGTCTATATCAACATCCAATCAGTAGGTGGCGCTGATGAGTCGAGGAGTAGTCGAGGGCCTCCATGAGCTTCTTTTGTTTTTCACGTGCATTCAAATCAGTGATGCAATTAATCAACGCCAATCTGAAATCTGGAAGAGGGATTTCTCAAGAAGACACTTGAATGCAGTCAATCAATCACCGACATTTACTGTTGACTTTACAGTATGGGCCCCGGGATTCTTGCCATCTTTTTTTTTGCAAAATGTCCTTTTTTTCAGGCAATAATTGATCAAGACATTGTTGACAAATGTGAAAAGTGTTGAAAATTAGTGAACAAATTTTGGTTCTGGAAAACGACACCCTTATATTCTGCTTTTGGCACAAACTAAGAATAAGTTTAGATTTTTTGTGACTTTGTTTATTCTGAAATCCCCTGACTTAAAATTCTGCACTTTTTTTCTAAAGCCAACCAATTTTTAAGTAGCTTTTCTATCACCTTATAGTTGCACAGAATTGTATACAAATATCTAAAATCTTTTCCATTAATTTCTGACTTTGTGCCCTTCCCTTTGTTATGCAAGAGATTCTGAAATTTGCCAAACCTTACAAGCAAACAAAAAACATTCAAATTTCAGACATTTTACATGAATGAAACCTTACTTTTGGTTTAACCCATATTTTGTTCTAAAGTTTTAGAAGAATTAAAATCTCTTTACAAAAAATAAAGCGACTTTAGTCCAAATTTGACATACAGTTTTTATTATCACTTTTCATCTTGCACAATTTTAAGATCCTTTTTTTTTGCATTTTTTTTTTTGCATTTTTTTTTTTTTTTTTTTTTTTGCATTTTTGACCTTATAACTTTAAACTCACATTTGAACTTGACAGCCAGGAAATGAAAACAATGCCCCAGACTCGGTACAGTTTGTGCCATCATCTGTGTAGCAAAAACCTTTAGCAAGATTTCTTAGGGAACGATACACAGTGCAACATTTGAAATTCCCACGGTGCAGTGTCTGACTTGCGACTCTTGGCTATAGCACCGATCAAACTAACAGCTTCCCCACATTTGGCCTTCAATGAATGCACAGCCTTTGGAAGCCGTCTTAAATAAGGAGTGTAAGGTCAGTTCTATTGTTGGAAATCAGATTTACAGCACACAGTAAGAGCAAAATCTAGCAGCAATGCCAGAATTAAAAGTCTTAAAAATAACTGCCAAAAAATCTGACATAATTTTTTACAAAGCATGCAAAAACCTTAGCAGCAACGTTTTTGTTTGAAAGGTTAGTTTCTGAAACCCAACAATGACCGAAAAATACGTCACTCTGCAAGAATGGCACCAGGAAACCGACTTTTCTTTAGCCATTTTTTGGGCTTGAATGAGTGAAAACAATATCACCCTTGGAAAGAAAAAAATCTCTATAGAGCTGTTCTGGCTGCCACTGTACGCCATTTCCCTGACAACAAAAACCGTTAGCTCAGATTTAGCGTCGGACGTCCATTCCGAACTGGACACATCTGTTTGGTTATCAATAATGGTCGCAGCTCTGCCCCCACCCCTCCCTGTTTCCCCCTCATTCAGGAGCGGGCCGCGGGGGAACAATTCAGGTGTTATAAATCATGGGACAGGGAGCGGACTGGCGAGGGGCTGACAGGCCATATACAGTGGCAGCCCGGGACCTTTCGCACCCTGCCATGGCTGCTTTATCGTCTGAGGCCACCCAGCCTCTCTTTTTAATGTGGGCGATCCCCGCTTGCGGCTTTTGTTTTTGCTTCTCAATTTCCCTCCTTTTGGACAGAATTCCTTTTTTCTGGTTGCGAGGTTTGTACCCAACTTCCGTTCTTTTTTTAAAAGATTCTTTCCCCCTGTGCACCAATTGAATTTGCCTTATTCCGTTAATCTCGAGGCTCTTTTTACCCCCCTACCTTCCTTTTTTGCATTTTTGGCCAGCTCTGCCAACCCTTTTCCCTCTTGTCATTGTAAGAAGCCCCCCTCCATTTCTCAGCCATCGTTCTTGCTGCCATTTTGACGCTAAGGGGCACTTTGCCGCTCCTGTCTTTCGATCTCCGCTGTTGGCACACAGTTCTGAGCGGCAAGCCCCAAAAAAAGGGGGCATAAAAAACGGGGTGCCCATGCCTGCCCCAGGCTTCACAATGGAGCTTTTCTTTGCCCATCAATGGCTTCCATTAACGGTGGGCCCCAAGCCTGGGGAGGGGATGTCAGGCCCGCAGAGATGGCACACAGAGACGGCCATTAGAGGCAGGAAGCCGGGGGTAGGCCGGGGGCATGGCGGGAGCCGTGCCAGCTCGAGGGGGAGGGGGGCAGAGCGGGCATGAGGCGGCGTTTTGTGTTCTGACCCCAGGATCAGCATAAATTCACACAAAACACACTCCCAAAAGACACATTAGTCTTCTGGTGAGCGCAGGCGGCTTTCATGACTGTTAACTGTATTTACACAGACAAGTAATGTTCTCTTCTGAGTCTGCACTTTTTTATACCAGCAACTAGTTTTCCCATTTACCTGACTGGTACTTCATACTATTGCAGAGACACCTTGGTTTTCTAGTATAGATTACTTTTATCTTTACACAGATAGGTAAGACTTTATTGTACAGATGGTTGTGATGCTTATTTTACTTTATTTAATAATAATAATGGTAACACTTTATTTTACACTACACTTGTCTACAATGTCTCTAAACTTTAACAAAATCTAATATTATGTAACTATGTTGTACTTACATGAGGATGTTTTGTGTACTTACAATTTCTAGGTTCAAATGTAATAAAAATACTTGTTACACTTCTCTACCAAAGTGCATTTTGCTTCTGCAAAAACAGTACAATGACTACTTAACTCAGTGGTAATGTGCACTTTGGTAGAGTTGAAAGAAGTATTTTTATAGCATTTGTACCTAGAAACTGTACACAAAATTACACTATGTAAGAACTACAGAACTACATTATATTACAGTTTGTTACGCTGTGTGTTATATTGTAGTTACATTGTCATTACACTGTATCAAGTGTAAAATAAAGTGTTACCATACCACAAATAAAAATATTTTATTTAACCTTCCTTTGACCAGGAAAATCCTACTGAGATTCAGAATCTCTTTTGCAGAGGAGACCTGGCCCCTGGGGACCTAGTGTACAGGTTTTTCATTGATGTTAGGGGAAAACCTACACAGACACATGGAGAACATGCAAACTCCTCACAGATAGGCCCCACCCAGTGCGGGAATTGAACCCAGGACCTTCTTGCTGTAAGGAGTGCTAACCACTATGCCACCGGGCCACCCAAATAATAATAATTCTTTAATATTTTGTAGTGTATAGAAAAACAACGCACATTATTATTATTATTATTATTATTATTATTATTATTATTATTATTATTATTATTATTATTATTATTATTATTATTTTATTTTATTTTTTATTATGATTACACAAATCCACTTCCCTAAATAAACACTGATAATGGGACATGTTTATGTTAAGCTGTACCTCTAACCTTACATAACTATCAACTGTCTGTAGTTAGGGTACAGTTGTTGGTGCTTTGTAAAACACAATTGCCATTTTGCATTGTATTGACAATGTTCACCATCTTTCCCTATCAAGCAATAATAATTACAATTATTTTGCAGTTTATCACAAAACATCTGCTTCTGTAATTGTCAGTGTCCATGTTTTGTCATAATGTTTTGATACATTATGTGAGACATAAGCTCAAAGGTTATAGACAAAATTGTTATTATTGTATGTGTATTTAGTGGGGACAGTGCACAGTAATGAACAATGTGTACAGACTGTAACTGTGCCAGCATGTAGCATAGTTGCTAATTTTCATCTGTAGTCCCGAGGCAGGAAAAACAGAACAACAAAGAAAAGACCACAATGACAAACATTAAACACACAGGCACACAGGAGGACATTAGGACAAATGCTCGCAGGACTGATCTTTTTAAGCAGCAGTTTAAGTTGCTTTCTAAAAGAGAGATAAGTGGGACATTCTCTTATATTTGTCAGCAGGCTGTTCCAAAACTGACTTCCTCTGACTGGCAATACAGTTTGTCCAAATGTAGTTTGGAGCCCAAGAACATGCTAAGGGAAACTTTGGGTCCCAAGTAGACACCAGTTAAGTGGTGTAGTGTGGCATACCAGAACTGCACATGCAATATTCACACAAAGACACTCCCAAGATAAGTACACTATATTTCCAAAAGTATTCACTCACCCACCAAAATAACTGAACTCAGATTATGGTGTGGGGTTGTTTTTAGGAGCTGGGCTTGGCCCCTTGTTTCCAGTGAAAGGAACTCTGAATGCTTCAGCACCAAGAGATTTTGGACAATTCCATTCTCCCAACTTTGTGGGAACAGTTTGGGGATTGCCACTTCCTGTTCCAACATAACTGCACCAGAGCACAAAGCCCGGTCCATAAAGACATGGATGAGTGAGTTTGGTGTGGAAGAAGGTGACTGGCCTGCACAGAGTCCTGACCTCAACCTAACAGAACACCTTTGGGATGAATTAGAGCAAAAACTGAGCCAGGTCA
Organism: Bostrychus sinensis; assembly: GCA_020698575.1. Lineage (NCBI taxonomy): Eukaryota > Metazoa > Chordata > Actinopteri > Gobiiformes > Eleotridae > Bostrychus > Bostrychus sinensis. Next base: position 31,550,910 of record CM036247.1, on the reverse strand, counting down.
GACATCAGTGTCTGATTTTAGCGTAAGTGATGGAGTGACGAGAGGTGAAAACCACAACAAAAACACCGCTGTGGCAGCGTACTGTCACCATACATGTCACGAAAATGATCTTACCTGTGGCGAGGAAACGCAGTGTGACCATCAGACATTCTCCCACCGAAATACAGTCCCGGTAATTTGTGTTTTGACGCCGTATAATTGGCGTAAGAAGATCCTCCAACACGCGGAACTGAGCAGCGGCACCTAATCCACACAAAACAATGTCCAAACCAGCCATTATCACGCTTCTCAAATGTTCGAACAAGCTGAGAACAGTGGCAGACCAAGACATGCATATGTACTTCGTAAACATTGTGTCACTTTCGTTTATCTTTGTTCACTGGCTAGCGCCAGCTGCCGCTTTGGGGGGGTAATTACATCACGCGCTTGCGCAAGACACGGTCTTTAGGTCGGCTGTCGCTTCTGTGTATGAAGAGGGAAAAAGGTCATGCGACGTGAGGAAACGGGAGGGAACAAGAGGAGACGGGAAGAGATGAGCTGTCGCTCCGTCTTTTCGGCGGCAGTCTGGGAGTCACCTTGGTGTATCGAGGCCTTAAAGGCAGGTGAGCTAATAACTTTGGAAATACAGTGTCTGAGTAATATACATCATGACACCAAGAATGCATTATTTTATTGTATTAGCTAACAGCACACCTGTACAAGTTAATAATAAATCTTCAAGCTATGATTTCTTTTCATATGTATTGAGGCTATTGTTATTTGATTATTCAGTCCAGTGCTTTAGAGGGCTTCACATATTACTCTCAGACTGTGATCTTCATAAACATTAGTTGATTATGATATGGCACAGTCCATTACAGTATAATGAAGTACATAATGTTTAGTGTAACCAAGCATTGCATAGTATTAGCCATACTGTGTGACCATCCAATGCTTCCAGAAGCAGTCTTTTCTGCTTTTCTACTAGAATATACAGTATCTATAGTAAAATGATCCCATGTTGACATATTTCATTTCAGCTCCCCCCAGCTCCTAAGATGTCATTAATGCAGAAGTGAACGTGGGCGTTGCTTCCTTCTCAAGAACATTGTACGGCTTCTGTACGGGACAGTCCTGGAGGAGTGCATGCGTGTCCGGCTCCTGGGACGGGGGGCCTCGTGCTGTGCGAGCAGGTGGACCAGTGTACCCACATCACAGGCTCACATCCACTGATCTAATGACGAACCGTCCTCACCAGCACGCTGCCTCCTTTTAACCAGCGCCAATTAACTCCCAGGGAGGGGACAGTTGATGGACAAGTCTATTATGAGTGCGCAAGGAGTGCCGCAGCGCCTCAAAGAAATCAAAGAAGGCCAAGTCCTGTAGAAGTGGCGAATGCAAAGTTGAATGCGGGCGATATGCTTCAGTGGCCCAATTGTGGCTGAATTACGTGTTTCTTTTTACCCCCCCTGCGCTCGGGGCCCGCCATCGCTGTAATCAGAAAACACAACAGCACAATGCCACTGATGCAGTTTTTTTGGGGTGAGGTGGACGAGGACACACAGCCCCCTTCGAAGTGCGTTTCATTTGTAGAATTCATCAAAGGGACAAGGCCAGCGAGTGCGGAGCTGCGCACTCTCACATACCCACGAGCACAACACAGCTTTTAATTAGTGAAATTAAAGAGCGCTATGTAGACAAAAGAAAGATGGCTGGGCTGTACGGTAAAGAGGAAAGAGAACAAAGGAGTTTCTTAGATAGTTTTGGTTGAACTTTGGTCCTCGTGTCGAACCAACTGTACTTGTATTCAAACTAATGCTAGTATAGGTTCACAAGAAGAAATAAAATTGGTTGTTGCTGCTGAAGTTGTTGAAATTGTGTTGAAATTTGACCCACCCAGACAAAGAGGACATCATACATAGTCTTTAGATATTTTGAGAAGACTAGGAGCACACACTAACCGACTGTTTTCAGCAGGTTTTGTTCTGACGACTCAAAGACTGGAGGTCACACATTTAACAACTGTACAGAGGCTGGCTGTGAGAGTTTCAGTTACAGCAGGACCTCTACAGGTTTTTAAACTGTACTGTTTGAATAAAAACTGTTGAAACTGTTACTAAATAAGCCCCAGTAATATCACTAATGTTACCTGACCTTAGCTTCTACACATGACAGCTTCCCAGACCAAGATACGTTTTGTCAATTAACATCATGAATAGAACATGGATTATTATTTTTCATCTAGTTTGTACTTAAATACCACCCTGTTAGGTAGGTAGCAGTTTATTGTCCCTGTAAGGAAATTGGTTTGCAGTGAGTAAAAACATTTAACCTATAACACACAACATTCCACACTGAGCACATTACGTAGTGTGTTCAACATCCAACATAAAAACAAGTAGAAAAACAGGCTTTGACCAGGGCACACTGTTACTAAAAGTTTAAAGATCACCTTCCATACATTTTATACTATAAAAAAACTTTAGCTTCTACCCCTAAAAGTGTGAATGTAAAATAAACTTCGTCCTGTACACACCAGCTTCACACAGACACACACCAGCTTCACACAGACACACACCAGCCTCACACAGACACACACCAGCCTCACATAGTCACACACTGGCCTCACACAGACACACACCAGCCTCACACAGTCACACACCGGCCTCACACAGACAAACACCAGCCTCACACAGACACACACCAGCTTCACACAGACACACACCAGCCTCACACAGACACACACCAGCCTCACATAGTCACACACTGGCCTCACACAGACACACACCAGCCTCACACAGTCACACACCGGCCTCACACAGACACACACCAGCCTCACACAGACACACACCAGCTTCACACAGACACACACCAGCCTCACACAGACACACACCAGCCTCACATAGTCACACACCGGCCTCACACAGACACACACCAGCCTCACACAGTCACACACCAGCCTCACTCAGACACACAACAGTCTCACACAGACACACATCAGCCTCACACAAACACCAGCCTCACACAGACACACACCAGCTTCACACAGACAGACCAGCCTCACACAGACACACACCAACCTCACACAGACAAACACCAGCCTCACACAGACACACACCAGCTTCACACAGACAGATCAGCCTCACACAGACACACACCAGCTTCACACAGACACACACCAGCTTCACACAGACACACACCAGCCTCACACAGACACACACCAGGATTTACACTCATCTTTTTATTAAATGTTGCCAGCTCCTTCATGTTTTAAAGTAAATTTTAAACATGTTTTTATCTCACTTATTAGCAAACTTCTGAGTCAAATGCAGAGTCATGGAAGCAGCAGGTTTTGGGGCTACCTGTACTATACCATCCCGTACTGACACGACCCATACTGTACCGTCCAGTGGAAATGCACCTACCATCATTTGTTTTAGCCAATTAAAGCAACAACACACATTCTGTAGCTAAATAACAAACCGCTAAGAAAATCAAACAAAATAAAATAAAAAAGTTGGAAGCTTTTTTTTATGTCTTTTTTAAAATCTTTAGCATCATTTGTTACATTTTTCGGCATTTGCCCTGTATCACTAAAAATGCCTGTTGCAGTCGGCAAACCTGCATTCTGCCCATCCACAACACTACTGTCACACAGACTCAAACAAATCAGTGTGAGCCTGACAAGATGGATTTTCATGACACTTTCATGGACTCACAAATCTTGCGACGATCCATCTTTCTACTCATGGAAAGCATCTTCCATTGCTAACTGATATTTCACCCTGTATAGCATCACCCATTCTCCCCACTGTCTACTCCATTTTACTCTTGTTACACATCTCACAAAATCCTCTCTATCCATATCCAATTGATCTTTACCATAAGCCCATTGTAATATTGGCTTGAAGCATTTTCATTGCATTATGACTATATGTACTTTTCTATGCTACAGAAACTAATCAGGAGACGTGTCACTTCAAACCACATTAATTAATTCTCAATCTTAATCAGGAGTTAATCTTAATGTCTGCTTGCTCATATATGGACAACCTCAATCACACAGAAGAACACTGAAAATCAACGCTTGCATAGAGCTTCACCCTAAGAGCTGAGTAACATTTTTCTATATCACATTAAACTGTCACATCTCCACCATTGCAACGTGGCCTCAAGGCTGTTTTAACTCAAATAAACTCTTGGATTTGTAGCGAGATATTAAAAGAATTATAGAATTCCATCCATTTTATAAGGAGACAAAATGCTACCCACTTGAGCTAATGGCAGTGCTAATGCAGAAAAGGCTGTTATGTTGAAGTAAGTAAGTGTTAACATGAATAATGCATGTTTTTTGGGGAGTTTTTTTTAGTCTGTTGATTGACAGCAGTGATTGAGACGTGTAAAAGTGCTTCTTTACATGTCTGCCTGCATTCACATTGATAGTAATAGGGCTCCATTCATTTGAAATGGGAATGTGGCACTGGGTTGGTCTTAAGGTTTAAATCAGAGACAGGGTAAGTAGATAGATGAGGTCAAAAATGATAGATAATATGAATAAAAAGGCCATAATGTTTCAATTAAAGAAGGATGAAAAGGGTGTAAATCTGTCTTCAGTTGTTATTCTGTGAGAAAGCAACTCAGACGCTTAAAAAACAAAACTAAAATATCACCAAAAGCTGCATAAAAACATTCATAATAACAATACTATATAGTATTACTACAATTATCTTAAAAGGGCTATATTATGCAAAATCAGCTTTTTTATATAGCTTTCTCCCATGTTAAAATGTTGTTCCCTGATGGAAAACATACCTGGAGTTGTCTTGCTTCATTCACGTTTCATGTTTAAGTAATCCTGAGTTTCTGAGACCTCAAAACGCTTGGTTACACTAACCTTTGCTTCTTCCATGTACCCCCCCCCCACACACACACACACACACACACACACTCCAGGAAGCGCTGACCAATCAACAAGCCCTCCACATCCAGTCTGCTCTCACTCATTTATCCAAAAAACAGTGCACAGCTCTGTTTCCACTGATTCCTCACAGATATTTTTTCATTTTGTTGTAAGAGGCAATAAACCTATGGTCATGAGATTTGGTTCATGGCCAAAAGTACAAGGGTTGGTCACCTGGGAGGAGCTTGGAGTAGAGCTGCTGTTCCTCCACATCGAGAGGAGCCAGCTGAGGTGGCCCGGGCATCTGTTCCTCCTCATGGACACCTCCCTGATGAGGTGTTCGGGCATGTCCCACCGGGAGGAGGCCCCAGGGAAGACCTAGGACACGCTGGAGGGACTACGTCTCTCGGCTGGCCTGGGAACACCTTGGGGTCCCCCCGGGAGAACTGGAGGAAGTGTCTGTGGAGAGGGACCTGGCCCTGGATAAGGAGAAGAAGATTATAAAAAACAGAGAAAAAACTTTTTTCTGTTTTTGTTGAATTTAGTGTAACAGAGCTGCATTCTGCTGGCCTCTGCTGGTTTCTTCACTTTCTTTATGGCAGTAGTAAAGTAATTTTTGGAAAAGCTTTCCTTTTAATCCTATAATGTGCCTAATAATCATAACATACTATTTAAAAATGACTATTTTGGCAGCAATAAAAGACCAACTTCCTCTCAAGATTTAAAGTTGTTAAACTCATATGAGCCTAAAGTCCCACGGAGCAGGCGTTTTTTTTTTGTCGGAGTGGGAGCGGAGTGTGCAGTTCGTGGGCATGGCAACCACACAGACCAGGAAGTGGTGTTAGCATGTAGCAGTCAAGGCTAATTTTTAGAAAGGCAATTAAATCTCATATTCTTTTACCATCTCAGTGAATGTAATGTTCAGGACCATAATCCTCTCATAATCACAGCACGAAGGCTACACCTCTGTGTGCTAGGCTAACTTTCTAATATAACAATAGTAAACATCCCGTTTCTACCGCTTTGTCTGACCTTTCATGCTCTGTGATTGGACGCACCAAGCTGATGTCACAGCGTGCTGTGCCCAAGTTGAATTTTTTTTTACTTTAGCGCTCTCCCCAGCCCGGCAGCAGCCACTGCTCAGCTCGGTGGCAACGGCTGTGCGCTAGCGCCACACTTTTACATACAAATCAATACAAATTGCTGCCGCGCTTGCCACCCGCTGCGTCCTATGTGAAAGGCCCTTAAGTACTGAGTCCTACTGCTGCTGTCAGGAGTCTGTCTATGAAGTAAATATGAAATTATGAAGGAAGTCACTTTATAAAATCCAGCCACTGTAAAATGAGAGTACAGCCTGGTCCTCTGCTGCAGAGGAAGGTAAAGTATACTTTTTTGTTCTCTGCATTTGACCCATGCATTCTTCAGTGCCACTGGGGCAAGTAGGTGACCCCACTGCAGCGCCTGGGGACCCTTCTCCAGATCTGGAGTCAGGATCCTGGTCACAGCTGGGGGATTATCCTATTGTGTGTTTTTAAGGTTAGGAATAAAAAGTGAAGTCAGGGATCAATAAAAAGCATTAGTTCTTCTGTTTACTATCATTTATCAACAATAATGATTCTGATAGTACATCCTACAGTTAGGGTGACCACCTCTAAAAGTACTAAAGGTTGGACAAGTTGTGTGATTTGGTGGGACAAGGTGGGACAGACGTGAGAAATAAAAGCATTGCTATTTGATATTGAAAAAAAAAGCCCCTTGGAGAGAGGCCTTTCCAGAAACAATACACACTAACCATATACTCTAACCCAGTGAGATGTTGGTTTTAACTCAGTCAAACTTTTGTATAGGCTAAGATCCACAGAAAGAGTAGGACATTATCTTAATAAGTGGGACAAATGCCTGAATGACTGTGCAGTACAACCAAAAGTATCATGTATCTGTACTTTACTTGAGTACATTTTACAAGGGGTACTTTTACTTCACTACATTTTGAACCAAGTGTCTGTACTTTTTACTCCACTACTTCTTTGAATTAGTTTGAAGTAAAAAGTATTTTGAGTTTGGTTTACAATCATTAGTTTTTGCCATGTCGTAATTGTAGACACAGTACAGAAGAATAAAAGATGCAGTAAAGAAGTACTCCTCAGAAAAACCTCATCTACAGATTCAGTCTCTTCTATTGCAGTAACCTCAGCACAGTTTTTCAGCAAACTCCATCACAGATTCATTAGTTTTTGAATCTGTGGGGAATACTTTCACTTTGTTATTCACAAGTACATTTGAAGTAGAAATTTTCATGGGATACCCTTTTACTTCAATAAATTTTCCTCATTTATCTGTACTATTATTTAAGTAAAAGAAATACTTATTCCACCACTGTTCACTGGTAACAATAAATATTTTGAAATTTGTCCCTCACTAATGATACTACGTACATAAACTTTAATATACAAAGTCAGTCATCAACTTTAAAATGCTTAAGAACAAGAATCCGTTAGAATGGAACCCCCAAACGTCCCCTTGTATGATTTTTCCCAAAGCCTGCTTCTTTCTGTGTGGCATAAACACAGATAACGCATCAAAAGGTAGAACTGGACTGTGAACAAAGACCGAGGGCAGATCCATGATGGTAAACCCAGGATAATCTCATGCGCCGCGCTTTGGCCACCATCCCCTTCTTTATCTACAGGGCCTTATTCTGTTGTTCTCAAGGTATATATGTGCTTCTGTAGCGCGAGCATTAGCCTAATCTCTGGCCCGGGCCTCTCTTAATGCTCCGCGTGCATCTGCCGTGCACGCTGTGTCCCATCTCGCTTTTGAGCGCCACGGAATGAAGGGGGTAAAGAAGAAAAAATGCGCAAAGTGAAAATGGCAGCTGTTTGTTTACGCGTTCCCACGACTCCATGCCAATTAGGCGTCGTCATTCCGTCAGCCGCTTGTCTCCCCTGATTAGACGGCCCCGAGCAGACGAGCCGCGCGACCGAGGGGCCCCGGAACACGGAGTAAAAAAAAAAAAAAAAAAAAAAAAAAAAAAAAAAGATGAGATGAGAGAGGGCCCCGGACAGAAGGAGAGGATCCATCACGCAGCGCGCTCTCTACCTACCGCTCTTTTACGCACGGCACTCAAGCGCTCTAATCCACTTTAAGGAAGCATTTCAAACGGTTCCTTGTCTATTATATAAGAGCACCCCGGGCATTAGGGGACTATCAGGGGCCAGTGAGATCATTGAGAGGCGCGGTGCCAGCCCTGGGGCTCCTCTTCTGTGGTGAGAAGATACCACACAGTAGAGGCGCATCTATGGCTTTACTAAATTAGCAAATAGCTTCTCGTGGTTCAGAAAATTTCCCACTATTCAGTTTGGTTATTAAGTACTTTTTTAGCACTGTAATGGGTTTTATTTTGGATGAAATGTGTTCTTTGTGAAGGTTTAGGTGCTCCTTTGATTGTGGGACACTGACATGAGTAAGATGTGCAATAAAGAAATAAAAAACCTCATTTTCTATTTGGGACAATAAAAACAAGAGTTTAGTAGTTTCTAAAACAATAAATTAAGATTGTTAACAATACACAGGACCATTTCATGAAAAATAATCATTAATTTTTATTTTGATGGCAGCAACACATTTCAAAGGAAAGTACATTAATTAAAAACAGCTTACTGCTTTTTTTTTTCATTAAATGTTTATTCTTTATTCAATATTCACATACACAGTTTAATGAGTTAGTTAACTCTTTAACTGCCAGCATTTTCTCCAAAAGTTGCCATCCAGTGCTAAGCGTTTTGGGTCATTTTCAACAATCTTTGCTGCCAGACAGAAAATGTCATGCTATAGTTTTATTTAAAGTTTAAATATCAATTAAATACCAAAAGAAAGGACAGAGTCTCTTCTTTCATTAAGAACAGCATTTATTCTGAGTTCATTCAGTTAAAGGATGGTGGTATCAATGAAAACACTCTATGTTTACTTATTATGATGTCTGTGTGTCTATGGTTTGGTTATGGACTGGTCAACTTTTACGGTCTATGACACAAAACAGTATTAAATTACTACTACTACTGGAGAATATAATTTAAGGAATAAAAAGTAGTCTTTAGCTATGTTCAGACTGCAGGCAAAAGTGGCCCAAATCTGACCTTTTTGCCCATATGTGACCCATATCCAATTTTTTTTCCCCCATGACAATGTGAACAGCACAAATCAGATTTTTTCTTTTCAAATCCAACCAAGGCCTCTTCCATATGTGCTTTTTTATCTGACTTTAGGTTTCAGGTTTAGGCAGAATAAAAAAAAAAAAAAAAAAAAAGCTAATCTGCAGAGCAACAGAAATTCAGGCCTAACCTCTAAAGTTAAGTTATAAGTGTGCATAAAATTTAACTGGCCAAAGTGATTAGTGTGAGTATTTGTGTCATAAGCTAAAATGAAAGTATACCTGCATTTGGTATTAATTATAACACAACAGATGCCACAATTCTGCGCTTTAAAGTTTTTTATTTAAGGTGACAATTCTGTTGAAGCTAAACTTGATAGATCATCTTGTACCTGTACTAAGGGCAGTGCCGGTCCTATATATCCAGGGGTCCTAAGCAAGATAGGTTTGGGGGCCAATGCTCTCAATCATTTTGTACACTAGGTCAAGGCTAACACAGTATAACTTCATTTTTATCCATAAATCTTTTTGTTTGTTTTTATTTGCAAACATTACTAACTCAACAAGATGGGGCCCCCAGTAAAACGCCATATTGGCATTGGCCCCCTGTCTCAGATATCAAAAATTACAGGAAGTTGCAAGCCCCCCCAAAAAATAATAATAATAAAAAAAGAAAAATCAGTTGCAGAATCAGTCAAATGTGTGAACAATACTAAAGTATGGGGGCCCTCTAATGCATAATGCTTGTTCCCATGACAACCGTATTTTCAGCATTAAGTACATTTATATGGATTAAACAGGTGATTGTATTTTATCCCCCGCCCCAGGACGTTGGGTTGGAGGCTCTCACCTCTCATGTCCATTCCCAGAGGTCCCTTTGGTGTTTGTCCTTCAGCAGTGGGACCATGTCTCCGTGTGAGTATTATTGGATACTGCACGCTTTAATTGTCCATTAGGCTCACATATGATCAGTGCACAGTCTCACATTAACACTCCCTCCTACAGTCTGTACATGACTCTGTTCTGTGTGATGTGGGATTCTAATTGCAGCCATGTCCTTTCAGTGGTACAGCCTTTGTGGAGTTCAAGTACTGCAGTAGAAGTACCACTATCAGTACTACTGTCAGTGTTGGGCTGGTTTCCACACAGTTAATAAGAATAAAAATAGCATTAGACAGATAGTTTTTTTTTTTTATTATTTTGGCTGCTTTTTACAACATTTGCTGAGTTTTTAGAAAATATTCTTGAGAAAATACCAACAAAATAATTGCAATTGTGTGGCAAACAAAGTATAAATACACATTTCAATAAACTGCAATGTCCTCCCACTCATATATCAGTTCATTTGTTTTAAGATGAGTGATTCATGTTTGGTTGCTCACATTTTGTGTTTGTATTTGTTAAGTTTTTGTAGTTTCTAGGACACCCTGACAGTGCTTAATTTGTAAATCAAACAATGCTGGAACGAAAATTGCGCTTTGATACTGGACACCAGAGTACACACAATACAAAGCATACCAAGCAACTGCTCATTTACACTCATATTGTTAACATTATTATAGATTATAGCCAGGAAATCCTTATAATATCTAGTTATTTAATACATCCCACACCACAGCCATGTCCTGGACTCCCCCCCTCCTCCCTGCATCACACTTTACTCTTTGTGTCCGGGGCAGTCCCATGTCTTTTGGCCACCCATGACCTCACATGGGACCGGATTGAATTTGGAAAAGGGGGTTCTGACAATGTCTTTTTTTACTTTTAGAGCATTGCAGTTACTTTTGTTTATGGTGAATCTGCGCCTTTGGTCTGTGTATGTGACTTACATAAATTACCCATCAAGCATTTCTGTTTTAATCAAAATGTCTATAAATAATGAAGTTTATATTAAAGGTGCGGCTTCAATACTTGTACAACTGATTTAGTTGTTGTATTTTTCTTATATTTCAGTGTTTATTAAAGGATTGCTCATGATTTTAGCGGCCGTGGAGGATGAGGAGCTTTTATTGTGAAGGGTTCAAGTGGAAATGCATCTCTTAACTTAAAGTGTGACGGAGACGTAAGTAACATGGCTTGTATTTAGAAAAATATAATTTTTTCAGCTGTTGTTCTGAGTTGTGCCAAAGTTACCGGATCCAAGCAAACAGTTACCAGATTGTCAAAATTAAGCACTGCACCCTGACCAGGAAGGCTTTGGTCGTCTGATGGCTCTTATTGCTTACCTGTTTACCTGTTTGGTTTACATTTTTTAGTGCTTCAGTTAAGTTTTGTGCATGTTCTTACACTTTTAACATTTAAAGTGGTTGTGATTTGGCCTGGGTTTAATTGTGATGGGTGGGTTTTAGGTTCTGTTTGGACTGGAAACTGTCAGTAAGATCTGGCAACCCGTCTACTGTCCAAAAAACCCTGAGATTTTATCATATTTAGAATGCAGAAAGTGTTATACTATATGCAAAAATCCTCTTCTTTTCTCATTTTTTAAAGAAACAGCTTTCTCAGAGGAGGAAAAAGTACTGAAAATCTAAAGTACTTCATGTGACGCATATACAAGGCAACTACAGCCTGCCTCAGTGTCATGGGTTTGAATACGGACTCTGACAGTTTGCCGAATGTCTCTCTCCATTCTCACCCTGACTTCCTACTTTATCCTCTCTCAACAAAACCTTAAAAAAACTGAAGTACTTCAAAAAATTACTCACGTGGTAGTAAACACTCAACAAAAGTATTACTTGAGTAAAAGTAACAAATGTAGAAGCCTAGCTACACTGCTGCTACTAGAACTACTACTAATATTGCGACTACTACCACAACTACTACTAATTCTACTGATACTTGCTACTACCATCACTATTACTACTGTTATTACTAGTACTATTACTACCCACACTGCCACTGAGGTTAAAAAAATGTATGGTAACACCTTAGAATAACTCACAAGTATTAAGTAGTAATAAAGCATTTATAAATATGTAATTAACAGCAATTTCATGAATAGTTTAGAAATCCTGAATTAACACTGATGTGTATAATTTTGCACTGATTTACATGAGCGTATCACTAAAGAATTAAATATTAATAACAATGTTTATAACTCAGTAGTATTGATAAATGTTGAAGTAATGCTTTGTAAATAATAAATTTACTGGTTACTAATCCTTAACCAATACTTAATTACTGCTTAATAGTATGAGTTAGACATTTTTTGCCACAGAACGTTCTTTGCAATAAAGATTATTTTAACATACCACAAAACAAACATAAATATTTACCTGTCTATTTTATAATTGTATTTTTTATAAACTATTTGATTGAAATTTTATTATTGTAAAAAATAATAATAATAATAATAAAAATACTGTTTCTAAAGCCCACCTCAGAGTAGAATGTAATACAGGTTGTGTCCAGTAGATGGCGTGTGACTGTAGAGGAGACTGCATCCTCCTGTCAAGTGTGCCTGTAGTGAACATCGTGATGATCTGACACTGACTCACTTCCCAGTTTTATTTTTAGGTTGGGCTGACAGATACAGTCATCATGTGTGTGTGGCTCACCCTCCGACTAACAGCAAGGCTCCTCTCTTGCCCATATAAGGAGTTCCTGGCATCCTGCAATGACAGACTAGAGCTGTTATTGATGTTATTACACATCCATGGGTAACACTTTAGAATAACTCACATTATTAAGCAGTAAGTATTAGTTAAGGTTTAGTAACCAGTTAATTGATTATTTGCAAAGCATCACATTGACATTTATAAACACCACTGACTTAGAAACATTGTTATTAAAGGTACTGTAAGCAGCAGGAGCTGGTACTGGTTTAAAAACAGCACTGCAGTCTAAACAATGGTCTCTTCTCTGATTGGACGATCGGCAATGGAGTTTTAGAACTAAAACATAAACAAGTTGGGCATTGCATTCAATATTATTTTTATTGTGAATAAATCAGCTGTACCATTGTCATCAGTAAAACTAATATTTGATTTAAACATGTTTACATCATATCTGGGGACACAAGTGGGTCATTTTTATGAAATTTAAACAAATATATACTGCTCATAGCACCTTTAACGTTTAATTCTTTAGTAATAAGACTAAGTAATAACAGATTTATAAAAAGAGAAAGTATTTATTATTTTTAAAGGAACTGAGGTTTAAAAATCTGATTCAGAACAGTGACAATGGAGAGGTGTATTTTAGTCAAAGGTTTATGAAACAGTCTTGACAGAGAAATCAAGAAATCAAAATCTATGAATGTAATTTAAAAAAGTGTCAAATATTTTATGATAAAAATGAATGAGGCTGCAGAGAAGCAGCTTCTGGTAGGTTATATTATATGTTATGTCATGAAATAGAAAAGTGACTGTGGTACAGCTTTTATGAGTTGATCAGAAATGTTAAATTGTGAACGGGGCATACACTATAAGTTTATACTTCTTTCTGCTCCTTTTTGTTTGTGATATTTTAGTTAAATGTTAAATTGGTATTATTGTTTTTTAATGAATAAAATAAACAATGAAATTAAATGAAAAAAATAAATAAGCTCATGTAAATCAATGCAAAATGATCGTGTATTATTCTAAAGTGTTACCCTGTTATGTTGTACCAGTATATATGTTTTATATTCAATAAAAATGACCCACATGTGTCCCCAGATATGATGTAAACATGTTTAAATCAAATGTTAGTTTTACTGATAACAATGGTACAGCTGATTTATTCACAATAAAAAGAATATTGAATGCAATGTCCAACTTGTTTATGTTTTGGTTCTAAAACTCCATTTCCGATCGTCCAATCAGAGAAGAGACCATTGTTTTGATTTAGACTGCAGTGCCAGTACCAGCTCCTGCTGCTTACAGTACCTTTAATAACAATGTTTCTAAGTCAGTGGTGTTTATAAATGTCAATGTGATGCTTTGCAAATAATCAATTAACTGGTTACTAAACCTTAACTAATACTTACTGCTTAATAATGTGAGTTATTCTAAAGTGTTACCCATGGATGTGTAAAAAAATGACGCAATGGCCAAGTTGTTTACATGGTTTTGGTTCTGAACCCTGCATTGTCAATCGTCCAATCAGAAAAGCAAAAAGAAAGAAACCCACAGAGCATTGTTTTGATTTAGACTGCAGTACTGTTTCAGATCAGTACAAGCACATGTTGCTTCCAGTACCTTCAAACTTACAGGGAATCCAAACTTCCCTAGGTCAGAATAGGCAGACATTCTGAAGGTGATCCCTCCACATCTCACCTGTCTCTTCAAATACATGTACAGTATACCTCACCTGTGGATTTCCCACAGAGCCTTGTATAATCTCCTGCTGAGTGCGGCCCTCCTGGAGTCAGTTTTCAAATTCTCAGAGAAGGTCAGACCTCAACATACTCTCCTTGCAGACGGCTCGGCACGTTCTGGCTGGATACTACTCATCTATGCACAGTTAAGCAGCTACTTTTAATCAACCACAATGTAAGAGTAGTAAGTAAAAGTAGTCACAAGTGAGTGCTTCAGCTTGAGAGTGAGTGGTTCTCCGTCCTGTGTTCCTCTAAAGTCCTGCAACTTACTGCTCCAGAGCATGCCCCACCTATGGCCCATAGTTGCTGGGATAGGCTCCGATCACCTGCGCTCTCTAATGGAAATAAGTGACAGAAGACGGACCAATTAATAAACATGAAACGTGTAATACCAAAACAATCAAAACACACTCCACAAAGGACCTGATACTGTGATAAACCACAGTAATTGCCATTTTGCACATTTCCTAATAATTGCAGGCCCACTCCAAAAAACTGCAACCATACTCCACGTTAGTCTGATAAGTGGCCCTAGTGGTATCAGTAAACGATCTGATGCAAAAACAATACTTTTATTAAAGATTGTATGTGTTTCTACCTCACAATACACTGTAGTGCGCTGTCCGTGGTGCTGAAAAGTCACTGGCAAACTGTAAACTACATTGACCTTGCTGTGTCATCAACATGCATCCCAGCATGATCTGAGACAAGAGGGAGGTCACTGGTGAGGGAAACAACACACACTATGGCGGGGGCTGTTGCTCCTGTTTGCTTCTCCAAACTGGGACGGTGCTTTAGAATTTGCATTGCACAAATGTCCTTATGATTTACTTACTGCGTATCTAAAAATATACTTTTGTGTGACCTGAATCATACAATACAGTTAAAACAAATGCATTTTCTAATTCAATATTTGTCCTAAAGATAGATATATTCTGTAACACTTAATAATAACTAAACAAAAGCCATAAAAACATTCATATTTAAATTTTTTTTTTTTCGGCTATATTATATAGTGTAGTCTGAGTTCAGGCTGTAGCTGCTGTGAATATGTGCCGTAGTTCTACGAACTGAGCTATAAGCTGCACCATAAAAACATTAATAATTCTGTCATTAATAATAAATGTGGACATATTATTATTACTATTATATTTATTATTCCTATTATTACTATTATTATTGTTGTTGTTGTTGTTGATGATGATGATGATAAGCATATTGCTCAAGACTTAATATAAACATATTCATAACTTGGTATGAATTATATATTATATGGTAAGTATATGTCAATACATGAGTAACATTTGGCTAATGAAAAAGTAAATCATGAAAAGTTACAACCCGAATTCCAGAAATGTTGGAATGTTGTTGTTTTTTTTGTTTGTTTGTTTTTTATTTGAATAAAATAAGCCAATGAGTCAATATTTTATTCACAATAGAACATACACAATGTAATAAATGTTTATACTGATACATTTTACACTTTGATTCCTGCTACAAGTCTCAAAATAGGTGAGACAGGGGTAACAAATTGCTGAAAAAGTGAGAAATAAAAAAAAAATTCAGCTGGGAGAACATCTAACAACTTTTGGTTGTACAAAAACATGAATTTATTCTTATTTACTTCTTTACTTATTCCCATTAGAAGTTGCAGGGGAGTCTCTAAAACA
Source organism: Bostrychus sinensis (assembly GCA_020698575.1). NCBI lineage: Eukaryota > Metazoa > Chordata > Actinopteri > Gobiiformes > Eleotridae > Bostrychus > Bostrychus sinensis. The sequence continues at coordinate 31,534,915 of CM036247.1, read as the reverse complement.
ATAGGCCTGAGGTGGCGTACATCCTGGACAATAACTCTGCCAAAAATATAAAAACATATTCTACAGATTAATAATGAAGAACAGAATTTGTAATGCAAATGATAGATATTTACAATAATAATATGAAATCTATGAGCATGACCCCTGTCCACATTCCTTCAGTCCTGTCCTGAGCAGGTTTGATATTTCCTCAGATCCAGGGGTCATTTGTCACAGCAGCTCCCCCATCCATAAATCCTGTCCCCCATCGACCTGCCGGGACGTCCTAACAGGCCCGGGACCACGCAGACTTGTATGTGACAGCATTAACATGAGAAAGCAGCTCCTTCTCAGTGCACTTATTTGACCTCTGACCCCTGCTTTGGGGGCCCCAGACAGCAAATTGCTGTGGTAGTGCTGATGGGTCCCTCAGGCTCGTCTGGCCCTCCAGGGGTCCTGCTACGGTGATGTTCCAGGACTAACCAGGACATTTGTTTATCAGAGATGAGACACTTGTTATGAGATGCAGTGTTAAAAAGAACAATAATAAACAATGCCAAAACAAAAACAAGAAACGTGACAAAACAACAAAATACACAAAATACTTAAAAAAGACTAAACTACAAACAAGGAGAACAACAATAAACAAACAACATGTAAAAGAAAAAGACACAAACACCAAAACAAACAAACAATAGCACAAGTAAAAACAAATGAATGAAATAAACAAAAACAAATAATGGTAAAGGGAAAATCAACAACACTACAAATAAACACATGCTAAATGAAAAAAGCAACACCAAAAAACAATTGTGCAAAAGAAAAAGGAACAAAAACTAAAACAGTAGAATAGTAGAAGTCTAAACAAACTATATGTAAAATAAACAAAATAAATAAATAATGGTAAAAGAAAAAAACAACAACACTACAAATAAACAGATCATAAATGAAAACAAAGTCAATAATAATAATAATAAACAATAGTACAATTAAAACAAACAACAAAAAAATGGCACTAAATATTTGTTTGCAATTATTTTTTCCCACAGACTGAAAAGTATCATTTTTATTTATTGTAATATCTTTATATCTTCTTTCCTTTGGGCCTTTTTTCAGGTTTGCCACACCATAACTATGTTTTACATCAGATGCCCTTCCTCACAAAACCCGCTATATTTATCCGGGCTTGGGACTGGCACAAAGAGTACATTGGCTTGTGACCTCTTCTGGCCGTATTCTATTAATATCTTTTTATCTACTTCTAGCTGAGTTATATTCAAATCAATGTCATGATTTTTTTTTTTTTCATGGGGCATTTTCCAGGACATTTAATGCTATGATGTCCTGGTTGTTTCTATTCTTAAAAGAACCAAAACTAATCCTAAAAAAAACCAAAAACGTCTCTAATCCATCATCATCAGAACAGAACAACCTTTGCTTTTATAAGACTGGTTGTGTGTATAGTTATTCATCCTGACTCATGACATGCTTATGCTATATTCCAAGGATTTCCATGACCCTCAGACGCCCCCGCACTCTCCCAAAGCTGGGTGGGTGTCTCTCCATGCACCCTTCCTTCACTAGTACATATATAAGTCAGTTCCCATAACCACACACACTCCCACACTCATAATCAGACAGACTGGAGCACTGCTGTCTGCACCCCCCCTTCCTCCCTATTCTTGTCTGCGGCCATAATGAAGACGGGTGCCCCCCTTCATCATGGGTGCACCCTGAGATCTCCCCTGTCATAGCCCCCTCTATGGGTGTCTGGGGGTGTCCTAATCCCATACAATCCTATAGAGTTACAACGGGATGAGGAACATATGCGGCATATTATAGTGGCATCGTATTCAGCGCAGCATCAATGGCGTTCTGTGTTTTTTTAGCATCAAAGCCTGGGAATGCCTTTGTGCGCCGCCGCGGCTAGCATATGGTAATCGCCGCGACTGCTTTCAACACTAAAGCCCGGTTTGATTAGCACAATGTTGTTTTCAGATTTTTGCGCCGCTACTGATATATGCCTGCTTTTTTTTTTTTTTAATGCGAGACCTAATTACCATCCAGAAAGAGTAAGAAGGCTGTAGTATGGCTGCAGAGTGTTGATATTTTATCACCAAGAGGCTTTGAGATACAACAGTTTGCTATGACTTTCTTTTAAGCTTTAGGACTTTTATTTTGAAGTTAAAACCACTTGTGCTTTGTAATTAAGTGCAGTATAATGCATCTATAGTGATAATATTTGCGTATTTGTAATAAGTATTAAGTTGTGAATGAATGTGAGAGTGAATGGTCTGTGTTAGGACTGTGACTGACCAATGACCAGTGTGTACTCCGCCTAAGACCCATAGTTAGTGGGATAGGCACCAGTCATGTGAAAAAGCAGAAAAAGAATGAACAAATATAACTGACCGGATCGTGGCAAATGGAACAATTAATGAACCAAAAAATGGCAAAGAGAAAGGCGAGCTGTTCCTGGTGTTGATGGTGGCACAGTGGCTTAGCCTCACAGCAAGAAGGTCCTGGGTTTGATTCCCAGACCGTGTTCTGTGTGGAGTTTGCATGTTCTCGCCATGTCTGGGTGCTCCAGTTTCCCCCATCAACCTAAAACATGCACAATAGGCTAATCCTCCAGCTAGGTACTATTGATCTGGGGAAGGGTCCCAGCCCACTGCTCCTGACAGGTTGCCCCAGCGGCACTGAGGGATGGGTCAAAGGCAGAACACAAATTTCCCTACAGGGGTCAATAAAGTCTGCCTTAACCTAACCTAACTTAATTGCTAACTCTTTAAACAAAAATAAAAAGTACTCTTTAAAGCATAACTCATTAACTCTGCTAGTTTCTTTGCTGTTTTTCCTCATTTTCCTCTAACCTTACTAAGCTGGTAGGCTTAGTGTCTCAGCGCACTTAAATTTCCATAAATCCCATGCGGACAATAAAAGTTCGCTCAATTCAAAAGACTATGTCATGTTTTTCTCCATATATTTCTATAAAAACATTACAAAAACATTGACGGTTGACTGACTGTAAAATTGTTTAAACACGTATATGGGAAAACCTGGGCATGTTGTCACACTTTTTACATTCCTGTATATATCTTGGGGGCAGTACATAATGGAGTTAAAAACTACCAATCAAACAAAAGAGCAACATCTGAGCTAGATTTTGTCTTTTCATTTCATTTTTGTATCTTGCATCCGAACAGAATCAGGAGCATTCAAACACCAAGAGGGAGGGGTGAGACAACCTGCCCCATAGTGGTGTAAGTTGTCTCACCATGAGGGGTAAGCTGTCACATTGGACTTTTCCAAAACACAGATTCACTGTAATTTTCATAACTGCAGTAGTTTCTAGTTTAAACTTTAACATTTAATTCTTCTGCAAACACAGAACACCAGACGACTAACTGTATGTGACACAGAGACAGCTAAAGTCCTGCTGCTGCTCGGGCTCCTGGGCTTTAAACAGAGCAGTTCTGTAAACTGTGTTTTAGTTATCACACTGTTGAACCCCAGTCACTAGAAATGTTCCCTTAATAATATGTGAATATTATGAAATTAATTGGGTCATATTCTGGTTTACAAATGAGGTTTAATATGTGACAACTTACCCCTGATATGAGTGGGACAACTTGCCCTGCACCCCCCAGGATGGACTACTTTGGATTATATTACAAAGTTAGCTTATTAGTTTGATTCATTGTTATAAGAAACTTGCATGTGCTGCCTAACATCTGCAGGTGTCATTTTGTCAAGATTTGAATTTAGAAGAAAATTATGACAAAAATCATGATGTTGACAATTTTTACTGTCAGCCATGAAAAATGCTTTATGGAGCTGTCTCAGGTAAACAAAGATTTAATGTGTTCATGCTCAGGACATAACAGCAGACCATGGAAGGGAGAGGTACACTGCAGACAATCTCTAGTTAGCAACAAGGCTAAGGAATAGAGAGCCAAACACACCATTTTGTATAACATTATAACAACTGCATGATTATTTAATGCAGAAAGTATTTTAATAAAACAACCCAACCAACATATTTTGAACTTAGCGTGAATAAATACATCCTGACCTACTTAACAGAGATCAGTATGCAACAGGTTTTCAGAGTCAAAGGTCATGTTTTATACTCATCCTTGGTCCCTTAACAAATGAAACTATATAATGTGCTGCATATTATTTCCTCAGGATGGGGGTTGTCCTGCCCTAAAGCCTCCTGGGACATTTTTATGAATACATACATTCCTATTTCTTCTGCCTGTCTCCTAAGTGAGACAACAAACATGCATTAAAGACATGATTTGATTGTGAGTTGAAGCACTGCGTAGATTCAAGTCCTTAAAAGTTGATTGGGAAAGTAAACAATATTGTACAGGCTAATTATAATAACTGTTCTGTTAGATCAGCAAACTGTAATTAGGAAGTGAGAGATCGCAGAGAAAGTTAGAAACAGGAGGCAGGCAACAGAATATAAATATAAATATTTCAAGCTCAAGTGTCTCAAACAGCTAAAGAATATTATTTGATTATTATATTTTGTTGCATATTTGTTTTAGAGTTTATTTCAAATTATTTTTCAAAGTACTATGTAGAATTAAGGTGGATATGAGGTAAAGTGGGACAGGTACCATTTATTAATGATTGTCTTTTAATGTATCTTTTTCATTGGCTAAAAAAAAACCACACTGAGCTGATAATAAGAATGTGCAGAATTAAAAACCATAGTTTCTGAGTATGGCATCACTTCCTGGGCTGTGGCAAATCAAAATCTACAGGACAGCGGTAAAAAAATGAAAGAGATTACAGTGACATGGTAACTTGGGATAAATGAGTTTAAGATTGTAACTTTTAAAAACTAAAACATAATTAGTTTATTGTAAAAAAAAACATATTATTAGAATATATATATGATTAAAAACTCAAATGTACATGTTTTTTTCTTTTTAATTTTCTTAATATAAGTGATTTTGACACTGTCCCACTTTCCCAGTAGTGTATTGGTTAAGTGGGACAGTGTACTTTTCTTAAACCTTTTCAGCCATTTAACTTAATGTAGTGTTTCTTTTGATAGTTCCCTCAAATAAGAGCAATTTAACAATATTTTTTAAATTAGAATTTCCTTAAATATCAAGTTTTTCAGTGACTTTTTATATTTGCAGTGCACCATGAGCTGTCATATATCACTGTTTAGCCATATTGTTCATATTTATTAATTTATCACATTAGATTTTGCCTATGGTCAGTCTGTGTTTGAGGAAGAATCTTCAATTCTGTGTTTAAGATTTTGCTTTATTTCCATCTGTGATGTGTAGTTGAGTTCTTAAGCTGTTTTAAAATGTATTACAATAAAGGTTCTAGCATTTGAATCAAATTGTACACAACACAGAAACTGCATTTTCAAAAAGTATCCCACCTTACCCATATTCACCCTATTATTCATTATTATTAGTTATATACTACTATTTGTTTATTTATTTATTTTGACCATAAAATATATAAAAAGTATGTCAGTGTAACTTATATTTTTATTTCATATTTTTATTTTAAAGGTAGGCAAAATACGCTACAAAAACTCAACGCAACAGGATCCCTCAAGATTTTTGAGTTTTGAGGCCAGCTCAAAATCTCAAGTTTTCTACAACTAATATTTTTTATTCTCTTCATTTATTGTTCATATGTCTAAAAACTTTCAGAAAAAAATCTTGAAGGATCCTGTTGCCTTGAGTTTTTGCAACTTTTTATTTTATTTTATTTTTATTATTATTATTATTATTATATTTTTATTATTTATCTTAAATTTTGAAGTTTAGAAATGCAGGAGAATTTGTATCTAAACTAAATGAAGCATTAATAAACGCTGATGTTTTATATGACCACTTTTTGAAGAACATTCAACCCATACAGTATGAGTGAGGGGAGTACTTGGTGGTGTGACAAATATACCACACAAAAAAGGCTGGGAACTAGTTCTACAAATGAATCGCAACCATTTGTCTGCAATGCTTTTTACAACTACTGCTTTGCTTTTTACTACTTCACTACTACTTTCATTACTACAGAGCAATTTATGCAACATCTGCCTTTGTTTTTAATGACAGGACAATATCAATTCTTCTAAATCTGAATAACAAAAAGCTCTTCAAGCCCTTCTATTTAACAAAAAGATGTTTCAATAGGCTTCACACAGCTGAGCTTAAACTATATTTTTTTAGCAGACAGTTGCAGTTGTTTGGGTTTTGTGAAAGTTGCCAGCATAAGCTTGTTTAAATAACCATCTAAATGTACTATTCCATACCTTTCACCTTTTCCAGTGTTACATGGAGACCTGGGAGGCTGCTGGAGGTTGTCATGGCTGTGGAGGTCCAGGAGGTTCTGTGGAGACCAGCCTGGATAAGTGTCTCCTAATCACCCACACTTACTTCTGATTGCTCATTGTCCCGGGTTGCAGACTAGAGCGGGTGCTGCAGGAGGCCATCAAGATGCCTTCCCTCGTTCCCAGGGGTGAAGTCAGTCACACATGTAGAGGTCAAGTGTCGGGCCGCCACTTCCCCTTCCTGCCCCCAATGCTCTCAGATCAACAGTCCATTCTAGGCAGCCCTCTATTTCCTTGTCTCTTTTAGTCACTAAGGTCAGGAAGCATTTGTAGCAGCCTTGACCTGACTTGGTGTGGCAACAAAGCACCAAAAAACACTTGGATGTCCGTTTTTGTACGTGCAGATATGTGGAGGTGGTAATGGCCAGGTGTAGGAAAAATGGTTGCCATGACACCTGTGGAGAAATGTCACTTGAGACCCTGATTTGAAGAGAAGGACTGGAGTAAAAGATGGAAGTAAGTGGAGTGACCTTGTGGGTTTGATCTTTAAGGCTTTGGCACATTCAGGTTGTATTCCTGCACTTCCTGCTTTGATAAAGAGCGGGTCCCACTGAATGCAGCAGACGGACAATGACTTCACCCTGGTCTCATGGTCAACTGCAGTCTCAGGAAAAAGATTTTTCTAATTGCACATGAGATTTTTCTTGGGGTAAACATGGAAGTTAGTGAATTATGTGTTAGCAACAGTCCAACGTTAGCCAACTCCTCAATCAGCCAATCTCATTTTTCATCTTCATCCTCTCAGCCAATCATTGTTCAGCTATCTAAATTTAAAGTACTTTGTCTTTCCTAACATTCAGCTGTTTTTTCTGATTCGGGCGGTCTTTCTCATCTGCCCCATCACCACCTCAAGAGCAGAACCACTTGACTCTTCTCTGCCCCATCACCACCTTGCCCCATTACATCTCAACAGCAGAACCATCCAACTCTTCTTCTCCTCATCCCCACCTTACCCATCACCAATTCGACAGAACCACCCAACTCTTCTCTGCCCCATCACCACTTCAACACCAGAACCATCTGACTGTTTTCTGCCCCATAACCGCTTTTCCCCATCACCATCTTAACAGCAGAACCATCTGACTCTTCTTCTCCTCATCACCGCCTTTCCCATCACCAATTCGACAGAACCACCCAACTCTTCTCTGCCCCATCACCAACACAACAGCAGAACCATTTGACTCTTCTTTACCCCATCACCAACTTGCCCCATCACCTCCTAAACAGCAGAACCACCCAACTCTTCTCTGCCCCATCACCACTTCAGCAACAAAACCACCTGACTGCTCCCTGCCCCAAAACCACTTTGCCTCATCACCACCTTAACAGCAGAACCGTCCAACTCATCTCTTCCCCATCACTACCTCAAAGCCAGAACCATCTGACTCTTCTCTGCCCAATAACTACCTTGCCCCATCACCAACACAACAGCAGAACCATTTGACTCTTCTTTACCCCATCACCAACTTGCCCTATCACCTCCTAAACAGCAGAACCACCCAACTCCTCTCTGCCCCATCACATCCTACTCTTCTCTGCCCCATCACCACCTCAAGAGCACAATCCGACTCCTCTCTGTCCCATAGCTACCTTGCCACATCAACATTTTAACAGCAGAACCATTTAAAGCTTCTTTACCCCATCCCCACCTTGCCCCATCACCACCTCTACAGCAGAACCTTGTCACTCGCAAGATATGAGTAAAACAAAAGTTAATTTCTGGCTTTAAAACAGATCATGTGCTGGGTGGGATGGGTCATTAAAGATGACTAATGTGAATATCCTCCAGACAAAGAAGGCTCCTGTTTCACTAAGAGTTGATAAAGGATGATTTTATTTTCACACACTGATATAAGGAATGGTTGTTTACATGAAACCTCAGATATTTCAGAAAATATAGCGTATTCAAGACATTACAACAAGTATTGTCTAAAGCTGGTGTTATTTTCACACTGTAAGCTGCAGGGCACAGAGGTCAAAGCCACAGCCAATCAGAAACACTCTGCTTGTACAAACACAGCCTCTCTGAAACACAGGAGTCTCACACACAAAAGCAACACTTCAACATTTTATTCAAAGAAACCACGAAGCACTTTGTATGCGTTGCTTTATTAAGAACAATGCATATGTCAACCTATTCACAAGATGTTTTCATCCACGGACGTGACAACCGGCCTGCTCACATCTTTGTACATGAGTTTGGTCTCATTGCTATGGCAACAGAGTATAGTAAAGAGGAAAACAAAGAGTGGAACTGGATACAATGAGCAATTAAAGTGGATTACTTTCAGACAGTGCCTTCTGCCTCTGATTTCCGTACTGCATGTGTAATGGGAGAGAATGGACAGAGAGTTAATTGTGTGATGGGCACCTTTCACCTCTTCTGCACTGGATTGTTATCTTACTACTATTGATAATCTTCAATTAACACACATTTGATGAACTGATGAATGATAATAAACACTGCACACTTTACCAATGCAGAGAACGTAACATTTATTTTTGCTGTACAATATACCCACAAGTGTTTTTATATACGCACAATCTTATGCTGACTGTAGTTTTCATTAGGCAATTCACTCATAATATTCATTCATTCATCTTCTTCTGCTTATTCCTGTGAGGGGATATGGGTACTGAAGCCTATCCCAGGATCTTAGGCGGAGTACACCCAAGACAGGGGCCAGCTTGTCGCAGGGCTGAAACAGAGACATACATACACAGACAACCATTTGCTCTCACATTCATTCACTAGGGGAGATTTAGGGGTGAAGTCACCAATTCACCTAACATGCATGTCTTTGAACGGCGGGAGGAAGCTGGAGTACCCAGAAAGAAAACACTGTAACACAGGGATACTCCACCCAGAGCTCATATTTTGGCCGGCCCAAGGATCGAACCCACGATCTCTTTGCCAAAACTAACATGGCTGAAAGACAATAACATTTCTGGAGCAGCCAGAACTTTAGGCCTTTCCAAAACCAATCCCTCGCCACTTTCACTCTAGTCTGTAGTGCACTTGCTGTGTATGACTGGCTGAACAGGAATGCCTCATCACCATATTTACACACTAAGCACCAGAGAGAGTACTCGAGTGACTGAGACTGGTGCCTAAGCTTTGTTTTGAGGGCTAAAGCTTGGACTCTACATGACTTGAACTGGACTTGGACTTATGAACTGATGAGTTAGAGTCGGATCTGTGAACCAATGACATGAACTTGACTCAACCTTACTCCTCAATGCAAGAAGATCTAACTTGGAATGGACTTATTTGTCACTCACTTTGACTCGCACTTCAAGGATGCATGACTCGACTAAGATTTGACTTAATCCAGTCTTTTGTTTTGTGTTCTTCCACACAAGTTGCTTGAGGTGGAACTTGAGAATATTTTGGCCAGAAAAAATCAAAACCTCACAAACAAATGCGATCAAGAGTTCATGCCTACTGTCATAATAAAGTGAAAATGGATCTGGCTGCAACATGTCCTTTGGAAAGATTCTGACAGCATATTACTACTACTACTCTGGACGCCTGAAGACAAGCGAAAAAGAGGTCGCCCCAAGACCATCTGGAGGCGAACAGCAGAGACAGAGACGAACAAACAAAATAACTCATGGCACCTCCTCCAGAACATAGCAAAAGACAGACAGGGATGGAAAAACTTTGTTGCTGTCCTACCTTCCAGAGGTGTAACAGACAGTAAGTTAAATAAGTAAGTCTTTCGTTAGTTTGACTTAGACTTGGACTCAAAGACTTAGGACTCAGGAGTAATTCTGTCTTAAAAACTGATGACTAGACTACAACAATCCTAAGCACAAGCAGCAAAAGTGGGAATTATTCATATATGTACTCCAGTTAACATATACTGGAAGACAAATAAATGATAAGTATACACTCAACAGTCAACATTTGTCTATGTCAGGAACAGTTCACATTATTTTTGCTCTAAAATGATCAAAAAACATAAAAAAAAAATATAGCCTTCACATGCGCCCCCTTCACTACACACATGTTGTATTCTATACGTGTGTGTTTGACGGAGCATGGTCGAGGTGTAATCCAATCACAGATGTGAATGAAAGACTGGGGAGGCGTACGTTTGGATTAAGGCGGACAACCCTAACCCTCTCTGGATTAAATAAACAGACTGATTCCTCTCATGGCCAGGGGCCCACTCTAGAGGCCCCATAAGGACCTAGCATGGCCCCATGTTTCTCACATTTAGGCATCTCAATCCCCTATTCAAAGATTCCATTTATAGCACTTGACCAGATGTTATGATACCCTGTGTTAGAGCTACTGCCATAATAATAATAATAATAATAATAATAATAATAATAATAATAATATATTTTTAGTAATACAACGCAGTATTGACAGGTTTTTGTAATGCAGGCAATGCAATTACTATTCAGTATAATTTTTACAGAGTCCCCCTCTAAAACCATAATTTAGCATGGCATGTCATATAGTAGTATAGATTAGCATCACGTAGCCTGGCATAGCAAGGTAAAGTACAGAGTAATAAAGGTTAGCATAGCATAGTATATGGACTATGTGCAATGGCTCATCAACCAGGCGCACCCAGGGGACAACCTTCACTTTAATGACTTTGCATTGGAAGAGAGCCACTGTATGTCATTTTGGTCTACTAGTATTCTACAGTATAGACCCTACTACACCCTACAGTGTTACATTTTTAATGGAGTAATTAGTGATAGCACCAAGGATTGCCAATTATGAATAAACAAGATGATGATGACTGACAAACAACTACATGTAAGTAATATCAGAGCAACTGTTTCACCATTTTATTTAATGTAGCAATTACTAACTATAATTAGCATATAAACTAAAGACTATGCATTTAGCTTCTTAGCTATTTTATAAATTTTAATGGCATGCTGGACAAATAGTTACAGAAATATGGCAGACCACAATAATTTGTCATTGTATGCTCAGATTAGGAATGTGTGCATTGATTCCAAAAGTATCAATATCTTCAATTCCTGTGATTTAATTGTGGTATTGATACCAATCTGAAAGTATTGATACTTTAGTAGTAATGACAAAGAGTGTTATTAGTATAATACAGATTCCACAGGATCCTTCATGTGTGCTCTACAATGGCAGGTCCAACCCAATCCATCGTGTTCTGCTGCTCCAGTGGCATAAAGAAGCCATTATGTGTAACATGTGTATGTATATAAACTTTTATAATTTACAAAAAATAAATTAATAAAGAAAAAATAATGGTTGAGACTGTAAGGAGTGGAATTGGAATCGGTATTGGTATCGTCAATACCAGGCTTGGTAGAATGAATTCATGAATTACCACAAAACCTATTTTAATAAGTTCACTGTAGCAGATGGAACTGATTTGTCAGATCTTTATCATTTATTTGTAGTAAATATTAACAAAAATATAAATAATAACCAGCTGTTACTGCCATAATATTTTTATTATGATTGTGATGATGATGATGATGATGATGATGATGATTGTTATTATTATTATTATTTGAATAAGGGTCTATAGTACTAGCCTAAACAATCTGGACTGTGCATGTCTTCCCTGTGTTACCTGTGAGTACTTTGGCTTTCTCTGAAAGTCCAAAGACATGATGGAGCTAGAGTGAATGGTCACAGCACTGTAATAGTAAAAAATGAATTAATAAATAAACAAATCAATAATAGAATTGAATAGTAATAAAATAATTAAGCAAAGTACAAATACATCACTCAATCTTATGTTGCCTAAAATCAGTACTGCTCATGTTACACCTGGATGTGACCACAGGTGCTCAAATCTCTCATATGTGAATAAATATTTGCATTTTTCTGCTAATAGTGGGGTCAGCACTGGTCCGGGGGGGTCACGAGGCCCCGGGCCCTGCTGCTTTAATTAGGGCCCCATTCACTTCGGGGCCAGCAGGTGAACGCCATTAACCACAATTATCTGCTCTGCACTGTGGACGCACTGACACTGACAGAGATAGCTAAAAAAAAAAAAAAGAAGCATATTTTTCAATTTTCTGATGCTAATAAGGAATGGTTTAAACTAGCTTTTTCTTCAGTCTCCTCTGAATGATGTCTGCGATGACATTTACAAGCAACATCACAGATCTCCGAAAGCCTTAATGCATACACGGAGTCATTTAGTGCAGTAATTATCACAGTCTTACAAATCCAAAATGTCATTCAAACAGCTTCATTGTAAATCTCTTGTCATTTCAGAGGCGAAGGCGACTGCAGTTAAAAGAATGAGGACTAACTAAGATCTCAGAACAGGAATATTCTGGACATAGAACAAAGAACAATAAACAAATCAACAAAGAGAAGTGTGTAGATGTTGAAAAATCCCTCCACATTTCCTAGAATCTGTACTTTCACTTTTAAATGCACTGCAAATTTGGTGGGACCAAAAAAAAAAAAAAAAAAAAAAGTACTCCGGGCTCTTCCCACAGTCCAAAAACATGATAGAGCTAAAGAGAATGGTGGCCTGCCCTGCCACTAAATGGGCATTGTCCAGGGTGTAACCTGCCTCAGGCCTAAAGTTGCTTTGATGGTTGACCTGCAACCTCTACTAAATTAGCATAAATGAAAAAAATGATAAATGAAAGAAATTAAGTGAAAGAAAATAAATAAATATATAGAATTGAATAGTAAAAAAGTATCTAGCATACAATAGTACAATTTCCTCACTCACTTATATTGAACAAAATGAATAAAAGACAATGGCAGATTTTAATATTATATACTATACTGTTAAATGTTGTGATATCTAAGCATTTAGTCTGTCACAGAAAGTACTTTTTTTTTTCTTCAAGTATAATGTAATTTAAGAAATAACAGAAAATCCCATGTGGACGCCCAACAATAAAACTTCACTTTTTATGTCATGTTTCTCTTCATAGATTTCTATAAAAACCTTAAAATATAACAATATAAACGCCTATTACACTTAGTTTACACTTAGCATTTTACTGTAAATGTAATGATAAATATAAACCTAAAGAATAAAAAAATGTATTTTATTAAATTCAAACTCATTTTATTAAGTCAAAGTTAAGTTTATTAAAGTCAAACTCATTCAATACACAACAAATAAAAATAATTTCAATAAGTTCTTGAAATAAGCTGTTATGTGTGTATGTATGCATTATCTAACAAAATATAACGTTCAAATAATATTTTTTTTAGCATTAGTGATAAATTTCAATCTATTCTAGGAAATAAATTATAAAATATTCCAAAGTACCCCCTGCAAAGAGCTTACTTACCCTTAGGGGTCCCTGTACCCCTGATTTGGAAACACTGCTCTAAAGCACAATAGTTTTATTTGGAAATTAGTTGAAAAACTGTCACCAGGTCACAAAAAATAAGTCAAAGTGTTCAGTTCACCATACTGCACCTATAAAAGATAAAACCTGGTGAACTTTAAGATGATTTTGCATTAGTCATATTTTTTCCAGAGATGTAAGCATTGATAATCCACTGCTAATTTCACATACAGTATATATGTATATTGTGTACTGGTGACTGCTGCATTTCATTCACATTACTTATACAGTATTTGTATTTTGTAGCAGCTGGCAGGTTGTTGTTTAGTGTTTTCGCTGCAGGCCCCTGAAGTGGCTGTGTAACACCAGGCATAATGCTAATCCTGCACTTCTCACATCTCCATAAATGAATATGAGTGTGTCCACGCTGCACTGTGCCAACACACACACAGCAGAGCCAGTCGCCATGGTAACCAGGAGTTAGCATGAAGGCTACGAGCTGAGGTGGAGCATGGAGCACCAGCCTGACAGCGACACACTGACACCATTTGTTTGTTTATTTGTCGAATGTGTGCGTTAGGGCATGTGTGTTCCAGTGATGTAGAAATGTGTGTTTTTGAGGCTAGCTTTGACCTGTAGTAAGATGGTGGATCATAGATATCAGCTAAAAGCATCAGTTAATTTTTTTCTTTTTAGTCTGACCCTTCCTGTTTTCTTACACTATTTCTCTGTTTATCTCAGTTCTTAGTTTAAACCTGAAATAAACTGGCGTTGCTGGCAGGATTTGGGGTCAGGTTCATTCACTTTTTAAAATAAACCTCTAATAAATCTCCTCTCCAAGAGAAATGAAAAAAAAAAAAAAAATAGACAAATGTTCGAAAAGAAATGTCAGACTTTATTTATTTAACTCTTTATATTGCTCAATAAAATACAACAGTGGGAAGGAGTCAGATGAGTCAATGGATGCTTCACAGTTCTGGAGAGAGCCCTGTGAAAAGTGGTCATGATGCAAGAACCCAACAGCCACTGATGTACGCCTGTCACATGATGAAGCAATCCAGTCCATAGGTCTTGTAATAACAGAAATTGTTTCCATTACTATACACAGTCTATAAAACATCACAGTACTGTATTTTCTGGACTATAAGCCGCTACTTTTTTTCCCACGCTTTGAACCATGTGGCTTATACAAAGATGCGGCTTTTCTATGGATTTTTCATCAGCGTGCATGTGTATCCGCTGCACTGCGGGCCGCCACCGAACGACGGCGCAGACCCTCGCCTACTGGATCCGTCTCCACTCCGCTGTGCCAGGCTGTGGAGCCCTGAGCAGCTCGGGAAGAGCATGCGCGAGAAGTATGAGCTTGTGCCATAAAAGCCATTAAAAAAGTCCAAAACAACTATTTATTTAGAAGCTGAATTACAGAAAACAATAGTTTAATATGAGATTGCTTTAGAGTTCACTTCACTTTCATTTCACGGGGGTTTCCTCTCTAACAGGGAAGTAGCTGGGCACGAAAGAGCTATACGAGGGTAATAAATGTTTAATCATATCCGACATAAATTCTGTAGTATGTAAACGGCCTTCTAAGACGGACTATATCAAAGATAATATGAGAAATATTGATCAAATGTAAATATTCTAATCAAAAACGTTCGTACGGAGTTACATTACTTTTAAATCCGGATGCAGTGCACGTCCAGTTTCCTGTTTGGTGTGATCTGAGTTGCGGAGGTTGATCTGAACGGAGTCCGCCGTCGAACGGCGTCGAAGAAAATAGACTGGCTGCGTATCTCCGGCACAGGGCGGAGCACGGCCGGACCGGCGCCGCAGAGCTGCGGAGGCTGTGGAAACACTCTCATTCACTAGAACAGCTGCGTATTTACTGCAGAGTGCGTGGCGCAGTTCAGCCGTGCGGATTCGCATGCAGTGTGTATTCAGTAAATATCTCATTTCTCAACCTGGATAGTTGCTTATAGTCCGGTGCGACTTATATATGTAAATTTTAATTATTATTTTTTTAAACTTAGTGGGTGCGGCTTATATTCAGGTGCGCTCTATAGTCCGGAAAATACGGTACATACCAGATAATCAAATTAGATTTTTTTTAACCTACAGTAAACTCTTCTGCTTGCTTACAGCAGTCCCAGAAGTGGTTTGTGATGTCCCAGTTCCAAGAGAGCAGTAAGGCGCAATCCCTCTGCTGCCCTGCCTAAAGACATAGATATGATCAACACTATTACACACTGCCACAATCCTTTTGTTGAGGCTTTTTGCTCCATGCCAGATGTCAAGACTGTGTTTTATCCCACAGTCTTTGTATTGTCCAGTGTCTTGGAAAAAAAAAAAATTAAATTCAGTAAAATTTTATACACTCATATAATCCAATAAGATATAAAAAAACAATACAAAAGTACAAAAGATATACTAGTTAAATTGACATTTTAAAAAGGCAGCTGCACCATTGTCTCCACAACTTGGACTGGTAACATATTGCACTAAACCTGATGTTTGTTAATGACAAGATAAGTTCATTTTCAGGTTTGTTTAACCTACAGATAAAATTTGACATGATATTCCATAAAACAGCGTGTTAAGTGTTAATTCCTGCTGTGACAAACATTTCACTTGCACTCGTCCCTCTCGGCCTCTTTAGAAGCACTCGTAGGGCGTCATTGTATGCTTCATGCAGCCTTTGCAAACTGGCTTTTCTGTAGTTTGTCCATAAATGAGCCATGTACAAAGGAGTACAATATGCCCTGAATAATGTTAGCTTCACTTTATCTGTACACAAAGCAAACTTACATGAACGAGTATTGGCTTGAGCATGCAACACTCGA
Source organism: Bostrychus sinensis (assembly GCA_020698575.1). NCBI lineage: Eukaryota > Metazoa > Chordata > Actinopteri > Gobiiformes > Eleotridae > Bostrychus > Bostrychus sinensis. The sequence goes on along the minus strand of CM036247.1, from coordinate 31,518,436 downwards.
CATGTCTGTCACCCACAGTCATAAACTTTGTCTTTGTTTGCATTTCTTTTTTCTTTTTTTTTTTTGTCCACAGTTTATTAATTGTTTTTTTTCTAATACACCTATTTATAAGCCTGATACTGGGCAATGAAGGCAGTTTTAAGAAATATTGCAAAAAATGAATTTATAAAGATCCTTCCTGATACCTTTAACGAGGACTGGCGTTTGGCTGTTCAGTCACACATCTCCTGTCCTTCCCACCTGGCTCTGCCAGTGTCATAGTTCAAGGAGTTTCAGCACTGCTTGATAGCCATGAGCACTGGGCTGGAAGGTGTTGAACTCACTGCCAATGTATTGGGCATACAGTACCTTGAGGGTGGTGATACCAATGAGCACAGGAGATGGACTCTGGATGGACGTCTGGACTACTAGAGCTAATGTTGGGACCACAAAATCAGCTCATAAAAAGTCTCTAGGAAAGGTAACGGTGGTTTCAACGTAGCCCAGGTATGGAACAGGTTGTCTTGTAGTACCTTCCACTTCCAGCAGGTTCTCCAACGGCTTCACTGGTTGGTCAGCGAGGTTCTTGTTATAAAAAGAAACTGGAATGGTGGTCACCTGCGAGCCTGTGTATGGCCGACAACTGCAGCTGGATCCAACAATGGTTACACTGGCGGAACATTTTGAGCCAATAAGCCCCTTTGACCCTTTCTGACTGGACTCTTCTCTGTGGACTGGGTTACACACTGAGCCACTTGATGTTTCTTGGGACAGGTTTGGTCCCTGGTCCTTGTTTGTCCCGTAACAGGCACCAGACTTAAGTTTAATTGATGTGAGCAGAGATTGTTCTGCTGCTTCTGGGCATATGTGCAACCATACTTGGCATTATAAGACAGGCCAAGCCTTATATTGTCACTTTAACAGTGCAGATATATTCTGGTAATTAAGAGAACAATTATTTCACATTTATCAGATTTAGTCCTGTGTAAATATTGGTGAGTAAAGGAGTGTAATGCTAAGAACCTTTGGCACTGCAATAGTCCGTTCCATGTTGCCCATGGGGACCAACTTCCTGTTTCCTGTTAGACGCTGGAGAAAGTTAGGGTTAGGGTTAGGGTTAGTGCTCCTGTCGTTCTTGCTCTAATGGTACGTTCACACCGAACACGAATGAGGCATCTGGCGCGAGTGATTTAGACGTTAGGCCCTAAACACACTGGATGCGTAACTGCAGCATGGTGACACCATCAGGGAACTGTTGTCACTTCAGTGCCCAGCTCAGCAGATCAGAGCAGCCACACTGCCCACGTGAGACGCGAGGCTCGACGGACCGTCAAACAGGGCTGTGACGCGACTCTCCTAGAAAATCAAACTCTCGCCGAATTTTGACACTTGCAACTGGCGATGGGATGCGTTTTTCACCCAAAATACACAGAAAATAAGCATATATTGTAATATTTTAGCAGCCAGCATGATAATTACACATACCTGATGCATTTTTTGAATGTTATGGGGGATTTCTGATGCATGTGAACTAGAACTTTCACTTTTAAAAAGTCTCGCATTTGGAATGACCAGTGTACAGAGATGGTAAACATACGCCTCTTTAGTCAAATATAGTCAGCATAGGTCTGTTATTCAATTCAATTCAATTCAGATTTATTTGTTTAGCGCAATATCACAACAAAAGTCGCCTCAAAGGGCAAACAAGAAACATCAAACATAAACACACAATCAGACTTAACACACAATCAGCACAAACAATAACTACACTAAACTAAACAGACCCAGGACACTCCTGTCCTTAGACCCTTCTTCTCGGTAAGGAAAAACTCCTAAAAAAACCCAGCTACGGGAAAAAAGAAGAAACCTTATGGAGCCCATATTGAAGGAGAGATCCTCTCCCAGGACGGACAGGCAATGCATCTAGGACTGTTAGTCCCTTAGTTCATCTATAGGATCATAGATCAGCTCTGTAAGGATTCATCCAGACGAGAGTGGGTGAGATAGGTTGAGGAAGTCCATAGGATGCAGCAGGTGGCCTCATCCAGACAGGTGAGTGGAGCGAGATAGGTCCAGGAAATCCAGGATGCAGCAGGTGGGCCTCATCCAGACAGGTGAGTGGGGTGTGGGAGATCCGGGAAATCCTTAGAGGTGAGGTTGAGGGCACACAGGTCGGGACAGGAGCACAGATGGGGTCAGCTATCCAATCATCACTGGGACATCTGCCAGCAGCCAGGCATCTGAAACTGTGAATAGCAACTTGTGAATAGCAATAGTTGGGGACAACTTGTGAATAGCAATGAACTGACTGGAGATATAGAGTATTTCATTATATTAATGACAGTGATAGAAGAATAGCAGCAGATGAAACCAGAGGACAGAGGCTTCCCCCAGCTTCTAGCTCCTGGAGCAGCCTAGCTTCAACTGTGGAATTTACCCTGTTCCTAGCTGTCCTGACCATAAGCTTTCTCAAAGAGGAACGTTTTAAGCCTAACCTTAAATGTAGAGACTGTGTCTGCCTCTCTAACATGAGCTGGAAGCTGATTCCATAAAACAGGAGCTTGGTAACTAAAGGCTCTACCTCCAACTGTACTTTTAGAAACCCTGGGAACCACTAATAGCCCTGCATTTTGTGACCGCAGTACCCTGCTTGGTTGGTATGGCTCTATAACATCAGTAATGTAGGATGGCGCCGTACCATTTACAGCCTTGTAAGTCAGGAGAAGGATTTTAAACCTAATTCTGAATTCAACTGGAAGCCAGTGAAGTGAAGCTAGCACAGGAGTAATATGTTCTCTCCTGTTAGATCCTGTTAATAATCTTGCTGCTGCGTTTTGAACAAGCTGAAGACATTTTAATGAGTTTTTAGGGCACGCTGCCAGCAGAGTGTTACAGTAATCTAACCTAGATGTAACAAACACATGGACAAGTTTTTCAGCATCATTTTTAGATAAAATATTTCTGATTTTGGCTATGTTACGTAAGTGAAAGTATGCTGTTTTACAGGCTTGGTTTATATGAGCCTTAAATGATAAATCTTGGTCAAATAAAACTCCTAAGTTTCTCACAGTAGAACTTGAGGCTACACTGACACCGTCCAGGGAGACTCTGGTCAGACAGAGCATCTCTCAGCTTTTTGGGGCCTAGTATAATGACCTCTGTTTTTTCTGGGTTTAGGAGGAGATAATTAATTGTCATCCAGGTCTTTATGTCTCTCACACAGGCACTAAGTTTCTCAACGCGGTCATTCTGATCAGGTTTAATTGATAAATACAACTGTGTATCGTCTGCATAACAGTGAAAATTAATGCCATGTTTTCTGATTATGTTTCCTAAAGGCAGCATGTAAAGCATGAACAGAATGGGTCCAAGCACTGAACCCTGAGGCACTCCATAGCCAACTTTACTGCACTGTGAGGAATATTCATTTACACTGACAAACTGGTACCTGTCTGATAAGTATGATTTAAACCAGCAGAGGGCAGCTCCTCTGACCCCTATGTCACAGTCTAATCTCTGGAGTAAGATGCTGTGGTCAATGGTGTCAAAGGCTGCACTGAGATCTAACAGAACTAGGATTGAGACCAGTCCATGGTCTGAACTTAATAACAAGTCATTTGTGACTCTGACTAATGCAGTTTCGGGTCTAAAACCTGACTGAAAATCTTCAAATAAGCTATTGGTGCTACTCCAAATAACCTTTTGTTTTAATGGAGCTACATTGTCTAGAGCTGTCTTTAAAGACTGCATGGCGCTGTCAACAAACCAATCACTTTTACTGGGACTTGAGCTATGGGAGCTGTTCTCAACATACTCACTCAACATTGTACTAAATATTGGCTTTATTATGTGTTTAAACTTTGACACAGATTGGTCTGATAATGTTCTTCTAATCTGGGTTCTGTTCATTGGAACAGTAAAGTCTTTGAGTATAAACTGAAAGGTAATTAGAAAGTGATCTGAGAGTATGGGGTTATGAGCAGGGGTGAAAGTAAGCTGGTACGGCCCGGTACAAAGTACCGGCATAAGATTTAGAGGGGGTACACAGTACCGGGTGGAAGGAGATCAGCTGTCGGTCTTTGCTGCTTTAACACACATTAGAAAGCAGCCGCGGACCACGGTCGCTCATATGAGAGAAAAAAAATCTGACGCTAAAGCATGTGAACCAGGCAGTGCTTTATCTCATCATATATGTGTCTGTGTGTTTTTTAGTGGTTTATGATTGCTCCGTGATGTGATTTAATGCACAGAATGTCCCTCTCCACTCTCATCATTCACTGATTGTCTCGCTTCCTTAAACAAACGCATTGAGCATGCGCGTCTTAAGCCCAGCGCACACCGGGAGCGCTGCGGCACTTGCAAAGGCTTTAACATAAACAACATGGAGTTTAAAATATGTATTTTATCTGTCAATAACCGGACAAAGTGACAGAAGTCACCCAGGCTGTGTGAGGACAGACTGAGCTGTTCTATTAATGAGTTCTTAGCGAGTTAGCAGTCCCTGTCCCTCGGTGTTTACAGCTGTGTGTCTGTGTCACACGGAGCAGAGAACCATCTTTGTTACTGCAGAAGTACAGGGGCCATGTGTTTTCAGCCACCGCCACGCGCCGGTGTCAGGGCTCTCATAGAAAACAATAGGGGCATATTTTTTGAGGCGCGTCTGCGCGTCCGGTGTGTATTGGGCCCCAAACACACGGGCTGTGTCGGGCGCAGCAGCGAGTGTACTGGCATCACAGCTGCGTCGCTGCAACGCGAGGTTGTACACACCGGCTGGGTGAGCAACTCACTGCTGGCAGCTCCTTCTCTACAGAAAAGCCATTCAGAAGTCAATATGAGAGTACAGCCACATATAACAGACCTATGGTGACTATATTTGAATAAAGAGACGTATGTTTACTCTCTGTAGACTGGACATTCCACTTGTATTTTACAATACAAGTGAAAGTTCGCGTTCATGGTCCATCAGAGCCAGAAATCCCCCATTCACAAAATTCATCAGGTATGGGTAATGCTCACAGTGTTGCCAGATTGGGCGGTTTCCCGCCCAATTGGGCTACTTTTGCTCTCTCTCGGCGGAAAAAAATAGTGTTGGGCGGCTTTATAATATTTGGGCTATTTTTAGATTTATGGGGCGGGATTTTGAAAATGTAAAATAAACTTATTTTAATAATATTTTAAGATTTCCTGATCAATAATTGTATATATTTGCTGGTTATTGATGAATAAAATTAATTGGTAAAATAGAAGTAGTAATATTAGTGTCATTAGTTGTCAATCACATGTCTAATTATGGACCTCTGATTGGTTGAAAAAAGTAAACACTGCAGCCCCGTGAGAGAGCTATTTGTTTTTCTGATTACACTCATTGTGGAGACTGTTTATTACTTTTTCCATTGGCAGTTGTGAAGTTTTGTGTGCTCAAAATATGCTATTTCATATGTATTACAGTTTTAACATTAAGATTGTAGAATGGTTGTGACTTGGGTGGGTTTTTATTGCGTTTGGCGGGTTTTACGTTATATTTGGGCTGGAAAGTGTCAGTCAGATCTGGCAACCCTGAATGCTCATTGTAGTTGCCAAAATATAACAATTTATCCTAATTTTGTGTGTGATTTGGGTGAAAAACGCGGCCCAGTGCCAGCCACCATCAAAATTCGGCGTGGGTTTGATTTTCTAGGAGAGTTGTGTCACAGCCCCGTTTGACGTCCGTCGAGCCTCGCGTCTCACGCAGGCAGTGTGGCTCTGAGCTGAGCTGGGGCTGAAGTGAAAACGGTTCCCTGACGCTGTCACCACGCTGCAGTTATGCATCCAGTTTGTTTGGGGCCTTGACCTTTATAGGGTATGTTTGATTTGTTGTCAAACCCCGTATAAGCCATGTCTATATTTTTTATTTATAGTCAAGATTCATTCTCAACCGCGTATCTGCTTTTTCTGCCATTAAAAATATATATGTAGGCGTAATTTGTTATAGTACCGGCATAAGCAAAAATCTACTTTCACCCCTGGTTATGAGGGAGGACAGTGAGCTCACTAATCTCTATACCATAGGTTAAAACAAGGTCCAGGGTATGATTGTGACAATGAGTGGGTTCATTTACGTTTTGAGTAAAACCTACGCTGTCTAATAAGACTGCAAATGCATTTCCTAGACAGTCGCTGTTGTCATCAACATGAATATTAAAGTCCCTACAATTACAATCTTATCTGACTCTAACACTATACTGGACAGAAAGTCAGAGAACGCAATTAAAAATTCGAAATAGGGACCAGGAGGCCGGTAGATGATTATAAACATAACTGGTTTTTGTTTCTTACAGTTAGGGTGATTTATAGTTAGTATTAGGCTTTCAAAGGAATTATATGTGTGTTTAGATTTGGGGCTAAGAAGTAAACTAGACTGTGATATTACTGCCACTCCTCCACCTCAGCCTGTGCGCCTCGCTGTCTGAAAGTTTACATGACTTGGGGGAGTAGCTTCATTAAGTGTCACATAATCATCCTGTTGTAGCCAGGTTTCTGTTAAGGCCAGTAGGTTAAGTTTATTATCATTAATTAATTCATTAACTAACAGGGATTTAGGGGAAATTGACTTAATGTTTAGTAATCCACATTTAATTACGTCATTGTTCTGATTATTATTAATATTATTAATAGGTCTACAAGTTATTTTTATTAAATTTGTGGCTCTCACTCTTATTTGTCTTTTGGTGTTGGAGTTAGTGTTTAGGCGGGGGACAGACACAGTCTCTATTTGCTCTGCTAAAATACCTTTATACTGGGTTTGTACCACCTCGTAAGGAAGCTCAGAGAAGTGTTTTAAACTACTGCTCTGTGCCCGGGTCCCACCTCTGGCTCTTCAGGTTGAACGACTAATGCTATCAGCCATATTTCTGGACAGCAACGCGGCACCATCCAACGTGGGATGAATGCCGTCTCTACGTAAGAGACTGGGCTTTTCCCAAAACGCTTGCCAATTATCAGTAAAGCCTATGCCGTTTTCTGGGCACCATCTAGATAACCAGCGGTTGAATGATGAAGAGCGGCTGTACATTTCATCATTAGTCAAATTCGGCAGGGGACCAGAGAATATTACGGTGTCCGACATCGACTTAGCAAGTTTGCACACCGACCCTACGTTCAATTTGAGCACCTCTGATTGTCTCCGCCGGGCGTCGTTACCGCCAACGTGAATCACGATTCGTCGGAACCTGGTCCTACTCTGGGCTAAAAGCCTAAGGTTTCCTTCGATGTCACCCACTCTGGCCCCCGGAAAACACCTAACGCTGGCAGCTTCACGTCTCTAACTATCGAGCTCCCAATCACCAGAGTCGATGGTTCAGCGGTTGTGTCGCTGAGGGGAGAAAACCTATTGCAGACGGGAAGCTTTGGGTGGTCTAAGTGTTTGCGTTTAGCGCTATGCTTCCTTCTTACTGTTACAAAGCCGTCCTGCTTGTCTCCCGGCTGCTGGGGAGGCGCTGGGGGGCTAGTCTGGCTAGCGCTCCTGCTACTGCTAGCGCGGTCCGCGGTCCCTATAGCTACCTGGCTAGCTGGCTTAGCCTCAACCTCCACTGTGCGGAGCCGTGCTTCTAGCTGCTCTAACCTGGCCTCCAAAACTAAAAACAAACTACACTTCACACACCTGCTGCTATCATCACTAAAGGAGGCAGGATTCTCGCTGAACATATGGCACATTGAGCAGAAAAGAGGGGTGAAGGCGGAGGACGGCGACGCCATGCTAGTGCTAGGCTAAGATACGCTAAAGGCTAACAGAGACTAGTAAACTATTACTGAAAGTGGCTTGGACACGAAGCGATTATATACGATACTAGATTTCTCACAGAGTAACTAAGTTAAACTGCTAGAAGATATGTCTTAAATAATTCGATTTGGTCAAATGACGAAGAACAGTTGTGTATTGCAGTAGAATCAACAACGGAGTGAACTCACCGGAAGTGACGTCAGACGTCAGGGGCCTGTTATATGTGGCTGTATTCTCATATTGACTTTTGAATGGCTTATCTGTAGAGAAGGAGCTGCCAGCAGCGAGTTGCTCACGCAGCTGGTGTGAACAACCTTGCGTCGCTGCGACACAGCTGTGACGCCAGTACACTCGCTTGTATCACATATAACAGCTATAACCACAGTCACACAAAGTCAGTCAAACAGCCTTATTTATTTTATTTTTATAGTGTTTTGTATCAGAGCTGTTTTTGGGAATAGATCCTTTTGATTCCTGTCTTCATAAAAGTAGAAGAGCTGCTGTAGGCTATAGCTTATAGCTCCGGGTTCACTCTGAAGCCTCAATGATTGTTTTGCTGGATCTCCGAGGCAGGGATCTCCTTACGTCGTACGTAACCACGTCATTGCTACAGCAGGTCCCTGATTAGTTAACGCGCCGTGAAAGTTTGCAGAAGTTCAAATTTTTCAACTTCCGTGACCAGAGCGTTGGACGTGAATCTACATTATTCGCTTCACCTTCTGATTTGCATTGCGCTATTCGCTCCGCAGGACGCTTGTTCGCGCCTGAACGGGGCTCTCCATAGACTTGTGCCAGATTCACACTGAATGCGTTGTGTGTGCGCTACGTCTCTGGTGCAGTTTTCTGATGGACTCCATGTGCGTTGTGTGTGCAGCACGTCTCCGACCAGAGCCAGCTGGGAGACCATGAGTACACGCAAGAGGCGCGAGTTTATGCTGGAAGTTAATGATAATGATAATAACCATGTATACAGAGAACTGCATGTAAAAAGTATGGTAAAAAGCCATGTTTGCCTCTGACTACGATGTCTTGTTCATTTAGAGATTATTTGGCGATTTAACCACGGTTGAAGCCCAAAAGTCACAGCGGACTGGAGATGGATCCAGTAGGCGAGAGTCTGTGCCATCGTTCGGTGGCTGCCCGCAGTGCAGCAGATACGCATGCAGTGGAAATCTGGGGTTAACATGGCAATCACTCACCCCTGACGCCTGATTCATGCCCGGTGTGAACCTACCATAAGACTCTACCTTTATTTTACACATCAGAACTTGGTTAAGACCACCACGGATAAAAGCCTTAAGCTTCGTATTACTTCTTTGTTAGTTGACAGTGATATTGTGATGATTTATGTAACTTTTAGGTAATATTTTAAAAGCCGCGGCAGGTGTTATGCGCTAACTGCTTACCCATTCATCTAAACGGAATGATCCACTTCCAGTCACAGCTTGTAAGCGAGCAGCTGGACAAGGGCAGTTTCAAAATACATATTTATGTCTTACACATCGCAACATAAAATCACCAAGCTAACGCTGCTATGGACTAACACTGTTTAATCCTTCAAACAAGGGTTTTAGCATTTGTGTGTTAAATATTTAACTAATCGCTGAGCGCGGAGGCGAGATATTGTTGTGTCAATTAACTAAAGTCGTCATCCGCCGCACTTTATTTCAGATATAAAGTACACAAATTTATTTATGTGATATACAATCACACACAACACACTCTGCCCATTTTAAGCCAGTCTTGTTTATAATATAATAAAACATGTATTTAACCTTTTCTTTTTCTAAAACATTTAACATTAACAGACTTTATTTTAAAGTAACTTGCAGAGGCAGCTACAGGGGCAGTTCTCACATGTTTCAGATTATTTTTATGCACATTGTGGCTGTTTTTAATTAAATGTTTTTGTTAAAATCTCTTTAAAAAGAACTATTAAACACAGGGCTAGTCAGAGCTCACACTGCAGTTAAACCCTGCACCGGTTAAATAAACCAAAATAAGAAATGGCAAGTGTGAAGCCAAAATGTACATGTAATTGAAATATTAATGATACACAAAAAGGCCCACGAGAAGCATTGGAGGCAACGCTCAACATAAAAAGTCCTACCTCATTTGAAGTCTTGTTTTGGTCTTCCCCTTGTGTCCATGAACGAGTCGAAGTAAATCCAGATAAAACTATAAAATACTAGCAAATAACCCAAACAAAATCTCCACGTTTGAACCTCTGGGACCGCTGGCAAAGGAGAAAAGGTGGATTGCGCTCGTGGCTCTTCATCACAGTGATACCAGGTGGGTGCTTTTTTAAGTCCAATATCACCTGTCGTGCTATCAGAAGTCCTTCTCAGGTAACTACCTGGCTTTAGATTCCTCTGAGACAAGGCTCGTTCTTCTCTTTCTCTCAAACTCTGGAGTATGTTAACGGGACAACAGACACCGGTCTGTCAGTGAGGCCCGGGCTTAACGGAGCAACAGCCCATGGAGCATTTGAAAAACTTTTAGCCTATGCATATGCGCAGTACGCTGTTGTCTTTATTCATTTTATATTACCTCAGGCTCTTGTGGTATAATCTGAGAGGCCACCTGTGGGTGCAGTTTATAGGCTAAAGTGTTTGAATGGACTGAAAATCAGTGCTTTCTTAAAATGTCTGTCCCGTTAAAGTGGTCCTGGAAGAGTTTGACAGAAAAATATTAAATGAAGCCTTGTTCCAGAGGGATCTAAACTCGAGTGTCTACCTGTTAAGGACTTTTTGATAACACCACAGGTGAGGTCTGTCGTATCATTGTCATGGAGAGCGTGATCTAGCCTACCTTTTGTTTTTTTTCCAGCAGTCCCACAGGTTCAAGCACAGAGATGTTGCTTGGGGTAAATTCTAGTTTTATTTGATTTAGTTTTGTCTGGATTTTCTTCAGATTGGTTTTGGAAACAAGTGAAGGACCAAAACAAGACTGAGGTAGGCTACACCTGTGTTGAGTTGTTATACTTTTGTGTATTACTCCAGTTCATTTTGTAAGCCTCCTGATATGACTTAAAACCTGTTTTGAGAGCAAATGGTGCAGTATTGGTTCATGTAATGTTTAAATAGTGATGTTAGTAACGAGAATGTGAATATTTTGAGTTTTGTTATTGAAATATGGTGTTGCCACATAAGCTAAAGGTAATTAATGTACATTCCATGGTGCTATGTCCAAGTTTGAGTAAGTTAAATGCACCTAGATAACAGCACAGACAAGTAATCTATGGAGCGATATTTGTTCCACCTTCGTGCGCGTGAAGAGTGAGTGTTGAGCGCACGTAGTGTGAGTGTCGCAAGCGCATACTTTACCATTTCAAAAGAGAATAATAATTTGAGCACACAAATCTGTGTTCCGTGCGCGCTCAACTCTGCCTACACACTCGCTCAAAGTCTACCTAGGTGCGCGAGTACGTGGATGCCTGCTCGCACAACATCTTTGCTCGCACGACACCTCATTTCTGCTCGCGACTCTGGCTCTGCGCTCGCTCGAGGTGGCACAGGGCAAACTACGATTGTTGCGAGCAGCACAGCCAATCACAGACTGGGATTCACAAATGTTTCTGATTGGCTGTCTTATATCCAATCATTTATATCAAATACAGCAACGGTGGGAACGCCTACAAAACGTCACTCCTATCCCCCGTGGGAGAAACAGACCAGTCTCAACAATGCACAAGAGTTACTCTGTCGTCTTCTTTTCTACAAAAATACAAACAAGAGCTGGATATACATTTTATATTTTACATTAAAAAGACATGGAGACATAGAGGAGGACACAGTGGTCCAGCAGTCCACATTTGTCCATAAAATACCATCACTGTCTGACGTTAGCTGCCTACAACATGCTAATCTAATCAACGTCAAGTTGCATCATAACAGAACTCTCTCTAATATAAAGACACAAGTTTAGTTCATCATATTTAATGTAAACTAAAATGTGCTTCTATAAATGTGTTAAGGCTTAGTTGACTCATAGCTCATCATAACAGGCTGCAGACTGCCGCACGGCGTTAGCGCGGCTCATTCAATGGCGCTAGCATTAGCGTTAGCATTAGCACTAGCTCGGCAGGTTTTTGAGCTCTGACCAGACTCATCTATGAAGCAGCTAAGCCCCATCTCCTATATTTACACTAACTCCAGGTAGAAGTCAGTCCATAAGCCATGCTTTTCTTTTATGGCACAGAGCTCATACAGCTGCTGAGCTAATGCTAATGCTAGCGCCACTGAACAAGCCATGCTAACGCCGTGCGTCAGTCTGCAGCCTGTTATGATGAGCCACGAGTCAACCAATCCTTAACACATTTACAGAAGCACATTTTAGTTTACACTAAATATGATGAATTAAACTCGTCTCTTTATATTAAAGAGAGTTCTGTTATGATGCAGTTTGTAAATATAGGAGATGGACAGCCAGCCGGCGTTTGTTTTTCCGTGGTCAAGTGAGCCGCTCCTAACATTTGAGTGCGCTAATATAGCATTCTTTACGGCAGTTGTCGTGCCGCTGCCAGGGGGGAGCGACACACACGAGAGTAACCACAGAGAGTTTAGAAACACATTTACACAGCTTTTTCCCTAATTTAACAAAATATCCATTTATTATGAAATTGATATTTTGTATGAATTATTACCTAACTAAATCTGGTGAGTGTATAAGGTAGAATTATATCGCATCTATTTCTCTATAAGCCTAAGAAATGACTGACTGTGCTATGTACTTCTACCATTACCTCTGGTATTACTTTCACACCAGGAAATACTTTTTTCATGAAGTTAATAATGACTAAAATTAAACTCATTATGTACTGTATCATACTGTATTTGAGACTGAATATATATATATAATTAAAAAAAAAAAAAACTACACAATGAAACCTGCTTATACCTATTAAGTACATCCAGGACTACTACCACCGAGAGTATGAAGTAACTGTACTGTGTACTTTTTGTGTAATTGTATTTCAAAATACCTAGTAATGCATACAAATAATTTAATATTAAATATTATGATTTTGAGGTTGAATAAAAATCTTATTTCAAAAAAGCACATACCAGAGACACCCTTCCAGTCTTATCTTGGGGTGCGGCCCACATTCCTCAGTTTAGTCTTGTCTTACTCTTTGTTTTTGTTTTGTCTCGTCTCTGTCTCTCCTTCGTCTTTTAAGTCTAATTTTTCTTTTCTTCTCGTCATTTTTGTTGCGTTAAGTTTACTTTGCCAGTGATAACATCTTTTCATAATAAGTCGCCCAAACTTTTGTTCGAGTATCATTTTTGTAGTTTATTTTGAAAAGCCTCGCGCCGCGCAACATCTGCCATCTTTAACAATCGCTGCCTTGACCAAAGCAGCTAATTTAAGAAGTTATACTTCTAAAGTTTTGAATCGCTGTGAAAGGATTTTTATTGAATTTTTCATTAGGCATTAAAAGGGACATTTGCCATACTCTGAGACTCTGACGCTGCCTTACGCTGACAACAGCTAAACTTTCCCTGAGCGGCATCACGCTCCTGTTCAACATAACGGGACACCTGGCGACTGGTTGTTGAGCTTGGAGGACACACCACGAACCGCTGTTTGGAGCCGGGAACACCAGCCCTGCTACACCCCGCGGCTCTAAAAGACAAAGAACAACATCCGAGCCCCTGGCTGAACCCGGAGGCCGGCTGTCGTCACCACCTTCCCCTCCTGCTCCGACGGTAGACCAGTGTTATGTATGTTACAGAGTTGGCAGCTTATAGTCTCAGAGTCTACTCCCTTATTCCTAAGTTTCCAATAATTTAATAAGTCAAATTATAACTTGCTCCACTGCAATTTATCAGTAATCAATCAATAATTCTGCATAACGGTTCTGTTCATAATTACATTCCTTTCAATATTTACCTGTGTATCAGTACACTATTCCCCCTTATTGTGTAAATAAACGTTATACTTAATCTAAATTAAGTTGAGTTTGGTGATCTTTATCTATTAAACTGAGTCCCTCCTGGTCAGTCCTTCCCTCTTAAGACATTAGTTTAGGTGTTTTAATCTGCACGTTAGCGCAAGGCTAACTGGTACCAATGCGGAGTTATTACTCTTAATCTTTGTCTTAGTTCAGTGTATATATTTTTATATATGTACGCTACAATACTATATTGCCAAAAGTATGTTCCCCAGGAAACATACACTATATTTAGCTCAGATGAGCTTATACCTTTGAAAATATAGTGTATTTTCCCAATATCAGTAAGATATTTAATATGCAATAAAAGTAAGTTAATATTAAATCCAAAATTCTAGTAAGGTCTACTTGATATTTTCATGAAGACAAATAATATGACAGAAACACTGTATAGTTCTTATGTGTGTATCATATAAATGTTATTTATAATAATCTGATAATGATCTAATCATTACTCAGTATAACTGATATAACTTATTCCTATTAAATAATAAAAAATGAAAATCTGAAATGCAATTTTTTATAATATAATTATTAATATGATAATTATTATTGATATAATAAAATAATTGTATTAACATTTTGTGAAAACAATAAAAGTCACTGAAAGTATAGTACCATTATAAATAAGGGTTGCGTGTTTCTGAAGTATTTCAAAACAGCTATGAAGTGTAGGAGGACGGGCACATCCACATGTGGTCACATCTGGACACATCCACTGGATCCAAGAGGAGTGTGAACCACCAGGACTTGGACTGGCTGAGACACATTTCTACTGCTGTTTGCTTGAACACAAAACAAAATTACACAATATTAAATCTTTAGATAAATATAAAAACACAGCTCCGTTGTTTTCAATGGCTGTGCTCATTGACGCGTGATGCCAAAAAAAGTATTTTACTTTTGCGGTACTCCTGCATTTTGAGGCCCATAGAGCAGGCACACTGCAGTCCTCGAGCAAGAGAGGTCTTGTTTTGCGCACCGCGTGGTCGGCTCTGACCAATATTGGTCAGAGCTTGTTGTTTTTACTGTTGTTTGCATGAACAACATTTAAAAATTAAATGCAATTTTATAATAAATGTTACAAGACGAATTACAGTTTGATATGCCACATGATTTTATCATTTATAGCCACTATTTTTAAATGAAAAACGTTTGTATGCATTTTAACTTCATATTAGCATGTAGAAATTAGGTAATTTTACTAAATTACTACCTCCAAAAGTCATTTTTTTCAGTTCTGTCAAGACCAGGGGGAAAAATGCAGGACTACTCTGGTAAAATGTATTAAAATGAAGCCAACAAAGGAAAAAGTCCAAAAATGAAACAAACAAAAAGCCAGTACAAAACAGTACAAAAAAGACCAAACCAAGGGAAAAACACAAAAGTTAAAAAAAAAAAAAACACACAAAAGCAACACAAAAGCAGAAAATACAAAACACAAATACAAATTCAAACTTTCCAGGAACTCAGGAGACACAGACTAATGGTACATTCACATCACACGCAAATCTGGCACCAAATTTGCGTCTAGTAGTCGTGTGTCAATAACACGATTCACGCTCTAGTCGTGTCATTCACACTGTAGGACTTTTGTTCGCATCTGAATGCACCTTTACATAGACTTATGTAAAGGATTTACATGTGCTGTGAACATACCATAAGACAGAGAGACTCAGCCAATGGGGCAACAAAAACTGGGGAGAACAGATAAACTAAATACACATGGGGAACAGGGGTGGGGCAATCACAAAGGTAGAACTCACAGGAGGGCAGAAAAACACAAGAACTGACAAGACATCAAACTAAAACACAAGCTACAAAATAAAACACAGGGGAAACAAGACAAGGACACAGACAGGACCATGACAAGTCCATGGAAACTGAGGGAACATAGGCGTGAGGGAGATTTGGACCAAACTAGCCCTTCAATGCTTAAGCCTTGATTGCATTCTATATGTGCTTTGCTGCATGATAGGTGGAAGTTTAGGGGTACGTGGAATTATGGATCTGTTGATGGCGCCGCTCTCTTGCTGTAAAAGAGTCCTTTTCTGTTTCATTTGAATTAATTCCTGCATCTTCGAATTCTGAGATTTTGCGTTGAAGAATGCCTTTTTAAAATGTTGTATTTGTTCCTCTAATCTTGCATTCTCACATTGCAAGTTGTTCATTCTTGAGCTATACATGCTGCTCTCTGCTTGTAATCTTTTAATTTTGTCCTTCTGCTCTCTGATAACCCTCTTGTATTCTGCAATCTTTAGGCCATCTTCCATTTTGTCTTTCTGAGGCACAGACTCCTTTTTTTTTTCTGCCAAACATTTCTCCATTTTTCTCATACTTTCTGTATGTTGACGGACCATTGCTTTATATTTTGTATGTAATTTTAAATAGCGGTCACTCAGCTCCTGGTGTGTAACGCTTCTAGGCAACAGCATTTGGGACTGAATCTTTTTCATTGCATTTTGTAATTGGTCTTCAAGATTCGTAGACCTGTCCCTCGCTTCCTTCAAAGCCTTGTCTCTTTCAGCCAATTGTTGTTTAAGGTTAGTAATTTCAATAACATTTTTCTGCAAATTATCATTTTGTTTTTGGAGGTCCTGTATCTCAAGCTCAGCAGAGTGGATTTTTTGGTTGAGCAGTATGATTTCACTCTCATAGGAGTCCTTCATTTGTTCTTTGTCTTTACAAACCTGTTTGTTTCTGCTCTTCTGTGTCTCATACCTCTTGCATACCTTCTTGTATTTGGTTTGTGAAGTGTCCAGTTTTTCCTCAAGTTCAGTCAAATACAACCGCAGTTTGGATAGTTCTTCAACACATCCTCTTTTTTGCTGAAGCTGAGTGCCAAGTGTCCTTATAGTTATTTCTAAGGTTACGTTCGCTTTCTCTAGTTTCCGAAGATCATGTACTGTAGTTTTTAGATGCCTAATTTGGCCATCTTTGTTTATGACCTCATTTCGCAATTTGAACGCTACGTCACGCAGCTCTAGTAATTCTTCCCTTTCTTTTCGATCCATTTTAAGAATAGAGTTTTAAGAAATGTGATTGTTTGGATTATGTTTTGCCTGTGTGAAGCCTACTCTCTCTGTCTGGTGAAAAAGTCTGAGTACTTCCACCATCTGTCTCTTCTCATCTGTTGTTCCGTGACATCACAAGGTCAATTCATGACATCACAAAGTTGTCATGGACTTTAAGATGGAATCATGTGATATGTGATGCTCTTTACCGTTGTCATGACAACGTGACCCATATGTTTTTTTTTTTATTAACTTGCTTTACTACACTTAGCATATGCTTATAAGTTGACTATGCACATTAGAGCTGCAACTAATGATTACTTTTCAATTGATCTGTCAATTTTTTTTAGATTAATCAATTACTCTGAAAATATTTTTTTCAATTATAATTGATCTAAACAATGTGTTTGTGTTGTTAGTTTTTCATATAATTAGGTAAATGTAATAAAAAAGGATATATTTAGCTTTACATCGGTCTTAGTTTAGCACTAAAAATGCATATAAGGCATGTCAAATATCATGATTTTTGTACATATAACATGTGGGCAGGGTAGCCAGATCTTGCGAGAGAAACAAGCAACCAGGCCTATGAAAACAAGCCCAAAACAAGCAACTGCAGCCTCATAACCCCCCACCCCCAGTAAATAAATAAATAAATAAATAACACGTCAGCTCAGTTTTGTGCTGTTTTGCTCATGTTTATTAAAACGGGTACTAAATTGCGAGTGCTGACTGAAATCATTTGCTCTTTGTGGGCGTGTTGTGTGTGATATACAAAGAGAAACTGTGCATGTAGATGCTGCCACAAATCTGATATGTAAATGAGAATTTTGCGTGAGAATAATAATAATGGATTGGATTTATATCGCACTTTACAAGGTTCCCAAAGCGCCTTACAATTTGGTCCATTATTCATTCACTCCTCAGTCACACTCGGTAGTGATGGCCTCTTCTGTTGCCCTGGGGCAGACTGACGGAAGTGTGGCTGCGCCAACGACCCCTCCGACCACCACCAAACACAGCCACACTGACACATTCATACATACAGGGAAGGTGGGTGAAGTGTCTTGCCCAAGGACACAACGACAGTATGCCAGTGGCGAGGCTTGAACCGCCAACCTTTGGGTTAGTGGGCAAGTGTCTGTATCTGTAAGACACACCATAAAAGGGAACAACGCTGACTGCATCTTTCCCTACAGCTATGCATCGCAAAAGTCAATATGAGAGTCCAGCCTCATAACAGGACTGAGGAATAATCATTTCATAGCAATGCATTTCACTTTCTGCTGTTAATTTTGCACAGACTGTCCTTGTTAAATCCTTGTCTCTTAACATCCTGGAAAGGTAAAGTCCTATTCACTCTGTCTGCCAGGAACCCTTCAAACATTTTGCCTATATGCTGTGCTGATCGTGATCAAATAAATATAGAAATTCTAAATATTTTCGATATCCTCTAGTCATACATTAAACAGCAGCACAGCCTCTATCCACTGTGGGCAGCTGTCAATCAATTGTCAAGCATTGGGAGGCAATGGAATAAACACAATGGGACCGACACTGCCATCACATGGCCTGTACGTAGCATTTAAAAATTGCTTAATTTTCACTGTAAAGATTTAAAAATAGCCAACGTGAAACAGACTGAAAGTCCAGAGACAGGAGCTGTGAAAGGCTGAAGTTCAGAGAAGCAGGTAAAGTTTGTCTCTTTGTTTCCTTCCGCCTTTCACACAGATTTATCTCCCATACTCCTGTGAGACACTAACCTCAGATGCGCCTGGGTTTGCTCCACTTTTAGCACATCTTATTCATTTAGTGTGCATGCAAACCTTTGATTAACTTTCTCTATTGTCAGTGTCTGTCCTGCTGTCCGGCTGCTGCTGTTGTCTGCCCCTCTGCTCTCTTCTCATTATTACCATCAGAACTTATATGCAAATTTGTGTTCATGTTTTTGAATTTGTGTGCACGTTTCCAAATTTTGGGGCATGTATTTGAATTTGTGTGCGTTTATTTTTTATTTCCATGGTGTGAACTGCCCTTCAGTATGAGAGGCCGAATAGGGTGTAACACAATAAAACCTGCAAAAACAAAAGGAAAATGTAAAAATATGCAATCAAAACCACACACTTACTCAATAGATAAAAAAAAAGCACACATAAGTAGCATTCTGGAAACATACATACATACCTACATACATATACATCAGGCACATGCACAATTAAAAGTCACAGTACACCTACCCTCACCACTTCGCAAATGCACTTAGCCAGTGTTTACATACTGAAACAACACGTGCACAAATACACGTTGTTAAAATAGTTCTTCACCGTGCCGTGTTTAATTTCATACACAGACAGAGCGCAGTGCGTGTTCTCAGAAAGTGTGTGTGTGTGTGTGTGTGGAGAGTTTTGTTGTGACCAGAAGTTGGCCATTGCAGCAAATGGAATTAGCAGGATTTTATACAGGTCATAAATTGAAAAAAAAGAGTGGCTTATTAGCTTTGGGTTTACTCATGGGTGTATTATAGAACTTTTTATATTGAAATACAATTACACAAAAGGTACACAGTACAGTTACTTCATACTCTCGGTGGTAGTAGTCCTGGATGTACTTAATAGGTATAAGCAGGTTTCATTGTGTAGTTTTTTTTTTATTTTTTATATATATATATATATTCAGTCTCAAATACAGTATTATACAGTACATAATGAGTTTAATTTTAGTCATCATTAACTTTTCCTGGTGTGAAAGTAATACCAGAGGTAATGGTGGTAGAAGTACATAGCACAGTCAGTCATTTCTTAGGCTTATAGAGAAACAGATGCGATATAATTCTACCTTATACACTCACCAGATTTAGTTAGGTAATAATTCATACAAAATATCAATTTCATAATAAATGGATATTTTGTTAAATTAGGGAAAAAGGTGTGTAAATGTGCTTCTAAACTCTCAGTGATTACTCTCGTGTGTGTCGCTCCCCTGGCAGCGGCACGACAACTGCCGTAAAGAATGCTATATTAACGCACTCAAATTTTAGGAGCAGCTCACTTGACCACGGAAAAACAAACGCCGGCTGGCTGTCCATCTCCTATATTTACAAACTGCATCATAACAGAACTCTCTTTAATATAAAGAGACGAGTTTAATTCATCATATTTAGTGTAAACTAAAATGTGCTTCTGTAAATGTGTTAAGGATTGGTTGACTCATGGCTCATCATAACAGGCTGCAGACTGACGCACGGCGTTAGCATGGCTTGTTCAGTGGCGCTAGCATTAGCATTAGCTCAGCAGCTGTATGAGCTCTGTGCCATAAAAGAAAAGCATGGCTTATGGACTGACTTCTACCTGGAGTTAGTGTAAATATAGGAGATGGGGCTTAGCTGCTTCATAGACGAGTCTGGTCAGAGCTCAAAAACCTGCCGAGCTAGTGCTAATGCTAAAGCTAATGCTAGCGCCATTGAATGAGCCGCGCTAACGCCGTGCGTCAGTCTGCAGCCTGTTATGATGAGCTATGAGTCAACTAAGCCTTAACACATTTATAGAAGCACATCTTAGTTTACATTAAATATGATGAATTAAACTCATGTCTTTATATTAGAGAGAGTTCTGTTATGATGCAACTTGACGTTGATTAGATTAGCATGTTGTAGGCAGCTAACGTCAGACACTGATGGTATTTTATGGACAAATGTGGACTGCTGGACCACTGTGTCCTCCTCTATGTCTCCATGTCTTTTTAATGTAAAATATAAAATGTATATCCAGCTCTTGTTTGTATTTTTGTAGAAAAGAAGACGACAGAGTAACTCTTGTGCATTGTTGTGAGTGGTCTGTTTCTCCCACAGGGGATAGGAGTGACGTTTTGTGGGCGTTCCCACCGTTGCTGTATTTGATATAAATGATTGGATATAAGACAGCCAATCAGAAACATTTGTGAATCCCAGTCTGTGATTGGCTGTGCTGCTCGCAATAATCGTAGTTTGCCCTGTGGCCACCTCGAGTGAGCGCAGAGCCAGAGTCGCGAGCAGAAATGAGGTGTCGTGCGAGCAAAGATGTTGCGCGAGCAGGCATCCACGTACTCGCGCACCTAGGTAGACTTTGAGCGAGTGTGTAGGCAGAGTTGAGCGTGCACGGAACAAAGATTTGTGTGCTCAAATTATTATTCTCTTTTCAAATGGTAAAGTATGCGCTCACGACACTCACACTACGTGCGCTCAACACTCACTCTTCACGCGCACGAAGGTGGAACAAATATCGCTCCATAGTAATCCTGTGTTTTGAACTATCTCCCATAGACGCCAATGTAATATTAAAGGTGCAGTATGTACTATGTAAGGTCACTATGAAAGTTAACTGAAAGTTAACTAGCAGCAGTTACAAATGATTTTGAGTAATTACAGATGCACAGTGATGGAAAAGCACTTTATTTAGACTTTTATAGCTATGTTGTGTACTGGACAAGTTAGAGCACAGAATGTAAAATGTAAATGTGTTGAAGAGAAATAATAGACGCAATCTGGAGAAAGTTATGAGTGCTTCTGTCATTATTGTAGAACACTTCCTTTATTTTAAAGACATAAATTCTTTTGTGGTCACCGTGCCCGGGACCCATAACACATACTGTTACCTTGTCTTTGCCATAAGTGGCAGATTTGATTTGTTCTTGCACTGTGGTCTTACACTGAACAAAAATATAAACGCAACACTTTTGCTTTTGCTCCCATTTTTCATGAGATGAACTCAAAGATCTGAAACTTTTTCTACATACACAAAATAACCATATCTCTCAAATATTGTTCACAAATCTGACAAATCTGTGATAGTGAGCACTTCTCCTTTGCCGACGGCTTATGGTAGAGAAATGAACATTCAATTCACGAGCAACAGCTCTGGTGGACATTCCTGCCGTCAGCATGCCAATTGCACGCTCCCTCAAAACTTGCGACATCTGTGGCATTGTGCTGTGTGATTAAACTGCACATTTCAGAGTGGCCTTTTATTGTGGCCAGTCTGAGGCACACCTGTGCAATAATCATGCTGTCTCATCAGCATCTGGATATGAACACCTGTGAGGAGGGATGGATTATCTCGGCAAAGGAGAAGTGCTCACTATCACAGATTTGACAGATTTGTGAACAATATTTGAGAGATATGGTTATTTTGTGTATGTAGAAAAAGTTTCAGATCTTTGAGTTCATCGCATGAAAAATGGGAGCAAAAGCAAAAGTGTTGCGTTTATATTTTTGTTCAGTGTATGTGGCCATCTTCACCACATCTGAAGCAGTAGCCTGGTTTGGGTTGAGATGTGGCTCTGTGGGTTGGTTGTTTGTCCGGCTTGCCAGGTCGCTTGCTGAAGGTCTGGGTCTGGAGAGAAATGGTTGCTGGTGCTGTTTCATGCGCAGGCCTGCTAGGTTCTGAACATTTGGAAAAGGAAAAATGTTAAAGGCAGAGAGAATGGCTTGAAAATGGTTAAAATGGTTAAAGGCACACTGTCTACTGCAGATTTTTAAGGATCTTGCTCAGGGGCCTCTGGTCCTTAGGTGGAATGGCGTGGTTCCAGATCCGAAGGAATTCCTCAGTGGGGACAAAAGTCTTTAGGATCCTCTGTCCCTCATGTCTGTGAAAAAAAAATCTAATTAGTTTAACCCAGTAGAGCAACATGGGAAATAGAAAACACAACTACATGATGAACTCAGTTCCTCACCTGACTTCTTGGGCAGCATCCATAGCCATCTGGGACACAGCAACGACCACGCGTTCCCTGAAGTATTTCCCAGTGGCAAAGAGGTTTTCTACTCCAACCCTGTCTACCACCTGCCCCAGATGTTCAGCAGTGCTGGCCCTCACTGAGATGCAGGCGTGCCTGAGGAAGCAGAAAGTGTGGTCACAAACGTCAGTCTACATATGCTTCCATACAGTTTACATGTTGGGGATAAAAGGATGTAGTTCTTACCCATGTCCCGAGTTGAGCAGCGCGGTGATGACCTGTCCATAGCTGCAGTTCTGCACCAGGGTGTCCAGGGCTACATTCACCTTCTCCTTTATAAACATTTCTTTGCCCTGGGCCAGACGTAAAATGAGGGCCCGTGCTGTCCTCTCCACCTCGGGGTCCATGAGGACCCGCAGGTGGATGTACAGCAGGGCTATGGAGTCCACTGCAGCACAGGCCACACAGGAGCGCAGGTTCTTCACCTGAGAGAGACAAACAGTCAGTTTGACACTGGAGACTTTCTTAAAAGGTGTCTAAAGAAGCTCAGAGAGAAAACTTACCTCATCTATCAGCACCAGGCAGACCTCGTGGAGTTTAGCCTTCACTGTGTTTTTGTGCTGGACGATTAGTGTCTGTAATGTGTCCATCGCAGACATCTTCTTCTGCCTGTTGGATCAAAAACACATTTCTCAATACATCGGCCATAAAGTCTGACAAGCATTTTACTCTATGTGGAGAGTTAAAAAGAACATTACCAGTCGTTGGTCCCCAGCAGTTTAAAACACTCTGCCAGATGCTCAGAGGGGTTTTTTAAGGGCTGAGCATCAGCCTTCAGCTCCATCAGGGCCCGTACTGACTCCCGTCCTCTCACAGTGTTGCCTGTGAACAAACACACACAGAATGAGCCAATGATGTGTATAAGTGACTTTAGTAATAAAGAGTAACAGATTAAAACAAGTGGACAAACCTGGTCCAGTGGTAGGCTTTAGGGTCACACCAGGATGAGGTCTGTGGGCCTTGGGCCGGGGGCCTTTAGGAGGAGTGGGCACTGTAGCCTCAGAGGCCTCAACAGGGGCCTGAGGGACAGGAACCCGAGGGACAGTAGCCCGGGGTGCAGCTGCCTGGTGTGCAGGGGGCTGAGAAACAGGGGCCGGTGCAGGGGCCCAAGCCTGAGGTTTAGGGGCCTCAGGCTTAGAGGGCTGGTGACAGTGGCGAGGGCAGCCACTTTGGAGTTGCTGGAATGACTCCACCAGAGCATTAATTTTTTTTGTGGCTGTGAGCAGCCTGCAGCCAGCCACCACCTTCACTGTGGATAAGAACAGACAGGAGCTGGGTTACATACTTTCATCTAATTTAATCCATGTTGAACATTTCCAAAGTTAAAATGAAGATCATGAGACAGTGGTGTTAAATGAACTGACCTTCTCCTTTCATTTTTAAAGTGGGAATGAGGGATTCATTCCTCCGGGGCAGACGCCATGCTGGGACAGGTGAAATAGGGGTGCTTTCAGGCGTCCATGGGGGCAGACTCCTCAGCTCCTCAGGGGTCTGACTGTCCGGCCTGAGGCTGTCAGACAAACTGTCCCAGTCTTCCTCAGTGCAGGTGCTGTTTCTCTCAGAGCTCTGCCTAAGAGCACCTGAGGGTGGAGATGGGGCCAGGGGCAGGTCCTGGCACCTCAGTCCCATCCTCTGGAGCACCGCTTTAGTCCGAGCGTTGTCCTGGGACAACAGACTGTCAGCGTGTCGACTGAGGGCTGCTCTGTGGACCTCCTGCTGTCTCTGGATCTGGTCCATCCTCTCATGTGTGGCCTGTGGATATAAACAACAGTTTGTGTTTTAATACTGCATTACAATATTACTGTATAAAGTGTATGCTGCAGATTTTTTCTTAAACAGTAAATCAGGACAGGGATTAAATATGATGATTGGAAAGACAGATTTTTTAACTAAAATTAAAATGTGGTGCACCCCTATGGAGCAGCTGTCCCAGGTCACTGAGCCTGCAGAGTCACCACTCTGTCTCTGTGTCTACAGGGGGGGCCCCGGACACTTTACCACTGAGGCACAGAGAGGCTCCTGACTCCACTGGAAGAGCACACACTCTACAAAAATGGCACTGTAAGGTCAGCTGCCAAGTGGACAAGGAAAGCACTTAGCTCAACTTCCAAGTCCGTTTCCCACTGGACCCTCAGTGGTAACAGAATTTGTAGAAATGCGTTTTTCATAAAAAAGCCAGACCAATTTCTTTTTAGTAAAACTATGTTCAGCAAATTTAGGAAGAAAGAATATGAATATGAGAATATGAGCTGTAATATATACTGCACTATTTAAAATGAAAAGGTCATAAAATTCCCTTTTTCAAACAGATTACAGATAAATCTTAAACTTTTGTAACACAAGTCATCAGATATACTAATTCCCATTCCAGGCCTTAGATGTACACAGTATCAGGGTATTATTTTTTACTTTTGATCCTAGTTTATGTATAAAAAACATATCTGAAAGTATGAGATGTAAGAGCCAGTTCTTACCAGGTTGTCTCCAAGACCATAGCTGATCCTGGTCCTCCTGTTGTTTTGGAGTAAACTCCTTTGCTCCATCCAGGTTTGCATGATTAAAAAGTTCAAATTCAAAGTTTGTTTTCAGAAAACACTCGAGTACGTCTGACTTCTTCAGAGATCTCTAACTAACTGACTGTTGAGTGAGTTTAACCTGACATGTTCTAAAGGTGAATTCTAGAATTTTTATTTGTGACACTGAGTTTGCTAAATGACATCATCGTTTCTGTGGAAACGAGCTATGTCCATACTGTTGTTGTATGTATATGTTCATAAACATTTTTTGATTGATTAAAAGACAATTTTTCATTTGATGAAATCCAGCTTTACTCCATCATAAAATAAAGATGTAAAGGTACAAATATAAATGAAGATGTGCTCATTTATGAACTGTCCCAGTCTCATCCCATTGCAATAGGCCAGTGAAGTTCTGGCATCAGCCTGTTCATACACAGCTGCACCAACCACAGTGAAACATTCACTATTCAGACCACCATTCAGTGAGGAATAAGGAGACAGAGGGAGCAATGGAAAGATTATGTAGGGTCAATCCTGTGTTCTGGTGATGTGACCACAATATTTGTATCTCTGTGATTGTTGTGACTGAAGCCTGGCCCTGTTCTACAAAGCTAGGTGAAATGATCCTGGATATGTCTCTGCTCCCGAAACCAAACATGAGCCCCCAGTCCTACGAAGGAGGTTACCAACTCACTGAGTCAACTCTGGGTTTGTCTGTGGAGCTGTGAACTCCCTCTACCCCTACAGCAAGGCACATATCTCTAACGGGGCGGTAATAGCTCAGTAGGCCCACTAACTGGAGGGTTGGCAGCAAGATCCCCGCTGCTGGCATTGCAAACAGTTGTCTCTTTGGGTAAGACACTTCACCCACCTTGCCTTTATGAATGTGTTAGTGTGATTGTGTGTTAGTGTGATTGTGTGTTAGTAGGTGCAAAATAACTACCATGTCTCCAGCAGACTGGCCCAGGATAGCTGTGGCTACAGAATCAGCTCAGATCCACAGAGGAGTGAATGAATAATGGACTAATGTAAAACACTTTGAGAAGCTATATCTATATATGGTTAAATGTACTCTCTATAGTGTCAAAATTTTAGTTGAGAGAATCCGAGACCATGAGTGACATCAACATGAAGGAGACCTGGGATGCAGTCTTTTGTGTGTACTAGAAATACAAATTCTGTTATCTTACTGCTTGACCCATGACATTTGCAGCAAATGTACAGTGTAAGAAACTGGTGTCATTTTTACAGACAGATAATTGTATGTATAAAAGAAAAATATTTATTTTGTTTTAGACAGGAAGGCTGGATCCCATTTCTACCCCTTAGCCCTTTGCCTTAGCCCTAGCCCTTCATTTTGCGCGTTCACGAGAGACGAAGGGCTATCCCAATTCTCTTTTGCAGTAAGGGCGAGGGCTAAGGCGAAGGGCTGTACACCGCTCCAAACGAAGCGTTTCCAGATGCACACTTAAAACCAAGGGGTAGGAGGAGTTTACCATGATACGTCGTGTTTATGGGTAACATGGCCGCAACAAGGACGTATATTCTGCATTTATGACCATTTTAAGAGTTACGACAGTTCTTTTGTGTTTCGTTCACCTTGTGTTGGTTTAAAATAATGTAGGCTACATGAAATTTGCTCGCCTAATGGCAGTGCCTTACGCCATGTATCTGTTATTTTGTTGCTACTTCTTTTGTATTTATGTTGTAACTAAATAGTCTTACAATTTTGCGCTGACAGAGAGGACCTTAAAGTTTATGCCAGTGTTTGATTTCGATTGTCGATAGCTCCAGTAATCATGGAGATATCCACCGTTAAAGTTTGTGGAAAACATCGCTATGCAATACAGGCTTCAGACTAGGATTTAGCAATTCATCAGCGTGACCCGCGGTGTTTTTAAATGATATAACTGATGTTTCAGTCAAAAAACAAACACAAAAAGCTTCATATATCCCATAACCTAATTTTAATACCGCTAATTTGATGCATGAGTCACGTGATGCACATGCGGCTGTATTTTACAGAGACAGGTGATCTTTACCTGAGCACAGTGAGCTCCTCCTGCCCCACGCGGTGTATGGTGAAGATTAATCCCATGACACTGTTAGTTCTCAGCAGTTTGTTGCTTTCTCTTGTGTTACATTTGTGTTTGAGTTGAAGCTCATTCACCTACAGTTCTCCTGTTGTTCACATGCGCCCCCTTCAGGTTAATGTTGGCTTGTTTTAAAAAAAGTAAAGTATAAACTGAGCAAAAGGTTTGTACAATGATGTATAGCCTATAGCAGTGTAGGGGTGTCCCATTTCTTAGGGGTGTATTGTAAGCCCGACCTCTTACCCCTCTGTTTTAAGGTCTAAGGGGAAGGCGAAGGGCGAGGGCTAGGGGAAGGGGTAGGGGTAAGAATGAGAAATGGGATTGGGCCGAAATGTTTAGTTTTGAAAGAAATATGTGTTCAGCTGATGCAGGCGTCATGTGTGTCACTGTTCCTCTGAGGCATGGTTAGACCTTGATGTGGACTGGGCTATGTTATGTGGAATTTTGAGTACATCTGAATGTTTCTTCAAAATGTTTCCAGCTTTTTGGAATTTTAATTTTAATTGATAATGAAGCTGTGTGTTGTTGTTTTTTACTGAATAATAAGATTTTAGTATGACACCAGCAATGCAATGTTCACAAGATGTTCAAAAAGTAACAACTACTTCAACTACTGCCCATTCAAAGATCAGAGTGAGTGAATGAAAATGTACTCTTTTGCATCTTTAAGACATCAGATCGTGTGTGGCACTGTTCACCAGTCTCATGGTGCTGTGTTGATTTTTCACTTAAATTTTAACACTAAAGCCAGAGTAAATTTATTAATACTACATAGATAAGGACCATATACACTTGGAACAGAGTAAGACTGACTCATGAAAATTTACTGTGTACACTGTGTTTTTGACACACTGACACTGACAGATAAATGAGAACTTCCTATATTTTCACCATCCATATAGAGTGGTGAGACCTGAGTGTTTAAGCTCTTATGGGAAGAGACAGCAGCAGCATAAAGGATTACTCAATGTGTGAATGAAACAAAATACTACTCCTGAGGCCTGTACTTTACTGTGTCTCTAATGTTGCTTTACGTCCTGCTGCTGTCAGTTGTGACACTTGTGCATTCCCTCTTTCCCTCTGCTATTTCAGCGTATGTTTCCATAGAGATCTACCTTGATAGAAAGTGATACAACTTTATACCGACAACCCAGGGTTAACCTCCGAATTTTCCTCACTAACTCAAATCCAGCTTCGTAGTACAGAGCCCATGTTACAGAGTGAACGCTTCGAAAATGATGACAGAGGCGGATGTCTTAGTTCTGAACATTTTACTGCTCAACAAAAATGGCAGGAACACAGCAACAGAACTTCATAGTGTATTCTCCTTTTTAACAGTCAAACACACAGAAAGTACAAGTACATTTCCTGTATGATACCCTTCAAAGTAAAACACTTCCGGTTCACCACAATAAAACAATATTCTTAATACATTTGCAATGCATTTCATAGGACTCTTTTAGTCTTTTACTGCTTATTATCAACTTATTCAACTAATAATTAATATTTCAACTAACATGAACAAGTAACTGTAAATAAGTCACAACATCCTCCCGCCCAATGAACAACTGTTCATTAGTATTCATCTATTACCTTAACATACCTCTAAAGGATATAATAACTGAACGGGTCTTCTCAACAAACTACCTGTAGAAGTTTGAACATTACAAGAACGAATGAGTCCATCCCTCCCTGGAAAAACCTCTGCTACTCTACCCATTTTCCATATCTGTCTGGGTGTGCTGTCCTCCCCAATCAAAACATCTCCCACCTTAAGTGCAGTAGGAGTAGGAGTTTCACACTTATGAGCTGATTTCAGATCCATCAGGTAATCTCTACGCCAGCTATTCCAAAAGCTGGTTAAAAGTCTCTGCCTGTACTTCCATCTTCGGCCCAGCTCCTCACGGTTTGCTGTGGTTACTTGAGCTGGTAAAGACACAGTCCTTGGTGGTAGGGAAGTCAGCCGTTTCCCAACCAGGAAATGAGAAGGGGTTAGTGGCTGGGGCTCTAATGCATCACTGTGCACATAGGAGAGAGGTCTAGAGTTCAACACCGCTTCAACTTCTGCAAGAATAGTGGTCAGCTCCTCAAAGTTCAATGAAGCCTTTCCCAGTACCCTCTTTAAGCATGTTTTCACAGATCTCACAAGCCTCTCCCAGAAGCCACCCCACCAAGCTGCCCGCTCTGCAATGAACTTCCAGGTGATCCCCTTGTTAGTAAAGAACTTCGTGAGCTCTGATCCTTTAATATTCTGCCATCGCTCCTTTAGGTCCTTGTCTGCCCTTTTGAATGTTCTAGCATTATCTGAGTAAACAATCTTACAAAGCCCTCGTCTTGCAATAAATCTCTTTAAGGCTAATAAGAAGTTTTCAGTAGTCAGATCTGATACTAACTCCAAGTGCACTGCCCTTGTTACTGCACATGTAAACAGTGCAATGTATGCCTTTGCAGGCTGACTCTTGGTTTTAACATACAAGGGCCCCGCAAAATCTACACCAGTAACTTCAAATGGTGGGGACTCAGTTACTCTGTCCCGAGGTAAAGGAGCAGTAGTCTGCTGTGCTGCCTTTACCTTTAGCTTCCTGCAAATGTAACAACCTGAGACAATGCGCTGAACCAACTGTCTCCCTCTTAAAATCCAGTAATGCTCTCTCACTTGAATCAAAGTGTCTCTAACACCAGAATGCATCACCTGTTCATGACAGTGCTGAACTAATAGCACAGAGTATTTGTGATTTATTGGAAGCACCCATGGGTGTTGCTCTCTGAAACTAAAATCAGAGTTATGTAATCTTCCCCCAACACTCATCAGATTATTCTCATCTAAGAATGGTTTCAAGTCTTTGATTTTAGAATCCTTCTTCACATTTTGGTTTAGCCTTAGCTGAGATATTTCAGACCTAAAACTACTCTCTTGTGTCACTTTTACCCAGTACAATTCTGCTGCACTGATCTCCTCTGAAGTTAACTCTCCAGAAACTCTCTGACTGGACCTTGTGTTAGTAATAAATCTTTTCACCCATGCCGTTATTCTTAACACACTCTTAAACCTGCTGTATTTCTCTAGGTCTAACAGAGGTTCAGTTATTTCAGTGCTAGTGAGTTGTACTACAGTCTGATACTTAACTTTGAGTTCACTGTTCACCTCATTTACCACATAGTCATTATCAATGTCCTTCTCTTCATCAGCTGTGGACAGTGAAGTAGGTCCATTCCACCACAGCTGGCTGTCAACAAGGCTCTTTACATGCGGACCTCGTGTGGGTAAGTCTGCAGGGTTCATTTTGCCAGCACAATGGGACCACAACTCTGGGTTTGTGAGCCCTTGTATTTCAGTCACTCTGTTGGCCACGAATGGCTTCCACCGCTGGGCTGAGCTGCGAATCCAGTGAAGCGTGATCATTGAGTCTGTCCACATGTTGAGCTGGTTCCTCTGCAAGTCCAGCGGCTTGAGAAGACTGTTTCCTAATCTCGCTCCAATAAGTGCACCCATGAGTTCAAGGCGTGGTAATGTCATTTTCTTCAGCGGTGCAACTCGCGACCTTGAGGCTACAAAACTTGTCACAGTCTCTCCTTCTCGGTTTCTTCCTTGCAGATAGGCAACAGCACTGTCACCCTTTTCACTTGCATCACAATACACATGCAACCTTACAGTCTGTGAATCTTTATCAATCTCAATGTGATAACACCTGGGAATGGCCACCAGGTGGAGCAGTGGTAACTCTGCACACCACTGTTCCCACTTCTCTGGAAGTCTGGAGGTAATGGTTCATCCCAGTTGAGCCCTCTTTCCCACATTTCTTGGAAAAGGTACTTTACTCTTACAGTAAAGAGAGTGAGGAACCCAATGGGGTCAAATATGCGAGCTGAAGTCTGTAGTACACTCCTCTTCGTGTTTTCCTTGCCCTTTAAAATGTCCATTAGTCCCCTTTGATCAAACACAAAATCATCACTCTCTGGTCTCCAAACTAGTCCTAGCACCTTGAGCACATTTTCACATGACTCAGTTTTTCCAGTGTGCTCTACTCCACTCTTCATCCACATGGCTCTCAGATCTGGTGAGTTGGTAACCCATTTGCACAGGTTCATACCTGCCTGGGACAGAATGTCTTTTGCCACTGCAGTCACTTGAAGGGCTTCCTCCACATTAGGTGAGCTGGAAATGAAATCGTCGACATATAAAGAGTCTCTGAGTGTCTGTACTGCCTTTGGTTGTTCTGTTTCGTACTGCTTGATATGTTTCCTTATGGTGGCAGCAAGCAGGAATGGGCTGGGAGACACTCCAAACACGACTCTGTTCATTCTCAGGACACGTACCTCATACTTACAGTCTTTGGTTGGAGGTCCGTGTAACCACAGGAACCTAACAGCATCTTTGTCTCGTTCTGATAATGAAATCTGGAGAAATGCCTTGGTGATGTCTGCAGTGAAGGCTATCTCGTGCAGCCTGAATTTGATGAGTACATCCAGCAGATTTGGATTCAGGTTAGGTCCAGTGTGCAAACAGTCATTGAGGGATGGGCAATCCTCCTCATGTGATGATGCATCAAATACCACTCTGAGTTTAGTTGTGGCCTTGTCCTCTCTTACAACAGCGTGGTGTGGCATGTAATACTTAACTGTCTCTGGGTTCTCTGCCACTGATGTGTGCTCTGACACCTCTTCACAGATCCCTTGCTGCAGGTAATCCTGTATTACACTGTCGTACCTCACATACAATGTTGCATCTGTTTTCAGTTTTCTCTTAAGGCTCTCAAGACGTTCCTTTGCCACCTTAAAGTTGTCTGGAAGTTGGGCTCTGTCAGATCGCCATGGTAACTCAACTTGGTAGCGGCCATTTTTAAATGTTGTTGTCTGTTCAAAGTTCTGTAGAACTTCTGAGTCCTCTGGGCTCTTGGACTGTTTGCTCACTATGCCCAGCGACTCCACTTCCCAGAATGCATGTAACTGTTTGGAAAGCTGGGTGTCTTCAGTTAGACTAATGTGCATGCAAGTGGTGTCTGTTACACTGGAGGTTGTCACTGGCCCTTGCAAAGCCCATCCAAAGATGCTTTCAACCACTACTAGTGATTTTGTGATTCTTTCTACTTTACTAGTAACTGCTTGCCAGTAGTAGTCTGCTCCTATTAACACTTGCAATTCTGAGTCATTAGCACCCTCTAGTGAAAAGTCTGCGAGCTGTAGATTCCTTTTCTTCAACTCTGCCTGAATAGGCTCACTTGGGACCTTAATCACAGCAGTACATACCTGAGGAGTCTCTACTGCTTCTGTCTCAAGTCTTTGTTCAGTATTCCACATATTCTCCAGCTCAACTCTCACAACGTTGCGCTTCTCTGTCACAGGAGTAGTGGATCCAAAAACATGGAGGTTTAGTGTCTCTTGCCTGATAACTGGTAGTCCAAGGGCTCTGACGACACTTCGGTGAATGAAGCTTCGCTGGCTGCCTCCATCTAGCAGACAGCGAGTTATTTTTCTTTCTTTGGGGCCTACTGTCCATACTTTAACAGTTTGAAGCAGTACAGTGTTTTGAGTATTTGTCTTTACCTTTACCGGGCTTGTTACTGAGGATAACACAGCATCTGTATTACCACTGTTATTGTTACTATCAACATCTGACTTAGCTTCAGACTTCTCACAAACTGACTGGTGGTGTTTACGGCTGCATAAGCTGCATGAAACTTTAGACCTGCAGAATTTTGCTATGTGCTTTGGGCCTAAACAAACATAACATCTTCCAAGTTTTCTCAGTTTATCCTTGCGTGCACTTACTGTATGCTCTGGACAGTTCTCAGGTTTGTGATTGCTACTATCACAATACACACAGGTCAGGGACACGGTATTTGCTGTGTGCAAAGCAGTAGCCGATGGGGCGTTCCACTTTCTGGATTTAACATCGCAGGCATAGGATGGCTTACCCACTTGCTTGTTATTTAGGAAAGGATCCCTTGTAGTGTGGCCTGGTCTGGTAAGCTGAAGCGCCCTTTCTCTGCTTTGCACCTCATTCTGTAGAAAGTGAATTAGCTCTGGCACATTCCATTCGCTGCTTAGGTCCGATCGGCGGGTGAAGGCTAAGGCTATATCCTCCGGGATGAGCTGCAGTAGCACTGGACATAGCAGGCAGCCATACGTGTCACTGTGCACCCCTAAGGACTCCAAGCTGCGTATCTGGATCTCACATTCATCATACAAGTGCCTCAAAGCTACCACATCAGAAGATTTCTTCACAGGTGTCAAGTTCAATAATTTGGACATGTGGGCACTAATCTATGTCTTTTCTCTCAAAGCGACTCTGGAGCAACTTTATTGCAGCATCATAGTTGTCATCTGTCATTGTAAGTCCTGCAATAGTTCTTGCAGCTGCTCCAGTCAGATAAGATCTCAGGTAAGTTAATTTATCTGTCTTGCAAAGTGCATCATTTCTGTGAATAGCTGTTTCATACTGCGACCAGGATTCCTGCCAAAGGCTTATTTCACCATCATATTTACCTATCAGTAACTTTGGAAGTTTAACAGTTTGTCTGGACTGTGACACAAATGAACCAGAGCCTGCATCACTCACTCGCGCTCTTGTAGACTCACGTGACCTTTCAATGATACCAGTGGCGCGAACCTTCCAAGTAAGAATGCGGTCCATATAATCCTGTGTGCTCGAAATCTCCGCGTCCAGATCCTCCATAGGCGTTCCGTCTTCAATGCCTTTGTCTAAGTCCGTTAAACTGTCCTCCTTAGATGTTAAAACTGACAGAAATTCACGTAGTTTGTCATTATCTGGTCCATCTTTGCCCACCTCGTCCTCCAGGCGGGATAACAGCTTCGTCGTAGAGGCGCGGATTGTACCCTGCTTCCTCTTCATCCGCTCGAGTTGTTCCGTCATGTCGGCCGCTAGCTTCCCTTCGTTCGAAAAAGTTCCTTAAGTCCTTACTCCCGGGTTTCGGCACCAAAATGTTACGGAGTGAAAGCTTCGAAAATGATGACAGAGGCGGATGTCTTAGTTCTGAACATTTTACTGCTCAACAAAAATGGCAGGAACACAGCAACAGAACTTCATAGCGTATTCTCCTTTTTAACAGTCAAACACACAGAAAGTACAAGTACATTTCCTGTATGATACCCTTCAAAGTAAAACACTTCCGGTTCACCACAATAAAACAATATTCTTAATACATTTGCAATGCATTTCATAGGACTCTTTTAGTCTTTTACTGCTTATTATCAACTTATTCAACTAATAATTAATATTTCACCTAACATGAACAAGTAACTGTAAATAAGTCACAACAGCCCAGGCATGTTTTGAGGTGGAAACAACATGGTTAAATGCTCAAAAAATTAGATTTAGCATAATATAGCACCTTCTAATAGAGAATGTGTCTGTAGGTTTACATATGATACTAATGGAGGATATAGTATACACCAACTGTCACCTTTTTATTATCACAAAGCCAATTTGAAATAATTTTGAAAAAATACATTTTTTAGAGCGCATGATAGCAAAACAGTTAAGCTGGGGACACACTACATGATTTTTTTGCCCGATTTTATAACGATTCACAGTTGTGCCAAGTCTGTACCAGTCAACACTAGTTGCAGGGAATCTTAATCACCAGTCGGCCCTGAAATCCGTAGTGTGATGTTCAAAGGCTCGAATCGGCGCAAAAACCCGGCCTGATGTCAGTCGCCAGCAATCAAACATGTTTGAATTTTAAAGCCGACTCTGGACGCACTCCTGTAGTGTGGGCTGTTTACAGATCCAACTGGGAATTCATGGTGTCCAGCGGCCAATGAAAAACAGTTGATGGGACACAGGAAATGGCGTCAGGACGCAGACGAAGCAACAGGAAGCGGCGGGAAAATATAAGTGGAAATTTGAAGAAGAAGAAGAAAACATAAACAACCATGGCAAACACCGAAGAAAGTTGAGTGCTACCCAAGCGAAACTGGATACATTGCCATTTTTTCTCTTTCCCTTTTCCCAAACAGATAGCTGCGCACACAACGGCAACAGGGACCCAGGTAGCGTCCATGTTTGTTTACCATTTAGTTTTCGCGAGTTCCCCGCCAGAATTTGCTGCGTTTGGTTGGCGTCAGTTGCAGTTACAGATCTTGTAGTGTGTGAGCCCCAGTCTTTCAGTCGTCAGAACTAAATCTGCTGAAACCAGTTGTTAGTGTGTGCTCCTAGACTTTTCAGAATCTGTAACGACTGACAAAATCATGTAGTGTGTCCCCAGCTTTAGTCCTCTCTCTGGGTGGTGTCTCTTCCCACTGTCCAAAAACATGCATGTGTTAGGTGAATCTAAACTGCCCCAAGTCAGTGAATGGTCGTCTGTCTCTATTCAGTATTCAGTGCAGTATTTTGAACAATTTAAAAAAAAATAGACATAAAATGTACATCCAGTATACATAACAAATGTTCCAAAAGGAGTGGGTTGAAGTGTAATCTTATGTAATCCCACCCCCCTCCAAAGAGTGAGGTGTGGTCTCTGTACCCAGCATCACGTATTATGCGTATTTCTTTTTTTTTGGAGAATGTGAAAGTGAATTTATAGTACTATGACAGTTGTTACCCCAGGCCTCTGCAATAGATTAAATATGTCAAGACTATTGAGCAGTAGAGAGTGTGAAGTGATTTCTGATCCAGTATATGTTTAGCTTTGTTTATAAATGAGATGCTTTTGGATATTTTAGTTTGAATGAGTCATGGTTTCCAATTTAGTTTCATCTCTCTATTGTATTTTCTGTCCATTGCTGTAATAATACATTTAAATTTGCCTTTAACAGCCATAAGAAGCAACAGTGTCCACCTCAGCCCAGTGTTTGCATAGCCTGTGTGTTTTTCCTCGGACGTCCTGCGGGTGTGTGGGTGTGAGGCCAGCGCCCGTCGGTCAGGGGTCAGCTGTGGACATGCTGTGGTTTGTCTAGTCCATTTGGAGACAACAAAAAGATGCAAAGCGGCAGATTTCCAGCCAATTGACCTTCCATTGTGTGGCGGCTGGAGAGGTGGCCAGGGGTCAGAGGGTCATGTGACGCCATGTTTTATGGGGTGGCGGCGGTGGTCTGTGTGACCTCTGACCCCGGCAAGAGGAAACAAACATATGTTCATGTTAAGTGGCTTTTAAATCATGATGGACAATGAAGCGCTGGGTTCATTAAATGGATTTGAACCTCTGCTCTGTGGACCACAGCTTTAGTCAGAGTTGGTCAGCGTGAGTCAGAGATGTTACACTTTAGAAAAAGAAACCAGCTGTGTCCAAAATCATTCAGCATCTCAAGTCCATTTATTCAAACATTTTCTTTCTTTCACATTGACTAAATAACATTTTATTTCACTAAAATGTAAACTGTCCTCCAGGATGTAATAATACTGGCAGCTATTACAATTAAATTTTTAAAAATCTGTAAAATTTACTGTAAAATTTTTTAAGGGGGGGTGTGTTTTTTTTTTTTTTTTTTTTGGGGGGGGGGGGGTGTTACAGTACAGTGTATTTAATATAAACTGCTTACAGACAGTTTATAGTGCATATAGGCATATGTGTACAGTTCATGTAAAAATCAATTTACATGTAAATATGTTATGTGACATTGTATGGGTCCATTGCGAAGTCAAAATAAATATATTTAAAAAGTTGACAAAATGAAAATACTATTAAAACAAAATCCTGATGTTAGCATAAACAATAAATATTATACACCAAATGACAATCTAAAGGGCATAAGTGACATTTTGAGCAAAATATATATCATATGAAAGCTTATGATGATCTCTTCACTGCCAAAGCATCACAAAAATATTTCTAATAACTTTAGAGTTATTAATAAAAAAAAAAAAACATATATCTCTTAACATAGAATTCTCTCAGTGCCAAAAAGGCATAAGTGCATATTACTGCAATATAATTCTATCAAGAGATTACCTGAAAAATTAGAGCCTAAGAAGCGTATGTGACCTTTTTAAATTAAAAAAGATTTCAACAATTATATATTTTATTAATGGGTTAAACAACTGTTGTATAAACTTTTTGTCATCTGCATTTGTGAATATTTGAGTTTTTAGGATTATATGTTTTTAAGAAAAGTCAGGTCAAAGTATAGACTTTTTATTGCTTCTCCTGTAAACTTACTCAGCCCTCGACACAAAATGCAGAGCTGAAACAGACCATGTACTGCAATAGTGAATAGCAGTATATTCTTAGTTGGTTTGGGACAATGGTAAATGTGTCTGTATGGGCTGGGACTCACAGATTTTGCCGTATATATTTGATCACTTTTGATTACAGCGCCATCACTCCCTGTCCACCGTGATTTCCTCTGCTGTACTGTACGTGAGGATAGTTCACGGTTGAAGATGTCTGCTGTGACTTTGTCCTGTTCCATGCAGAATTGTTTTGGCACCATGATGTGGCCTTTGACATGATGGCGAGGCAGAGAGAATCAACCTAATTGGCTCATTATCCCATGTTCAAGATTATCTGCACAATCTACTCTACAACTGTTAATGCATATGGAGCTAAAGCTGACAATGAGATTTTTACACTTTTTGCTGCCATAACTATTGTATATTCTAAGGTCGCACTTAACTTGGCTTCTTTTGTTTGGACATTTTCTTCAAGAGCAGCATTTTTGTGTTTTAGTGCTAAATTCAAAATGCCACACAAGTGAGGTGAAAGTTGAATGAAAGCATATGTATTGGTATGGATATGGCCTGGCCTCAGAGCTGTCTAGATTCCAATAGTCTAGACAGAGTTTCTGAAGGGTCTATAGAATAAAAATCCATTTCACACGAGTGACTGAACACTTCCTGTCTGTCTCACACACGCCTCCCTCTGACCCCAACAACAAACCAGGGGCCATTATGAGTTCACAATCTCACCATTACCATAACACCAGCAGACCCACCTCTGTCTGACTCCGAACTGACCTAAAGTCACATCAGCACTGAGGTAAATAGCAATGCAGTCTCTGGGTTGTCACTATTTTATACTGACAATATCCTTTATGTAAAAAATCAGATAAAAATTTTATGTGAAAAATAATATGAAAAATAATGATTTATATAAAAATGAAGATAAAAATTATTATCTAAAAAATAAGACAAAAATGATTATGTAAAAGACAAGATAAAAAAGTATTTTGTAAAAAAAAAGATCAAAAATGATTATATAAAAAATAAGATAAAAAAAAGATTTATATAAAAAATAAATTGAATTGATGAAAATTATTCAGTAAAATTAAGATAAAAATGTTTATGTAAAAAATAAGATAAAAAAATTGATAAAAAATTATTATGTAAAAGTTAAGATAAAATTATTATGTAAAAAATATTAAAATGTTTATGTAAACAAATAAAAAAAATATTATGTGAAAAATAAGACAAAAATAATTGTAAAAAATAAGAAACATTATTAAGATAAAAATTATGTAAAAAAAATAAAATATAAATATAAAAATGACTATATATATGACTTGGGTAGCATTCGTTGTGCAGTGTCAGTTATACTTTATTAATATGCTTATAGAGATGAGTTGTGTGGATGTGAATGGGACATAAACATTTCCATCAAAGACATAGATCGATATATATTTATTTGTCATTCAGGTGCACATAAAAACAATACACTTTGAATTAAATTTTGTTCCATATTATAGAGTATTTAGTAAACATGAAAAGTGCTACAAGTAATGAAAGTGCAACTAGAGCTGTTTTGACTAAATATATTTACATTTACATGCACATGGATTTTATCTCTAATGTTTACAACTAATTCAGGCCTGAATTTCTGTGGTTAGAGTTAAGTTTGACCATAACTGAATATATTATTGAAAATATTGTCTTCTGTGCCGCAGGATAGCTTAGTTGGTAAAGCACACATATACATATATACTACGGCCTGCCTCTGCATTTGATCTCCTGTCACTTTTCGACTGCACTATCCAATAAAACTAAAATATATATAAAGAAAATGTTGTCTACTTTTCCACATGGCTGAAACGACTACACAAAAGTGAATAAAAGAAAATAACGTTCAGGGCCTTCAAACTAAGGTCAAGTTGCTATGGTGCAGAGCATTGATATTCCACTCTCAAAAAAGACCTCTTCAACTGAGCGGCTGCACCAACATTAAGGATACCAAAGATACTTATACTGTATAATATGTACTTCAGTAAAACATGATACTATGTAAAGAACGCATAAGACCTGAGATGGTATTGCTGTATTGTAAATGTATCATGAGAGATACTGTGGTCTATGCAAATGCTTGGGGCATTTGTTGTTGTCGAATATTGAATCTTAATGACGGGACAGGCGTGGCAGAGCCTGACAGTGGCCTTGAACTTGAACCCCCAGAGGTCTTCTTGACCCCTGACCTTTTCCCGTGCTCCGGTGCCCTCAGCGGCGGTGGCAGCCATTGTTGAGCTGTCGGCATTAACTCTTCACGCCCCTCTCTCTCTCTCTGTCCCGCGCTGTTCCTCCTCCTCCTCTTCGTCTTCCTCCAGCCTGGCTCTCCATGTTTCCCTTAGGTCCGGGCTCGGGTCCTCCTGTGTGGCTCTACACCCATCTGCTCCGTGGCAAACCAACCCCAGTGGGGAATTTGTTTTCCCAGAATGCTAATCTGACCCGCGGGGGCTGGATTCCCACATACAGAGATTTTGAGGTTTGTCCTTTTGTTTTTTGGAGGGGCTGCTCGGCTGGAGTCCTGTCATCTCCTGATAAGTGAAACTGGGTGCATCCTCAGGAGATGGCTCTGGGGTTATGATTCATATTCATATTTGTACGGAGATTAGAAGTAGGCTGACAAATAGAAGTGTTGCCCCTTTGCTCAAAATGTGTCATTCAAGGCATTGTACGTCTTTAACAAATGGTATTCTTACATAAGCAGGAGTGACTAGATCAGTACGTGCACAGATTAGTCAGAGTGTACGTCAATAAACCATTCTAGTTTGCAGTTATTTTTTGCATGTAGCCAAAACAAGTTTACAAACAAATAATCTCTGTGGTTCAAAGAGTCAAGGACATTTCAGCCATCATCCAAGAGACTTTTCAACTCAAGTAAAATGGTTAGAGAGCTAATTTTATCTGATCTGTGGTGATGTTATTGATCAACAATTTACACCTTGTATTTATGAAATTATTTGTGATAACACTTTAGAGCAGTAGTTCTCAACTGGTGGGTTGGGACCTAAAAGTGGGTTGCAGAGCTGTTTTCAGGGGGTCGCAGGCCTTTGCCAGAGCAAAAAGAGAAAGTTTCATTTTTAAACATTTAGAATAGAATCATAAAAAAGAAACTCAACCAGAGCAAAAAATCTGGTTCTATAACGTTACTGTTATACCTCAGGTTAACCTGAGTGCTGCTTAATTTTCCTCAATATCTTTTATTTTCCTGAAATATCTCTTAATTTGTTACCATATCTTTCAATTTTCCTGAAATATGTCCTAATTTTCCTCAACATTTTTTTTCTGAAATATCTCTTATTTTTCTCAATATCTTCTAAATTTCCTGAAATATTCATTTTCTTCAAAATCTCTTATTTTCCTGAAGTATCTCTTAATTTTCCTCAATATTTTTTGAATTTTCCTGGAATTTCTATTAATTTTCCTCAATTTTTTTTTTTTATTTGGGTCGCAGCTAGTGATGGTGGGTAACGAAGCCAGATCAGTTGAGAGCCACTGCTTTAGATTAACTCTCAGTAGTTAAGTATTAGTTTGTTTGCTTGTTTGTTTGTTTGTTTGTTTGTTTGTTTGTTTGTTTGTTTGTTTTTCCAATATATGTTTATTGGTTTTTGCCATTTTTTTCCCATGGAAAAAAACAAACAAACAAAACACACACAAGAGAGCACAAAACATTCCAGCTCATTCATACAGACAAGTGGAAATCTTAGAAATCAAGTCTAAGGT
Source organism: Bostrychus sinensis (assembly GCA_020698575.1). NCBI lineage: Eukaryota > Metazoa > Chordata > Actinopteri > Gobiiformes > Eleotridae > Bostrychus > Bostrychus sinensis. The sequence goes on along the minus strand of CM036247.1, from coordinate 31,477,459 downwards.
CTTGTATGTTTACATAGAAAGTCCCTTAGAATAATAGCAGAGTTATCTAACCCAGCGTACATTATAAAAGGGTTGCATATCTTATGAAATACATTGTCTCTATTATGCAACTTGCTACTTAGATAGTCCAAGGACACACATTCATGTACAGTCTGGCGCCACTGTGTTTTAGATGGGCACATTTTCTTGCACAGAATGTAAGCATTCTGTAGAGTCGCCTTTTATAATTCCCAAAGAGTAACATACACAGTGGGTTACATTCTGCAGTGGTAGGCAATAGTCAAGTATTAGCTAAAGGGGCTATATTATGCTATGACTGTAAACCAATCTGAGCCACCTCTAGAACAGCACTGCATGTTCTACAACCTTTAAAAACATTACCTGACTAAAAAGAAAACATTTTCAATAAGTACTCTCTGTCTCACACAGAAACAGGTGAAGAAACCAGGAGAGGGCAGCAGAGTGCAGAGTGTTGCAGTCTTTTGAACGTAATCAAAGAAAAAGAGCACTTCATTTCCTTAAACTGTTTGTATGATTCCATTTTAGAAAATTTAGAAAATGTCTGTGAGGAATCAATGGAAACAGAGCTGTGCACAGTTTTTGGATAATTGAATGAGAGGAGACTGGATGTAGAGGGCTTGTTGATTGGTCAGTGCTTCCTGGAGTGGGTGGGGGTTCATGGAACTGGAGTCTTCTGAGGCCTCAGAATGGCCGTGCCAGAGAATACAGGATTACTCAAACAGGCATGGATGAAGCAAAACACAACTCAAGGTATGTTTTTTGATGAGGGAACAACAATATAACATGGTAGAAAGCAAAAACAAAGTTGGTTTTGTATGATATTTAGCAAGCACTTGATTGATTATTTACAAAGCATTACTTCCACATCACCATTGAGTTATAAAGATTGTTATTAATGTTAATGTTACAGAGTAACATGCTCACATAAATCAATGCAAAATAATAAACATGGTAATACAGGATCTTATCTATTTATTATTTATTAAATAAAATTTTGTGAATTATATATTTATTTATAAAGAGTGGGGAGTTATACTAAAGTGTTACCTTTATTCATTTATTGATTTATTTTTATTTATATATGTATTTTTATTTGTTTGTTTGTTTGTTTGTTTGTTTATTTATTTGTATTTATGTGTTTGTGTATTTATTTGTTTATTTATCTATTTACCTGTATTTATTTAATTATTTATCTATTTATTTTTTATTTATTTATGTGTATTTATTTATTTGTATTTATTTATTGATCTTTTTTTTACTTACTTATTAATATTCAGCAGCATGAGTACAATATAAGTTATCACATATTCAACACAAACAAAATCCATAAAAATAAATTTTAAAAGCTTCACAATTTAAAAATAAAAATGTGTGGCTAACGCTAGTTCAGTTAAAATGCATTGCAGTCTGCCTAAGTGCTGTTTATAAAACCACAATGGCACTTTAAGATAAGAAAATATGATAACAATAAGCCAATGAGAGACGAGTAGTAGCCACACCCCTTAATACATTAACACAAAACATACATTTGTTTTATATGCCACGGTTACATTACATTAAGCAAATGCAGATTACAGTGAGATGTCTAAATATTTAAATGTATGTACAGAGGAGCTCATGCCTATTATTTTAGAAGATTTAGATCCAAACCAACACTAATAAATTACTACAACAATGAATGAATGAATGAATGCATGTCTTCAAACCAATGCATAACGTCGCCACAGAACAAGCGTGTAATTAAAATAAAGCGTCTGTGTGGACGTGTACAGTAAAACATCTACTGTCACGGCAGTAAAACCCTCCCCGACATTTGACCTCTGACCTCTGGCCTCCATAAACTAGCCCTGACAGCCCCAATATCATACTGTTATTGGATTTTACGAGAGTGTAAACCTCCAGTTGCCCCCCGTTGCCGGATTGTGCCTCAGAGTGACTCTGTTTCCCAGGAGCCCTGCCCCGATTGTGTCTTGCGCAATAATGTGTGTTTTTATATTTTTGTCATTTTGAGTTTGAGATTTGAGATGCAGAATTAGAAGACGGCATTGATCACATTCTGACTTTGAAAGTGTGGCGTTTTTGGTGTTGTCAAAATATCGCAATTGTGTGGGCTGGGACTAGATGCCACTGTGATTTTTTTTTTGTCCAAATGTCTCTCTTTCATAAAGCGAGACCAGTGTGGACGCTCTGCTGCATAGTAAACCGTGTTAGTGTGGACAGGGTCTGGGAGCTGTCTACACTCTAGACAGGTCAGATTCTTGAAAAGATTTTAGAAAGGGCTATTGAATACATTTAATGCAAGTGGCTGAACATGTCGTTGCCATGTTGCCATGGTAATATGAATTTGTAGTAAAAGTGAAAATAGTAGAATAACACAATTGGCCAAGTAGACCACAATATAATATACAGACAGCAGATGAAGATACAGGCCATAAAAGGAAAAGGAACACTGCCGTTCATCCAATGCTCTAAAGCAGTGTTTTTCAAACTGTGGTACAGGTCCCACTGGTGGTACTCAGGAGTGTTTAGCAGCTCAAATCCTTATTTACATACATTTACAGCTGTTTTACTCTTGTTTTAATCCCTGCTTTAGTTGGGATCTATATTTAAAGTTTATACCACTGCTCAGTCCTGGATTGATCCTGGTTTAATTCTGATTTGGTCCAGGTTTAGTCCTGGTTTAGCCTTGGTTTAGCCCTGGTTTAGTCCTGGTTTAGCCTTGGTTTAGTCCAGGTTTAGTCCTGGTTTAGTCCAGGTTTAGTCCTGGTTTAGCCCTGGTTTAGTCCAGGTTTAGTCCTGGTTTAGCCCTGGTTTAGTCCACGTTTAGTTGTGGTTTAGTCCAGGTTTAGTGCTAGATTTGTTTTGGTGTAGTAGTCTTTTAAAGATGGTACTGTAAAAGCCAAATATTTTCTGAGGTGGTACCTGGTGTGAAAAGTGTGAGAACACTGCTCTGCACTGTCTCAAAAATGAAAGGCAAAGAAAGTCTTCCATTTTATAAAAAAAAAAAAAGATAACTGAATAAAGCCACTTGACCAGTTAACCACAGCTGCATTGTACGCCTTTGGCCTCTTTGACCGCCACCAATCACACAGTCACACTAACACATTCATACAGGCAGGGCGGGTAAAGTGTCTTGCCCAAGGACACAATGACTGGTAGTGGGGATCGAACCTCCAACCTAATGCTTTTACACACTTGTGTTGGCCACCAGGCTGTTCTCTCATTACATTTTATTGTTAGGTTACAACAATAATAGGTGACATTATAAACTAAGCTCTCAAGTGATATTGTACACAGTTAAAACAGTCCAAATAAACAGGCTCACAAATCACCAAATCACATTTAGTTTGACCACTACGGGCTATAGAGGGGTGTTAAGTTTTGAATGGGGCGGGGGAGTGTGGGGCGATTGATGGGGGGGGGGGGGGGCAGCGAGGATGGCAGCAGTGGAGTGATTTAATCTGCTAATTTTTCTCAGGTCTTTTGGCTGTTGACAGGCAAGTGTAATGGTCCTTCAAGTAATGGAATCAGCCACTCAAGCAACTCATGCACACACTCCCTCTGTCTCCCACCCTTACACACACACACACACACACACACACACGTACTGGGGGCCTGAAAGCACGCCTGTTTTACATATGAATGACATCACCCTAAAGTTTTTTGGCGCTTTGCTGGAGGACGTGCAGGAGAGAAAACATTAGTCAAAGCACTTGCCGCTCCAGTCACCCGGACCTAGACGGACTACTTGACATTCCAGGACAGAGCTCCCTCCGGCTTTTCCCCCTGGCTCATCTGGACTCTATAGCTCATCAGGGGCTATATACCTCCCCTGCTCAAGTACGTCATCTTCATTCTATAAATACATAAGCTCCCGAAAAGCACTTTGGGGATGTGGATGGATTTGAGCTTATGGAAGTGGCGGCGTGACAAAACTGCCATTTCTGAGATCACACGGTTGAGTAACACATCATTACACCATTTAAAGTATAGTAAGTAATTGTGTTTCCAAAATTTTCTATCTGTTAAAATATATGGAGAATATCCCGTCTACATGACACCACTACAAATGCTCAAAACAGGTTCTGTAGACCCAATATAGTGGCTAATGCTCTATGTTTGGCATTACCATGGATACGCTCAGGCTTAAAATACAGAATGACAATCAGCACAAATTTTAAAAGGCCTATTTTGTCCATCTGTGCATCTCTACTGTATCCGGACCAACATTTTCAATTTGGAAAGGAAAAAATCTCACATTAAAATTTTGTTTCAATGTGGACAAAGGCCAAAATGCATAGGAAAATTGATGTTTAGTGTACACAAACAAAAGCAGGTATTTTGTGTATTTAGTGCAGTAAAAATGCAAGATATTGGTGACACTGTAATGTAATTGTTTGTTGTATAGTAAAAATTACACTATTAAGTTCTGAGTGTCATAAATTAGTTTTGTGCAAAGAGACAGTAACAGACCTCCATTTTGACAAAATATCAAAGTGGTGTGGCTTTCCAAATTAGATGGGCAAGGTAGGTCATTGAATTAAAAAAATGAAGTTATTTACAGTATTTGTTATAATTTTAAGTGTTCACTTTGACTAAACTGACAGTACTAGTCACAAAAGTGTATCAAAATGTATCAAGAGCCTTGTCTTTAAATAGGTTTTCCCTCAATAATGAGAAAAATAGAGCTACATTACTACTGCTAGGTAAGCGTGCAAAATATTCATATGACAAAAATGGCTTGAAATCAGATCATATATTGATATTCTACATTCCACATTTACATTTTGCATGTTATAGATGACCACTGAGGCTTGTTTGCTGTTGCTCTAACAGCAGAAAATCACTTTGGTCAAGTCTCATCTAAAGAAAGAGACATGTTTTATGGATATTTAACAAAACTATACAGTGCAAGATTTCTTTGATTTCAGTAATTTAAGTATAGGTGCACACATTTTAACCAAATCCATGCACATATAGCCTACTGTATGATGGTCTGGTGTGCCCCAATATCTACTCATTTAACTCTTTCACTGCCAAGGACGGGTATGTTCTGTCATTTTGTGTTTTCATTGGTACTGGATACAGGGGGTTGTTGTGCTCTTTGTACATTTGGTACAGTACTGGCTACATAAAAATCAAGAAGCTTCTGGCAACAGGTCAGAATGCAACATTTTACAAAGAAAAAAAAATCACGAAAATGCATTTTTCTCAAGGGAATCTTCTTTTTTTTGGTATTTAAACTTTAAATAAAACTATAGCACAACATTTACTGTAGGACAGCAAATATTGGCAACATTTTGAGAAAATGCTGGCAGGGAAAGAGTTAATTGACATTGGTTGTTTGAATGTTAATATTCTGACATCTCTATACAAATAAAATATACTTTCTCAACAGTTTGATCTGACATTCAGATACTAGTAACATTGACAAACTTTTTTTCTTTTTACAGACACTCAGGGAATTCTCCCTAAACAGATAGAGTCCTTTAAACTTTCACTGTTTAAGAAAAGAAGGTACTGCGCAGAATGGTTTGTTCCGCTCGCAGGACAACCGGCTGTGATCTGCCTGTCCCAGAGGCCATTTACAAATCTAGACTTTAAACTTGAGCATTGCAAATCAGTTTGCCAAAGTGCTCTTACGTGCACTGACAGGATACACTCAATGCAGTCAACTGTGAGCAACTAAGATGAAATGAAGACAGGCCAGTGCTGACATAATAAACATATGGGCAATAAAAGTACATGTTTCACTTCTATTGTACACAGATTGGATAATTGAGCCTGGTTTGCCATTAAGCTAATTGCTACAAATCCTGTATGCACTACATTAGCTGTATGTCATTTGCAACTATGCCATGTAATGTAATGTCGCTGTCAAATAAACACAAATAAGTGCATGCGTTATTCATCATCTACATTTAAATAAATTCTCTCATTTCACTTTAACAAACGATTCAAATCCTCTGGCGCCATTTTGTCTAGGGCCCTGAACAGAACCATGGGGCAGCTGCAGCGCACAGAGGTGGACAGATCTGGACACATGCCCACTTTTTCTTGGCACTGACCCACTGGCCCAAACCAACGACACACATATCATTCTTCCTAGCGACGCCTTTCCCTCCAAAAAAAAAAAAAACACAGAACAGCCTCCTGCCTCCTGGAGCTAGCATTCCTGCATACCAATGACAATTCGGAGAAAACCAGAGAGAGAGCAGCACCGGGGTTTGGAGACCCTTGGACCACACTTTGAACCCCCCACCCGCCACCCCATTTTTAACTGGCCATTACATTTTACTGCAATGATCTAAAGCTGTGATTGCGGTGACGCCATCTTGCAGTTGTTTAACATTCTTCAGTCTTATGATGCAGTGTGGAGGGCAGCCATTTTGTGCTATTTGCTAACGGAAGGATCATCAACACATTAATGCTGAATTCTTTTTAGATGACAGAAATTATTGATAGCAAAAGGTGGGACAGACTTGAGAAATAAATACTTTGATATTAGACATATCTAACTTACTATTTTACTGAGTCTCGACTTCAGATAAAGATACAGTTGCTACAGTTTAGGCCTGTTAAACATTTGATTTGCTGTTTTCATCCCCAAAACACACAATTTGCAGAATAATGTCTTTACTGAGACTTTTTTTTATTGGAATAGAGAAACTAATCTAATTATAAAAATGAATTCTCGCAGGCTACATTTTCTTAAAACAGTCAGCTACAGGACAACAGACCAACCAATAGACCACAGTAAGATAGGTCCGCAAATATTTACCTTTTGCATAAGCTATAGTGATCTTACTTTGTTGTTCTTAACTTGAATCTTACTTTGTATAAAATCCTTTGAGGGCCAGTGAAAAAGTGCCACATTACCTTAATAAGTGGGACAGGGGACAAATGCTTAAATGGCTATGCAGTGGAAAAAAAGTGGGACAGGTGTCACTCTCTAGACCAGACATGGGCAACCTGTGGTTCTGGAGCTGTATGCTGCTCTCTCTTGCTGCTCCCTGCCATTGGAAATCTGGTTATGTAAGGTCAACTGATTTTTATTTTTTATTTAACCTTTATTTAACCATGAAAGTCCCACTGAGATTCAGAATCTCTTTTGCAGGGGAGTCCTGGCCCCATGGGGGACCTATTGTAAATGTTTTTTAGTGGTACGGGAAACCGGAGCATCTGGAAGAAACCTACGCAGACACAGGGAGAACATGCAAACAGAGTTTGCACACAGCCCCAAGTGGTCCAGCAATTTAACCCGGGACCTTCTCTCTGTGAGGCAGGAGTGCTAACCACTATGCCACCAACTAATAAACAATTAGCTGAGCACAAGTCTTTGAAACTTCCTTGAAACATCTTTGTCATCCTGTCAAAATAAGTTGAGTTGGCTATGAATTTATACTAATAATAAAACACTGTTTTATCTGGACAGATCGTTGCACTCAGGTTGATTATAAGTGCAAAACACGAGTTAAATAAACAGCACCAAGAAATAGTTACTGGATGTAACTCCAGTTCTCTGCATGTGTGCATGGGTCCAGAATATCACACTGCTGTTTAGTGGTCTATTAAAAGATAATCAGTGAAGTATTTAACACTGTTCTCCATTAGCTTGCAATAATTAAGGACCATTCATAGGTTATAGGATACTATATATATATATATAATAGGATACTATTTCAGTTATAGGCTAACCAATATATATATATATATATATATATATATATATATATATATATATATATATATATATTATATATTATATTTATTATTATTATTTTTTTTTTTAGATTTCTTAACAAATACAAATTTTGTATTTTGGAAACAATTGGCTGATTGGATCCAAAAGGTTGCAGACCCCTTGCAGACTTTAGCTTTAGCTTATGTTATACTAAAGGCGTTGAGAGAGAAAGTTGTACCACCAGAGGTCCAGAATATATATGGTCATGTGATTCATGTTCCAACTAACAGTCATTTTGGAGTTTATACATTTGATTTAAATATGTAAATAATAAAAACTTTTATTCTTTTCAAAAATGCTACAGAGTCTCCCCATACAACTGTTCACTGCTGCAAGCCTGGGCAATTACATTCTGGGAACTATTTGACAGGAACAAATTGTAATGTCGTAACTTTAAACAGCTCTTTGTAGTATAATTCACTAAAATAAAAAAAGCAACTAAATATTAAGTCACTGTAGTTATTTAGTAAGGGACTGACATTTTACACATACAGTTGGTTGGTTACCATTTGACAAAACTATCCTGTTGCACAATTTGCCCTTTTAGGAGCTAATGCTAAAGCTAGAAATATGTTTTCTGACATAGCTGCCTATTGTCATCTCTATGTATTCAGTCTATAAGGTCTGATTTACCCTTGACATTTGCAAGCGCACTGATGCTTAGGTTTTTATGTTGCCATATTTATTAGCATTCACTGATACAAACAAATCAGCTTTACCACTAGCTTTTTTTCTCTTTAAAAAAAAAAAGGCCCAGTAATAGCAAATACCAAGACAACATGAATGCAGCATTAGTCTGAGTGGAACGCAGTGGACTCAATAGTTCAGTTCTTTTGTGTCTTGTGTCACTCCTTGATTTGGATCAGTTACTCAACTTGGATCAATCATGCTAGTCTGTTAGCCTAACCTTCCTAGCCTATCCTTATTTCACTCATTAGAAATACTTTAATATGTCCTTTATCCAATGTGCTCTCTAGCAGCTAACCATTTAAATATAATCATGTTAATGTAGCACTGTTTTATGAAGTTTATTCTTAAAGAGAGTCACATCAAAGATTGTCCCAAAGAATCCTGATCTGAAGTCCATTAGCCTCATGTTTACTCTACACTGCTCTGCTTGCTAAGTTTTATTAGCAGTTGTTTTAATGGACTGTGGGCATATATTTAAGGTATGGTAGGAAGTATTCTAAGTGTGAAATAAAGTGAGCAAATAGGATATTGTTTGTCCAAGTGATGTTGCCATACTAAAAGTGGAGACTAGAAGTGCGCATGGGCAAAATAATCTGGGAATGCACTTATCGAATAGACATTTTTCACACTTCTGCATTTTTAACCAGAGGTCGGGTCATGGTACATCCAGTCGCGGTTGCAAGTGGCGTAAAATAGCCAAGTTAAAACTACCTGCCTCTCAACTACATTTCATATTAAACAGATGCAGACACCAAAAATACAGTTTATTACATAATATGACTTAAGATAGGTTACCTACATTTACACAAATTAGCATGATTTCATAAACAAAACATCACCATTGATCTCACTGTGAGTCAACATCGGCAGTAAATCTGTAAAATATAGGTCTATGCTGTGGTAGAATTTATTTTAGACATTTTCAGTCTAACAAAATGTAATACTACATTGTTTACCTGCTCATCAGTAGTTAGCCAATGCTAATAGCATTTCAGCTTTCAACTTTCCTTTCCTTGATAATCATGAATAAATTCTCCATTAAAGAACTTGTAGCTTTTGTCTGGCTTTGCCTCTGTAACTGTCACTACTTCTGCAGACATGAAATGTAGTAACTTTGCTGAAAAAGCTCCATTTTGCCTTAGACAAGCGCTAACCGGAAATTGGATAACGTAATGAGTAGCTACCTCCATTTTTTTGTTTGTTTGTTTGTTTTTGTGTGTGTGAAAAAGGTTTACCGGGTACTGATCCAGATAGGGGAATGGCCCTGTCAGGGGTGTGCGATATTGACAAAAAATATTATTTATTAATATTAATATTTTGGGGATTATCTCAACATGATAATTAGACAATATCTTGCACAATACCAAAAATGTATTTGAAAATATGTTTTTGCTAGCTACTTTATACAGTCAGTATCTAATGCAATTTAAGACTGAGACACTGAGATGCGATTAAGGTTTAGGACGAAGTTTGGGACAAAGACATGAGCGCAGAGTAGCTCTGACAGCACTGTGAAGTCTGCCTTTTACAACATAAGGATGCATACTCAGTTTTTAGGTTCACTTTGACGTGCAGCAACAGATTAGCTGTAGCTCAAATGTTTTTAGTAAATAAACACACTGAGGATCTACAGGTCTGTCCTGTGTGCTCTGGAGGGAAACACAGCAGGGAATGTCTGAAGGTAGATGTAAGCCTCGCCAGGCTTGACTTGAAAGTTCTGCTCAAAACATGAGGCTCAACAAAGCTGCTATGTGAATACTCAATAATGGGATTTTGCATATTGTTAAGACAACAGTCTAGATATTGCAAAATAAAAGACCCAGGCACTCCAAAAAAAAAAAAAAAAAAAAAAGAATAAACAGCACAAGGAAGTATAGTTAAAAGGGCTTTATTTCAGTGGCCAAACCATTAAAAATGTTTCGACCCATTCAGCATCTTTGCCGGGGCTCACATAGGTTTATGTTTATTTTAACTATACTTCCTCGTGCTGTTTATCCTTTTTTTTTTTTTTTTTTTTTTGGAGTGCCTGGGTCTCCAGTTTTGTTTTGCAGTACCTTTCCCCCACATTCCCAAGAGCACCCTCCATTGTCTTTGTTTGTTTGAATACCAAGAGCAACCAGTTATTTTTTTAAACAATATAGATATTGTTGGCCACAAGATGTATCGCACACGCCTAGACATTGTGCATGCAAACTCAGCCTAAGATAGAAATCCAGTTGGACAGCTAAATCAAGCTGGGAGCATAGTCTGACAAAACTCTGGTTGGAAACATAGTGACAGTTAGCTAGATAGAGGTAGATTGTCTTTAAATAAACTGCTTTCTTTTCATTTCCAACCTGACATCTCAAGCCCAAACCATCTATACGTTAGCCTGATCCAACATGGCTGCAAATGACAGTCTGGTTGTTCTCCGTCACTCCAGCTGGCTCCAGTGTGCTTAACATTGACACTCAGTTCATTAAGGCCTATAGTGGCTGGGGCTAATGCAACCGGCTCCTTGGCAGCGTGACAAAAACTGTGAATCCGATTATGAGGCCTATAACGGAGCCAAGAAACCACTGCGGCCGATGGGAGTTGTCACAAAGCAGCGCCGCTAGCTCGCCCCACGCTAACACTCGGGAACATAATGTAATTGCAGGCTGCCCCGGTTAATAAGGCCAGTGGAATATTTGCATGGAGTCGCCATTTGTGAGTACTGCGGCTCATTTGGACGCACCGCCAGGCTGTAAACAAGAGGAGAGTCTTGTAAAAAGCTGTGGTGCTATGAGTTCAGGAGCAAGTGTTAAAAAAAAAGCTCTTTCATTGAATTACACAGGAGTTCGTAAAAGAATGGGGATAAATGGGGTGAGCAGTGTACAGGAAAGGGCTACATTTCATTAGTTTTACAGAGGGATTAGCCTCGGTTACGTGACACTGCTAATGAATTCTGAGGGGACCATACGTTTTTTGATAAACAATAAACTTTGGTTGGCCTGCAAATAGGTCACAGTGTGTTATTAGCATAGACTGTATCAGCTATTGAATGTGAGCCATTTTCATCCAAGCTCCATGTCAGTAATACATGGCATAAGCCCTTCCCCTTAATTTTACAACATAATATAAGCCATAGCTTTATGGGGGGGGGGGGGGGGGATTAGTCTGACATCAACTTGGTTTCTGTCATGTTGTCTTGGCTAATTATGATACGATATGCTATACTTTATTGTCCCCTTGGAAAAATTTGTCTTGAACTCATGCTCAGTGCCTTACAAAAAAAAACAGATAAGATACAAAGCAACCACATCACAACTGCTCACATAATGCATTTTCAAAGGAAACACCAATTAGTACAGCTATGAGCAACATGACGCTAACAAATAGATAAATTAGCTGACTGCTTCTTAGTGACGGCAATTTAAGCGCTAAAATTATCAGAATGATTATGCTAACAGTGTATGGGCTTTAGAAATGTGCAGGAGTACTTCCTGGTTTCTTCCTTGTCTACGTGGAGATATGAGACTGAGCATTTTCAGATCTTGAGAAGGGGATGGCCTCAGCATACACTATTACTAAAACTAGAGTGAATGAAACAGGTATGTTTTTGAGATGGAAACAACATTATAACATGGTTAAAAGCTCAAAACAGTTGATTTAGCATAATAGGTTTATACAGATTGGGATGTAACAAAATGGCTGCCATAAGTTAACACTGTTTAAAGAGTACAAGATAGCACAGTGGAAACTATTGTAAAATTTACAGGGAAAGAAAGGTTCAGACCTATGTGGAATAATAACTTAAAGTTCAAGCACAAAACATGGAGGATATTAACCTAAAAATGTGAAGAAAAAAAAAACAACAACTCCTGTTGTAAGCTTTCCTTTCATAATCAAAAAGTAGTTTTAGGAAGTGGACTCTGCCACTTTAGTTTGGACCTACCGTTACATTTGACTTATAAAGAACTTGGTCAATATAAAAGCATACAGCAGATAAGTTTACGAGGAAAGATGCATTTTAAAGACACATATTAATAAGAATATTGAAATCCAGTCAGCCATTTATCAGGATTTGTACTCCCCTGTAAACAAGACGGGGAAGAAACCACCTTGTAAAATCCTGCTGCTCTGTGCATTCAGGAAGTGGCATTAAATCTGCTCTTTGATTGAATTACACAGGGCCTTTTATAAAAGACGTGGAAATGGATGAAAAACAGCCGTGTGATCTGCGCGTACAGTAAAGAACTCCGTTTCATTTGTTTTACAGTGGGATTAGCCTCGTTTACATGACAATGCTAATGAATTGCGAGAGGCCCATATGTCGGCGTTGGTGCGTTTGCCATATGTGGTGTCAGACAGCCAAACGCACAGGCCGCCACTACACCGCTCTGTGTTCTGCAAAAGATCAGTCGCCGCCTGATCAAAGTCTTATTGTTTCATTCCCCATCCCTGCTAACGGCGCGCTAATGTGCGTATGTATATTGGCCCATTTTTCATATGGCTGCAAAAAGAGATTAAGATTTCATCAGTTGCTATATTGAGCATCCATGGGCTGCGCTACTACTACTACTGTCTACACACCGCTGTCTTCCTCTATGTAGATCAGCGCCACATGCTTCAGCAAATAAACCCACGTCCCTCATGGTGTTTTGCAAGACGCGTTTGATCTCCAGAGGAACTGTGATAATCTTTTCATTTGGCCGTAACGGTTTATTGGAACAGCAGTTGATTTCTCCAGATGTGACGGCTGTAAAGAGCTAACATGTCAAGGAGTGTTGGCAGCCATTGCGATGTCTGTGGATGCATCTTGAATACGCTCTGATGATGATGTACATTTATGAAGATTTGAGGTGTATTAAATGACGATATAGGAAGTCCAGTGTTGTAACATGTAGCTGTAGACGTTACTTGTATTCGACAAGGTACATTATAGAATCAAATGTATTTTTATTTGTCTCAGGGCCTGGCTACATGTTCACTGATATTTTTATTAACTGATATTCTACATATGTTCATGTGTGTGGAGCTTTTTTTTTACTCGACTTTGTGGAGTGGGGCCCAAGATGTAAGGGGGGCCCCATTGAGAATCCATAATTATTGTCAGTTTTAGTAGATTATTTTCATTCTGGGTTATAAATTACACTGCAAACATGACTCATTTAAGTTTATGATTAAGAAAATATTAAATTGTATGATATGCATAATACCTTCACAATATTTACTTCATGCTTGCAAAGTTTAGTTATAAACAAAAATGCACATTCAATTTTTAAACTATTAGACGCCTTTAAGAAATTTCAGTGCGCTTAAAGTATGATGTGAAGGGCCTGTTCTGAAAACCTGCTCTGGGGCCCCTCAGTACCTCCTTACACCACTGCCCCTAGTGAATGAATGTGAGAGTGATTGGTTGTCTATGTGTGTCTCTGCATCAGTCCTGCCATTAACTAGCCACTATCCAGAATGTACCACGCCTAAGGCCCATAGTTGCTGGGATAGTCTCCAGTCATCTGCGAACCCTAATGGCAATAATGAATGAATAAAAGTCCCAAGGCACTTCTGAGTTACTTTTTGCATGACAATCTGTATTATAGTGTATCTTCAGGCTCATGAGGTGTTCAGCACAACTCACTAGACTGGTCCCGGGACATCAGTGGATTCAAAATCCTGGCTACGGCCCTAGACTATTGCACAATTTACAACAAGAAAGCTACTCACCAAATGACACAAAGATTTATAAAACTCTACAATCTTTCTTTATTTGTTGCTTTTATTGGTACATTATTCATTTATTGTAATATTGATGGCAATCTATTTAAATGTGTTTATCTGCACCATTTAAATTTTTGTTTTCTGATTGCTGTGATGACCTTATGTTCACCTACCCACTGTAATTCCAAAAGTGCTACTAAAAAAAATGATCACAAAAAAACTTTACAACCTTTGCACAACAGAATGTCTTAGACTCCTGTTCAGTGGGAACATAACATTTGTGAGGGGTAAGTGTTGTCTATTGATCTGGCCTTTCTTGTCTAGTATTTTTGTAATCCCAAATAACAGCTCGACAGCTTCATGATGCTCTATAGTATGACCCCCTGCCCTTAGAAGGATATTTCCAGCTCAGACAGGCCATGCAAAAGACAAAACACCATTCACCCAACACATGCATGTCTATGAATGGTGGGTGGAAGCCGGAGTACACAGAGAGAATCCATGGTACAAAGGATAGAATATGCAGAAAGATCATGTGTTTCTTGGAATAAAATTGCTTTGTTTTTTATCTGTGTTTCTCATTTACAGTAATGATTCCTTGTCAGCCAATTAACAGACTGAAGTGTTTAGCTCTGCCATTAGTAAATGTAACCAATGGCAACCAACGGCAGAAGGGTTTCCAAATTGGTACAGCACATAAGTTCTTTATAATCTTATTTACAATGGAAATGTATTTAAAGCCATGCCATGCTGGCTCGACCCACATTCGACTCAATTGGTAATGTGCCTTATGTCAGTGATTCTTAACTGCTCTGTGGGACTTAGTATTTTTCCCGATCATTTTCTTGTGACACACTATTATTATTTTTGTTTGTATGTTTGGTTTTGTTTTTGTGTTTGTCAACTATGTATATTTTTTTATTAGATGCAAGTGACAGTATTTTACTATTTATATGTATATATTTTTTTACATCTTTATCACACACAAATGTCATCATTTCATGCAAATAAATCTATAACTAACTGTTAAAAAAGGTGAGCATTAAAACAATGTCCAACATTCCCGAGACCCAATTTTGAGCCCTGTCCCACCAACTGGGAATCCCTGCTTATAGGTACTGGCAGCAGCACATACGCCAGTACTGGTTTGAAAATGGTACTGTAGTGTAAATGAAAACAATGGTCTGTGAGTTGCCAGACCGATTTTCTGATTGGACGATTGGCAATGCAGGGTTTTAGAACACAAAAAATGTAAACAAAAACAACTTGGCCATTATATAAACTATATTTTTAATTGTTAATAAATCAACTGTACCATTGTTATCAGTAAAATTAATATTTCATTTAAACCTCATATGTTTACCTCATATCTAGGAACATGTGTGGGTAATTTTTATGAAAAAATATGATATATTCTGCTCATAGCACCTTTAAGTGTTAAAGCCCTAGCTAACATAACTCAAAGTCACATGTACTGTTTTCAATGTAAACTTTTATTATTATGATTACAAAAAGCAATAATTGTTCATACACAAGGCACATGGGGTGAAGACTCATTCATAGATTGTACTACACAAATATCACATATAGACAATAATAATCTGTGTCAGCCTTTATGAATAGATATGTTTGATCTGGACTTAAAGGGAGAAGCAATCTAATTTGAGCCCGAATTGATAGTTTTCATGCCTCTGGCCTGATATGGGAAGAGTGACTTTTTGTACTGGAGATTAAAAACATAATTTCAAGCTTATCCAGGCAGATAAGTAATTGTCTCGAGCACTGCATGATTATCAAAAGAATACATTTTCTAAATTAGGCCAAGATAGTCTTCTTTTGAATCAATTGCATAAGCACTGCATAGATTGTTTAAAGTCACTATTAAAAGATTTGCATAGATTATCAATCGTAATAAAAAAATTTGCCACTTCCCGAAAATTAATATCGAACAAATTAGGCTATGATAGTACTCGCTTTATTACATTCTCGTGTGTGTATGGGAGTGTTTTAATGCCACGGACAGGAAATTAAGAGAGTACTTGAAGCCAATGTATTTGTCATGTCCCACCCCCTAAAGATGTATCATTAGAGGAAAGAAGGTATAAAAGACCAACTCTCAAAGCATGCTGGGAAGTGTGGGGCGTACTGTATACACACGGCGCCACGGGCTCGGCTCAGACACTTCCTGCTGATCAAACTCACTGGCGCTGTCAGGAATATTAAAAAAGTGTGATACAGACTCGTCTCGTGGGCACAGCGCAGAATCAAAGTCTGTTAAGGCTGGAAATGTGGGATCCAATATATCTGGAGATGAAACTGCGCTGTCATCTGTCACATGGCGGATTTCATTTCTGTTCAACTACATTATAGAAGAAGTAGCACTCGGTAATAAAAACTGCAAGCCCAAAAACAAAACTGAATGAGAAGGGAAAAGGAAAAAAAAAAAAAAAAAAGGAGGAACATTTAAACAGTTGCATAGAGTATAAAGACGACAGCTCACTCCTTCACCATTGTGTCATGTGACACACGGAGCCGTCCAATCGCAGTGCAGTATGATTCACTGCTGCCGTGGGTCTTCACATTCACTTGTCCTAGCAACTATAACAAAAACGCAAACTCGACTGGGCTACGGTTCAAATAAACAACACAGAAGCTAGTTGTTAGCGTAGCCTAATTAAAAAAACAAAAACAAATAAAAAGTAAAGGGTTAGGTTCACAAACTCAACATCAGAAATGTGAAGCTCTTCATCTTCTCAAAACGCAAGTGTCCATAGCTTTTTGGAGTCCAGCTTGTCTTGCCAACAGACTGCCATCCAGCAAAAAAAAATGTCTGCATGTCAAGTTAGCAAGCACGAGCTAAAAGAGTAGCTAGCAGCCAAGAATGGAGTCCTGCTGTCCATCTTCATGTGAATAGTCCAATGTCAGTCCCATGCATCTGGAATGTTCTCCTGCAAAAAAAAAAAAAAAAAAAAAAAAAAACACAGAGGCAAGAATTAGAGATAGCCTAGCTTGACAACTTCATGTACACAAATTTGGACTGCAGACAACAGATGCTAACTGTAACAGGCTAATTTGGTTCTAATCTGTACTTTATGATTCAGTTGACTGTATTCTAAATCAGGGTGAGGTGAGTACATTGTTCTAAAAGAGGTGAGAAAGGGGGGGATTTGGGGCCCTTACAAGAGCCTGGTACGCTAACAAGCTGCTAATACAAAGTGGAAGCATGTGACACGACCTAAGCTAGGCTAAGGTGGACTTCAGAAGCCGATTCAGAAATGCTTTTTTTTTTTTTTTTTTTTTTTGTTACATTTTTTCAGCATTATGGCAGGTCAAAGAGTGCAGACTGAACTTAACCAATATTACAGTTTGGGTTAGCAACAGAGCTCGAAATCTAGCATGTTGTTGGCTAGCAATACAGGTATGGTGAGGTTTAAATTAGCAAATTTGGTAAATAAATAAATTTATTAATAAATTTGGTAAATTTGTTTGTTTGTTTGTTTGTTTTTATTTAATGTGGTGTATAGTCTATGTTTAGCCCTGGTTTAGACTTAGTTTTGTTCTGGTTTTAGGCATAGTTTAGTCCTGTTTTGACCTGGTTTGGACTTGGTTTAGAACTAGATTAGTTCTGGTTTAAACCTGGTTTGGACCTACCTTAGTCCTGGTTTTAGTCATGATTTAGTCTTACTTTTGTTCTGGTTTTAGGCATAGTTTAGTCCTGGTTTACTCTTAGTTTAGTCCTGATTTTTTAACAATTGAGCTCTGGTTTTAGACTTGGTTTAGTCCTGATTTAGAATTATTTTGGTCTTTGAGAGCCAAATATATAAATGTACTATAAATGATCAAATAACTCCATGTACACCCTGCAATGTGCTCGCATACCCCTATGAGTCCCCATACCCCTGGTTGGGAAACACTAGTCTATGTTACATATTAAGTTTGTGTTTTTCTCTAAAATAGTAGTGCACAAATCCCCCCTTTTGCAATCCTATACCCTTCAATGTAAATGAGGCCTGCAGACAGACAGGGGATATTGGTGGGACAAATTACTGCAAATATGCTCAAATCCGTGGGTAAAAGGGGGCCAGTGAGGGAGGGGCCCAGACTGAGGTTGGGGGCATAAAAGGCAGTTTCGGGTATTGGTGTCGCTTTGAGTTATTGGCATCATGGTCTTGTTTTGTTGAGAGGAGTACAGTGAATAAGCTTGTTAATGGTAAATTTACAGCCCCAGCATGTGGCCTAATAAAACCAGAGGATCGAGAGGATGATGAGAATGATTGTGATTTTGTGTGTGTGTTGGAGGGATGTGTGTGTGTGGGAGAGATGGGGAGAAGTGGGTGGGGGTAAAGTGGGGGTATGGTTAGAGAAAGCGAGAGAGAAAAGTGGAAGGTGCCGGTAATTAAGAGTCTAAAAGAGTGTGAGAGAGGCGCACACCGCTCAAAGCAAACTTTGAGCCCGGATTCCTCACTTTTTATTTATGCACCCCCAACTCAGCCCCCCCTTCCTGTCCCTCTTTACTCTGTCCCCCTTCCCCGTCTGAATGAATAGCTATCACAGCTCTATGGTGTCCCATCCAGCCATACCTCCTCCCCCAGTCCTCCAGAACCACTCTGAATAGGGATCCGAATTGAGCAAACAGTCAGGCTGTCAGCTCAATAGGAGGTCTGGCCGTGAACTTGAAGTCCTTCCCAGGCCCCAGACTCACATTAGTGTGGGAGGGGTAGTGGTGGTTAGGGGAGACATGAGGGAGGAGGAGGGCCAGTCTTGGTGGCAATGATGGTGGAGATGGGGGTTGCAGACAGACTTTTTAGGGGCCCCTCTATGCCAGTGTTCAGGGGACCTTGCCATAGGGGTTCCCAAGGCTGGTGCTCAATGGGGGCAGGGTGCCCCAGCTGCCTGCCACCACCACCCCTCCCTCCATAGTCTGATAGGACAGTCTGCAGCCCTGCCAGAGCTCCTCCAGACCCTCACACACTCCCAACACACATCCAGACACAAGCTGACGGCCAGGCCCACCCCCTCACCTCGGCCCTCCCAGGCTTCTTCTCATCATCTCATTAGCCAACGCCAGCCACTCCACTGTCTACTGTTTGTATTGTTTTGGGCTCTGCATAATTTACACAGTAAATTGAGAACGGCCCTGGCCCCTTGGCTCAATCTACCACCTGTTTATGGAGGCCTTTCCGTGATTAGCGCACTCTCCCTTTGACACAGTTACAAACACAAGTCTCAGCAAACCAAAGCGACGCCTCGTCTAAAAAATTTAATTTGCAAAGCTTGGCCTCATTTGAAAACAAGTAGTCGATTCTGCCAAACAGTCTAGTGTATTGGCAAAGAAAGAAGATTTTAATAAGGACAGATGAATGTCTTTTTTTAAACTTCACGGATATGCCCTTCGAGATTGAACATCCACATTTCTGATCAATGTCAGCCAGCCTCTGACCTCCCAACAGCAGACACAAACAAAAGTAGGTCTCCTTTTCCAGAACAATAGCATGCACTGTTTACTGCTTGGCTTACTTAATCAAGTCCGGCCAATACTAATTGGTGCTTCAGTTTAAGCTGTTTTTAAACATGCGAGTTGCCTGGAAGAAATAATAGACTGCTACCACAAGTGCAGTCAGGGAGAACAATACTTGACTTGTCTGCCAGCACCAGCCACCAAAACTAATCTTTGCCGACTTTAAGTATCAACGTCCCACTTTCCAACTTCCAACTGCCATTGATCTCCTGCAGTTGACTATTTTTAGCTGTGACTATATATTGGTCATATTCAGATGGAGGAGCTGTTCGTGGATATCACTCTCTCTTCACACATTGACCTCATTTCAAAGCACAGACAATTCCGACTGGCATAATTCTATTAATAAGGAACAATTACTTGGAAACCACTTATCCGTGTGCTAGGACAAGAATCGTCTTTTTGTATTGTCCGAATAGCGTGGCATCGTTGCGTCATTCCTTCAAAATGGCAGCTGCCGCCATGTCGGGGCATGTACTGTACGTAAGGCTGGCACAAGATTTCCCAAATGAGAAACACCAAAAAGGAAAAAAAAACGATGGCGCTTCAGAGCACAGATGCCCACTGAAAGCCCCTTGAGAGAAGCATTGATAGTGGAGTGATTTAATGTGAACGCAGATACAAAAAAAAAAAAAAAAGCCCCGCCCACGTCGACACCACCCCCCCGCCCGCACCCATCATGAATCGTGCAATTAACAAATGGTGATTAGAAATGAAGCCCCGCTGTAAATAGCGGTGATGAGGGAGCGTGGGGAGGTGAAAGCAGCGGGAACAGACCTAGTGTGAGTGCCAAGTCAGTCGACGGGGGCATATGGCGTTTCGGGTGCGACGTGTTGTTTTTTTCGCCAACGTTACCTGCACTGGTCTTCCACTTCCATTTCGTGCCAGCGCTGCTCTAAGATGGTGGCGTCTTGTTGTACAGGAAAAAAGGGGCAGTGTGCTGAGGATGGAGGAAAGAGGGAAGGAGGGGGTGGGGGGGCTGGTGGCGATGCAGAGGAGCGAGGGAAGGAAGAATCAACAGCAACCCCTCCTCCGTCGTTCTGTTGTTCCACTCTCCTCCTTGCCAGCTTCCCTTCAGTGGCGTGGCATTGGTACTGTAGCCTGTAGCGTAGAAAAAAAACAACAAAAAACACAAAAACAAGAAAAATCAGAGGGCAAACATTTTAAACGTCGGGTATCCGCTATGTGTACGGCGCGTAGAGGCGTGCAGATGCGAGGCGACCACGCACACACACACACGTACACACACACTCACACACACACCTTTTCATGTCTGTTCTCATGGTACAGTCTGCCCCTGAGCATGCAAATGACTTTCATTATGCAAATGCATGCAAATCAGATCCAACCATCTGAGAATCAAGGGTGGGAAAAAAGAACTCGACACAGAGATTGAATGAAAGAATGAAAGAGAAAAGGGACACAGGAAAAATCCTCGTGAGTGGCAGGAGGCGGTAAGTTAGGTAAATGCTCAGTGGAAAACAACAGTAGTCCAATTGGGCAAACATGATTACATTCTTTTATTGTGTCGAAGACTTCATTTTTTATTTGATTTTCTGCATTGTTGTGATTTTACTCAACGGCGTTAGGTGTTTGATGATCCTGCCTTTTGTTACCGACATGTAAACATTCGATTACTTGAAACAGAAGACACTGACAATCTTTCCCTGTCTTATCACTTTGCATTAGATAAAATAATCCAGCTTTTTTTTACCACATATGTAAACAGCTATTCAGCACAGTTAAGTGAGCTTGGATTTGACTTAGCCGTAGCAAATCCAGTGAACGCAGTTGTGTTGTCGATTCAGGCAGTGTGTGACTGCACCCATCCACCTAATAGGATGTGGTATAGTTGTATGTAATGCTATTAGCGCCAACGCAGACTGACGACTGTGGAAATCAGATGTCTCTACTCTGCCCATGCGAACCCCGCATCCACAATGCAGCCCTGCGTCATTATTCCCTAGCAGGTGGAGTGTAACTCTCAGGTTAAGCAACATAGATACTTAGCGCTTCTATTCAAGCAAATCAACAAAGGAAGCTGACTAATCACACAACAGAGCCTGCTGTCTGCCGGAGCTAACACAGTGAGGCCAGTAGAAAAGGATCTTCCATTAGACAGCCGAGGAGGGAGCAGCTTTTGTCTCTGGTGTCTGTACGTCTGAAATGGCAAGAAGAAGGTGACAGAAACAGGGGTGACTTGGAGTGTGAGAGAGTTGGGGTGGGTAGGCAGCCAGGGGAGCGGCTACACTACAGGGGTGGGGTACTGCTGAATTGTGGCAAACCTCTCCTAATTGGCACTTGACATTTTTTTGCCATTGGAGCTGGAGTGGGCCAGCTTTCAAGCCCTCTCTGGGTCCTTGTTGGAAAAGTGCCTTATGCAAATATGGCGAATGGGCTCTTTTGTGAAGCCTCTGATATTAACAGCTCACGCAACAATGAAATTGTGTACTTACTCTGGACTCGTAGGTGTGAGAGAGAGCTGCACAATGGCAGCGGGAGCAGCTTCAGTCTGAACAGACCCTTCATCGGATGCTTTGCCAAGTCATTTCACTAGAATGGGCTTTTTCTGGAGCTCTCGGTAAAAGCGTACGAACGACTGAAACAAACAAATGCATGCACTGTTTTGCTCAGCGTCTGAGAGACTGTTTGTCCTGCAGCTCAATGGCTTGATTTATTGTGGTTGACGGTGTTGATAGAAAAGAGGTTCACTTATTCTCTTTGTAAGATATTTCCTCTCTTCAGCATCAGTGTCTGGCCTAAATGTGGAAATATATTCATGCTTCAGCGCTGTGCAAAGCTCGCTCTTACAGTCTTTCTTTCTCTGTGTGCCAGCATTGTTTATCCTTAACTCGCTCCCCTGGGTGAGCACAGTCAAGATCTAAAGATATCTGCAGGATCCCTTTGGAGAAAACTTGGTAAATCATAAAGAATGTAGCAATATAAAGCTGGTGTTTGTGCTCTCAAAAGCCCACTTTGGACAGCTGGGCCTGGCATGCTTTTGACTAGATTGACAAGGTCTGAAACAGTCAAAAAGCACAAAGCCAATTTCATCTTTATCTCCACAGCATTCCCCACTAAAAGGGTGCAAACAGTGCGGTGGGTCAGCCAACAGAAGTCGCC
The DNA here is from genome assembly GCA_020698575.1 of Bostrychus sinensis. Lineage (NCBI taxonomy): Eukaryota > Metazoa > Chordata > Actinopteri > Gobiiformes > Eleotridae > Bostrychus > Bostrychus sinensis. The sequence goes on along the minus strand of CM036247.1, from coordinate 31,454,681 downwards.
CCCCGTGTGGTCTGAACACAGTCAAAGTACACCTGTTACTGCCAAGTTGCCAAACTTAATCTCTTTTGTCTGGGGGGCTCATTGACTTTTGCAACCGCCTTCGATACATTCATTCGGTGTTGAGAGAAAGGGGTGGAGGGAATGCCACTGTTGTAACAAAATAACAGGGTCTGGCCTTCTGCTCAGGCCCAACAGCGAAGCCATTTTCCAAACCCTGTTGGTGTGTTCTGTCCAGAGAAAGAGAGGCAGGAAAAGGGGGGCAAGAATCACTTGGTCTTATTCAGAAAACTGTCTGGCTGCTCGGACCCGGCTGGGCTGAAAGGGAGGCAAAGGGCTGCATTGTCCCTCAGTGACAAGTGGACTAGCTCTATTGACTGTAAAGTGTTCTGGTGGGGGGGCAAGTAGGGCCCGGTCACAATAGCTGTTTTTCTATTTGACACTTGGAGTCTAAATCTGCTTGCCTAGTGCATGAAAGCAAAGACAAATCCACCAACCCTCCTCCTTCCAGTTCCTTCTCCCTTCCTTCCTTCTTCTTTCGTTCCCTTTCTCTTTCCAACACTGCCCTGGGACACACAGCAAAGGGGTGAGGAAAAAAAAGAAAAGAGAATGAGGCCCGAGGTGTTTTTTTGTTTTGTTTTTTTTTTTTCGGAACTCTCCCATCTCCTTGCCATTTGCAAGGAAGCACAAACCAGGACCGTCTCCACCCTGGGGTCCCCAGTGTGAAGTGTTAGTGATATAACTGTGCCACACACCGAGCCAGCACAAAGCCTTTGCACTGTGACATGCGTCTCCCAGGGCACTGCTTGGGGCACAACACAATCTGTCCAAGACTTCCCTTCCATTTAGCCCCAACAATGTCGCTAACAGCTAGGAAAGTATGGAGAACAAGTCATCTGTATTGTAGAGTTTGGAGGTCCAGTTACCTCGATTACCTAGTCATGCCCAACATTGTCTGACAGTGCAAAAGAATATGAAGTTTTCAACACTTTTCAACATCCACTATACACAATGTTTCCATTAACCTGAACTAATGTGTTCACTCATGGGGGAGGAAGAGGGGGGTGTCATATTTTTGGACCTGCATGACTAATCTGTTTTATACTTGCACACACCCTTTTCTAGTCATTCTCTACAAGTCACAGTGGCAGAAGCTTAACTTAGATACTTAAGGCATGAGTTGAGGTACAACATGGACATTGGCCAATAAATTGCATGGCTAACTGTTCAAATAACCTCTCACTCTGAGGGTCATGATTTCCCCTTTACATAAGTGCCTTTCGATGCTGGGAAAAACCTGAGCATGGTGAGAATTAAACCAGATATAAATTCCCCTCAGAAAAAGCCTGTTCTTATAAATAGCCTTTGTAATTTTTGTAATCAAGCTTATATTCTGTACTTGCTGATTTTTACGTCTGAAGGATCAAAAAATTTTGCAACAAGGGCTAGCATTTATTAGGATTATAGTCAAAGTAATGCCCTTTCTAAGAAGCAGCTGCTAAATCAATAATTGTGTTCAACTGACAACAATTATTGATATTAACTGAACAATATTAAATTGTTTGATATCTTTTTGGATGTAGAAACATAAGTAAAGCTAAAGCTAGTCAACATAAACCAAAGCAGGTGCTACGCTGCTACATCCCTGGCTGTCACTTCCTGTCAGGGCCCTCGTTCCTCTCTCACATGGAGCTGAGCCCCGAGCTCAAATATCACACTCAGCACCTGCAATGCAGCAAGCAAGCAAGCCGCCACAACTGCAGGACTTGACAAGTTTGACATTGTGCGGGAAAAGGTTGCCATGCGCACATTTAAGGAATTTAATTTTCGCCCCGGCTTGAATGTTCCGAATTTTGCACCGTGCCAAGCTGAATATTTGGACGCAGGGGTGATGTTTTAGTAGAGCCGTGTTGAGACAGCATTGTGGAACTTGTGTTGGAGTTCGCTGCTAGCCTTGTAGCTCCAAATCAGAAGGGGTAAAGCCTTCAGACCTTGGGAACAATCCTAACGCAGCAGGAGTGACCCTCTAGCTTTGATGGCCAGAAAAGAAATCACACCTTCAATCAGCCATCACAGGCCTGGAGGTTGAAGATCTGATTGACCAATTACTCCTCACCATGGGCCCGGGCAAAGAACCTAAAGGCTCAGATTGTTCCCCTTCTCTCCGCTCATGGGTCTCGTCACTGGGGGCACTTTCTGCTTGATTGCCCCTGGACCACTCCCCCCTCCGCCTTCTAAGTCTTGTGCGCACACAGAGTGGCATTGAGCGAGATCCCATCAGGCCTTTCCACATGGTAGCACCTCATGCAATGGAGGCTTTGCTACGGCCCATTCACAGCCAAGCCAACTGTCACGTCAAATCAAACAACAGCCAGGACCCCAAATCAAACATCTTTTCACAGCAAAGGGAGAAAAGAGTAGGTGGGAAGGGGGAAAAAAAATCAACAACAGCTAACTTAACAAAACTGGCCTCAAACAAATTCTTGTCTTTTCGCTTAGATGCCAGCAGGGCGTTGGGAGCCCGGATTAACTCAGAGGGAGCATTCTTAACTTGGACAATCCCATCCAAGTCGGAACATATGTATAATTCAAAGCACCGTATGCACTCCACATTCTTTTTTTTATAATGCATGTTCGCCAATGACGCTTGAGAATTTCTAACTGATCATTGCGTTGACCAAGCTCGCCTTAAACAACTTGTCAAAGTCCAACCGCTTTAGTGGAAGTGCAGGGTTTGCATGTGATGCTAAGACTAAGCCTCGGCATACAGCTCCATACACAAGGATCATAAGGCTTATTAGATTAGAAGTGATCTTGTTGCACCAACTGGACTGTAATGGACCATGGCCAGTGGCTGCAAGCGGCTAATTAAAATATGTATGACAATGTCCCATTTTTGGAGCTACCACAATCTTGGAAAGCAGAGATTCCAATATTTTTTTTTTTTTTTTTCAAAGTCACACAGTCAAGTCTCAATGCCTATATATTTCATAGAACATTTTACAATTTCATCCATCAATTCACAGGACTTACTTTTACTTGCATTATGCTCCAAATCCTTTCAAGCGTTGTCCTTGTGAGTTCTTGCGTTCAGAAGATGTGAACTTTGGGGTCTTAAATGCCTTTTAAGGAGCGTAATGGGATTCTTGTTACTTTCGGTTATCTAGCTTTATGAAGAATGTACATCACTCATACAGCTAGATAACCAAAGATAACAACCAACCCCGAAGGCTACCCATCCTCTCAAGCCGCAGGTCAAGTAACATGGCCCACAATTTGACCTAAAAACAGGAAAGCAGTGTTAATAGCAAGCATGCATGGTTACTGCCTCATGGAATATGTGATTTGGAAATGGCGATAATCTGAAACAAAAGGGAATGTTCCAAAAGAGTTGATCCAAGATGGAACAGACAAGCTTCGGGCCTTTACGGACGGCTAGCCTTTGAGTTTGAGGCCTACAGCATCCCTTAAATCTCTCACCCTTCGTTTTATGACATCGCCAAGTGGCCCCTCGACTCCGCCTCAAAACGCCACCGCCAATCAGAGCGCTCGTTTTTCACCACAGACGCTCTGATTGGATTGCAGTGCTAATTGTTCTTTACAAAAAAGAAACCCCACATCAGACAATTAGAGAGGGGCACCAATTTAACAAAAAGCACATCCCAGTTCAACCTAAGTAGCTATGACGCCATCCACGCTTCCTCCGACCTGGCGCCCATCCGCGCAGCACCCCCTACCCCGCCTCTCACCCACACTGACTGGCTCCATAGGAGGGTTGATGGCTTCAAACGCCACCCCCCGCAATGGCCCAAATGCATTTTTAAATTAAAAAAAGATCCACGCTGTTTGGCTGCAAAATACTACAAAAGGAACTGGTTGGTCTTAATTTGCGTTATCTGATGCCAAGGTTAGGCTGCCAACGCTCAAGCTTGGTATCAAGACTCCACAAAAGATACAGCACACGCATGGGTTAATCAGAAAATATATCCAATGCTAACAACAAACAACCAAAAAATAAATAAAAGACCTCCTTAACACATTCCAAATGTAGACAAGGCAATGCCCAATAATTGTAAACCTGCTTTTTGCTAATGTCTATCTGGCCTGCTAATGAATTCTGCTTGCTAATTGGTTGGCTAATGTGTAGCTAAAGGAAAAAAAGGAAAGCTAATAGCTACAACACTGCACTACAAAATTTGCCCAAACAAAATTGTGCTCAGGGTATTCCAAAACACAGACAAGTCAAGCTAAATGCCCAATTAGCGTAACTCAACCTATTGCTTTTGTTATAATGCTGGCTAATGAATTTTGGTTGCTAATGGGTTAGCTCATGTGTAGCTAATAATAAAAAATAGAGAAAGGGAAACACATAAAAGCTACTGCAGTAAATTATGCTAATGTAACCCCTGTCATGTGCTGAGGAACAGTGTTTTTGATTTGTCCCCACGCTGAGGTGGGAGCAATTTAAATCCGGGGTCACGCAGGTAACTTCCTGCTCCTTGTTCACTCCCACTGTGTGCTGTGGCATCTGGCGTTTGGGTTTGGTCTGAGCTGCTCCATTCGGCTTTTAGCCTTTCCTCCGTTGTCCAACTCTGATATTTAGCGGTGAGTCTCGCATTTTTGTTGTTTCATGCAGCGATATGTTTTGAATGTACTTTTCATTACTTTAGCTTATTGTAATTATTTTTCTGAACCGCGGTGCCATCATCGCGTTCGCGTGTGGAACCTCGCTTATGGCGCGAGCGTTTTGAGTTTGTCAGTACAAGTACTGACTCTAGATAAAACTACAAGTTAAACGTTTTATGTATTACCTGCTACGAGGTATCTGGTGTAATTCGGCTGGCGTGTCCATGCCGCCATGTTGTTCTTTTGTTTGAAACGTGTACTTCCCATGCTAACGATACAATCAGTGTATAATCCAAACAAGCGTAAGTGGAAGAGTGACTACTTATTTTGATGTTGCGCAACTGTACTGATGCTTTGTATTAACTGTACTTAAGTAATAGAGTTTAATTTATACCGGTATAAGAGACATGTGAGAAATGAGAATGCTGATGCATATTTTGTTTGACTTTATTTCCAGGTCAGGTTTTGTCTGGATACTTTTTTTTTTGAAGATGGCGAGCTGGTAGGACAAACTTTTTTTTTTTTTTTTTAATTCTTTGCCTTGCCCTTGGACTTTGGACAATTGTCTTCCCCCTCCTTTGGAGCTTAAGGATCGAGAACTGAACTTTTTTTCTGAACAAAGTCAATCACCTTAAAGGATTTAGAACTAAGCCTTTTCTGAACAAAGTCAAAACTTTTATAAATATATTGGGTTGCAAATATTCATTGTTTAATTGTAATGTTTATTATTTCCTTGTTCTCATTATCCCTGTTTCCCTTGGTAAATTTAATACATTTTATTTAATTTCAAACTATATTTCGTGTTTGTCATTCATACTACACAAGCTCCATAAAGAACCAGTTTCTTCTGCGTACAGTCACTCCGTTTAAATTGCAATAGTCACTCAGCCCTAATATAAAATTAACAAATAACGCTTTAAAATCGTTACACGTGGCGAGCTAGCCAGGAGCTTGTTGTTGTATGAATGTTGTGTTTTTTTGTATTTTCTTAAAAGAAAGAAAAATGAGTTCCACTGAACAGGCAGGGATGAATGTCAGTAATTGTGTTGTTGTTTCTGGTGTGACTAAAACAGAAAATGATGAGGAGATAATTGACTTTTTGAAACAATATGGTTCAATTAAGAAAGCTGATGTAATTAGTGATCCGACTAGCAATATAGACAAAAACCTGATCGTTGAATTTACATTTCCCGCTGCTGTTACTGCTTTAAAACCAATTTTGCCTTACACTCACCGTTCAGAGGTTAACTCAGACATTACATTTTGTGTACGACCATTCCCAGACCAAAGCCCAGCCACAGTGGGAGGTGAAGCACCCACAGACTATCTGGGAGAGCTGAAGTTGCTTGCCAGACGGAGTGGCAAGAGTTTTGAGATCGTTTTGAAAGAGGTAATGAATCAGATTGGACAGCATCTGGAGGAAATTGAATCAAGTGGTGATTCGGAGGAGAACACCATGCATTTTGTTGAGCCTGTGCCACCCCTGCCTGGCCAGCAGGGGTCACACACAGAGCCTAACGTCTCAAATCCACCTTTAACTGAGACTTCTGCACCTCACCACCGGGGGACATCCTCTGTACCACCTAGAATATCCCTGAGCTCTTATGATGTGAACCCTCCTAATGTGCAGAAAGTGGTTGTGGAGCATATTGTAAAAGCAGAGGACTTGTCTTCACATGCTGCACCATCTCTGAGACTCAGAGCCTTCTCTGGCAGAACCCCGAAGCCTGGAAACGAGTCAGACTATGAGACTTGGAGGTCTCACATTGAGCTTTTGATTGCAGACTCTAATGTGCCCTCCTTGCATGTTACAAGACGTATACTGGACAGCCTGCTTTCTCCAGCTGCTGACGTCATCAAAGGTTTTAGTCCTGACACTGCCCCCTCAGTCTACTTACAGGTACTGGATTCTGCATTTGCTGCTGTCCAGGATGGGGAAGAACTCTTTGCACAATTTTTGAATACTTTACAAGACCCCGGCGAAAAACCATCAACTTATCTTCAACGACTTCAATTTACATTAGGTACTGTTGTAAGACGAGGTGGCATTTCATCCACTGACACGAACAAGCACCTTCTGAAGCAATTTTGCCGTGGCTGCTGGGACAATGGGCTCATAACCAAACTACAACTGGAGCACAAAAAGGACAACCCTCCAACTTTTGCAGAGCTGTTGTTGACATTGAGAACTGAGGAGGACCGACAGTTGGCCAAAGAGAGCCTGATGAAAAAACACATTGGCTCTACCAAGCAGCGTGCCACCATGCATCCTCAGCATGCTTGCTCATGTGACCACAGTGACACTACTGCCATTAGGGAGCTTAAGGAGCAAATGAAAAAATTGCAGAGGCAAATGTCTACCTTACTCTCTCAGAATCCCAGGGCTTCTGTACAACTGGATAACCCGCGAGCCAAGCCACTGAAAACTACAGCAGATAAAGGCAGTGCTCCATCATCCAGACCCCGGCCTGGGTTTTGTTTCAGATGTGGAGAGGATGGACATATAGCCCCGTCATGTAATGGCCAAAGCAATCCGGCTCTTGTGCAGCAAAAGAAAAGACAGATTCAACAGAGGCAGCAACTCTGGGACCAAAGTAACCAACAGAAACCATCAAACTAGATGCAGTCTTTGCAGAGGGACATGCAGAGGCTGCTGCGGAGCCCTGTCCCGCAACCAAAACCCACTGCACTTCACTGCCTAAAGGATTGGTTGGGATGAAAAGCACAGCACAAGTCACCATTAATGGCTTAACTTTCAACTGTTTACTGGATAGTGGCTCACAAGTCACCACCGTACCATTTTCATTTTATAATACCTACTTGTCTGAACAAGAGCTTAAACCATTGCACAAGCTCCTTGAGGTTGAAGGAGCAAACGGACAGGCTGTTCCATACCTTGGATATGTCGAGCTGAGCATTTCTTTTCCAGCTGACTTTCTTGGTACAGTTATTGATGTGAACACACTTGCTCTGGTGGTGCCAGATGTCAAGACAAGCCATCCCTTCATCCTCATAGGGACCAATACACTTGACGTGGCCTATGATCAATACCTTGAACATAGTCCAACCTTCCGGCCAATGCCATATGGTTATAGAGCTGTGCTGAATATCATGGAGCAGAGGCATAAATTGGCCAGCCAGTGTCACCACGGCATTGTGAAGCTTCATTCCAGCAACCCCCAGACTATTCCTGCTGGTCAGACAGTTGTCCTCGATGGGATGGCAATCTCACATTCTCTTGTGAATGAAAGGACTGTCATTATTGAGCATCCTGCTTCTTTTTCGTTACCTGGTGGTCTGACTGTCCAATCCTGTCTCATTGATTTGCCAAGTCATGTGCCATGTCACATACCCGTCACAATTCATAATCAGTCTGATCATGATGTCACCCTTCCTGTTAAAGCTTCCATCGCTGAGGTGAGTGCCATCCAATCTATTCTGCAGCAAGGTGTCCGAGCACCTACATCCCCTCACACTGCAACACCCGCATTCAACTACAATTTTGGGAATTCACCTCTTTCACCTGAGTGGAAAGATCGGATGACAGAAAAGCTGAACAGCATTCCTGACGTGTTTGCAAAACATGATCTAGATTTTGGACGAACAGATAAAGTTAAGCATCAGATAAAACTGTCAGACCCCACACCGTTTAAGCAAAGGCCTCGGCCTATTCACCCACAAGACCTAGATGCTGTACGAAAACACCTGCAGGAACTGTTTCACTCAGGCGTAATAAGGGAATCTGAGTCACCATTTGCTTCCCCAATTGTTGTGGTACGAAAGAAGAATGGCAGTGTGAGGCTTTGTATAGACTACAGGAAGCTAAATCTACAGACAGTCAAGGACGCATACGCTTTGCCCAAGCTGGAAGACACATTCACAGCACTTTCAGGATCGGAGTGGTTCTCGGTGCTTGACCTAAAATCGGGATATTATCAAATTGAGATGGAGGAGGCCGACAAATGCAAAACGGCTTTTGTGTGCCCACTGGGGTTCTGGGAGTTTAATCGCATGCCCCAGGGAGTGACAAATGCACCTAGTACCTTTCAGAGGTTGATGGAAAAATGCATGGGGGAGATGAATCTTAAGGAGGTCCTTGTGTTCATTGATGATCTTATAGTGTTTGCCCCTACACTAGAGGAGCATGAGGCAAGACTTATGAAAGTTTTAAACCGACTGAAAGAGTATGGATTGAAATTATCCGTGGAGAAGTGCATATTTTGCCAACCATCTGTACGTTACTTGGGACATGTAGTGTCTAAAAACGGAGTGGGAACAGACCCGGACAAAATTGAAGCACTGAAGTCGTGGCCTACCCCTAAGACTTTGAAGGAGTTAAGATCTTTTCTTGGGTTTGCTGGCTACTATCGCCGTTTCGTTCAGGGCTACTCAAACATTATTAAACCTTTGAATGAGTTAACGTCCGGCTATCCGCCGACACAGAGGAAACTTAAAGGAACCATCAAGTCCAATCAATATTTGAACCCTCGTGAGCCATTTGGAGGGAGGTGGACACCTGCATGCCAACAAGCATTTGGAACGGTCATCCAGAAACTCACTTCGGCTCCAGTACTCGCTTTTGCTGACCCTCAGAAGCCCTATATACTGCACACAGACGCTAGTTCCACTGGCCTGGGCGCTGTGCTTTACCAGGAACAGGATGGACTGAATAGGGTCATTGCTTATGCTAGCCGTGGACTGTCACGCTGTGAGTCTAAATACCCGGCTCATAAACTTGAATTTTTAGCACTGAAATGGGCAGTAACCGAAAAGTTTCAGGATTACCTTTATGGTACCCATTTTACAGTGATAACTGACAGCAACCCCCTTACATATCTGCTGACATCGGCGAGGCTTGACGCGACCAGTTACCGGTGGCTTTCCGCCTTGTCTACATTCTCATTTAAAATAACCTACAGGGCAGGGAAGCAAAACACTGATGCTGATGGGCTCTCTCGCAGACCGCACCGCCAGCCACCTGATGATCCCTTGTCTCTAAAGGAAAAGGAGCGAATCCTAAAGTTCGCTCAACAACATCTCCCTGACCCAAATATCATTACCATTGACCGGCACACTGTACAAGCCATTTGTGAACGGCAGCTAGTTTACAGTTCAGCTCAAACCCCTGCCACAGCTCTGGTAAATTCACTTGCTGTACATGTGGACAGTCTACCTGACAGTTTCACCCATGACTCTCAATTTGCCTCCTCTCTTGTTCCTCAACTGACCGCTGCAGAGGTTGCTGAGAAGCAAAGGGCGGATCCCACCTTAAGGCATGTCATTTTTCAGTTGGAGTCTGGGGAAACACCACCACAGTCTTTGAGAGATGAACTTCCAGACTTGCCTCTCCTCCTACGAGAACTAACCAGACTGGAGCTCCAGAACAGCATCCTCGTAAGGAGAAGGCAAGTTGACAGCCAGCTCCAGTACCAACTTGTCTTGCCACAGGAATGTCGTACGGAGGTCCTTAACAGTCTGCATGATAAAATGGGACACATGGGAACTGAAAGGACGCTTAACCTGGTCCGCAGCCGATTCTATTGGCCAAGAATGGCACTGGATGTGCAACACAAAGTAAGATCTTGTGAACGGTGTGTAAGAAGGAAAGTAACACCAGAACGCGCAGCCCCACTTGTGAATATAAGAACATCCAGACCACTAGAGTTGGTATGCATGGATTTTCTTTCACTGGAGCCTGATCGTAGCCGAACGAAAGACATATTGGTCATCACGGACCATTTTACCAAATATGCTGTGGCTATCCCTACACCCAACCAGAAAGCAAAAACAGTCGCCAAGGCTCTATGGGATAATTTCCTTGTCCATTATGGAATTCCAGAAAAACTGCACAGCGATCAAGGGCCAGATTTCGAGTCGAGAACCATCAAAGAGTTATGTGCCATGGCTGGAATACACAAGGTGCGGACTACGCCTTATCATCCTCGAGGGAATCCTGTGGAGCGATTCAATCGCACCCTGTTGAACATGCTTGGGACATTGACTAATGAAGAAAAAGTACATTGGAAGGACTTCGTAAAACCTCTAGTTCACGCCTACAATTGCACTCGCAATGATGTCACTGGGTTTTCCCCATACGAGCTCATGTTTGGACGACAGCCACGATTGCCAATTGACTTGATTTTTGGACTCCCTATTGATGAGGATGCCCACACACACTCTCAGTACGTCCAAAAGCTGAAAGAAAACCTAGAAAAGAGCTATAAAATGGCTATACATAATGCTGAAAAGGTCATGGAGAAGAACAAGACTCGGTTCGATCGACATGTAACAGCTTCAGAATTGCAGATTGGGGATCGTGTGCTTGTACGAAATGTAAAACTGCGAGGGAAACACAAACTCGCTGACAAGTGGGAATCTGACATCTACATTGTCATTAAAAAAGCAGGAACTTTACCGGTATACACAGTTCGGCCTAAAAATAAGGCTCGGCCACTCCGCACCCTCCACCGTGATCTACTCTTGCCCTGTGGTTACTTAACAGCCTCCACTCAGGCAGTACCACCTGTTCGTAGGACCAAAGAGCGTGAGATTGCAGATCTCCCTGAAGAGGATGATCCGGAGCCCTCTTCAGATGATGAATTAATTCCATCTCACTGGTACCACTCCTCTGAGCCTGTGAAACTGACCACTACCTATGAAGTCCCTATACCCTCCAATGCTGCTCCAACGGAGCCTCTTCCACTTCCTATTCAGGGTGAAGCCAACTCTCCAAGACGAGAGCAGATACCTGAGTCTGAGCCTGAAACCCCTTCTAGGGGAGATGGTGGTGCATTTACAGAATCTGTGGAACCCTATTCCTCAAATAGTGAGCTCCAGCACTTTCCATCTGACTCCTCTCCATCAGAACCGGGATCGCCTGACTCACCCTCTGATTCTGACTTGGACCTGCCACCAACTCGCCCAACCAGGGTCAGAAAGCCTCCAGATCGGCTGCAGTACAGCAGGCTTGGCCAACCGCTTCTTAAGAGCATACACTCACTCTTTCAGGGATTAAGTACTGCTTTCAGTTATGCCCTTGAAGAAGCAAATGACTCTCCACTACCCACCTGTCCAGCTGCAGTTTGCAGTCAACCAAGCCAATGTACAGGGACGTGCATTGATTCAGGGGGGGAAACTGTAACCCCTGTCATGTGCTGAGGAACAGTGTTTTTGATTTGTCCCCACGCTGAGGTGGGAGCAATTTAAATCCGGGGTCACGCAGGTAACTTCCTGCTCCTTGTTCACTCCCACTGTGTGCTGTGGCATCTGGCGTTTGGGTTTGGTCTGAGCTGCTCCATTCGGCTTTTAGCCTTTCCTCCGTTGTCCAACTCTGATATTTAGCGGTGAGTCTCGCATTTTTGTTGTTTCATGCAGCGATATGTTTTGAATGTACTTTTCATTACTTTAGCTTATTGTAATTATTTTTCTGAACCGCGGTGCCATCATCGCGTTCGCGTGTGGAACCTCGCTTATGGCGCGAGCGTTTTGAGTTTGTCAGTACAAGTACTGACTCTAGATAAAACTACAAGTTAAACGTTTTATGTATTACCTGCTACGAGGTATCTGGTGTAATTCGGCTGGCGTGTCCATGCCGCCATGTTGTTCTTTTGTTTGAAACGTGTACTTCCCATGCTAACGATACAATCAGTGTATAATCCAAACAAGCGTAAGTGGAAGAGTGACTACTTATTTTGATGTTGCGCAACTGTACTGATGCTTTGTATTAACTGTACTTAAGTAATAGAGTTTAATTTATACCGGTATAAGAGACATGTGAGAAATGAGAATGCTGATGCATATTTTGTTTGACTTTATTTCCAGGTCAGGTTTTGTCTGGATACTTTTTTTTTTGAAGATGGCGAGCTGGTAGGACAAACTTTTTTTTTTTTTTTTTAATTCTTTGCCTTGCCCTTGGACTTTGGACAATTGTCTTCCCCCTCCTTTGGAGCTTAAGGATCGAGAACTGAACTTTTTTTCTGAACAAAGTCAATCACCTTAAAGGATTTAGAACTAAGCCTTTTCTGAACAAAGTCAAAACTTTTATAAATATATTGGGTTGCAAATATTCATTGTTTAATTGTAATGTTTATTATTTCCTTGTTCTCATTATCCCTGTTTCCCTTGGTAAATTTAATACATTTTATTTAATTTCAAACTATATTTCGTGTTTGTCATTCATACTACACAAGCTCCATAAAGAACCAGTTTCTTCTGCGTACAGTCACTCCGTTTAAATTGCAATAGTCACTCAGCCCTAATATAAAATTAACAAATAACGCTTTAAAATCGTTACACTAACAACAATAAAAGTTGAATTGAATTGAATCTAAACAGTACATTTCAACATATGAGTCTACTGGAATAGCTAGTCAATTAGCAACATATTAGCCATTGATATTATTAGTCATTGATATCATGATTACATACTAGCATGGCCCTATATTGTCCTATAGTGTATGTATACGGCTATCGACAACCCCCACACACACCGCCGCCATGATGGCACATGGCACTGGGCCCTGTCTAATTCCAGGTGCTGTATGTGTCTGTGTGTGTGTGTGTGTGTGTGTGTGTGTGTGTGTGTGCCCATATTTCTGTTGTGGTCTCTATCGTCTCCACCCACACCAATCACGGCATGATGGAGAGATACTGAGAGCAAATGAGAAAAGGGCGATGGAGGGGGCGAGGCACTATGTTTTTTTGTTGTGTTGTTGTTTTTTTTTTGTTTTTTTTTGGTTATTTTCCTGATCACACATATGCTATACACCTTTGAGAATGCATGGATTGATAATGCAAAAACAGTAGCAGCTAATCAACAACAGCTAGCATTGTTCTAAGCTAAATGTGGAAATAGCTAATTAGAGAAGCTTGCAATCTTGCTTTGTCTTCACTCTTTGTACAAAATATAGGATCTATGTGAACAATGTCTTAGCTAACACACACCTTTAACAATGCTAAAGGATTACATTGACTGGCACATTTAAAATTTAAAAATTCAAAATTATGCAATGTTAATTTTGAAGAATGTATGTGCACATTTAGAAAAAAAAACTCATGTACATTATTGGACACCAAAAATCTATCCTATTGCAGCATAAAATAATAATGAGCTACATGTTAGAAACCCATTGTGATTAGTGCTTTGAGAAATTACTGCATTTGCTTAAAAAAAAAAAAAAAAAAAAAAAAAAAAAAAAAAACTGCTCAGAGATATTTATCCCAGCCTGCCTCTAATTCAGTGGCTTAATTCGGGGCTAATTCATCAGACTAATATTTAGCAATAGGAATATTACTGCTGGGCGCTTTATGACTCACATCTGATCTGGCCCACTCTTTCCCAGGCTGCAGACACAGAGAGAGGTAATTATATGCAGATTGCACTTATTTCCCCATTATCATTAATAGTCCCTTCATTAACGCCGGCTTATTCCGTGACTGTGCTGTTGTTACATAATCCTAATGAATTTATTCCATTTATTCCAATTCGATAATTGACTTCACAAGCATTTTTTTCTGTTTTATTCTATGTTTTAAAAGCTAGAGGTTTAGGTTGATGTGTGGCTAAATTGTAAATGCATTTTTAACTCTTTTAACTTTTCTTTATTGTATTTTTTTTTTTTTTTAATTATGATTTAAAATGTTGTATTTAAGCTTTAGAATTTACCAAAAGCTTCTTACTTTTTAATACACTCAAATTCACCAGCACTAAACCACGTGATTTCTTTTGATCTCTCCATTATAAACACAAAACAGCTATAACGCGAGAATTGATAATTACGCACGAGTTTTCGCACGATGTAAAGTATCGTATTCACATTTTTAAAATACTTTTTTACATTTTTAATACAGCTAGCAAATAAAACTAAGTTTATAAATACTCGTAATTACCAAAGCAGCCATTTTGAGTCGCAGAATTAGACGTGGTATCACGTGATAGCTGCTAATTATTCTGCTAACGATAAAACAATTGCCTTAGAGTACTATTACATTTTAAAACATTTTTCTTCCGTGTTCGAATGTATATACATATAAAATTGTATTACGCAATAGTTTTTATCATAATTGAATACTTTGCAGGCTAATAATAAGCCATAATTGCCGAACCGTATTACCATAACGTTTCTATGGCCAAGAATGGACGCTGTATATTTATTTTACGAGTTGAAATGTGCTGTAAGTGCATGCAGTGTGTGTGCTGTGAGCGTGTGTGTCTGTCTGTGTCTGTGTGTGTGTGTATGACAGTACCTCCAGTGAGCCACGTGTTGAGAGGCCGCTCAATGTCTCTCCGGGGAACCCTGTAAAAAAAAAAAAAAAAAAAAAAAAAAAATAGCCGATGTTTTATTCTCCACAACACAAGACAAACAAAGTGGCCCACTTTACGAACAGCCCACACTAGACAATTTACAAGGTGGAAGAAGAAAAATGACTTTGATGATGAGAGAGTGTGAAAGGAGTGTGTATTCATCTTGCACATTACTGCTGTTATTACGGTCAACACTGGGATTGGAATAAAAAATTTTACGCACAGCCTGCCGCCATTGTGTTTGTACATTAGCACTAGCTTATTGTATTCAGCTGGAAGTGTGTTAACGAGGTGTGTATTGTCTTCTGTTAGAAAGAATATCAAAGTAATTCAATGCAGGGATATTACCTCAAAACAACTGTCTTTTTATGAACACTTAGCCAAAACGCAACACTTCCAAAAACCATAACTAACAGCGAAACATTTTAAACATTGCATCAAGATAATCCTGAAGGTCGGAGGTTACATTAAAGATCCAAGTGGAGCATTATCCTTCCGCAAACAGCTGTAAAACTAGTCTCTATAATGCGAAATATTAAAATAAGTCTAATTTTATGCAGTTCACATTAATAGCCAGCATATGAAACGCTGCGTAATCCTCTTTTTTATTTTGTGCATTTAGAGCTCCTTTACGCACGTGTTCAGCCCCTGTCCTCGGTGCGCACGTGCACTCAGGATCTTTGGCCTTGTGATCTTTTGATCCGCGGGCTCCATGCACAGCCACCACCATCACCGCCACTTTACTCTACTTGTCCCATTACGCGCACAGGGGCCTGATGTGGTGCCCCGCGTAAATCCTCAAATTGGAGCCACGTGGGCTGCTATAGACCTCCAATTAATACGCGCGCAGATGAAGTGCTGTGTGTGTTTGTCCGTGAGAGCTGGACTATGAGTTTTGTCCATGCCCATTAAGTAAAAGTGACCAGATGCACACAGAAGATGCTGCGTATTTTACTTTAGAGACGCTTAATGTTACGCATATGGACTACATATAATATTGAATGGAGAAATCATTCAGTATTCAACGCCTTTGTGAATGGCACGTAATTACTATGATGCTAAATCATAAGTTTATCTCAAATAACTATTTTGTTGTATCTTTGACCTTCCTTAAGCTGCACATATAGGCACCATTCAAGTTTACATTCGTCTTTTAAACCATAAGAATAAGTTAACTTCGGCTATTAACAAATACAATATATATTTAATTTCAGTACTTTTAGCTACTTTAAAACAAAAGGCGTAGACGCACGTGTTTAATTAAAAAATATTGCATCCTCAAGTCTTCCATTTGACTCACTGTAGCATTAGAAACAGTTTCACAAAGCCTAACAATGCACAAACTGTGTTAGAAGCCTGGTACATTAAATGTATTCCAAAATGAGTGGTTAAATTGCCGTATTTTCCATAGAGCGACCCCTAACACTCTACATTTGTTATAATTAAAGGAGCAAAAAAATGTGAGAAAGAAGAGAAAACGTGCTGTTAACGCTCACACCTGCCTCGCATTGTCGCACAACGCTACACGTCCACGCTGCACGCTCCCCTCTACGTGCGCTCTTTACAAGAATCCAGCCGCCTTCTGCTCCTTCTCCATCCTCTTTACACCCGCAACCTTGCACCACTCCTTCAACAATAACGTCCCATTACATCCTATCAGGTGTCTATACTCACGTAATGAAGCCTGTAACGCGCCGCTGCGGTGTGTCCTCTCCGGGAAGGCAGATGGAGACGGAGAAGCGGAGAAGCGACGCTCGCGGTGGCGGCGACGCCGAGAGAGTGCGCCGCTCGCGGTTGGCTCTCGCGCTCTTCATGGCTGCGGCGCGTCGTGACGTGGCACGGGCTCCGTCCATTCAGCTTCTCCCCCCCATTTTAGACGCGAGGAGAAGGGAGGAAGGATGGGTTCCCCCCCTTTTTGGTTTTATGAACGTCCCTATTATTTCCCAAAAAAAGAGGTGGATCTCTCGACTCAGTAGAGAGAGCCCCCTCCTCAGCTCGCGCCGGTTTCTCCCTCTCTGTCGCGCGCGCTCACCATACCCCGGAGTCAGAATATGAAGTTTGAACATGTCAGTGCGAAAACATATAGAGCAGTAAGAGGACCCTCCCCTTATGACATGGTGCAGGTTTTGGCCAGTCTCCACCCCTTCTCATATTAAAGCCTTAAACTTAAGGGTGCATAATGGTGAGGGGTCAGGGGCGTTAACTATATGTGCAGACGCAGCAGATGCACGAAGGCCAAACAAGCAGGGGGTCCCATACCGAGGCAGGCATAAGAGCCTATGTTCACACGGAGGGGAAAAGTGGCCTGGATGAGATTTTTGGTTTGACTGTTCTCACTGAATCTTGCTCTATACGGCTCAACAAAATCACCCGGTTATCACATACAGTTCATGTTTTTAATGGTGTATGAATGATGAAGTGCTAGAGCAACTGTCACTAACTTCCTGGCCATTTTTTGTTAATATTTGCATTTGTAAAGGCAGCACTTAGCCTCAAACATCTCCAGAAACCAAACCTAACCTCAGTTATCAAGCCGTTATAATTGCTGTATAGAGTCAGATACAATTCTGCTAGTTTCACTCGCTCAGTCACAGTTCGAATTCTGTGAACTCAGCAGCCAAAGCCTCTCAGATCTCTCCTCTGATTGGACAAAAAAGGATGGGATACTAGAAAATAGATTCTGTGGTTTCTTCTTTGTCTATTTCTTCATCTTTCCTTACGGGCTATTCCTTTACAGGGTCACCACAGCAAATCATCTGCAGTCTAGTTTTATGCCGGATTCACTTCCTCACGCATCTCTCCCCCTTTATCCAGGCTTGGCAACGGCCCAAAGAGTACACTGCGGCTTGTAACACTCTGTGCCTGGATTTGATCTCACTACTCTTTAAAAATTCTACATCAAAAGTCCTGGTCCATGTACTGTTGGAATTTGGTAATTGCTGCAAAAATAGTTGTTTGAGCACATATATCTGAAATCCAATAGCATACTTTCACATGTGTGGAGCTATTACACCTGCTTTTTTCATGATCAAAAGTTAAGTTATGC
The DNA here is from genome assembly GCA_020698575.1 of Bostrychus sinensis. Taxonomy (NCBI): domain Eukaryota; kingdom Metazoa; phylum Chordata; class Actinopteri; order Gobiiformes; family Eleotridae; genus Bostrychus; species Bostrychus sinensis. Next base: position 31,436,709 of record CM036247.1, on the reverse strand, counting down.
TTCTAAACTGGGAAATTTGTTCATTGCTTTAAACCCAGATTATACCAAATATCACTGCGACAACCTGTAAGGAAATGTGGGCAGCCGTTCAGCAATGCCCAGTGTACACAGTTCACTCCAGGTCTTAATCAGTGTGTTAGTTATGGACTGGAGGATTACCCTGAACATAATTTTAAGGTTGGTGGGGAAACCATAGAACCAAGAAAAAAAAAAAAAAAACACTTGTTGAAGGAAGGCATACAAGCTATACACACTTGCACACTTGGGATGAGGTGATAGTGCTAACCACTTTCCTGTCATGCTGCTGCAGCTAATCTCACAAGATATAGGTGATTTTAGACAGTTTTGCTTCACTAGTCACAACTACTATTATTTGGTCATTTTAGTGTCTTTCTCATTGTCCCCTATAGTGGCAATAATAAAAGTATATAGCGCTTTTCTAGACACTCAGTCGCTTTATAATTTGGTGCATTATTCATTCTCTCCTCAGTTGGTCTCAGTGGTGGTGAGCTACTTTTGTAGTCACAGCTGCCTTGGGGCAGACTGACAGAAGCATGGCTGCCAATCTACACCCATGGCCCCTCCGACCACCACCAAACACACAACACACAATCACAAACACATTGCCCAAGGACTCAATGACAGCATGCAATGCTGGTAGTGGGGATCGAACTGCCAACCTTTGGGTTAGGCATCTCTACTGACTGAACTACTGCCACTACGGAGGGTATCCATAAGCTCTAGTCAACAACTGTTCAGTACCAAGATAGTCTTGTTTAAAATCAAACATGTCCAAGCCCTGACAAAGGATTTTCTAAATCTTGGTTACTATTATTGGATTGAAGGTCATTGTATGTATGTGTATAAGTAAGCACATTTAATACATTTGGTTTTATCAAGCAATTCTCATTGCTTTTGGGAGAGACTCTAAGACATTTTATTATACTATGTTCTAGCAACAAAAAAATTTTTTACATTTTGTATTCAGAATAGAACCCTGATCCCTTTCTTTCACAGGTTTTCACTACAAATAAGCATGAGTACTCTGTCACAAATACAAGGTTTAAAAAGAAGTCATCTTCTGCATATGGTTTTTAAAGTTGAAGACATTTCACCTCTTATCTGAGGCATTGTCAGTTCTGAAAGGCTTGGGTCATTATGAATCATTTGAACCCGAACTCCCGCAGCCTTTCATTCTCTCCTTGCTGCATAAAACTCAGCTCTTTTACCAGTTTAAAAAACGTCCAGATGGATTATTTTTAACCCTTATATTTGTGATTCAGATTTAGATCTGGATGATAGAGTTTCCACGATAGTACTTATATTTACGTTGGATGCTCTCTCCATTTATCCAGGCTTGGTACCAACGCAATTTTTTGCATTTTTAAAAGCCAAGAATAGATCTAAAGTCAGTCCTACAAGTGCACAATGTAAATGTAGTTTCTGAAAACTTCTGGGTGTAACAGTGAAATAAATTGATGTATTGTACATCATTTTACACAAAGCATCCTCAAACAAGTGGCTTTTTTAGAGAGCACCAATTTCTTATAGCTTTATTATTAGCTTATTCCATATATATGGTAGACAGAAATAAGCAACAGCTATGGACTCAAGGTAGTAAAGAATATAATGAGCTATTGCTATAAAAACATGATAAACCTGTCTTTGGTTTCATCCCACTGTTTTATACAGACTTGATCAGATATTTCCATTGAACCAAGTCATGTATTTCAAAATTTCTAACTAAAATGTCCTTGCTATTTGATGCTAGCTAATGTCGTCCATCTTGAAAGCTCCACAGTTGATCCCATAATGAGCTGTAATGGACAACGTGCCTTCTCTACTGTAGCTCTTTTTTTACAAATCAAGTGGGATTATAAAAGTTTCGTGTAATCTCGTCAGGTTACTAGTATTCGTTTGACACAAAGCCCCCCCTCCTCCCCCTTTTTTCTCCCCGAAATCCAGTCCGCGGCCTCCTCCACTCCACTCATGCAGCCCGCGTGGATCAAGAGCTCCACATCCACCATGTTCTCCCCTCATTGTTGCCTTTCTTTGATAGCCAACAGTCCAGGAATGTGACCGCGGAGGCTGAAGACCGTGCAAATCAGCTTTTACTGTCCCCCGAGCCGGCAGACAAGAGCGCCGGGCCGGGGGTAGAGAAGAAGGGGGTCTGGGTCGCCCCATTATCATAATAATCACATCGTGGGGATAAAACTCTCCTTTGAATAAATTAGTGCTTCAATAGGAGGCGCGACTGCCAAAGAGACAACTTTGTCAGCCCCCCGGTTCGTGGTCGGTGGGAGGGGTGGGAAGGGTTCGGAGGGTTTGCGGAGGGGTCTAAATGCGCTACTGTTCGAGCTGATGCCTGGATACGGGCTGAGGGCAGAGAGAGGAAGAGGAGGAAGGCAGGGCTCGTGAGCTCTGTGTGCAAAGGGGGCTGAGAAGTGGGCACAAAGACAGATTAGACACCCCTCCCATGTGTGTGGGGCGAGGCCGGCGGACGGTGAGAACCGGGCTGGTGTACGCCATGGCCAGGACTTAGGGAGACATAACTTGATGGTAGAAAGAATTATGTTTACACTGGAATAGTTTGATATGGGTAAGGTTGGTTCAGCACACTTTTAGAGGGGTTTCTATTGTCCAAAACGATGTTCCTTGAGTCAGGTGTACACTACACGATTGAAAGATTACTAATCGTGGGAATAATCGTCCATCGTAGCTCAAAAACACACAGTGTAACAAGCGGTTGTTTACAATTTTATGCATTCCACGTCGTGCAGTGTGCTTTCTATAAATCTTTTAAGACTACAAAAATGGTGAGGTGTATATCTGGCTTAGGAGCTGGAGCTAAACACTACTGCAGGGGTAGTCAACAGGCGGCCCGTGGACCAGAGCATTCCATCCAGCCCCCTGAATATTGTTAAAACAAAAACATTGGGTCTGGAGTAGAGCCCAATTCAATTGATATGTGCTGATAAGAACACTTCTATTTTCACAGGAAAGTGCTTTGGGTTGGTCTAAAGTGTAAGGTTTCCATGCAGTTTGGGCATCTTACTCTGCAGTTCATAGGAAACAGCAAAAATTGCTTCATCTCAGCCTAAAAAGCTCAAAACAGAAATAAAAAAATTTTGCTCTTTTCTCTGGCATAGAACCTTGTAGAACAAAAATTCAAAATGCAGTTTGTAGCTCTCCCTAAGCTCCATTTGCAGAGCAAGTTTGATTGTGATGACCTTATTGGTTTTATCAAAAAACTTCTTTAACTTTTACTGCTTTGACTTTATAGGCTTCTATACAAGTAACAGTCAGCAACATTTTCTAACATTTTTAATGTGATCACTTTAGTCTAAAATAGCAGCCTGGGGTGTACATGCCATATTTATGTAAAAATCATAGCAAACAGACACAAATGACAAATAAAATTGCCAGGCTAGCAATGGAGTGTGTGTGCAGAAGAAAATTAATATATAAAATAAAAAATTTTCCCTTGAAAAAATGTAGTTGAAGACCCCCCACACTACTGTATGTTGACTGGATAACTGAGAAAATCAAAAATGAGAATCAAAAAGGAACACAAAAAGTCTTGTTCTTGTCCATTCTATCAATAAAACAAAAATCCTAAATACTTGTCAATAAATTCAAACAAAGTTAGCTAGCTTTCATTAGCAACAGCTTCCAACTTTAGATTACAGTTTTTGTGCTGTGAACTGAAAACAGTAGACCTGGGGAAATTTCTTCTCTGCATTTGACCCACCCTTCATCCCGGGACAACCTGTCAGGAGTCAGCAGAGTCAGCTTGTGACTCCCTGTAATAAACTCAAGCAAATCTTGTGCCATAAAAGAGTTCCTTCTAATGTGAAAGTTTAAACGTTACAATAAATAAATAAAAACTGTCCATTTTACAAAAAACAGCAGTGGTTTTCATTTGTCAAAAAATGCATACATACAAGGTACATAATGGACATTTTGGTAAACAACTGCAGATGTTTTTGTAAATAGTTTTTTGCTAAACTGCACAGTACCCATCATTTAAAACTGTTCGATTGCAACAGCCAGGTAAGTTGTTCAGGGTCACCGCACCAAGTCCTGCACAAGGATCATTTTGCTCAGGTTTTTACGCCGACTGCCCTTACTGGCTCTTTCTGTTTATCTGAGCTTGGGACTGGCAAAAACTGTGATTAGAGTTTCCACCTCCAGCAATCAAAGACAGGGGCACTAACCAGGTCACTAACTGATAGCCCTCAAAAATGTGTGTAATGTGTGTAAGTGTAAAAATGTAGCAAACACACACATTACAGCAACAACAACCCTGTGTGGCATTTTAATCATTTACTACACTGATCATTTTTATAGTTTATATAAAGTTACAAGCAATTTTTAAAGTAATTCAATGTGATTACTCCAATAAACTGCTATTTTGGGCTTTTACAAATTTTACTGTTACATTCTTGTAGTACTTCACTGTGAACAGTATAATTTTTAACAGTATTGCACAGTATGGTACAGATCAGCTAATAATACAACACACTTATAGGTACAGTTCAATACATTTGCTACACAGCATTATCCAGTGAGCATTTGTTTCCACCCCAAATCTTTTAACAGGGTTCATGTAAAATCTGGAAAAGTCATGGAGTTTAAAAATGTAATTTCCAGTCCCTGAAAAAGTTTGCGAATTTGATATTTTGGTGTAAAATTTAAATTTAAACAGTGTGTGCAGCATTCGGCCACTAGTTCTGTACTAACTTACCAAGTATATTTATTTTTTAATCAGTGGTGAGTAGAATATAAATCATTAAACTTAGTGGAATAATATATTTCAGGGAGGAAGTGCCCAAACAGTTTTTTTGTTTGTTTGTTTGTTTGTTTGTTTGTTTGTTTTCTAAGTGACTATTTCCAATTTTAACAAATTATATTGCACCATAGTATGTTTCTAATGTACCACGTTGGACATTTTGAATACTATTTATTAATGCAAAGTCATTTTTTGGGTCTTGGAAATTTGGTCAAAAGTTTTGGAAGTCAAGGAAAATTCTTGGTAAAAAAAAAAGTGTTTGACAACAACAGCAATCATCTGCAGAGGTGGAAAAAGTGCTCAAAGACTGTTTTCAAGTAAAAGTACTGTTACTTCAAAAAATCTTTCTTTTATTCTTTTCAGCAGTAAACTGTTAGATCCCTAGGTTCTCATATATGTCTTAAACAGAAGAAAATATGCCTACATAGAAAAAAAAGTGTATTTTAAAACCAGTTTAACCTATTCATGTAATTAAAACAATACTTAGGCTACACAAGATGGAAATCACTGCATCAAAAAAAAATAAAAATACTAGTATTCACCTATGTTAGGTCTCCAGGCAGCTATATTGTTTTCATAAAACGTGCTTCTAGCCGTCTACATGCAACAGGTCGTGTGACTCATGTGTTCGTGGAGTTGGCAGGTTCACAGAACACACACGGTCCACCGACACCAACAACAGACGACAGAGTGTGAGGATCAGACTGACAGACTGGAGCGCGGCGGCCATTACCGCTCTGACTGTGTGATCTTAACATGAGCCGCTCCGCACATACACACACACACACACACACACACACACACACACACACACACACACACACACTGTAAAGACAATGGAATATGGCCAAACTACAAAATACTGTTTGTAAATAGTACAGTGCAAAACTCTATTTATATTGTATATCGATATAATTATGTTGAAAAGTATTATGACTTCATTATGGTTTTAGGGTCATAAAAAATGTCATATTTTGTAAACAAAGCCAAGATTTTCAAACAGTGAGCTGGAATGTTGAAGATTCTAAATACTGCTACTCTCACATTGGACGGTTACATTATAGAACTTTAGAGGTCCTCAATTCCTGTTGCTATGTTTGAGTGTATACCTAATTAAATATATAGTAATCCATCATGAGCCAGGAAATTAGTATTTAAATAAATATAACAAAAACATATATTAGATATATTGGACTACATGCAAAAAGATACAATTTATTCTAAATAGGTAAACCTACTTTTTATCTATCTGGTAAATCCCTGTCTATGCATACAACCAAATTCTACATTTATTTAAGCTTATTGTATGTGATACAAGATAATCAAAGGACAGTTAACGTGGAGCCCTGGTCATATTTTCTATGTGAGGAGCATACATAAGCAATAAATCAAATATACATATTTAAAAAAAACTATCATAAATAGGTAGACACTGAAGGTTAAACATTCTGAAAAAAAGTACAACAAAAGTTACATCAACTCTAAAGTGTTTACCATATTTCAGATTAAATCTAAAAGAGGGCAAACAAGTACAATGAATTAAAGGTAATGGAGGTTTGAGGGTCAAAATTCTTTTCTTCACCTGTATATTCCACACATCTAAATTGCAACATACAATAGTCTGTATGTTCTATAAATATGTGATTTTGTAATAGCACATTAAACACAGTACCCAGTGTGGTTCTACACCTTTGTCACCACTAACATTTTCATAATAAATCTTTACCCTAGACAGATAAAAGGTGGAGCAATGACTTACATTTTTGCAATTAAAGGACAGACACCACTCACAGAAGTGTAACCCTTGCCTCGCCTTAAAGGAGAATTTTAAGTGGAGAAACAATAGAAACAAAACACATTTTGTTTTTCAATTTTGAGATTTTGGGCCAGTTTGCTCCCTGAACATGTAAGCTAATGCACTGAAATAAAGAAAATGTCATAATTGCATATTAAGGTGTTAAGTTTATTACATTTAATCAACTTGTGTCCTTAGATTTCAATTGGAAATATTAATTTCAAAGGGCTTTTTCTCAAAATGAGTTTTTCTCACACTCTGTGTCAGTTATCTCCAGTATAGTAGCACATGCAAGCATCAAATTTTCCATTCTTGTTATGAACTATATTTTGAAGGCTCTTACTGAAGCATTTGTTGATATGTAATTCCTATCCTGGTTTATTATAATCCTAAAAGCAAGGCAAAATTCCATTTTTTAAGTATTTTCTAGTTTACTAAAAGACAAAATGACATATCCAAACTCACTAAAAGCCTTTTTATGTAACTTGTTAACAACATGAATTAAGAATTTTAAGCCTGGCTCTTTTCAATATTTAGATTTTTTATTTTTTTTATGTATGCAGATGTGTGCATTTTTACATATATAATGCCTAATTTGCTTATGAAAACATTAACTGACTCAAAACTTGCAATACATGTTTCTCTATCTTTATCTTAGCAATCTACTGGAAAAGTTTCACACTGATATATGTTAGTTTAAAAAAAAAAATTATTCACTTGTGGTGTGTCTCAGCACTTACTGTACATGCAATATGGTAATTTGTTTTCTTAGTAAGCTAAACTCTCATTATTTACATGCATTAATACAGGTCAGTGCACTATAACAGACTATAATTTTAGTGGTGGAAGGATATAGGCGTGCTTAGGTCACGTTCAGAGCCTAACGGAGGTTCCAGCTTTGTTCAGCAAGCGCAGGCCAGTAAATAAAGTCATCTTGGAGCCATATATTCTCTCTCCATAACACACTGACACACCAAAACAACTGTTACTATAGTATAATAAAGCAGTACACAGTTTAGTATTGGAGTGCAGTGAGTTGGACTGCATGTGTGAACTGTTACAAAGAGAGTCTCAGAGCAGAACAATGTCCAGTCTTCAGTGTGTGTGTGTCAGTGGTCCAGGTCCTGAGCAGCATGTCAAACACAGTCTGAAAGAGCCAGACCAGTCCAAACCAGATCTACTCAGACCACACCACAGTCTCTGTTATTTACCCAGAGGACAACTGTGATTTTTGATACCGTTGCCGAATCGAGTGTGCTAGCTTTAGGCAGCCTTCTGTGTCTTATACTAAGTCAACATCTGTCATTGTCCTAATGTTCTGCCAGCTTAAGAAAACTACAGAGGGAATAGATTATATACACATACACTTTACATTGCATATTGAGTTTTCATTGCATCTAAAGAATAAAATCAAGTAAGGCATCATTGATGTGAGAGGTCAGGGGTTCAATTCCCATGCATATAAGCCAATCACAATATGTACCAGCCTTGAGTCCAGATATATTGGAGAAAGTTACGTTATCTGTGTGGGTGTGCCACTGTGTCAGACTAATGCATCCTGCCTAAAGCCCATAGTTGCCAGGATAGGCTCTAGCCAATTGTGATCCCTAATTGAACTAAGCTGAAGATAAAAAACCTAACTGCCAGTAACAGTGATACATAAAGAGACTGTAAACCTAAATGCATCATTACACTCACAAGATTCATGACTGCATCAGTATACAGTGTGCAAGAGTGGCTGCAATGCAAAGAATGGCTTTTTAAAGTATTTATATAAGCTGATTTTCTGTCATGACAACAAACACATTTTCCAATTTTTATTTAACAGCTTATACAGCATACATAGTGGACATGGCACATTGTAGGTGCAATACATTAATCTTACTTTAGAACAGTCATGTGGTCAGTTTGACCTCTCCTGCCGATTGCATGTACAATAACTCTGTTTTAGGGCTGCATGATATGGAGAAAACATGCAATATTGGATAACTGTGTTGAAAATTGTGATAACGATATTAATGCGATATTTGAAAATAGAGCCTACTTTTCAAACATAGTAAGTTAAATTCACTACATTTCACAAAAATGTAAGTTCCTGTATTTACAGTCAAAACAGTGACAAAATCAAAACTTAACACAGACTAAACCAGGAATAAAACAAGGCTAAGCTGTGACTAAATTACCACTAAAACTGGACTTTTTAAACATTTTTATTTAGTCACAACACATGTTGTTTTAAGGTTCTGGTGGAAAATTATTCTTCAGTGTAAATCTCTGTCAGATGGAAGACTACAGCGTTATTGCGTTATATTTAGATTCTTGTGATACGGATATTGCTTTGCTGATAACGATAATTTTGCGATATATTGTGCGGCCCTACTCTGTTTGAATAAAAACCTGATGTCTCTCAGTCAATGACTTTACCTAAAAGTGTTACTATCTTATGCCTTTTAATAATAATGCATTAGTCTTATACAGCGCTTTTCTAGACACTCAAAGTCGCTTTACAATTTGGTGCATTGTTCATTCACTCCTCAGTCACACTCGGTGGTGGAAGCGTGGCTGCCATTGTGCACCGACCACCACAAAGACACAATCACACTGACACATTCACACAGGCAAGGTGGGTGAAGTGTCTTGGCCAAGGACACAACGGCGGCGGGGCTTGAACTGCTAGCCGTGGGGTTATCAGGCAAACGTCTCTACCAATGGAACTACTGCTGCCCTTTTGGAACAAAAGTCACAGAAAAAAAAGTGTTTTTATCCAGACTAAGCATAAGCTAAACTAAACAAAGTAATTTTGACCTTCATTACTGGTAACACAAAAAGATATTTATAGCCATGTGAAGTATATCATATAGCCAGTCAGACACACAACTCAAAGCAGTCAAATTGTGCATCGACTGCTAGTGGCCTTTGTGTAGTCAGTGTATTGTCATGATCTTCAGTGTGAGTAAGCTATGTGGAGGAACCTACAGCAGAATAGGCGTTTTTTTTGTAAATATATCTTGTAAATATTTTTTTGATTACATGCCTATTTCTCATGAGAGCAAAGTGCTGTTAATCTTGTAATGTTCAGTGTTTATGCTCAGTGTATTTTTTTAGCAGTTTGACAGCATCTTTTATTACATGGATGCATAGATTTGTCCATTGATAGTTTAATTAAAGTGAATTTATATTGTTATGATGCAAAATAAAAAAAACTAATGTGGAAATGATCATACAATTCTGATGTTATTTTATCCATTTTACATGCTATTTTGGGGAAATATTCAAGTAACAGACTTCTAATTTGCAATTATTAAGCCTGCCGTGGAGGTCAAAATGACTTCACTGCAATTTTAGGAAGTACTTCATTGTTAGCTGTTCTAGTGCTCGTGTGTTATGTTAACTATTAAAATTTTTTGAGTTAATTTCACCACCACAACTCTGCACCACATTTGCACAACAGGACATCATAGTATTTTATATATTAAGCTTTCTAATTAACATCTAGGACAATGCTGTGTGGAACATATCCATCTGTAACACTGCTATAATGTGGATGGATTGGAAGGAAGCAGGAGGGAAACCCAGCACTTGGAAATCTTCAACCATACACTGATTCTAACAGTTTAATGGCCACCATTACTTTAACTTCTCCCCTAACTTCTCCTTAGAACAAAAGTGGTGGCATGTTTATGGTGGAATCAGTCCTATTCCACATCTGTGAACTTTTCGAGAGTCACACCAGTAAGTCCAGTCTAGACCCTGGTTCGGTCCCAGTCTAGACCCGGTCTGGTCCCAGTTGACGTGCTCTGAAACTCAAACCTTGTGTCTTTTGTCCCTCTGAATGTGCACATATTGTTGCAGCTCGGTGGGGGCCACACAACCAGACAGACCCCCCTCCCTCCTCCTCCTTCCCCTGCTCCCATGTCACTTACACCGCTGCTAATACCACGTTGTTGTCAAGCTAACAACAAGTGTTTTAAAGCCGCTGTCGGGCTGCACCTCACTCTTATTCTGTCCCATACAAAACTGACCTGAGCTAGGAGAGGCGTTCAGTAGCACTAAACAAGCAGAGTGACATGAAGTCCAGTGTTTAGAGTAATCTTCACACATTTTTTTTTTTTTTTTAACTTTACAGAGACACATTCTGGGTCACTTTATCGCAGGTTAGCTTGTTTTTGAACATGTTTTGGCGCATAATGTAAATTTATAAAAGTGAGAGTGTGTCATTTTTGCACCGGAGACAGTCATATGGTCACTCTACTGCTGTCGACTCAGACTAAAGTGAGAAATCTAGCTAACTGAGCTAATTGAGCTGTTAACTGCCCCCCAAAAAACTGCATACCCCAACTTTAACCAAAAAAGTCATCCATGTTGTTTTAAAATCCTAATGAATAGGTAGAACCCTTTTTCTGAAAACTTAATTTTTTACGTCATTAATTTGGCGGAGGGTTTTTGTGAATTTTCGAAAACCAAAATATTGCCTACACTAACTTTAATCTTGTTTCATACAATGCAAAAATTACATAAACTTTCGCTCCCAAAGCTTTAGTTGAATTACTTAAATGTTCATTCATTTCTTTCTTCTTTTGCCAGTGTTTCCTGTTAGGGTGCACAGGTGTCTGGAGCATATCTCAGCAGCTATGGGCCTTAGGCAGGGCACACTCTGGACAGTGGCCACTTAGTTACAGGGCTGACAGACATCCATTCTCTCTAAAAAAAAAAAAAAAAACTCACTAAAAAGTGGATTAAAAAAGCCTATCACAACTTTTAACTCATTTTAAAGTAACCAGTTTTGTTTTAAATGATGATTGGCTATAGCACCATTTATGAAAACTGTTACTAAGAGTTACTGGGAATCTTTCAACTCAGTAAGCCACCTACTCGAGCTCTAATCTATGAGAAGGTTTGATTTAGAATGTATTTGACATTCAGTTTGTCGCTCTCATCTCTTCTTCTATACATTACATTTTTGCTCTGGTATCCTTATGCACAGTGCCACAGAACTAGAGCCAGCTCCTCTGTAGCCATCAATCTACACTGCTATGATGGCGGGTGCATATATTCATCATTCACTTATCTAGCAGCAGGATCACATCCTCAGCCTTCACTTCAACACACTGTCAATTTATATATGCCAGAGATCCAGTCGCTAATAACTACATAAAAGGTGTATTGTGCAAATGGCTGAAGTATAAAGTTGAACAAATGGAACACATCAGTAAAAACCTTATGGAAACATAACCTGGCAAAAGCCAGATTGCGATAACGTTAGCAAAGAGTAACATTTTTCCGCGCTGCCATGTTGATAACAAGTATCACTATAAGTGCTTGTTGCTGTCAGCAAACATAAAACCTGCCCACTCACGGCAATACTGCCACACTATGCCAAACGGATCGCTACTGGCCCGGTCCCAAACTGATCAACAGGAGTAGGACAAGATGGATTTCATGAGTCTGTGAACTCACAAATTTCACGACAATCCAGCTTGCTGTGCAAGGTAATATTTTCGGTTTATAAATATGTGTATTCATCATTCATTTTGTTCAATCTTTAATGAAGCTAATCTTGAATGAAGTCATGGTACAAAGGAATAATCTTTGTATATAGCCATCTGATTGGCCATAGTTTCCTATCCGTTTATGTGTTAACTGGGCCCAGATTTTTCTTTCTAGGATCCGCAGCTCATGCAGAGGCCATTTTCTCTCTTGCAGACTTCCTAGACTGAGTTATAGTGACAAACTATTGTTACGTTGACATACAAAATTACATACTCCATCTTTAATTTTGAAAATTGTTGAATTTGGCGGGTTACTGTTCAATTTATTTTATATGCTTGGCAAATCTACCAAAGTATGAAATCAGAGCGTAAGACCCACGTATGGGGTCCAACTCAAAAGGTTTGAGGCTAAAATTGCATACCCCAGCTTTAATCAGCATGACTAGGTTCCTGTAGCTTTTAACTAAGGATCCCAAAAGTATTAAGTTTTTTTTAAACAAATACAACAATGAACAGGGTTAACTGAGAAAGCATTTGCCGCCAAAAACGCCTACCCCAGCTTTAACATATGGAAATTGGCAATGCAAGTGTTTAATGCTTGTCAACAGAAAACAGCACTGAACTTGAACTGAATTATGACCAAAGATTAACATGATTTGTTCTGCATATTGGAATTGCCTATAGCAGCTTTATCCTTAATTATGGGTGATTTATTGTTTTCAAGATTAGTGTCAGAGCAGATCAGTTAGAATCATTTCAGTGACAGTGGCTCAGGAGGTAAAGTGGTCATTCTATAACTGGAAGGTTGGCAGTTTGAATCCTGCTCTCCCTATTGCATACTGTCGTTGGGCAAGACACTTTCCCCACATTGCCTGTATGAATGTGTTAGTGTGATTGTTTGTTTGATGGTTGTCGGAGAGGCTGTAGGCACAAAATGGTAGCCACCTCTCTGTCAGTCTGCCCCAGGGCAGCTGTGGCTACAGAAGTAGCTCACCGCCACTGAGTGTGACTGAAGAGTGAATGAACAATGAACTAATGCAAAGCAACTTTGAGTGTCAAGAAAAGCACTATATAAGACTGATACATAATTATTACAATCTCCTTGCTATTGTAAATGTATTTACATCCCAAAACTGCATACTCCAGTGTAAAAAAAAAATCTAAACTATGGCTAATGTAGAAGCTTAATGCAAGTGTGTTCATTTTTCAGCCTCCATCCTACTTTTATGTTGTGCCAGTAACATTTCCTTGAAATTTTGTCAATGAGTAATGATCCAACTTTGCCCAAACCATTGTAAAAGATGAATGTATCAAAAACCACTTACTCTATGAATCTATTAATACTGTGGGTGTAATCTTTTTTTTGTTTGTTTGTTTGTTTGTTTGTTTGTGTTTTTTTGTTTTGTTTCGTTTTAAGTTTTCCAAATTCCTAATTTTCATTCATTCATTTTATATACTCTAGCTCTGTTTAATATTAAAAAAAAATGCCTACCCCTGCTTTAGTATAGAATGTGTTTTTGATTTAGTGCAGGGGGATTTGGGGAGGTGTCATTCATGATCACGCAGTGCCACTTTGCATTGTATATCATTCCTTTTAGGTTGAACCATGGGACAATAACCATTTCCACCAGCATATGGTAAAAGATTATTACTGGAGTGCGGTTTTTACAAAATTTGCCTATACCATCTTTAATATGCTGTATTTTAAATATGGGGCTTATGTGTTTGTATGTTTGGTGTATTGATTCTTATGACATTTTCACGTTTACTCTACATTATGGATATTCTCCTCATAACCATTGCCTACCCCATCTTTAATGAAGTCCGGGCTTTATTCAGGAGTGTCATTCATTTTTTCTCAACATGCTTTTTACGCGCTGCCACTTTGCATATCCATCCCCACATTCCCCCCACGTCGTGCCACGGAGCCACAGGCGTGCGCAAGACCACACTCACCTTCAAGTTCGTCTCTCTCTGCCTTCTCCAGCCGGGCTTTACTGCGGCGCGCGGAGAGCACAGAAAGAGGGGCACGTCTTTTGTCCTGGTTGGCACACATAACCGCGGCCTGCGTGCACGTCCTTTTCTCCCGCGCTCTCAAATTGACAGAAAGCCTTTTAGGATTCCATTCCGATGAACGCCTCGAAATAACGCAACCGTCCGCTTTTGTTTTCGCGCAAAAAAAGAGGGAACGAGGGGGGGAAAGAAAGGCATCCTGTAAAGCACGCAGAAACAAAAAAACATGGCGGAGTGAAAAATCTCCCACGCCACAGTCATTACGCGTGCAATTAGAAAGTCATTTGCATAAATGCTAATGAGGCAGAAATGCATGTCCGCGCTGGAGGGAAACGAGGGAGCGCTGCTCTCTTTCTTCTGCGTGACTTTGAACGCGCTGATGGATGCTCTCACGCATGTTACAGGCCCAAAAAAGGCTCCAGAGCCACAGGGTTTCAAACCATAAATCCTAGCTCCAAATTTAAACATTACGTAGTATTTCTTAAGCTGCATTTACACGTTTGGAAAGAGGAGAATTCTGTGCTTTTAAGAGTCCCTCACCGTGGCTGACGTTCAGCTCTAATGACAGTAATGAGCTGTGATGTGACTGAAGCGCCTGTACACCGTGTACCTCGCTCAAATGAGCCACAATTACTGCTTTCTAATAATTAATACCTCACTACAACCGTTTACAGCCATATTAATAAAACAGAATAAACACTGCAAAACATTTTCTGCTATTATTTTATCACAAGGCCCCTGTTGCAAGTCACCCAAACGCTAAGGACTGGCAGACTGGGAGGCGGGTTATCGTACTTATAAAAATGCCATAGACTATATATGCTTAAAATAAAGAGAGACTGCTTTTTTTTTTTTTTTTTTTTTTATTATTATTATTATTATTATTATTATTATTATTATTATTGTAATTGGCTATTTTGTATAGATGAGAAGCATAGGCGACTTCCTATTACAGTCAAGTACAATCAAAGCCATTCCATAAAGTTGTCATGAACACTGGCTGCATTGCCGCGTAAGTAGCAGGCTGTATTTCATTAAGGCAACTTAACCTAAAAGACAGGCTATATTAGGCCTATACCACATAACATAATATGTCTTTTACACTCAGTATATTTAGTGCTGCCTTAAAGACATGGAGAATATCTCAATGCCGCACACTACAACACATTTTACAGGTCTATATGGGCCTATACAAGCATTCAGTATAGCAGGACCATAAAATAAACATCTATTTTCTTTTATAAGGCAATGATCTAAGTCTAAGAGTGTTAAATCAATCGTGCATATACTGTACGTGGTGAAAACCTTAAGGCTGTGCGTACAGACAACAACGATATTGGACTTTAACAACAGACGATCTATGTTTGCCAGCGTCTTAACCACAGATGGATACGGCCTAAAGTAATAATAATGTTGATTCAGTGAATGCCCAAATGGTAAATCCAAAATCTGAATGGGAGTCACGAGGCCTCCGCGTGCAGAATGTACAGACTGTGGCGGTCACTGTCTGCTCGGGGACCGTTTGTTTCTCTGGGCTCAGTTTCTAGGTTCAATTCTAAAAGTCTTAAAACAGAATGAACGTTTATGGCTATGGGGCTAATAGAGCTGTAGGTGAGTCGCACATGCGCAGTGGGGGTCCACCGGGAGCAGGCCGCGTGTGGAGGAATGAATGGAGAAGAGTGTGTACGAGAGACACTGATGTAACGTTAACGCAACAAGTATGCTTGTTTATGCGCAACACTATATATTTGTATTTTTATGAATAATAATATACCATGTTATACATTATTAAAGACAATTAATGTTTAAAAAATTTAATCGCAGATATTCAATGTAAAAAAGGGAGTTATTAAAAGGTGGTAATGAGTCAGTTTTTAAAGTTTTTACACGCTAAAATTACGCATGTTTTTTACGCAGTAATTATTTTCATGTTTAGACATTAATTGTACTGCTGTTTTGAAGATGCAACAATCTTCATACACTGCTTTATCTTATCCAGATTTATAAACAACAAACAAATAAATGTATGCTTGTCACTTTATAAACTATAAACAACGATGTCATCAAATAGCCGAAGAAATCTGTCGAAAAGGCGAAATGAATAAACGCACGGTAAGTCCACTCCAACAGGTCTGTTTCAGGAAATCTTCCTGCCACTAGAAGAATATTGGCACCTGTTCAGCTGGGCCACTACGTCCAATAACAATTTTAAAGAGCTGAGCAATATATAAATGGAATTAAGTGCACCTAAAGCAAAAACTTTTAAGCACAATTTTAAAGGGGATAAAAATAAAACACCACGAAAAAAGCTGATGAAGAGAGGTGTAGACCCTTTCTAATTGTAAAGTGTCATCAGATAACGTTAGTGTGAATTGGCTGAACCGATTTGTATTGATAAGTGCATTTTTATGATCATTTGGAAAGGTCAAGGGTGAGATGACTTAGGCTAAGGCGAAACACTGCAGATGAATAGGGATTTTATTATTATTATTATTATTATTATTATTATTATTATTATTATTATTATTATTATTATTATTTTAAAACTAACAGATATCAATGTAAAACTTTTCCTGTTGATTACTGACAGAAATATAGGGAAAACATTTATTACAAGTGTAGTTAATGTTTATATGCGAATTAGGCATTAGATGTGTAAAAATGCGCAAATTTGCAGACCTCTGTAAACAAAATGTGAATGTTGGATAGAGCCAGGTTTAAAATTCTTTATTCATTTTGTCGACATGTCTAATAAAAAGCTTTTACAGAAAGGATTATGGAGATTTGATTTAGTCTTTCAGTAAATTAGAAAATACTGACAATAGTTTTTTGTTTTTTTAATCAAATTTCGCCTTGTTTAAGAAGTAAAATTCCCAATAAATGAGGATAGAAATTACACATCAACAAATCCCTCTCTAAAAGTCTTCAGAATATAGTTGAGTACAAGGCTGGTGTTTGTAGGTGCTACTGAAGTGGAGAGTCACTCTGAACTCATGTTGAGAAAACAGCCTTTGAAATTAATATTTCCAATAGAAATATATGGATACAAATGACTAATACTATGTATTAAACACCTTAATGTGTCATTTTGACATTTTGTTTAGTTCGTTGATAGTTCCACATGTTTAGGGAGCAAACTGGCTTAAAATTGAAAAAAGACGTCAAAGTGGCATAACATGAGCCTACTTTTGCTTACATTACATACACTGGGCTTTACACACAGCTTTTGTGTCCCATCTGTTGTCACATGATGAGCTGATTCAATAGGATAATGATATTTATATAATAGGCTACATAATATATTTTATATTATTGGCAAAGGCACTGGAACATAAATAGAAACTATCATGCAAGTTTTCAAAGGCCGAATGAAAGTGTAGTCTTAAATAAGTTCGACAGAGGTAAAAGATACTGTTTTGTTGAATATTCATATATTTACGCACGTAAATACGTGATAGATGCGAGACCTAAAAGGTGATTGGTCCATTTGGACTTTTTCCTCCTCGTCATTACTGCAAAAATTTACTGCAAATTTATATTTTCCATGAAAATAAAGTGTAGCTAATGTATCTTTCTATCTCCACAGTTTTGTAATATAGATTAATTATTTTGTTTAACTTAATTACTTATAAATAAAACAGAGGTTAACATTATTTCAGACTTATTTCAGAAAGTTTTTTTCCCCCCAATGTATATGAATACTTGTAGACTAATGTGGAAACTGCTGCACGTAACAGCTAACGAATATAGTAGCTAACATGATGACGAAATTAACCGAATATATTTTTGACATATTTGAATGTCTTTTGTTTTATTAATTTTTATATTTTTCCCAACAAAATAATAATGTAGAATCCCCGTGCAATGTAGACTCCTCCCTGTATTAATAAAAATAAAAAATATATAAGAAATAGAGTCTCTGTCCTAATAATCCTCATATTTTAAGTAGCCTATATCCGTGTAAATAAGCAGAAGTCACGTGTCACCGCTTCCACTGTTAAACGCACCAAGTCTAATGTCTCTGGTTCTAGTGGATTAAACGGCCCCGAAGGGAAAAAAAAAAAAAAACTCATCCAGCACGCATTCACAGTGCACGAGGACCGCACGCACGCGCACTAATGCACGGCGCATTTGCATGTCGTATCCCACGGTGGAAATGACAATGGGGAGCAATTAATATGCGCATAAATTAAAAAGTGAGAGGGGGGCTGCTAAATTCCAGAAACAGGCTACGGTCCAAAAAAAAAAAAAAAAAAAAAGAAAAAAGAAAAAGAAAGAAAAAGCAAATACACGAAAGGAGGCTATGTTCACACGGGGCACGCGCACGAGCACGGAGGGAGAAGAGGAGGATGAAGGGAAGGATGGAAGAATAAGTGAAGAAGCAGAGGATAGAGACGTAAAATTGTATTTTCCGAATTTGTAACATTACGTAATATAAAAAATTAAATAAAAAATTAACGCAAATTGTTCATATTAAAAATCTGTATTTACTTAAATGTGCAGTAGGTAGCCTAAGTTTAAACTGTCCCAGTGATAGAACAACAGTAATAGTATTGTATAGTGCCACATGCCAATATTAATGAGAGTGATATTTTTGAGTATTTAATATGAATCTTTCACCTAACTTAGTCTATGGAAGCCCATCATAGTCAAATTTTATGTCCCACAGTGCAACTTAACCTAAACATTATGTAACTTTATTTACATTAATTACATAAAATATAAGTGAACAGTAATAATAATAATAATAATAATAATAATAATAATAATAATAATAACACAATACTTGTAGTTCTCTATTTCAAACTGGAAGAATGGCCTGTCTTTCATACAGTCCACCCAAAAATTATGTAGTATTTTAGATTTTATTCTTTTATTATATTGTACAAAATATTTCAGACAAATGTAAAAATATTAATATAAAAATTCAAAGAACATAAAATATAATAAATATCAACATATAAAAAAACATAAATATTAGTTTACAGTACATCAGCCCCCATAGACCCACCTCTTTACTAGCACAGCCTAATAAGAGTAGGTTAAGGAAAAGGCATATTAAACTTGACTCCATGTTCAGTAATGATTATAAAAAGATATGTCATTATGTAAGACATGTTCCTGTGCATGTATAGAGTTGTAGCATTCATTCATTCTTCTTTTTATTCCAGTTAGAGGTCAGGAGAGACCGGAGGCTATCCCAGCAACTGAGCCGTCTGCTTATACCCTGGACAGTGGCCAGTTATAGTCGCAGGACTGACACAGAGACATACTCATATTCATTCACTTCTACCTAACACATGCATTGTCTTAGGACGGTGTGAGGACGCTGAAGTATCTGGAGAGGAGCCACAGAAAGACAAAAAGGACGTGCACGTTAAAAATCATTCTTAAACATGCATTTGTTTGAATCTTAGTAGATATCCTCTAATGTTTTCATCTTAAGAATGTAATAAAAAATGCAAAGGGAGACACAAAATTGCAGTCCACCAGAGGACAGCAAGAGAATTCTTTTCCAAAGGATTTTAAAGTAAACTAAACCGAACACAGCCTCTGTCATTTAAACTTAAATCCACTGAACCAGGAGGGCAGAATTTCACCCTGAGCTTGCGGTTCAACCTTTTGCATCCCTATTGAAATGGCTTGTCGGGCTTGGCAAGACCCTCGAGGTCTGACAGTGATCCAGGTCCAAATCTAGATTGTTACAGACATCTATCGACCAATATGGATGATTGTGTCAAGGCAAAATTGAACTAAGGGTAAAATAGGCCTAAAATAAGGCTAAAAGGCTTCCTAAACTGTGTAAACCAGAGCTAGGCTACTAAAACTGAGATTCTGGATTGGCACTACAACATGAGTCAACTAATTTCATGCATTTTAATATGAAATGTTTTATCATTTTCTTTGACCAAACCTCTGTAACTTTAAGTTAAACAAGAACATCATCTGGACCAGATTTGTTTTTAGAAGACGATTTGCCCTTGTCATTTCTACTGATAACTGTATTTTGAGTAGACGCTTATACAGTCCATAAGTTTAATTTTATGAAAGCTTATTTGCTTTGGTGAAATGAAAGATCACATGTGAACAAATGGATCCAAATAGGAGTATGTATATGTTTTTACATGAATAGAAAAGATTTAGGTTGCAGGATACTTGCTAATTATTTATTTTTCTACATTTTGCTTCTGTCTTAAATTCTGTTCTTATATTGCACAACTTGCTGGAAATAAATGAAATAATACAAAATACAATACAGTACAGTAACTCTGGTCTCTGTAGATTTAATCCTATTGTTTCTTCCCATCCACCTCCACAACATTAAGAGATCTTTGTGTGCTTTAGCAGAATTTTAGAACGTAGGCTGTGTGTTATTTTGTGATATTTTTAGCATCCACTTTTACAAAGCTTAAGCTGAGTTTATCCAAAGTGAAAACTTGTCATCGTCATCGAAGAATTTAGTAAAACCTTAGAACAGTTGAACAATTTGAAGCCACAGACTCATATCAAAGTCACATGATGCACCAGGCCCAGTTTATGAAATGTGACTGGGGCTGGTCTTGTGCAGCTCGTCATGCTGTTTTAACATCATGAGCTCCAATGGGACGATTACCCCGAGCCAAAGCAGATTAGCGCATCACGGTCCAGCAGAATCACCAGAGTCATGGACAGGCCTTCTAACTCCTATTGTATATGGAACAATATATAGACCTATACATTTTGAATTAAAGATAGAGTGAGTAGAATTTTAAAAAGGTCAATTCCTGTTTATTTTACAGTACAGTGAAAAAAATCTCAGTTGACGTTGTTGTGCAATAAAAGCTATAGATTAGAATGGTTATAGTAATAATGCTCAATTATCAGCGCTATCATGTAGTAGCAATATAATACATTTTAAAGCATAATTGTAAATAACAGCATACAATACACTGATGTAAAGTAATACTGATGTTGTCTTTCTTTCTCCCACTGAGTATTGGGAAATATTTGTCAAGCCTGCTTTAAATTAAACATACTGCCAGCGTGTCGTACAGATGTAACACAATGCCAAAAATTGCATACCCTAGCTTTAATTCTTACATTATTTTAAATTTCAAACATTTAAAGTAATCACACTGTAAAGAAGTGTAATGTAAAACTCTCTTGGTCAGCACTATTTGATTAATGTGTAGGGTGAATTTTTATTTTGTATTTATAAAACATATTTCTCTATTACAATATACAGGAATGAAACAAAAGCACATGAAGTGTTCAAAATTTAGACCCACAGTGTATAATTTGAGGTGAGGACAAAAACCAGCTCCTCATTGTGTTTGCTGGGTATACACTGTCATCTACTGGACAGTCTGAAATCAGTCAGTTTGTGCCATTTATAAAGTTATGTCTCCCTCTAGTGGTAAATCATGTTCAGTGCAATAGGATAAACTGTTGGTACAGTGGATTGAACCTGTACTGAATGTGAGGTTTACACACATTTGTTTCATTTTTAAACTCAATATTTTCAACTAAAACTGTTGACCTGGTCCTGACCTTGCCTCTGTCTCCCCTCATTTTATTGCCAGCTGTTGCAAAATCCAAATTACACATTTTTTCCTAAGATGGTTGAGCAACTTAAACTTTTTAAAAACAAGAAATGTCTTAAGTCGTCTTGGTCTGAATGGGGAAAGTTCCTGTACCAAACAAAATGGACATTTAAATAAATTATGCAATGTATTTTTCTTTGCAGAGAGGGATGTTTCAGGAAGGGCATCCTTAAAAACCTAAAGGCCTTATATATGAATAACTGCACACTGTAGGAGGCCTATGATCTGCTGTTGCGAGAAGAGAAAAAGAAGACATTATCATGATTTTTTTTGTATTGTGTCTAGTATACTCCAGGTGCTATCCAATAAATTAGAATATTATGTAAAAGTGCATTTTTCTCTTGGAGGTTTATTTTAAAAAGTCAGACATATATTTATAGTTTCAGTACATGCTTTCTGATCATTCTGATAATGACAGCTCAAAGTTACAGAAAACCCCAAATTCAGTTATTCACAAAATTAGAATATTGTGGAAAAACTCTAAATGTACTGAAACTTTAAATACACTGAACAAAAATATAAACTCAACTCTTTTGTTTTTGCTCCCATTTTTCATCAGCTGAACTCAAAGCTCTAAGTTTCTATGTACACAAAAGGCCTATTCCTCTTAAATATTGTTCACAAATCTGTCAAAATCTGTGTTAGTGAGCATTCTCCTTTGCTGATATAATCCATCCACCTCATGCTGAAACATGAGGTGATGGTTATAGATGAATGGCACAACAATGGGCCTCAGGATCATTGTCACGATATTTCTATGCATTCAAAATGCCATCAATAAACTGCATCTGTGTTTGTTGTCCATAACATACACCTGTCCATACCTTCACCCTATCGCCACCATGAGCCACCTGATCCACAGCACCGACATCAGCAAACCGCTCACTTACATGATGCCATACACAATGTCTGCTATCTGCCCTGTACAGTGTAAACCAGGACTCATCCGTGAAGAGAACATCTCTCTAAAGTGCAATTGTGAGCATTTGCCACTCAAGTCGGTTACGATGACAAACTGCAGTCAAGTCGAGACCCCAATGAGGACGACGAGCATGCAGATGAGCTTCCCTGAGACGATTTCTGACAGTTTGTGCAGAAATTCTTCAGTTATACAAATCGAGACCAACCACCTGTACGTGTGGCTGGTCCTGGGCTGCTGTGGTTACAAGTGGTCTGCATTTGTGAGGCCGGTTGGATGTACTGCCAAATTCTCTAAAACGCCTTTGGAGATGGCTTATGGTAGAAAAATTAAAATTCAATTCACAAGCAACAGCTCTGGTGGACATTCCTGCAGTCAGCAGCCAACTGCACACGCCCTCGAAACTTGCGACCTCTGTGGCATTGTGCTGTGATAAAACTGCACATTATAGAGCGGCCTTTTCTTGTGGCCAGCCTAAGGCAGACCTGTGCAACATTCATGCTGTCTGACCAGCATCTTGATATACCACACCTGCAAAGTGGATGGATTATGTCGGCAAAGGAGAAATGCTCACTAACAGATTTCGACAGATTTGTGAACAATATTTAAGAGGAATAGGCCTTTTGTGAGAAAAAGTCTTAGATCTTTGAGTTAAGCTGGTGAAAAATGGGAGCAAAAACAAAAGTGTTGCATTTATATTTTTGCTCAGTGTATATGTGTTTGACTTTTTGAACTGAACAACTGAAAAAAAAAGCCCTTTTACATAATATTCTATTGGATAGCATTGATCATCTTCCATCACAGAAGAAGACAAAGAAATGTCATTATTTACCATGGAGGTTAGGTTTTTGCCAAGTTGGTCTGATAATTGGTTTCTATATCGTCTTTTTCAAGCTCAATCTAACAACAGTAACTTAAATTTTTGGTTTAAAACAGAATTATGAAAATGAGTCTGATCTGTGTTATGTTTAAGTTTATGCAAGTTTGTCTTTTTTTTCCCTTTGGGGGATGTGGCTTGGTTAAAATAGTTTAGTATGAGCTATAAATAGGTCTATTTATAGTTCATAGTTATTATAGTTTTTGGTATAGTAAATAATTGTTATTAAGTAAAACAGTAATATAATATGCAAGTACTTTAAAATAAAGTTTACAATGACCATTTTTGACATGTGTTAAATCACATTGTTTTAGCTGGTTAACTTATAAGCTTCAGTACCTTAATTTAAAATTTATGAGAAAACTGATATCTTAGACCTTATATCTTCTAAGTACTTTGAACTTTTACAGGTTTACAGTGAACAAAAACTAAAGGTCACATTTTGATAGACTTTTTCAAGAAAGGTCAGAAATGGGCCAAAGAAAGAAATTTATACTTTTTGGTGCAGCTCTGAATCATCAACTGGACTCCATAAAAGGATTTTTTACCATCGCAAGACAGTGCCAAGTTTGCCTGTCAGGTGTTTAAGCATTACTGGATGGATTTATTATGCCTTGGCAGAGCTTTGTATCACCTTTAAGAAAAATAATGCTTAGTGTCTCTGCCCTTCTTCTGTAGTTTCTCCATTGCTGATTCATATTTCACCCTTTCTCTCTCTGTTCTAAATAACACTTTCGTACTCAGGACAATATTTGGGCCTGGGAACAGTCTGGTCCAACCTGCAGACCCTCAGTTCTTGTCCCCCATTTTCTGATCTGTGGCTGCGCTCCTGATTGCCACACACTTTAAGGCCTAATTGAGGGGTACAGCTGAAGAGGATGAAGAGCAGAGGGGGCGTTTGTTGGTCCCCGGTTGCCGTGGAGACTGGCCGTTGCTAGGTAACGGGATGGATGCTGAGGAAGAGGAGAGCGATGGAGCAGAGGGTCATGGCGAGGGCGAGAGAGGGATGAGAACTAACGCGGATATAGACTGCACAGGGTAAACAATGTGAACAATAGGAGAGCAATGGGAATATAGAAGGAATATATTTTAATTACAAAACTATGGCAGGAATTTGCAGTTTTATTTCACAAAGCAGCAAGAAGGACACATTTCAATGCTAGGTCATCTTGATCAAGTTTTGCAAGGTCACCGGCAAGACCAACTGGTTCTTTTGTACGAGCTGAATGATTATAAGTCTTTCTTTTCTATTCAAACCATTGTTAAATCTGAACCATGCAACATTTGTTATCAAGAAAATGGAGAAGCAGGGAAAACCAAGGCCATGGTAGTAAGGTTGCTCTAGTGGAACAGACATAAAAGACAGTGATGGCAGAGATATAAGCATCTGAACATCTGAACAAAGGAGTGAAGTTTTCCAATAGGTTATATAAGATACAGAAGAAGTAACTGCTCATGGGTCAAACTAAGCTTAGCTGGTAGACATAGGAGACAGTGCTAGAAAGTAAACCTGTCAATAGCTATCTGACAGGCCAAATATGATTAAAATAAGTTTTCATAGTAGCTACATACAAGTCAGGAAAGCAGCAGACTTCGCTATTTTAGTCATATTTTTCTCAACAGAACTCCCTTTTCATTGGACAAGTTTTTGTTGGCCCGCAGATTTTATTCTCAGTTGGCCCAAATTACCATAGTAGTACTTTAACTGTACAGTAAAAAGCTTCCTATGACTGCTTCATGTGACCGACTCTCTTTGCTGTGAAAAGTGGTTGTATAAGCAACTTTTTAAAGGTCCTATATTATATTACAGTGGGGACTGGACAGAGCATAAAATGGCTAATTAGCCTGGCTATCAGCAACATGAGGTAAACAAACAGATAAATTACCTGACTGCTTCGTGACAGCAATTTAAGTGCTGAAATGGTCAGAACGAGTCTGGTGATGGTGTATGGGCTTGAGAAACATGCAGGAGGACTTCCTGGTTTCACGTGTCTACATAGAGCGCTGAGACTGAGCATTTTCAGCTAATAGATGGCATTAGCATATAGAATTACAAATAAGCCTGAATGAAACATAACACTTCTCCAGGTATGTTTTTGAGGTGCAAACAACAACATGGTTTATAGCTCAAAAAAGTCCATTTACTGGCATAATAGCAGCTGTTATGGCTAACTGCATGTGTCACTTTCTCATGAGATCTGAAACTTCATCCCATTCTTGTAAGGCTGGTTTTAGTCAAGATATATCAAGAGAAAGATGCAGGGGGCTTTATTCACCCTGCAACAACTTCTTTAGTCATCAAACTGACTCTAAAGCTGTTTAGTTAAAGAGGCTATGTTATGCAAAATCAATCGACTTTTCTGAGCATGTTATAATGTTGTTTCCTCATCAAAAACATACCTGGAGTTGTGTTTTTGTTTCATTCATGCCTGTTTGAGTAATCCTATATTCTCTTACAGTTTGTGAGAGGCTAAAACGGCTCATTTAACTGGTGTCTGCCTTTCCCCCCGACCACGCCTATCCCCCCTCGCAGTCCTGACCTGTTCAGGAAGCACTGCTATAGCTCATTCCTCCCCCGCAGCAACCAAACAAATCATGTGAACTCCACAAACTTCAAAGTGCTGAAGGGGCATGACAGCAGGCTGGGCAGCAGGGAGAGGGGGCTCTTAAAGTGACAGGGACCTAATCTGAGCCTTTCTCATGACAAGTTTTTTCAAATAATTTTTTTCCAATAATTATTGCGTTTTCTGACCAACTAAATGTAAGATGCTCATCTAGATGTGTCCTAAATTAATTTAAAAGATGCAAAAAAAGCATAATATAGGCATCTGATCTAAGTGTGCTCTGTAAATCGAAATTAACAGCTGCCTAAAAGAAAACATTTTCCATACATATACATTATTTTAATATATAAAACAAGAAATACTAATGCAAAGGTGTCCAAAATTATTTCAAAACCTGAAAAAACATAATATGGGACATTTAAGGGACAGTAGTTAGGAAGGTATTCAGATTCAAGCTCAATCATTGTGCAGTGATGCCACAATATAGCTATTTACCCATCTATCAATCAATCTAATGTAAAATGCACAACAAAATGTTTTAGAAGTTATTGAAAAAAGTATTTCCTTACTGAAAAGTACAATAATAATTTAGGAGGAGGCATGCCCCAAAAAAGCTACAAAGTAAGGGAGTAAAACTAACATGGGAGGAGATTATTAGGCCTGATAAGAAAAGCAAATATATGACAAGAAAAACAGGAGTGCCATGAAGTACATTTAAACAGGCATTGACTGTTTACATCTGTGTGTAGGAAAAGAATATACTGTACAAAGGAAAGTAACCAACTGCTGCTGGGCCCAAATATAAAAGTGTACTTGATAAAATTGCAGTTTGCTGAGGTTTTGCTCTTGGTGTATTAAGAGGTGAGTGTATTACAGAGACTTAGTGGATGTTTGGGTCAGAAACACAGCGACAGTTGCTGCGTGGTTTTGTAGTGTGCACAGATGATCACTAATCCAGAGCAGCTCCCAAATGTGAGCTCACAGCCAGGGTCCAAGTCTGTTTCCAGCTTAAATCAGACATCCAGACAAATAAATGGTTTAAAGTGGGAATATCTGTAGCGTTGGTTGCGTAAAATGTGGCTTAGCTTAGATTTCCAAATAAAAAATATGGTTGGATATTTTGTCATGTGTAAACAGACATTAATCAGTCAATCAATCATCAAGTTTATTCACAAAGTCACATTCACTATATTTGTGAGTCCAAGAACAATGCATCATGACAAATGGACTCCTATGTTAGCCCCAATTTAACCCCTTTTTGAAAATAAAGCCCACACAGGTTTGGACACTGGGGTAACTCTGGACATAATGGATCACTCCATTTAACTTAGAACATGTGAGTGTGTGGCAGTTTACCATCTCTTCCTTACTGAGATAACAGTGAGGTACATTTGCAAAATATAGTGACACCAAAACATAAGATAACATAGCATTAGCTATTAAGGCTGATAAAAAATGTCCAGATAATTTTTTGTCACATAGCCTAGTAGAGAAATTAGGTTAGCTGTTTATGCTTTGCTAATAGCTGTCTAATTACAAACCATTTTAAAACAAATAAAACAGTTGGGACAATATGTAGAATGGATATTTTTGTTTGATTACCATTTAGCTTTTAAAAACATTCCCCTTAAGATTATATGGGGGTGTTCCACAGGGCTCCATCTTGGGACTACTCTTGTTTAATCTTTATACGCTGCAGTAGGCCATTTCATGTATCATAATATAATTATTTAGATCAGTGATGTTCAAGTGGACTTTACAAACGTACAAAAAACTGAATGTATTAATGGAAAAATTATAATGAAAGACAATTGCTCCACTAAATAGAAGTTACTTTCCTTGGAATAACTTTGCTGTACTTCTGCATCTTTTGTCTTATGAAATAGATAATATATGAATATATGCTAGTAAAATCTTTTTGAACAAATTAACAAGAACCAACAACTGCAAATGATGCATAAGCAAAAGATTTTGGTAAATGTAGTAAAATGCAGCTTTAATCTCAGCAATGTTTGATGAATTCAGCTCCAACTTCTCTAACAGCGTATGGATACAAATAAAATCTTACCCTCTATTTACAACCATTTAACCATTTCATACAGTACATGTTCTCTCCATTCCATTGATTTCATCTTTAGACCCTGGTCCACTTCCATCATCAAACACAGAATGAGCATTTATAATTCTCCAATAGCTCTGAACTGGTCTCTGGGCAGATGAGTACAACGGGAACTCTTTTGAAAGCTTAGAAATTACTGTAATTACCACAAAGACATAAATGACCATGTTCAAGTGGAGTCCTCAACATACAAAGAGAAAAAGTGCATTCATAAAAATCATAAATGAAAGATAATTTTTTCCATGAAATGTACTGTATAACTGGAAGCAGAATAACCTTGCTACGTCTTTTCATCTTTTGTTTCCTGCTTAAAAACTTTAAGAATATATGGCCTTTTATATGCTAGTAACAAGCTTTATCCAACCTCTCAAGTCCACAATGAATATTCAAGGTTTATCGTTTTGCATATTAGTGTTTCAATTAGCTTTGAACTAGCTCTTTCATACTTTATACTTCTGTGTTATATTGCTAAATACTATATAATTAAAAGTTTGATCATTACAACACTGCAATAAGTGCATCATAACGGTTTTATTGTGTGCGATTGTAAAGCTTTTAGAACCTATATGCCATGGTTGCCTTAGCCTTGACTTTCAACAATGACATGGGAAAGCTGGAGGAAAAAAGTATTTTATTTGTGTCTGTATCCAACCATTATTTTGTTATTTGAATAGGCTGCAATTGTAAACTGAGCACAAATTGTATGCATGTATGTAAGTTTTTTAGCAACCAATTAGCAATTAACCCATGTTCTATCCATTGACATCAAATTTAATAATGTTGCAATGCTGTTAATTGTATTTATTGTTTCATTATAACTTCAAGTTTGGCTAAATTTGCTTCTGGCATACAGTAAGACAAGGCAAAGTGGTGAACTTTTGACAGCAAGATGGTCCTAGGTTCAATTCCTGGACTGTTTGAGGACTAATTGTGTGGAGTTTGCAGGTTTTCTCTGGGTGCTCCAGTTTTCCCCAATAACCTAAAACATTTTGTGCTGGTGCCAAGCCTGAATAAATGGAGAAGGGCAACCGGCATAAACCTACACAAAATTAAATAATCATGCTAAAAAGGCAGATAATTCATTGTGAGATGGAAAAAGCCGAAAGAAAAATTAGGGGCTTGTAATTTTGTCAGGGCCTTTTTAACTGTCTCTAATTGGAAGAGTGTTGTCAAAATAGAGACAGAGCTTGCAGGATGTAACATGTTTTTGGACATAGTTGAGGTGTGACTGGCGTGTGTGTGTTTTTGTTTGTTGTTGTTTCTTTATTTGCTCAAAAGTAAAATAGTGATAAAATAGTGATAAAGTGATAGAGAGAGGGTTTATTATTTTATATTGTGCTCACCGCCACATGAAGTTTTGTACAAAGGATACATCAGAGATAGGTAGATAGATAGAAAGGATACTAACAGAGATACATCTACTTTTTAAGGTCGTCCTTACATTTGCTTTCTGAAAAATACTAGATCCTCTGAGATTGTATCCCATCTCTCTTGGTTTGAACTTCTCTTGGATACAGTGAGGGAGCATATGGTTATGTGCTTTATACATCACAATTGCAGTGTTAAGGTCAACAAGATCATGTAATTTTAAAGTTTTTAATTTTATAAAAAGAGCATTTGTTGGGGCATAGTAGTCTGCATAATTGACAATTCTAATGGCTTTCTTTTGAAGTAAAAAAATTGATTGAATGTTAGTTTTATAATTATTCCCCCAGATTTCCACACAATAATTAAGGTATGGAAGGATGAGAGAATTATACAATAATTTAAGAGCGTGATGATTTACAGTGTCTAATTTTACACAATACAGCTATAATTTTAGATATTTTTGTCTTAAGTATATTTATATGTAATTTCCAGTTGAGCTTGTCATCTATATTAATTCCTAAAAATTTGGTTGAATACACCCTTTCGATCTCTATACTACCAATTTTTATATGACACTGTGTGATAAAGCCAGGCTAGCCGATGCAGCGGTCAGGAGGAACAGAGAGGCTTACGACCACATTTCAGGTAGCAGACCAAAAGTGTATTTATTTGTTCCCCCGCCACAAAAGTTACAAAAAAAAAGACAAAGACAAAGTTTTTTTAAAAATGCAGAAAAACTGCCAGCCTGCAGCCTCATGTACATGCAGCACCACCCCCTGCTACTGATGGGAGCAGCCTTATATAGTAGGGCCCATCAACTAAACCACTACCATACTCAAGTACAGGTAAGTACTGGTCACAATTATATTACTAAAACACTAAAAACACTACACAATACTACAGTGATAACTACCTTTCAATATACAATCTTTATTAATTTATCAGTGCCTTAAGTTAAAAATTTGTCACAGAAAACTGAAATAAAAACTTAGAACGCCCCTCTTCTCCCTTCCAATTGGTTCAGCCCAGAACCTTCTTAAGGTGCTCCGGCTCCCCGGGGACTCTTTTAGCCGGAACACCCTACAGCACAGGAAGACAGAGGTAAGTATCACATTTTAGAAAAATACATGCAATACTTTACTTTCCCTTTTCTTTCTCCCAGGCCTTATGGCTTTTCAACTAAGAGCGGAAAAAGTTACAAAGCAAATAAACCTTTTACAAAAATAAACTGTGCGCTTGTCTAATTATAAGTAAGGAACTTGCTTCCTTACACACTGTTTATTGATTTTCCTATTTCCAAAAATAATGTATTTTGTTTTATTCAAATTTATCGATAGTTTGTTAACATCAAACCATTTCTTTAGTATTGTAAGTTCTTTTTCAACTGTATCCAAGAGGTGGTCAAGATCTGGTCCAGAGCAGTATAAACTTGTGTCATCAGCAAATAGAATGCAATGCAGATTTTTTAAGACTTTACAGATGTCGTTTATATATATATATATATATACATATACATATATATATATATATATATATATATATATATATATATATATATATATATACAGAGCCTTGGGGAACTCCGTGTATAATACTGCTTTTTTCAGAATTTACATTGTTTATGTGCACGTACTGATCCCTGTTGATTAGGTAACTTTTAAGCCAAGCATATGCGGGACCCCTGACACCATATCCTTTCCATTTTATTCAAAAGTAATGTGTGGTCTATGGTGTTAAAGGCCTTGCTTAAGTCTATGAAAACACCCACTGTATAATCTTTTTTATCAAATGCAGTTGATATCTCCTCCACCATTTCCATCACTGGCATTGAAGTGGATCTATTCGTTCTAAAACCATATTGTTGTTCACTTAATAAACTGTGTTTGTTTATGAAACCATCAAGTCTTTTTACAAATAATTTTTCTAAAATTTTTGAAAATTGTGGCAGTAATGAGATTGGCCTATAATTAGTAAAATGGTGCCTATCTCCGCTTTTAACGATGGGTATAACTTTTGCTGTTTTCATTTTACCTGGGAAGATGCCTGTTAAAAAAGACTGATTACAGCTATATGTAAATGGTACAACTATATAATTTCTTTTACCAATGCCATATCTATATCAAAACAATCAGTTGATCTCTTATTCTTAAAGGTACCTACAATTTTAATTATTTCGTTTTCATATACACTTGATAAGAAAAGCGATTCCACAGTTTTCTGAATGTTTCCTTCATTTAATCCATCAGTATTTGATGGTTGTACAATTTCATTAGCCAGTGCAGGTCCAACATTTACAAAGAATTTATTAAATACATTTGTTATTTCCTCAATTTTACTCATAGTTTGATTATTTTCTATAAAATAATTTGGGTATTGCTTCTTTTCTGTCCCATACATAATTATGCCATTTAGTACTTCCCGAGTTCTTTGAATGTTATACTTATGTTGTTCTAGTAAGTTACAATAGTATGATTTTTTGCTGTTTTTAATTATTTTTGTTAAATTATTTTTATATATTTTATACCTGTATTCAGTTTCTTTGGTTCTATGTTTCATATATATTCTATAGAGATGATTTTTCTTTTTACAAGCTTTTGCTATACTTTTTGTAATCCATGGCTTTTCTTGTCTAGAAAAGCCATGGATTTTTGAAGTAGTGTTTACTAATTGGACAGTGCTTATCATATAATTGCATTATTTTATTCAGGAAGGCATCATAGGCCTTGTCTGGATCTTCAGTTGCATAGACCTCATCCCAGGTCTGTGCACATAGGTCAATTTTGAATGCAGCCATGGCCGCAGGTGTTCGATTTGATATGTTATTTGATAGCATATACTGTAGCTTTTGAACCTATGCTCTCATCTGCCTTGACATTGATTGAATTTACATTTGTCAAGAGGAGCTTTGAGGACAGACGGCATGATGAAAAAATAGCTTAAGTTAATTTCAGCATTGTCGGAGTCTTTTCCTTAGCCAGTATATGTTTTGTTAATTGAATTGGGTGCAAGGACAATATAAAACTAAGTACAATTTGTATGTATGGTTGCAAGCTTGTGTTCAGACTTGCCCATTTTGGTCTGCATAATTCAACTTTGGTGCATTTCCTGGTAAAATTTGGTTTGCTTGTGAAAGTGACAATCCAGCACAGGTGCTTGAAATAGGAGATCTCAGTGTACTTTTGCCCTGAAATAGAATGTGAAAATGAAAATAGTGGTAATTTTTATTAGATTCTATGTGGAGTTACACAGGGATCCATCTTGGGACCCCTCTTATTCATTTATCAATATGATCATGTGAAGAGAACACACACTTCGTCATGGCACCTGTTGGTGTATCAGCCATTTAGTGAACATTTTGTTGCCAAAGTTGATGTGTTAGAAGCAGGAAAAATGGCTTGACAAGTTACTGTTAGAAGTAGCAGTATAGTCTTCCAATATATTTCTTATTCTCAATATTCCATATTGAAAATTCTAATGCAGCACTAAACTGCTCTTGAAAATTGATATAATCTAATTCATTTATGTCATATTTGTACCACATTTTCATATTATTTTCTCCTTTAGCAGGCCTTAAATTCTGCTTTTAGCCTGACTGCTCTGAGTTGCATTACAAACACACTCTCTCTGTCTCTCTGTATTCTCCATCAACCATTCAATCAAAATGCGTTTCCACTCGATTGCATAAGTACATGTAATTTTGTGTTCTCCAACCGCTGTGCCCCCGTGACCTCCTGAACACATTAGCAGCGTACTAAATCTTGGAGAGCACTGTGAGCTGAATATTCCAGCCCAAACGCAGAGCTCAGGGTTATTGAGTTCTTGTTTATATCTGGGAAGCGTACCAGTCATAACTAGCCGGGCTTATTGTTCATCTCTGCAAACAAGAGCTAAGGCAATAAAGCAGCGCTCGGCCTGTATTCAGACAGCCGTGAGATTTAGGGGATGTACTGTCATTGAAAGAACATTATTGGAGAATGACGTGCTTACTAATGAATGGGCTACAATGATACTTTCTTTAAAGTAGCCAAACACATTGTTAATAATGTAATATAAACGCAAAAAATCTCTGTAAGGTTGCTGTGATTCCATTTAAATCCTGGGAAAACATTAAATACTGTAATATGTTTATAGTCTGGAGTAAGTTAGCTGTGATACTGTAGGTCTTGATACAGACAGCCAATCACTGTTCAGATTGGGGTTGTTATGTTACTTTTTTGTGAGTACGCTGTTTACAGTTTACATGAGTGCAGAGCGGCTCAAAGCAGTTCTTCAGCTTCTTCAAAAGATTGCAGATTGGGCAAATCGCGTTGTTTTCTAAAGAGCCCCTGTGTTGAGTCATTAACATGTGAAGTGCAAGTCCAAGCCCCCCCCACCCCCCACACACACACAAAAAAATATATATATATAATTATAATAATAATATATTTATATAATTATATAAAATATTCTCCATAATTCTATGTCTGAGTATTCTCAAGTCCTATTTTATCTGACTGGGCTGCAAAACAAAAAACTCAAGCCCAAGTGGAGTCGCTGCGGTCATACCCACTCACCTGTCTGGATGAAGCCTCCCCCACTGCATCCTTACAGACTTGAACTCTATTAGCAAATGGACTATACCCATCCTGGACACATCTACAGCCTGTCCGTCCTGGGAGTGGATCTGCCCTTCATGTGGTTCTCACTGAGATATCTGTTTTTTCCCATGGCAGTTTTTTTCTTTTGGTTTTGTTTTGTTTTAGTTTCTCGTTACCGAGAAGGAGGGTCTAAGGAGAGGGGATGTCCTGGGACTGTCTATTTGCCTGTTTGATTGTGTGTTTGTTTATGTCTATTCATGTAAAGCCCTTTGAGGCAACTCTTGCTGTGATTGGGCTATATAAATAAAATTTTAGTGAATTGAGGTTTAAGCTTGAGCCGAGCCACAAGTCTCAAAAATTTGCCCAGTGACTTGAGTCAGATTCCAGGACATGAGTTTTGCCTTCTGGAATATGTTGCATGCATATATAAAAAATGAAAAGTCCCCTCATTACATTTGACTAATTAAACAAAAGTGCAAAAATCTCTTTAAAAATGAATGCAATGTAAAACCTGTCCACTGATTTCATAGTGTACAGCTCATGGATATATTTTTCTAGAGAAATTATAGCTTATTCAAACTCCCTTTTGTTTACACAGCCAAATGACAAGTGTTCTTACAGGGGGCACCAATTTGCAGTTATTGATTGCTCTACAGTAAAATAAACACGCCATTGTTTTCGTGCAAATGAGCTTTTAACTAATCACCAAATTCCCCTTTTCACACTGAAATAATGGCCTCTTGCTCTGATTATCACAGAGGGATCAGTAGTTTCCTGTTTGTGAGACTCTGAAGCTTGTTTGTTGTGATTTTTTCCCGTGGCATCTCGCTGACCCCGGGCCCAGAGCCTGACCGTCAGACTGCCCCGCTGTTTGACAGGACAGGCCTGAGAGAGAAAGAGAGAAAGAGATGTAGGGGGCGCCCATCTGACTGCAGCCACTATCCTCTGAAAAACCCCATCCCATAAGCCTCTTATGTAAAGCATAAAACACAGTGTAATCCCTGTGTCGCTCCCTCTGTCAGCCCTGAGTCTGAGCCGCTGGCCAAGCACTCCTTCTAGATACTATGGGTGGGTTTTGTAGCTACACTTTAGAGTAATTTTTGAGGAAAATTTTTTATGTTCTGTAAATGAGTAAAAGTATGGATAGTATGTTCATCTTGCAATCAAAATGTCCTGAGTTCAAGCCAGGTTTAGGCACATACAGTTGCACTCAGAGTAAATCAACCGTGCAGTAATTCCAAGCACACGTCCAGGTCAGGTAGCAGCCCGGAGGCCATCAAACATCACCAAGCAGGAGGCTTTGGTGTGTGGGAAGTGGGCAGGGATTTCAGTCAAAAGGTGTGGGAAGCTTGTTAGCAGTTGTTGGGGATGTTTGTTGAAAGTTGTAGAGGTAGAGAGATGTTCCACAGAGTACTGAAGCCAAGGGGTAAATACTGCCCATGGGCACGAGTCAGAGGAGGCACATGTTTCATTTAAACTTTAAAGTTGGTTCAGCTTCTGTTGCTTCTGTGGCCTATGAAAGTGTTTTGTTGTTAAGTTGTTTTTTGTCATTTATTCTCATTGTCTCTTGACAAAAGACATCACATTTTCCATTTATTTTCATGGGTTATGTAATTTTGGATGTCTGTAATTCAATTATAAATATCCACAAAATGGGCATCTGTTCCGGATGCCTCCTGGACGCCTCCCTGGGGAGGTGTTCGGGGCATGTCCCACTGGGAGGAGGCCCCGGGGAGGACCTAGGACACGCTGGAGGGACTACGTCTCTCGGCTGGCCTGGAAACGCCTTGGGGTTCCTCCAGAGGAGCTGGAGGAAGTGTCCGGGGAGAGGGATGTCTGGGTGTCCCTGCTTAGACTGCTGCCTCCGCGACCCGGCCCTGGATAAAGCGGAAGAAGAGAGAGAGATATCCACAAAATATAAAATGTGGATATTTACAACAAAATTATGACAATCCATAATTCCAGTTTGAGATATGTATATTTTTGCCTAGTCAAAACTCTGTTTGGTGATATTGGTTACATTTGAGTAGACAGAACTAATGTTAAAGATATTGCCAATTTGAGATATTGCTAAAAAGTTTTGCTTAAAGATATCTGAATCTTAATATTAGATATCTAAAGCTACAATATGACTATTCATAATTACAGTTACAGATATCTTTAGTTTAATTATGATTTGTCAAAAGTGCTTTGCAAGATATCTATAAAATTGTTTTGAAAACAAATATCTTTAATTAAGCAGAGATTAAGCTATCTTTAATCGCAATTATGACTGGTCAAAATTAACTCGTAGACATCTTAAACTGGAATTATGGATAGTCCTAATTTTGTTGTAGTTATCTACATTTATACAGATACAATATCTTTAAACCCAGTTCTGCCTGGTCATTTTTTTACCAAGATCTGCTGATATCATTTAAGATATGTGATGAGTTGAATGTAAATTTCAGTGATGTCACTGTAGATATCTGTAACTCTGTTTTGACGAGTCAAAATGGAATTTCAGATATCACTAACTATTAATGTGACTAGTCATAATGGAATTAGAGATATCTAACTGTCATTTTTACTCATCCAAATATAATTATAACTAGTCAAAATGATGTTAGTAATATCCGTATTTTTTTATTACAGATAGGAAAGTTTAACTTTTAAATGTTAAATGGGCTTGCCATAGTAGTAGTAGTGGTGGTAGTATTAACAGTAGTGGTTGCAATAGTAGTAGTAATATCAGCAGTCATAATTGTGTAGCCTGCCTTTACATCTACTAGAAATAATCTTTGTAACTAATTTTACTTGAGAACAGACTGGAGTACTTCTTCCACCTTTAACTTCCTAGTTATATCTTATTCATGCATTTTCTTTCACCAAAGTACTTATTTGTCCAGCATTTGGGCAGTGTTTAATGGCCTAGTTACATCAGTACTACATCTATTGGCCTATGGATCTATGATGACTGCATAAGCAAATATTTACCACAACCAAACTAAAACGTTGCTGTGGTGGCTTGTACAGACTTTTTGTGTCTTTAGAATGTTATATTAAATAAAGAACAACCCACTTTTGCCTTGTCCCAGCTTAATGCATTTTATACTCACGTCAAGACTGGGACAACCTCATATATAAATCTTATAACCTATAGGAAATAAAGCTATTTATTTATGGTTTGGATGAGTTTATTCCTTTGTCAACAGTGTCATGTCATATAAGTATGTCTTTGTGACAATCTCTGCAATTCTCCCAAGTGTTTGGTGTAACCCAAGGTAATACACAAGGCCCTTCTAGAAGCTCTGCCTGCAGGCTAAGTGTGTTGTGCAGATTTATTGTATTGAAAGTACATGAAGCAACTAGATATAAATGCATTAAGATTTTTCAGTTGTGAATTGCTGGGCTATATATATTATATACAGTGGGGCAAAAAAGTATTTAGTCAGCCACCAATTGTGCAAGTTCTCCCACTTAAAAAGATGAGAGGTCTGTAATTTTCATCATAGGTATACCTCAACTATGAGAGACAAAATGAGAAAAGAAAAGAAATCCAGAAAATCACATTGTCTGTTTTTTAAAGAATTTATTTGCAAATTATGGTGGAAAATAAGTATTTGGTCAATAACAAAAGTTCATTTCAATACTTTGTTATATACCCTTTGTTGGCAATGACAGAGGTCAAACGTTTTCTGTAAGTCTTCACAAGGTTTTCACAAACTGTTGCTGGTATTTTGGCCCATTCCTCCATGCAGATCTCCTCTAGAGCAGTGATGGTTTGGGGCGGTCGCTGGGCAACACAGACTTTCAACTCCCTCCAAAGATTTTCTATGGGGTTGAGATCTGGAGACTGGCTAGGCCACTCCAGGACCTTGAAATGCTTCTTACGAAGCCACTCCTTCGTTACCCGGGCAGTGTGTTTGGGATCATTGTCATGCTGAAAGACCCAGCCACGTTTCATCTTCAATGCCCTTGCTGATGGAAGGAGGTTTTCACTCAAAATCTGACGATACTTGGCCCCATTCATTCTTTCCTTTACACGGATCAGTCGTCCTGGTCCCTTTGCTGAAAAACAACCCCAAAGCATGATGTTCCCACCCCCATGCTTTACAGTAGGTATGGTGTTCTTTGGATGCAACTCAGCATTCTTTCTCCTCCAAACACGACGAGTAGAGTTTTTACCAAAAAGGTCTATTTTGGTTTCATCTGACCATATGACTTTCTCCCAATCCTCTTCTGGATCATCCAAATGCTCTCTAGCAAACTTCAGAGGGGCCTGGCAGCGTAGTGTGTTACTGATGGTAGCCTTTGTTACTTTGGTCCCAGCTCTCTGCAGGTCATTCACTAGGTCCCCCTGTGTGGTTCTGGGATTTTTGCTCACCGTTCTTGTGATCATTTTGACCCCACGGGGTGAGATCTTGCGGGGAGCCCCAGATCGAGGGAGATTATCAGTGGTCTTGTATGTCTTCCATTTCCTAATAATTGCTCCCACAGTTGATTTCTTCACACCAAGCTGCTTACCTATTGCAGATTCAGTCTTCCCAGCCTGGTGCAGGTCTACAGTTTTGTTTCTGGTGTCCTTTGACAGCTCTTTGGTCTTGGCCATAGTGGAGTTTGGAGTGGGACTGTTTGAGGTTGTGGACAGGTGTCTTTTATATAGATAACCAGTTCAAACAGGTGCCATTAATACAGGTAACGAGTGGAGGACAGAGGAGCCTCTTACAGAAGAAGTTACAGCTCTGTGAGAGACACAAATCTTGCTTGTTTGTAGGTGACCAAATACTTATTTTCCACCATAATTTGCAAATAAATTCTTTAAAAATCAGACAGTGTGATTTTCTGGATTTTTTTTTTTCTCATTTTGTCTCTCATAGTTGAGGTATACCTATGATGAAAATTACAGACCTCTCTCATCTTTTTAAGTGGGAGAACTTGCACAATTGGTGGCTGACTAAATACTTTTTTGCCCCACTGTATTATACTTATATACTTTTTGTTTCATTCATATCTTGACCTTACTTGACCCATAACTTACAACATGCGTATTCTGGTTTACTAGTTTTATTATTTATTTATTTATTCTTCAAAATGTCACATGCATTATAAGAAATAAATAAAAAAATAACAAACTAAAACTAAATCTAAACCTAAAATGTGTGGCATGATAATGGGAATGATATTTGCATAAATATGACAAGACCCGTGTCACATTAGGCTCAATAAGTTTTTTATTGATAATTACTCTATTGACGTATAATAATGAACTAATTAGCCATAGTTTAACTGAGTACGTCTCCACAAATGCTTCTAATTATAATTGGAAAACATTTTAATTGATGTCCCTCAGTTGTCTGTCATTGAAATGCCACTCAAGCACTCATTACAAACATCATGTTCATCCGCAAATGTTACATAAAGTAGACTGACAAGCTCAAAACATGTGCACCTCAGTCTTTAGATAATTAACATGTAGTCAGTAGTGACAAATAACCATTTAGATATAAAATAACCGTATATGTATATCAGTCAACTTACTGTGTGAAGGTAAAAACAATTTTATGTGTCTTATGCAGTAGCATAATGTGGTAATGAGGGGCACCAATGCAGATTTTCAGAAAGCACATTTAGTCTATATGTCGATATAACATTTCAAGTCATAAAAAGTGCACTGCAATTTCTTAAAGTCTTCTAATACTTTCTTTAAAGTAAATGTGTGAGTGCCAACACTTCAAAAAAAAAAAATAAAAAAAATAAAATAAACATAACTAAACTTTTAAACATTATTTTAGAAAGAATTATGCATAACAAACTTAAAAAAACAAAACAAAACAAAACAAAAAAAAAACAACTTCTAATCAAATGAAAAGCCTGTTCCTTAAATGTAATTCATAGCTCAGACCGAAAATACCACACACAAAAAGTGACTATAATTAAGGACTCTCAATAGGGGCCTCTCATATCCTGGGCCCTGCCTGATGGTACGCCCCTGGTCTTATGTAGGTCTAAGTTTGCAACTTTGTAAAAGCCTATTAGCAAGTGATTGGTGCTAGCTAGTAGTGTACAGGACCATACACGGGATTTTAGAAATACTGAGGTCCTAGTTTAGACTTTGTTTAGTCCTTGCTTTGACTTGGTTTAGTCCTGTTTTTTTTCTTGAATAAGTCCTGGTTTAGACTTTTTTTTTGTCCTGGTTTAGCCCTATATAGTCCGCATTTAGTCCTGATAGTCCTGATTTAGAACTGGTTTAGTCCTTGTTTAGACCTGGTTTAGTCCTTGTTTAGACCTGGTTTAGTCCTTGTTTAGACCTGGTTTAGATCTTGTTTAGTCCTGGTTTAGTCTTTGTTTAGACTTGACTTCTTTTTTTTTTTTTTAAGACCTGGATTAGTCCTGGTTTGGTCCTGGTTTATTCCTTATTTAGATCTGGTTCAGTCTAATAATAAAAAAATACCGAGGTCCAGACCTTTGTGACCTCTATGGTGCGTACGGCCATAATAGGGTATTTACAAGATAAATAGGATTTGTGATATTTTGCGCTGAAAATGCTTTAAATTAGCATCAGCTTTTCAAGCAGAGGGTATTTTATGTAAAATGTAAAATAATCTATACTCCTAACTTTTGCTGCCGCTTATAAAATACGGAAATTGAGACTAGACGGAGTTTAATAAAATCCCATTAGAAACCCACTGAAAGTCCAGCCTCAAAACATAACAAGCGGAAGGATATCAAATCTTAACACACGAGGTCGCCCTCAGCCCTTCCTACTCTGCCGCGCGCCTTCCGCCAGCTCCGCGTGGCCGCCGTGATTGGTCGAAGCCACGAAGACAAGCGCGCTGATTGGCCGTGCGGCTGTCAGTCTCCAAAGCAGTGCCACTCATGCTCAGGATAGATTAGGCACCATTTGCCATAACTAAATAGTTACCCTTGTACATGAAGTAGGGGAGATTTTTTTTTTTAATTGGTTGCCCACCGCTTTCGGCGTAGAGCTCCTGTACGTCCTCCGTCCCCCCCCCCCCGACGTGCACTCCGAATGCCTTTTTTGAAGTGCTTTTGAGCGTCCCGTCTTCATTAAAACAGATGTGGATACGCCGCTCGGGTAAGTCAGTCTTGTTTTAACTAGCTTGTGTCATATTTTGATTTTTTTTTCGCTTTCTTTTCCCTTGTTTTGCGAGCTGTGGCAACTGGGTTTAAGCGCCGTGGTGCTGGATAAACTGCGTGTTAAATCCGGAGTTGGAAGCGTGTAGTGTGGCGCTTGTGACAACTCCAAGGAAGCGAAGGAAGGAAGGATTATGTGTTCGGCGTAAAAAGAAAACAAAACATCCCGTCTCCCTGTGTTTTTGTGTCTTGTAGTTTGCCAAGTTCCACCGCTGCTCCTGCTCTCCACACTCATTGCTCCCCCACCTCTCTCTTGTAAATAAAGCTCGCAGCCCCGGTATCAGGAATAACAGTCCATTAGGAAACTGTCAGGAACGATTTACGACAAGTGTCATCCAGCTTTTTGACGCGATTTCTCTTCATTTGGGCTAATGGATTGAGCCGGAGAGAAAAGCGCGTTTAGGTTATTGCTAACTTTTATCGGCGCTATCAATTTTGTTATAACTGACAGCTTTACATCGTAGCCAAAGTGGGTAACACTGTTTGCCTAAGGAAGATGTTATGGGTCAAAGTGTGTGTGTGTGTGTGTTATTTTTTTATTTATTTATTTTTTTTAGTTTTTCTGCTTTAAATCTTAATATCTTCATCTCTTGATAGTTCAGCATTTGGTAAATGCGATGCCATTGATGCTTTTTGCATAGATATTTTATTCCAGTAGCTTCCAGGCTGTTTAATGCTAACTTATAGGGCTGCAGAAAGCTAAGCCTGAATAAAAAGCAGTCATGTGATGGCCAAATACAATAGATAATTACTGTGCATTACATACCTGCTCTGCCAGTAGTTTTAACAACCTTAATACTTGTTATTGCAGACAGTGTTTTGACTGGCACTAAAGCTGTCAACATCATTTCCACAAGAAGTCTTTTTGCTCTGAGAAAATTAGCAAAACCATATCTTTTTTTTTTTTTTTTGCTTCTTATCCTTAGGATTGGATACTGTTCAGATTTTTTTGCCAGTACTTAAACAATACCTGTTTTTTGATATCGGTACCTGAGCAATACTTTTTCTGATACCTATGGTGCGCTAATTCATCTTCTGCAGGCACAGTAATACTGAATAAAAGATCAATATTTGGAGCAAAATTCTTAGCTGCAAGTTAAAACCAGTAGGTTTTATGATTTATTCTGTGTTATACTTATTTGATTCATACATGCAAAGGAACATTAAAGGTCTCACTAGGTATTGAAACTTGGTATTGATTTTTTTTTTTTTTTTTTTTTTTTTTTGGATACCAGTAGCATTGTAACTTTTCTTTTCACAAATATGATACCACAAAGTTATCATTTAACAGTATCCAGCACTACTTACCATTAAGGCAACAGTTATATTATCAATATTGATAATCCATATCTGGCAAATGTTGTATTGAATATTTTATTCCCTACAGTCGTTTCTAGTATGGGTTAATGCTAACTTCTAGGATTGCGTATGCCAGAAGTATAAAAAAACAGTAAAAAACAGTAAAACAAAATAGTGAATTGAAGTTTTGGAAGCCTTATTGTTATTACAATGGTTACATTTGTCAGCATTATTTTCACAAGGAAAACTCGATCCATCTTATACCATTTATCCAGGGCCAGCTCGTGGAGGCAACAGTCTAAGAAAAGATGCCCAGACTTCCCTTGCCCCAGACTCTTCCTCCAGCACTGCTGGTTTAATCCCAAGGAGCACTCTCATTTGTCCAATTGTGTCTTTTTAGCCAAACCATACCACCAATTTCATTTGCTTAGTAAGACATTAAGTAATTGTAGTCAGTATTGTCAATACTCAATATTTATAATATTAATTACTTAATATTTGTAATATTTCATTATTAGGTAAATGGCTTTCCTGTTAGTGAGGGAGTTTATGCTCTACCTTTGGTGCAGGAGTTTTACATCCAGACTTAAAACCTATTTATTCATATTGGCTTTTAACACAATGCTGTGGCATTTTATTGATTTTGTATTCTATATTATAGTCTTTTATTTATTTAGATTTTTTTTTTAGGATTTTATTGACTTTACTTTGATTTTATTGGAAAGTTCTTTGGTCACTTTGTGTGTTTTAAAAGGCTATATAAATAAATGTTGATTGATTGGTTGACCAGGGGTTGGTTAATTCTTTGATGTGGAGCCAAAAACTTCAGCCACAAATTGTGTCGGTCCCAAGCCTGGATAAATGGGGAGGGTTGCATCAGAAAACTATCAATGTGTGTAATTCAGTGTGGCAATTCTTGCAAGAATGGGAGCAACCAAAACTTTGTATTAATGTATTGTATTGGATAGTTTGGATACTACAGTAGTTGCTAGTGCTGGTTCACACTGGTACTGTTTTTGTAGCTTTTGGGGTTGAAAGCTGAAATAAAAAGACTAAAAAGCATCACACGTTGATTACAAACTCTTGTAAATTCTTTCTGTGTAATGCATCCGTGCTCTAATAGTAGTGTTGATGTTATTAGTTGTTATAAAAGTGAGTTTTTGCAAGCCCTGAAGTGGTCAGCATTGCTGCCTAAGGGAAAACAGTTATTGTCCAAACCATATCAGTTACTCTCCCTCATATCTTTAAGCTATCGTGTCTGCGGGATATTTTATGTCTCTTTCACGAGCCCATTTCCTACAATTGTGCTCTCATTGCCGTGTGTAATTGCTTTTCTCCCGGGAGAGTGTGCCATCAAACTTCTAATTTCCTCCTCCAACCCGGAAACCATTTTGCTCGTCGTGGATGCAGCCCTCTAATGATGGCATCAATAAACCAGAATCAAGCTCCCCCCTTGTCAAACAAGCTCATGGAATTTTTGCAGTGAAAAATGTTGCTTTCTGATACTTTTTTCTTCCCCCTTACATTCAGCATAGGTTCTGTAGCAATCTTTTGGAGCCAGGTGATGGGAATTCAGAGAGAGAAGCAAGACAATGAGAAAACGTCTCAGGAGGACAGTGTCATATGTCAGGCCGAAGG
Organism: Bostrychus sinensis; assembly: GCA_020698575.1. Classification (NCBI taxonomy): domain Eukaryota; kingdom Metazoa; phylum Chordata; class Actinopteri; order Gobiiformes; family Eleotridae; genus Bostrychus; species Bostrychus sinensis. Next base: position 31,392,539 of record CM036247.1, on the reverse strand, counting down.
AAATGTTATCTATTACATCATTATCCAGCGCATAAGGAACAGCAGCGCCTGCAGGTGATGTCCGGTTGGTGATGGGCAGAATGCTGGCACAAGCTCGCAAGGGACAGGCAGGATAGAGGTACTCAAGAGGACCATTTAGTGTCCCAGAGCAGGTTGGTAGGTGAGGTGAGTTTGCAGTAGGACATCACTAAATGAGCCCTTTTTGAATGTAGCATGGATTTAGGAGTGCCCTATTGCAAAAATTAGCTTATATGCAGTCTATAATATGATCTATTTCAGTTGTTTTCTCTTTAAGTGTTTTTAGTTCTGGCTGTTTTAAGATGACAACAGTGGCTTGCTCCTGCACTGTTTCTAAAGTGGACTAATAATTTCAACACTTAAATTGCCGTCACTACGAAGCAGTCAGCTCATTTATCTGTTAGCTTCATGTTGTTAATATCCTTGCTAATTTGCCATTTTATTATACTCTGCTTAAAGAGTGTTCTGTTCCCAACTTTATTCACGTGTGAACTAAAAAGGAGAAGATAATGAGGCAGTAGTGTCTATTGAAGGCTTCAGTCAGAGAAAGACCTCAGTTATAATGTTATAAGAGCACAGAGCTGCTCTTATAACAGCTTCAAATAAGACGTTTTCTATACATATGCATTATTTTTAAGTTATAGAATGTAAAATACTAATGCAAAGATGTCCGTAAGTATTTCAAAAAGCATAATATGACCACGGTAACTACCTTGAAACTTGCAAAAGCTGCTGTATTAAGATAGATTGGAATGAAAATTAGACTGGATTTTGACTTGACTTAGGTTTATCTGTTTCGTGACCTCAGTGGTGACTTTGCATTTTTTTTTTTTTTTTTTTTTTGCCTAATTGCTGCTTTAAAAATTATAGTTTTGTGAAGTGTCAAAGAGTTTATTGCAATATCATCCGTTTTTATACAACAAAGCTAGTAATGTGATACCAGGATAACTAATGGGATAGGCTCCAGTCACCAGCAACAATAGTAACAAATGAGGAAAAAAGAAGTGAAATCTATGCGAGAAAGAGTGTATTATTATGCTTGCTTGCTTAAAAGTACTGTATTTAGGCACTACTTTTAAACAAGTTTATTTTCTAGTTCTAAAATCAAATCAGAATGCTTTCATGAAAGATTAAAATGTTCATCTAAGGAGTGTTGTTGATGTTGCCAATTACATCTTCCCTCATGTAATTTGCCTTACTTCAGAACTCAACATCTTCTTGCGACCTGCCATTAAACTTATCAGCGCATGGATAACAAGTGATTTGTTATGAGATGTTACCACGGAGACCACACGATTATGTCAGAACTCTGTCTTCTAACGAGCGTGGTTGGAAACTTGGCTGACAAATACAAATAAATGCCATTTTTCTGATGTTATCTACAGGACTGCATACAAGACGCATCTTATTTTCTCTTTCTGGCTGTGAAAAACTGTCATCCCAGTTCTACTGTATCCACTTGAACAGAATTGACTTTCTTGCTCATAATCTCCAAATAGCTCTCCTTTTCACTTTACTCGCTCAACTCAAATCCCCCGGAACTCCTAGTGACACCTAATCCGTAAATTGGACAAATAAATGTGACTGGACTTGTTCAGTGAATAAAGGCTTAAGCTTCAGATAACGTATGGGCTCAGCTACAGTAATGGACTTTTGTGTCCTTGAGAACCGTGACTGCAGGCTGTATGGTCACCGACCTAACGCCAGAACTCGACAGCCTGCCCATTCTATTAACAATCTTCACAACTCTTCAGGATTTAGCCGTACTGTACCGTCTTTTTACAGTCAAACATTTGGGGTGATTGTTTTTTTGTTTTTTTGAGGGATGAGAGCTACTTCTCTTTCTTCCCTTGCCCTAATTTGAGGAAACAATTATTCTCTCCTGCTGAATTGCAAGCACAGAGTCAGCTGCTCCTTTCCTCAGACATCACCAACACTGTCAGTCTTGTTGGAGGATGGAAGTGGCCGAATATGTCTAAGTGATTGGTCTGATGTGCAGTATGGTGAAAAATTGGGCCCTATACATGTCATAGCATTATTTAGAAATAAATCTCAAATGAGCTTCAAATTTTGTTTTTAAAAATATAGTTTAAATTCTCATCTGTCTTTACTTTGAATGCAGAAAACAGCTTGTGTTTAATGCAATGTAGGATAATTCAGTGTTATATTTTAAGTGCTGTGAAATGTAAACCCTCATAATACGACTGTTTTTCACAATAACAATAGTAATCTTTAGTTTTGCTATAATACAGTCAGTGCAGTTACAGGTGGGAAATTCAAATGATTTCTTTATTTGACTAGATTTGGAGAAGGCGTGTCATAGTTTGAATTAAGTTATATTATATAGTAGTTGATCTAAGCTCATACTGCTGGCTAACTTGTTTCTCAATTTTTATTTTTTTTTTATTCTGATTTGACATAAAATGATACATGGACCGAAAATGTCATGGCTCATCTTAAGTACATTTTAGGACTTCCTTGCTTAATTGTAAACCTGGGATTTGCTCTAAATTTAACCAGCACCCAATCTTTTACCAATCAATTTGTTTGTTGGCAAGGCTGAGTATTGATTGAGTTAAATCACTGTGGTGGACATGGCTACTAAAAGAGAAGAAAAAGACTACATTGTGGGGAAGCTCAAGTCATTCCTGTTAGCTAGTACTAAGTTCACCATTAAAAGCATATGAATTTGATCCATTTGTGAGCTGCAGTAGTAACTGCTGTGTGTGGGGCACAGTCTTGTGTCACTTGATTGATTTGGCTGTTTACCTTGTCCACTCTCACTCTGTAGCTTTGACTGGTGTTGGACATGTGTTTTCAGAGCACTATGCAGAATCTGGAAATGTCTCTGAAATGCTTTTTTGAAATCCTTGCAAACTGTATGTTTACATGCAAAGAAAATATTGTCCGATTTATAACCAGTTTTAAACTGCATATAAATGTCTTACTCAGATGTTACTCCAGAGAGCAGTCATTTTACTTTCTCTAAATTGCTCTAACACAACTGGATAAGGCAGTACATTGTTAAATTATTGTTGTGTGTGCAGTAAATGGTGTACTGTGACTAAGGTCAGAAAAGTGTTCAGCAGCACACAATAATCAAGCGAACAACTGACCAGTGTTTAGAGGAATACCGGCACATTTTATGACCATTAAGAGGCCCTTTCGCACTGTAGGAACCTTTTGCATTTCCTATAACCTTTGTCAGGAACTATCCCTTTTTGTTGCGCATTGGCACGTAGGAACTGGGGACTGGGGCCACAGTTCCTGTAACCCTTTTACTCCTTTCTTCGAGCAGGGACTTTCCAGTTGGCCTAGGGACTATTCAGTGACGTAGTTACGTAGCTAGAGACATAGTACATGTACATTGCCATTTATTGGACACTCACCTAAAATATTAACTCATAACACACCCATAAGCCGCTAATTTTAAAGCTTGTTAGACTCAGCCCTCATATTTTTGGTCCAAGGCAAGGCACTCCACTTTTCTTTTTACAGTCACGCAATAAAGTAGTACAACTAACGCTGGATCCATTGTTACATCGCTCCCCAAGCCTGGACGCTAAACAGCACACTTGCCACTCCATTATGATAATTCCTGCAATAAAAGTCTGGCTGTCTTCAGTCTTTATGCTAGTAGTTTGTTTTGAATTGTTGTGGTTGCCATATCCGCTTCATATCGCAATTTTGAGCCTGGTTATTTCGGTTATTCTCTGTTGTTTTTCATAATCTGAGGTCCCATGCATTTGTGACAATGATTTATTTACAACTCTCCAGCAAACACAAGTAACAATCTGACTGAATGCGTTGTGTGTGTTGTATGTCTCTGGTGCGGTTTTCTGAAGGACTGCGATTCACACCGAGTGCATTGCGTGTGCGGCACGTCTCCGACCAGAGCCAGCTGGGAGACCACAAGTTCACGAGAGTGGAGTGAGTTTATGCTGGAAGTTATGAGTTCACGCAATAATAACCATGTATACAGAGAACTGCAGGTATAAAGTATGGTTGCCTCTGACCACGATCTCTTGTTCATTTAGAGAGTATTTGGCGATTTAACCACGGTTGAAGCCCAAAAGTCACAGAAATATATTTAAAGTATAAATACTTTAATTTTACTCAGGTTTAATGCTGCCCGATGTCGTCTGTGACCCCGTGTCCTCAGTTAAGACATAATGTTTATAGCGATGTGAGCGAGAGGCTGCACAAGTGTTTTTATTTTGAAATTTACTGGATCCTCTTCACTGGACCTGGGTCTGACTTCCTGTCTGGCTCGATCTGCTCTGTTCAACTTTATACCTGACGGATCCGGCAAAAATAGACCTGATACGTATTTCTAACGGAGCACCGGACACGGAGACGTATTGCAACGCAGCCAGTGTGAAGTCATGCATTGACCTGCATTGCGTCTATTTCTTGTGGGAGTCGTACGGGACACGCAACGGATTCAGTGTGAATTGGGCTTTAGCCAGTAACTGCACAGTATGAAGTACTAGCTGGGGTAAAATAACATTTGATTAGCTGGGGGAAAATGGCCGTTTACTGGTCGAAAAAAGGGGGAGAACCCTGTGATATTTGTTAAAACCATGGATACCGAGTAAATGAACAGTTTATTATTTACATTTAGTGCTACTGGTAAATACTGAGACCACATTAGCCTTAACAGAACAGCAGTTTTGTTCTCTCTCATGTAAACTCAAACAAAGTTAGAAAGCTGCTACAGATTGACTGAGCTATGTCTGAGTATGCCTTGCATGTAAACATGATGTATACTAATATGCCCCTGGTTAACTTGTAGGTCAGTTATTTGGATTTCTCCTCTGATATTAAAAGGTAAAAAAAATGCAGTCTAAGAGCAGAGCATTGGCTTTCTTCTCCTGCGTTCTGTTACACTAACCGCTGTGTTGAGGCCAAGTCTTGTGTCACTTGATTGATCCGGCTGTTTACCTCATCCACTCTCTCACAGCAGAGCTGACTGGTGTTGGACATGTGTTTTCCGAATGCTCGCATGACCTGTGCTCCTGACCCGCAGCAGTTGAAAAACACCTCTTGTTGTAAGTCAGGTTAGACGAGCGTGCCCCATTCAGCGCTGTCAAAGTGAAAGACTCGCAGCACCCGCCACGCTCCCGTCTAAAAGAATCGAGCTCCGGAGCTGAAAGGAGCAATTACTACCTGCGCCGGTCGTATTGCTCCGTGGCCTCTTTTATGCGCCGATTCCAGGGCAGATTTTGTGCTCGGCTGTTCCCACGCTGAGAGAGGAGAACAGGAAGAACTCAGGCGCACAGCAGGCCTCAGCCTTCTGCTATTATGGCTCTGATTCAATCATGCTTTAGCCTGGCACATTGGAGAGGCAGGAGAAGAAAACGTCTCGCTGGCCTCTCCGTTAATGGAACTTAAAGCCAGAGGTGTTTTTGTACCGAGAGCAGACCATCAGGCACTTAATGTGGGGAAGTGGCAGCGGCGAGCCTCACCTCACAATCTACCCCCCACCCCCCCTACTGTGATTTTAAAATGGCCACCCTCCTGTGCTTCATCTGGAGCTGGCTGCCACAGGAGCACCATGCTGAGGCAAGGAACCAGAGAGAATAGAGCTCTGACTGGCTCTGGCAAGGCAACATGTGTTTGCTGTGGCTTCGACATAGTGTGGCAGGTTAGAAATCAGCTGGTTTTTACTCTGCTTACATGGTATTTATTTCAGGTCTGGTGCGGGCCTGTTTGAGTATAAACCAAATTAAAGCTCTTTTTATGCTCATTCTGTGGTATTGGTGGCAATTTCTCCCTGCAATTTTCCATCAGCAATTCACATGCTTAACAGGTGATGCAGAAACAGGGGGAGCACTTTACTCTTACAGGGCATCCAGGCCAAATCAACTGCTGTGATGTACTGTATATTATGAAGCTCTTTTTACAGTGGTGCAAAAATCAAACATTTCATCATTTTCAGAAAAACATGAACTCAAGATTAAATAGCACATGGCCAATTAGCATAAATGCAGCCTATATTTTTAAACAGAACCATGCAACTTTGTTTATATCTGCTAGGTGCAGTTTCCCCTAGATTTCTTAGTGAAGTATTATTGTAAAAACTAAAAAACAAACAAACAAACAAAAAAAAACAGCCCCTAGCATTTTATTTGTATCCATACAAAGGTTTCTTTTGTCTTTTGGCCTCTATGTCATGACAAACATCGAAGAAATAAAACCATTGTTGGCTTGTTGTTATGGGACTAACTAAAAAGTGCTGTTTTCTCTTGAGAGCTACACTTCAGGGACATTGGGTCAGTAATCCCATTCTTACAAGGCTGATTTTTCATCAAGATACGCAAGGGTGGAGGTGAAGGATGCTTCATTAACTCTACAACTCAAGCCATCCAACTGACTCCAAAACTGTTTATGAAAAGGTAAAAAACAAAAAAGTTGCATAGTTTGCCTTTAAATAATTTGCACAACATGTGACCTTGTCTATCTTCACAATGCATGAGACAAAAGCCAATAATTTTGTTGATGGGTTAGTATCTGCTATATCCCTATCTTGCAATGATACTCCATCAAGAGCTAGACAGTGTTTCAGATCCACACCAAAAACAAGTTATTTCTGAAGTGTCCTAAAAAGATGTGATTGAAATTTGACATTTTGAGCTATCTTACTAACAGACTCAAGAATGAAACAACCAACAAATCAATGCACATGAAAACCGCATAGGTCATAATGTAGTCATACAAGCTCTAGTTTGGAGTTTGATGTGGAATAAATCTAACATATTTTATTGCATCAGTTGGAAATGAAAATTAGCTGTGTAGAAAAGATAAAGAACTAGCATCGCTAAATAGATCCATTAAACAATTCGGGCCATTGCCAAACTCAAACTGCTAGCATTCTAAAAAGTGTGTAATTAAAACACATTGACGACATGTTTGGCTCAGCGTGCTCCTGTGCGTGCTGGGCTCTCAGCTGTAATATTCCTCAATTCATTTTCAGAGCAGCTGGTAATACTTGAAGAAAAAAAATTATTTGGAACGTTTGTCCAGTTCGTGCTTTGTTTGGGCTCCTTTTTGAGTTGCCAGCTGTTGCACGCACATTTTCACACCCACTCCACTCTTAATTCTTTTGTCTCTAGGCTATAGATGCAGAAGATTTGATTAGACTATTTGACAGTAGGCAGATGTCATGATGGCATTTGCCAAAAAGATCCGGGGTGTAGATGACTAATCGTGGAATACAGGTTTATGTAACAGTTGGCAACAGTTAAGTGGAACCATTTTCTTTGAGGCATTATGTTGACACATATTGAATTTTAGTAATAATTAGTTGAAATTCTATGGCATTTGAAAGTCTATGGTCACACTTATGCAAAATAGCTTGAGCTGCAATAATGCTGTGGTATTGCATTAGTCAGGCTTTTAACTTAAAAGAAATGGACAATCAGAGGCTTGACATTCTGTTGTAGTGTGACCATTTTAAAAAGTTATTATCCCAATGTGACCAGCGCTGGTTTAAATAATACTATTAATATGAAAGTCCCTTTTGGCTGTTGCTTTCTTTTTTCAGGGGTCTCCCCAGCGTTTTATTGAATTCACATTTGTAAGTTGACTATTTTTTAACCCCAGATGCTGTAACCATTGAGCTATACTTACTCTCTCTATTACTATGCCAACAGCAAAATCAAACATCATTAGTCATGGAATTATTATTATTACAGTATTAAACATAGATGTTGCATATAGCATATTGGATTATTGGAAAGATGTGCAATAGTTGACACTGAATGGTTTAATTAGGGCTGCCAATCAAAATATCCAAAATATTCCCAAGAACTGCTTGCAATAAAGTTGTGGTCTTTTCATGTAACAGACTCATGTAACATTTGCTTTTGAACTAAAAAGTTTCCATCCTTCTAAGGCTGCAACAGATTATCAAATTAATGGATTATAACTGATTATTGAAATAATAGTCAACTAATATGGTAATCGATTCATTGTTATCTGGGGTATTCATAGACTGAACCAGGCCATGTGGTGAGAGAGGAGGTTTTATTACCAAGACAGAGCAATAAAGCCACCGAAAACAGTCCATTCAAATTTTGTAAAAACATGTGCTTTTTTTCTAGTTTTATCACCAAACTATAAAACACCAGAAGCTTTTAACCACTTGTCTCATGCATTTACTCTCTCTTCATTGTTAGATTATTAATCAATGAATCAAAAAAAAAAAAAAAAAAAAGTCAACAGATTAATCGACTATTGAAATAAACATTAGTTGCAGTGCTACTTCCTTCTTTAGGTTTCTTCCATGTGATTGAAATGGCAAACAGAAAAGCATTTGGAGAACCTGAAGTAGTCACGTTGTTAATTTTTTTATTAATGTCATGGTTGCAACAAATGTTCAATGTATTGCACAGAACGCCTACCCTTGACTATTACGACATATAGTTGATTTATTATTATGATAGGCACATATCATAGCCTGGACCACATACTACTCTGGTGTCACTAACCAAATTTAAAAGCAGAAACAGCTTTTTTTTTTCACTCCGTGCTCTTAGTCGGATTGGAGCTATTTGCCAACACACTGTCCCCGGCTTGACCCTGGAGGGCAAAGTGAAGGATTAGGATCCAGGGAAGCCATGGCTGAAGGGCAACAGGCCGCTTTACTTACACGGCCGTAATCCCTGTACGCCAACAAGCTCTTAATTGTACCATCATCAGCCGGCAATCCAAGGGTTAAACATCAATTACAGTAATGAGAAGACTCAAAGGGGGAAGGGGGGTGGGAGGTAATGGGTCCAGAGGGCAGCAGACAGACTGTGAGGAGGAAGAGTGGGACCCGAGTGGGACCCAAGTGGATGTGTTGTTGTGGAGTGTTGGTTTAGGGAGCGTGGTCATTCAAGTGCTATAGTGATTGTTGTGGCACTTAAAGGGAGCTGTACTTCAAAATGGCCACCGATTGGTTCGGTTGGTTTAACTGTGTTAGACTTCTGCTTTTCATCTATCCATTCTAATTCCCAGATGTTACTATCATGGAACAAAGGTTTTTAGCTTGATAACTAGTTGAGTTTACTTAAAATATAAAAAAAAGTGAAACCTAAAATGTGTTGTAAAGAGAATCTTACTTGAGAACAGTGGGTCTCAAAAATTTCACACCAAGTACCACCTCAGAAAATATTTGGCTTTTAAAGTACTGTTACTTCAATAGACTAAAATGAGTCTAATCCAGGACAAATTTGGGACTTAACCACGTTAAAATTATGGCCAAACCACGACTAAACCACGACTAAACCAGGAAACAGGAATAAAACTGGTTCTAAATTAAACTAAAACTGGACTTGAATTGCAAAAAACTCCTGAGTACCCTTACCACAGTTTGAAATAAAATTTTTAGAAAGGGTGAAGTAAAATTTTTCGTAAACCTATGTGGTCTTTAATTCATCATAGGGAAATTGTTTTGATAACTAATTAAATTAACAAACAATGTGCAATAGAAAAGACTGAATCTGTTGGTGAAGTCTTCTGCCCATGGACTACTACTTTACAGCATCTTTTTACCCCTTGTAAAATTAAAGTACAGATACATGAAAATTGTAAAGTAACAAAGAACTTTTACATAGTTACATTCTACCACTGTGCAGATATCTTTGGAGTTTGTAGACCCATTTGTTTCAAAGAAATTACATACTTAAAATAACCAAGAACATAGTTTTTTCCAACTACATTTTCCAGTACAAATGTACAAAAAAAGCAAACTAATTAAATCTCTGCTTCTGAATAAAGTCTAATTATATATTTAAAAGTTTGATTAACTTCTCCCTTGAAAATGCTTGTAATAGATTGTATTTATACTTTTTTTGTCTTGGGCTGTCTATTTAATGAGTAAGCAAACAACCAAAAATAAATTGAATAGAATTTGTGGTGCAAGTTTGTTAATTTGTTACAGTTGCATGTTTTAAGTTGTATCAAAGCAATAGCCAGTTGCTTTAGATCCAACAAATGTCTTTAAGTGTAAGTCTTTTTAGTGTAGTTAAATTATTTTGTTAACCAACTTAAAGGCCTACTACCCTAGTTTGTGAGAATGAGGAAAAATCTGTCCTTCTCACCTCCTTGTTTAATGACAGATTTGTGCTTTGCTTCTCTTTTTTCTGTCTCTGTTTCTTGTTTTTCTGTCGTTTTGTGGTGTAATTTCATTTTTCTATTATAATAATAATAATATAATAATAATCTGTAATAATATTTTCCTTTTTACTTTACTTTACTGGACCATGTGTTTTGTTTTGGCTTTGAAACGGAACAGATGCCAATTATACCACAAACTGAACTCCATCAAAAGCCAATCCAAAAGGGAAGGAGACATCATTCCCGCCCACACACTTTGACAGGTGATCTCCGGAAGCTACCAGTGCAGAGCAACAGGGCAGAGGCACTAATGTTGCTCATATTTGAACTTGGAACAATATTCTCCCAATGCTTTTGTGGAATGAACTCTTTTGGTATTCAAATTTGTTTTTCTGGTTAAAAGAGGCCGTGTCATGTCATACTGCCTCTAGCACTAGATTTAAATATTACGGAGTAAAGGTTGAGAACAATTAACAGATGTTTTTTTTAGTAGGAACATGTAATACTATTATTTGATATTCATTTGGGATACTTATTAGAATTGGCCCGGTAGTGTTCTTGTGCAGCAGTATATCAGATTTAATATTTTCTTTTGACTCAGCTACAGAAATTAGATCTGTTTTACTAGTGTTGATCTAATGTCAAAGACATGTGTTGGCAGTCTTTGCAATGCTAAAGTCGTCATTCAGTATTTAACTGAGATGATCCAATCTTTATATCCATAACTATTTCATAAAGTCTTCAGACGGCTCAGAGATTTAATAGAATCCTGAAATTGGGCTCCACTTTCATGCAAGCAATCTTTTTTTCATGGCTATTGAAGCAGTATTTCGTTTCAGAATCAAAGTGTGAAGTCACAGAGCCACATGTTTCTGATGTATTGAGTCATAATAGAGTGAAATATTTAAATTCAATTTAGCTATGATTTCAAAGTGAAATGTAAATGGGGAATTCAGGGGGAGACGTATTGGTATTTTACAAGTCTGAGAAGAATGTTTGCAAGAATTCTGAAAATTTACAGGACTGCATGTCATTCTAAATTTAGATTATGTGTACCCATACCCGGTGTTAGGGTCAAAGGTCATAGTCATTAATCAAAGACTAACTCCTGTCTCCTATTACATAATGGGGAATATTTTTGTAATAAAAAATATAAAAGAAATATGAAAAGTTACATTTAAAGGCGCCATATTACTTACTATTGTTTAGGCCTGGTGGTATTTTAAAAGTTGAACATCCTTTTTTCTAAATTACATATTAAGCATAGGTAATGGTGCGTTAGATTACAGTCTGATGCTATATACAAGCACTATGACTGAGAACTCTAGACATACAGTTTTAGTGCAAATGAGAATGTAGCCTGACTATGTTACTAGCTATTAGCAGCTAACAGCTAACTTTGTGACTGTCATGTTTTACATTTGTAAAACAGTGACCACCTATTTTCAACTTAAAATGACAAAGGATGTTAGGTCCATTGTGCATTTTTAGGGGTGATATCACAATCTATTCACCATTTACTGTACAGTATATGGTCAGATACACATACATCTTATATAGCTTCTGTTGCTAGAAATAAGATGCATGTGCATATTTGTAGGCATCTCAAGGGTTTATTAGATAGAACAGTGGAAAAGTGACAGGAAATCATGGAGGAGAGCACTGAGAGTCATTTGATAAATCGTTGGACTCAGTAAATCCAGTTACTCATATGCACCACATGCTCTAACAACTAAGCTCTACCACAACACAGCACAGTCTTTTAAACTGAATTAAAGAAACTAGAGGCACATGCATCATTAACCATCTGGCTGCTTAATACTTTTTATTTTTAGAGTAAGTTGATTTAAATCTGCAATGGAATGTTGTGCTAAGGTTAGCATAATTTTGCTTGTGGACAGCAAATTGCTTTTTTCTAAGACCAAGAGAATTACAAGGTATATGTTTTGTTTTTTGTATTTAACCCCAAATCTTGGTTATGTTTATTTCACTCACTTTGAGTTGAGCCTAGCAGACATTTGACATTTGCCAGCCTCACATTATTAATGACGACAGCAAAACACCCATAGTCTAGGCTCCTGTTTGTTGCTGTTACAAGGTTATTGGTGTTCAGTGAGTGTCATCATATGAGCCAAACTGTGAAGAATGAATTGGAGCTGTTGTTACTGTACAGAAAACAAATAGCGTCTAGTATCCGTTGGACAGTAGGATTCAACCTCCAGTGCCTGAGGGAAAGTGAGATTTACCGTTGTCCGCCGCTCTGGCCAAATCGGGCCTCTGAGGTTTACCACAGGCTTCCCATTCATCTCCCGAAAAAACTCTGAGCGCCACACCATTCCTCGGCTCGATCCTCCGATGATGGATTCTCTAAAAGTAGGCCAGCAGGATGCTCGGGACTCTAACAAGACTGTCTTCTAATTTTGAAAGGTCATAGGCTTTATCCAAGCCTTCTTCCAAAGTGCCCTTGAGCCAGATGTTCAGGTTTACCTGTTAACACTCTTCTAAATCATTCCACCATTGTGAGTTACGCAAACATTTCCGGAAACGGGTGGAAAATCCTTACTCGTAGAATTTAGCTAAAAATAATCTGCTTGCTAAATTTATCCACCCCATCACCGAAGAATTTGTTGCAGCCAAAAAGTAAATCTGTGCTGACCTCATTCTGGCAGTGAGGTAGACGTGAAACAGGAGTACAGTGTATTTTGATTATGAAATCTGTCGGAATCCGGCCAACTGTACATCTCTTTTTTGCTTCTTGTTTGCAATTTTATGCCACCACTTTATCCAGATTAAGTTTCCTCCTCTTGTGCAACAAAAATGATAATCCATTACTATTGCTTTAATGTCAGTAGTATTTTTTTTTTTTACAATGTTAATCAATTAGTGAGAGTCACCCAGTTTCAAAGGCATGATACAAAATACTTTATACCAGGGCCAACATTAATAAACCCATTTAAAAACATTATCTAAAGGCTATACATTATTTACACATGATTTTGGAACTACGTAGCCTTTTAGCATTTAGCCTTTAGCTTGTAGACCCTTCCAGGAGTGACATATTTAGAAAAGTTGCCCACTCAGCCTGTACTGTTCTTTCTCATTCATTTATACAAGGGACGTTTTTAGACACCAGGAACGAATAGTTATTCTTTATATATTTAGTAAAAATGACTTTAAATAGATATAACTGTAAAGTGAATTTATTTAACTAGGATTTTGTGATGATTGATGAATTAAATTTGAGCATACAGTGTCAAACTATTATTATTCAACACATTTCTGTAACTATGGTCCTTGTCATTGAAATTAAGAAATGTTATTTACGTATTGTATAGCTTATATGCTAATTATAGACGCTAATTGCTACTTTAAATAAAATGGCTAAACGTTGACAGACTCGCTAATGTTATCAAACCAGGTTCTAATAATGCTCACATGAGGTCCAGTGGTTGTGAGCTGCCAAAAATATCTTGCTTTTTTTTTGTCTGTGTGTGTGGCTAAATCTAAGTCATCCAAAGAAAATGTATTACTGTTAAATATAAATAAATAGGTTATATATAAATATTTGTTTATGGACAATTAAAGATTTTAGTTGGCTTATGTTAATTTGTCTGTTAAAAATGTATTGAGTTCTGCTTAATGTCTGGCACCATTAGCATGCATAGCCTATATTTAAAATCACTAAAAGTTTATAGGTTGTTAATCAAAGTTAGCTTAATTTTGACTGCCATGGTTGACGCTTGTCAAACTACGTCTTCTGAATTTTCTTGGTCCATTGTTATATAAATGACATTAGAGTCCTGACAGTTACATCTGAGCACTTCATCCAGATTAAATTCCCTGGTCTTATGCTGTCAGACATGTAGTCAAATGGACATTGTATTAGGTGTGTAGGGGGTCAGAGGGCAGAGGCCTAGTGTCAAGACACAAGCTACACTATAGATGTAGGTTAAATGCAACTTAAAGCGCTCGCTGTTTGTAGGATTAACCTTAAATAACAGGGGTCAAGTGGAGAGCCATGGCCTCTCAAATGGTGGCTCTGCTGCGTTCATATTATTCCTGGCTGACCTTCACGAGGGTGCAGACAGTGTCAAAATCCACTTAAATTCAATTTGAATCCATTTAGTTCAGCTTTAGAGGCCTTTATTTAAAAATTCTATGACATTTGGCGAAGTCTTTTAAGTTACAAAGGAGAATGACAAGTTACTGACAGCCAATGCCCAAAGAAAGGATCTTCTGTAAGCATTTCTTAACTTAGTGCAATAGCAAAACAAGTATTGTATTGTTTGAAAAAAGTATGCCTGTATTGATTTGAAAATGGAAACCACCAGAGAGGGTCAAAGGTCAAGGTCAGCTTGGAGAAACAATAGAAACTAGAAGCCTGTCCCCTACCCTCAGTCCTAAGGGACTGACAGTATAATGGACTGCAGTGAGATCATTGGTGGCAGTTTTGGACACCTCACCATTGTTTTTTTTCTGTTGTGATTATGATATATTACCACTTCACAATAGACTTTGTGCTGGACTCCACTGATGCATTGGGTCATTGTTTTGCATTGCCACTGCAAAGGATATGGTATTATATGGCTATGTAAACTGTTGGTTAGTTAGCAAACACTGGGATTTCTACTGTAATGAGGATTGCAATGAGGATTTTTTTTTTTTTTTTTTTTTTTTTTGCTTCATAAGAAAACAAAAAAATAGAATTTGCATATAGATGCTATTGAGGTGTTTGGTTTGCCAGAGTATAATTTTGTCAAAATGGCCTAGTCCATAAGTGTTACAAACCAGATATGATACATTTACTATATTAATAGATAATTTTGTTTTTGTTTTTGTTTTTTTTGCAGCTCCCTTTTTTGTTGGGGGTTGCCACAGCGAACCAGTTGCATTATTAGTCAGGTTTTTATGCCTGATGCCCTTCCTGTCACAATAAGCGACATACTGTGACTGGAGTAGGTGATGTTGGTGAATTCATACACCACACACCACACATACACGCATTCATACACCAATGCCACAGACATTGGAGGTAAGGTGGGTGAAGAGTAGTGTAGTATGCAATGCTGGTAGCAGGGATCGATCCAGATAAACCAGGCATCAACCAGCAATGTTATACTTGGCTTAAAAGACAGCTTCTCTCTCTAATGATTTAGGTTGCTGTGTCCAATATGACAAAAGAGGACCACATAGCACTGGAAATCAATGCATTCCAAAGATTCCAAAAGTCAAAGTGAACTGCAAACAAAGAATAACATGGGCTATGGATCAAGCAGCTGCACACCTACAAGACTGGAGCAGCTACAGAAGAAACGCCAGAGATACTGAATGTTTTTGTCTCAACATGCAGTCGTACATCTGTTTTCAGAAGAAGCTGCAACCTCGCATGTATCATTCAGTTTGTAGAAAACACTGCTCTCTCAGCCTCCACAAGTCTTTCATAATCAAAGGTCTGCAGATGACTCAAGACGTGAGGAAATGTTGCTTTGTGTTTGTGCATTAAATTGGTATTTTACAGTGCCAGAAATGATGTCTCTGGGAATTGGTAAGAGAATGTACGTGCAGTGCAGAATTCAGATTTACACAGAGATGGAAAGTAACTAGATACTGTTATTCTAGTAATTTAATTCTCTGGTATGTAGGATGCTCATCTTGCAACTAGAATATCCTGGCTTTGAGTCCAGATTTAGGTGTGTAGTATTAGTAGTAGTAGTTTTAGTGTAGCAGTAGCAGTAGCAACTGTTGTAGCAGCAGCAGTCAAACTAGTAGTAGCAATAGTAGTAGTAGTTGAAGGAGTAGTAACAGTAGTAGAAGTAGTTACAGTTGTAGCAGTGATAGTAGTACTAGTAGTGCTATAGCAACAGTCGTAGTTAAAGTAGCAGTACTCTTCTAGTTGCAGCAGCAGGAGTAGTAGTAATAGTAACAGCACTAATTGTAGTAGTAACAGTAGTTGTATAATAGTAGTAACAGTAGTTCAAGCAACAGTAGTGGTCAGTTAATGCAGCCATGGCAGTGGTAGTAATAATAGCAGCAGTAGTGGAAGTGGTAGTAGTAGTTGCAGTAGTAAAAATACTTGTAGTGGTAGAAGTAGTGGTAGTGACAGAAGAAATAGTATCTGTAGTTGTACTAATAGTAGCAGTACAGAACAACAGGTAGTCCAGTCCAGATAGTGACCTACAATAGAGCATGGAAAGTTCTACGTTCAAAAGACGTCACCTCTCCACGTTTCTTCGTCATTTACAGATTTTTGGTCAGACTACATTCTTTGAGTTTGTGTGTGAACGGAGGCGCCTCCCTAAATACCAATCAACTCTGTGTTTGGCTTTGTTTCTCTTCTTGTTTTCTCTTTGCTGTTGTTGGCTCGACTCGCGCTACCTCTGTGCCAAAACTGTGAATGACGCGATTTGATGATTTACTCACTGCGCTGTGCTTTTAGAGCACTCAGATCAAGGTTCTTACAAGGGGTGCATCGCCTCTGTTACTGTAGAAGTGCCATAGATCTGTGTGATCTAGATGATAGACTATAGGAAAATAGAAAAACTGTTTTGTTGTGCCAGACTGATCAGAAAATGTCTACATAAAAATCACTGGCATCTGCTGAACTTAAACTGGCCTGGGCCACTGCACATGCTTCGTTCTTTCCTGCTCCAGGCTTTGACCCTTAAGTCTAGTGGAGCATATTAGAAATCATATAGCCATACAATATTAAGAAAACAATGCCAGGACTGTGCTCACTTGTTTGGGTCAAGTGGAAGAAAATATAGCAGTGGAATTCTTAGGCTTGTATACTGGGACTAAAAAAAGTAATTTTAACAGTATTATTGTTTGGCTTTCTGTTCGACCTAAAATGGGAGTTCAGTGAGTGTCTACCAAATGATAGAGGGAGATAAACAGAACCAAAGCACCAGCTGTTTGCGCTGGTCCCAAACCTGGATAAATGGAGATGGGCAAGAAAGGGATCCATTATAAAAACTTACAAAACCTAAAGTAGTCCCTTTACCTATGTCATTTTTATTTTTGCAGATGGCAGCAATTAAACGAACACCATATTGTGAGATGTGCAGCCTACAGCACTAACTTGCATACTTGCATACTGTTTATGTATGCAGACTGCTTTCCTGTTGTTTTGTGTAGGCATTTATTATGAGAATATGGCTATGTAATACTTTTTTTAAAAAAAATAACCCCACATTTACATATAATTTTTGGTCAGCATGAAAAAAAATCAAATAAAAATCAAATCATAAATTTGATAAAAATTATATATATATATATATATATATATATATATATTGGTTTAGTTGTTTCCTATACTAAAATCAAAGCACATGGCTAATTGGCATAAATCAACAAATACACAGCAATTAGTACAGGCTAAACTAGACCAGTTTCTGTGTATTTTTAGCTTTAGCTTTTTGTTAATATAACAAAATGTTTCAATTAATCATCAATAATTTTTAATCGGTTGGTTGTTCTTGTTCTCAGTTTTTCACAGTTCATGATAACGATTTTGGTGAAAAGGGCTTTGATTCACTTACTTAATTTTGATT
The DNA here is from genome assembly GCA_020698575.1 of Bostrychus sinensis. Lineage (NCBI taxonomy): Eukaryota > Metazoa > Chordata > Actinopteri > Gobiiformes > Eleotridae > Bostrychus > Bostrychus sinensis. The sequence continues at coordinate 31,374,867 of CM036247.1, read as the reverse complement.
TTGAGATATAGCTATTTTTAGCACCATTTTAGCATGATTTGAGTGGGAACTCTTGTTACCCGATTAGCCTAATCAAGCTTAAAATATCATTTTGACTTAGCAGAACTTGTAAATGCTTTAAATGTGGGGACACTCAACCTAATTTTAGTTTTTTATAAGAACCACCAACTTTTCCTGCCTTTTGTTTACCAAGTCTCAACTTTTCTGAGTTCTGTTGGTGATATTTAATTCTAAATAACAAATTATAACATATCTATGCCTATAAAGCCTATATATGTTTTTGTCAACGTTGGTTTGCTGGTCTGTTAGCAAGAAACATAAAAAAATAATGATATGATTTTTAATGACATTTTCAGTGTAGTCAGCAATGGACCAAGGAAGAAATGATCTGGTGTCATTGTGGATCCTTAACGCTACCAGAAATCAGGGGATTTCTGGTAGCGTACTGTACCAATATCCAGATGACAGCCACAATGCATGAAATATAAGGGATATGTGGCTCAATGGATATAGCATTAAACCATGAACCTCTACAGATTCCCAGTTCAAATCCACTGCTGGTCGTATTTTTCTATAGTGAGGTGGAGGGCTGTATCTGGTTCTTTCCAGTGATAGAAATACAGTTTTATGAGATTTGCAATAGATTTTTATTATTTTGATTTTTTTTTACCCAGTGTCGCAACATTTTTTTATTTTTTTTTTGGAATTGGGTTTAAATCCAGGTTGTGCTTCAATGCTGGGTGTGTGATAATGTTGGACATTTGAAAAAGCAGAGGCCAACACTTCCTTCTCACCTCTGTTATTCACCTTCTTGTCTATTTGATCAGAGTTCCTGGTTTCTTCACTACGTACATCGTCAAACCTATTTCCATCCCCCCGCCCGTGCTCCACTGCCTCCCACACTTCGCAGATTCTCCTCCGCCCCCCTTCCCCTCAGCAGCATAGAGGTTACAGACCCATTCCAATACTCCAATATCTCAAACCTCTTCATCACTTCTGGGATCATCTGTGTAGGGCTCATTAAGTTAGTCAAAGGCTAATGTTGAGAAGAGAGGAAAGATGGAGGAGGAGGGGGTGCAGCTTGGGGGGGGGGCGAAAGCAGAGGCCTTTATTATTTCTTCTGTGTTTTCGCTCCATTATTGAGTTATTATTGGTGCCTGACAGACCTGGGACAGGATCCAGCCGGAGCAGAAGAAAAGGAATGAGGAGGAGCTCTGAAAAGCCCCTTTTCACTGGTCCAAAGTTAAACACTTCCTAACATTTGTGCATGCAGTTAGTGTGATCACAGACGTGTGAAGTCAGGTTTTTAAAACACGCTCTGTTAATATTTTCACATATGAGGTTAAATCTTTTGGTTAAAAGGCTTCCTAATACTCTAATATCTAATATGTTTTTTTCCCTATACTAATAGTTTGTAGGGAAAAATGGTTTACCTGCACAGCTTTACACTGCACATACATAGTTCACCTACCTCTGAAAATGCTCTATGGTCTCTAGCTTAGAAAGGGGAACCATGTAATTGCTTGTTTTGTTGCTATTGTAGTTGCATTTGTCTTTAATGACCATCCCCTACATTTCGGAGTAAAACACTTTCGTAAAACTAACCCAATTCAGTTGACTCCTTTGTGACTACTTTCTCAGTCTGACTTGTTTTCATCTTGTAAATGTACAATGGTTTCCTCTGGCTTTTACCCGCTCTGCCATGCTGAAAATCTAAGAAATAAAGCCATTGCTAGCTTGTTGTTATGGCTAACCGGGGCATGTCGCTTTCTTGCAAGACCCAAGACTTCAGGGGCACCGGGCCAGTAGTTCTCCCATTCTTGCAAGGCTGGTTTTTCACAATGATATGCTAGGGGAAGGTGAAAGGGGCTTTATTCACCCTAATACAACACATTTAGCCATCACACTGACTCTGAAAGTGTTTAAAAAGTAATAAAGTTACATTGTTCCTCTTTAAATCCTTATTTTTGACAAGCAAATTTATGTGACGAAAATACAGTATGTTTCATAGACATGCTCCCAAGTAACTGACACTGACAAAGAGACAGCATTGGATCATTTTGAGACTGGCACAGTGTAATGTTGAATGGAAGAATATGATTTGGCTCAAGCACTGTTTTGTGATATTCATATTGCCCCAAAATTTCCATGTATATTGTATCTATACAAAGCACGCCATAATCAGGTAACCCCTTGTTCACTGGATGATAGATCGCAAACCAAAAAAAGGTTTTTATCAACATTGCATTAAAATTGTGCATACCTGCATTATGACAAGTTATTCCTTCACTTGTTCTTTCCTTTTAGCTTTTCCCTTTCAGGGTCAGCACAGCAAATCAACTGCTTCTTAATTTTTATGCTGGATGCCATACCCTAGCTTGTGACTGGCTAGATGTTCTCTGTCCCCTTCAGCCTACTTGACATATGTGTCTTCAGATTGGTCATTGTTGTGGCTGTAGTAGTTTGTGATTGCAATTGTCTTTCAGTGACTCATTTCAAAAACCTCAACACATGTAATGTTTGGAAGAAAGGTCTTCCACCAGGCTGTAGTATAAGCCTTGGACTGTAGACCGTTCATATTTCCGAAAAGGAATCCAAGACTCTTTTTATCATTTTGTCTTATTTGTGTTTTTAGTACAAAGCTTGCTGTGTGAGTCATTTTAGTGATGCATAGATGAGGGGACCTTTTTAATTGGAGTTGTTGTGGTATGTGTCACAGTAGCAGATAAACATATAATGTTTGTATCTGTGAAAGGAAAGCTTTATGTGTAATAACTTTCAGTGGGTCAGATGTTTTCTGTGTAATGAGCATACTTTGAATTAAATCCCTTTATCTCTGGTACCATTTACTAAAGTCACATTGTCTCCAATGAACGTGCAACTTAGCGAAATTATGATATTGTGATGATTGCAAATTAACAAATACAGCATAAGCATTATGATTCGGAGACGTGACAAACAAAACAAACATGTATTCTGGACTTTTATTTCTTCACATGATTTAGTTAAAAGCAGGAAATTATGAGTTGAGGGATATAGTGATTGGTGGACAGCTGGGTCGTTTCCAAAACATGCAGCTAGTTTGAGCTATTGTGTCAGTCTGCAATGGTCAGGACCTACTTCAGGTCTTACCCAAGATGAGCCAAAACTTTTGACTTTGAAAGGTCAAATATGGCAGACTTTTTTTTTAATATAAAGTTGATTATTTTTAAAAACTGACTTGCCATTTTTATCCAAGTTCTTGGGCTAATTTATGTATGGTACCATTTCTGCGTCCCTCAAAATTTGACCAGTAGCTTCAGTCACTATACTGATGCCATTGTTGTGCTTCAGACTATTTTAACATATCAGAACTGTTTCAAAACTGTTAGAAATTGCACCATTATTTCAAACTAAATTAGTTAGTGCCTTCTCACATTTTTGGGGTCAAATTGCTATTGTTCTTTGGTTAATAGTTGTCAGAATCTCATCTCATTAAAACAGTTTTCAGTCTGCAATGGTCAGGACCTATCAATGTTATTTAAAGCAACCAGTAAATGGATATTTGGGCTTGACAAACAAACCTTATCCACTCTAAATATGTACTTGGAGGTGCAAGTGGTCAGACTTTTATTTTCAAAATAATCATTCTCTAGAGTGTACTCTGGTTTGCAAGTTATATCCAACTTCTGGGGCTCATTTTTATCTTTGAGATGTGGCCTTAGAAACTACACTGTGGCAGTGTCTCAATTGTTGTATTTGTTAGTTTTTAGTCGTGGACAATATTTTTGTCTTCTAAAAAAGATGGTTGTAATAAATTGTTATAGTTATCAAGTTTATCTTTAGGCAGTCTAGAGGGGCAATGGTTCGAATACTGCCCGAAGCACATACTGTCATTGTGTTCCTGGGCAAGACACTTCGCCCACTCCAGTCACAGTATATAGCTGGTTGTAGTAAGGGCATCCTGCCTAAAAGCCTGCCAAATCACCATGCGGCTGGTTTGCTGTGACAACCCAGATTAAGAGAGGGAGTAGCAAGTAGCAGGATAAAAACAAATATTTAGGTGTTCCAGACTTAATACAGCACTTGTACATCATTTTTAACTGCCCACACTCATACAACACATCAAAACCTCTGCATTATATTCATCTTTAAAAAAGTGAATTCAGCCATTGGTTGGCTTTGAGATTCATGTTTGAGAGGCAGGTTGTATGGAAGCAAACTTGTCTCTGAATGCCAACTAGTGCTTCCGATACACATGGGGCAAGTAAGGCGGACATTTCATGCAAATTTTTTGACAGTGTATTTTAGACTCTGAATTAGAATTGAATTTTTCAAAAGGCAATTTTTTTTATTCTGACATTTCAATCACTGAAAAAAAATACAGTGAAAATAACATACTGAAATTTCAGTGACTGAAACTCAGACTCCCTTTTTCAGTGGTAGAAATTCAAAGCCATTTAAAATTCAATTGTCAAATTGCACAAAATATTGTTTCATTTAAAGTTATAACAGTTTTTTTGTAGTTTATAAACCTCTATTTCAACAATGTATGCAATAACTATATCTCACGTAACTATTCAGGAAATGTACATTAACATTAATTTTACTGCGTTTTGGCTCAAATTACTTGATAAATATTCAGCACTTGATGTGAGCACATTGCCTAAACATTTCCTGGCAAGCATCTCTTCCCTTTAGGTTCAATTATCAAGGTCTCGAAAGTTCTGCAGTCTATGCTTCCAGGGGGTGCAGATTATACGACGGCTTCTAAAACAGCAAAAATCCATTTGATGCCCGAACCATTAACAAGAGCATTTTTTTTCTTCCATGTTTTGAGCGGATCGAGGATGTACTTGTTTTGTGGTGGGCCATGTCAGTGCACAGCATTAGATAACGTTTTATTTGATGGCGTTGAATGGCTGACTCTTGCTCACCTCTCGCCCAGGCCTCTCTGCTCTCCAGCCCACACACGCTCCCATGTTCGAGCAGGCACACATCCGCCCACGGACTCCAGCTCTTCTCTCCATCCTTCCTCCAGAGTATTCTGCACACTTGTTTATGTTATTGAGTCGGTTATCACATTACGGGCTGGATCGGCACCAGACTTGCAATAGAATCGGTCCTTGAGCTTTTTTTCTCGGAGAGAGGAGAAATAATGGCAGCCGCAGTGTGAGGGGGAACATTAGCAGAGGGAAGTGGAGATAAGACGGCGCTGAAGATGTTTGCTCAAGGCTCATTAGCATTAGCATCAGGCTGCGTCAGGACAAGCAGCGGAAATGTCATCTGTAACCTCTTATTACCTCAGATCACAAAGCTAATGCAGTCTGCAACTATTCTTGGTTTGTTGGCACGTTCTCTGTTTGTTTTAAAGTTAGGGGTAAAGGATCATTACATAACTGTTGCTGTACTATCTCAGAAGTTAGGAGAATACACTTAAGCCAGTGTATTCCTTGTGGCTATCCCAAGCCCCGCTAAGTGAGAGGGTCGTGTCAGCAGGGGCATCCAGCATAAAAACTTTACCCATGCAAATCAGATGATTCACTGCAGTTACCCTCAAGCAAAGGGTTTTGCTAATTTATTATTTAGCACTAGGTACATATACCCGTTAGTGAAAGGGTATATCCCTGCCTCTGGTTTGGGAGGCCAGGGGTTCAGTTCACAGATGTGAGGCCAAAAACTTGCACGCAAACCCTATCTTGAAATCTTAATTTTCTTTAATCTATTAATTGGTAATCTTAACAAACAATTATCGATTAACCACTATCGGCTTGACATTATTAATATTACGTTATAAAAAAATAAAAGCTCTTTATTAAATTCAAAGCCATGAACTATAATAAAAAGTGGCTTTTTTATTAACTAAAGACTATGCTGTAGCTTTACAGTACAGCATAACGGTTATACGTGAGTATTTCTTTGAACTGATTATGGCCATAATGCTGATTAATCAATTAAGCAATTAACCAAGAACACCCCTAATAACCCAATATCACAACAGCAATTGCCTCAAAGGGCTTTGTAAACAATTAGTCACACCACCAAATATAAACACACAATCAAACATAAACAATAACTACACTAAACTAAACAGTTGCAGTCCTTAGACCCTTCTTCACGGTAAGGAAAACTCCTAAAAAACCCAGCAGTGGGGGGAAAAAAGAAAAAACCTTATGGAGACCATATTCAAGGAAAGATCCTCTCCCAGGACAGACAGGCTATGAATGTGTCTATGACTGTTAAATAAAGTCCCTCATCTCATCTATAGTATCATAGTTCAAGTCTTAAGTCTTAAGGAGTACGTAGTTGCTTGAACACAAACCCCCACAACACACACACACACAGACTTTTCTCATCTGGACACACTACTACTGGGCCTCAAGTATAGCGGTCGCTCATACCTGAGCACCTCTTTCAAAGGTGCTAAAAAGCACGGCCAGCTGATGACGCCTATACCATGCGCCTCTTGGTGCGAGCGGAGTGTGCACAGTGTTAAATCCTCATATGCTCTGCAGTTTGTTTCTGCTTTAGTTTTAAATGTAAGTGTAGTTAAGCTGCACGTTTGTTCGAAATACACGTGACGATTGCAGCGCTTAAACTGCCGTCACTTCAAAGGACCCGGCTCATTTATTTGTTAGCTTTGTGTTGTGTGGTGCTGTTTGTATAGGGCATATGGTGTAAAAACCTGATGCAGGACCACTGGAAAAAGATCAGCCGAAAGAGACTTCTACTTTCAATGATAATTTTCTTGGAGAATTTAAGGCTTCTGTGAAATATACCATATAGGTCTGAATGGTTTATCAATTTGAATTGATGCAATGGAGTGCAGCAGTGCCCGCCCCCCTCTGGTGCCGCAAGTAAATTTCCCATTCATTTTTCCCATTTTTCGCAAAATGCATATATTAAGAGTTTAAAAGCTTGGCACAGGCTAATCTATGTGGTAACTCATGATGATAACACAATTAATTTCTATCAAAAAGACGAAAACTTGAAAATTGAGCAAAATGTGTTTGTAACTTTGCCTTTTGACAAGTTTCAGATATGTATTTATAGCGAAATAATTGTTTTATGGCCATGAGTTACCATGTAGCTGATTAGCCTCCCTTGAGCCGTTGAACTTTTAATATACGGATTTCTCAAAAAGCCAATAGCAAAAATGAATGGGAATATTACTTCTGGAACCAGGCGTGTTGAGCTCTATTAGCAAACCACAAAGGCTGTGATTATTTAGGCTTTAGAATGTCTGTGGGGCTGCGTTCACGTCAGTGTCTGTGTGTAACAGACAGTAATGCTCAATAATCAGAAGCACTATACAGGCTCTTTTTAGATACAGAAATTCTTAATGAATTTGGGTGTAACATAAACCCATGCAAATTAGTCAGGTGACATTTCAGGGTTTTGATTTTGATGTATTGTCATCATGAGACCATCCATTTTTTATTCTCTGTGCACCCATAGCTGTTTGCATGGTTCTGTATAAGTATTAGAGGCCAGTTTGCTTGGTTTATTGTCTGTTCAAAAAAAAAAAAAAAAAAAAAAAAAAAAAAAAATATATATATATATATATATATATAGCTTTCAGTATAATTTTTATGAGTGCATGGCTCGCTTTGACATTACATCTAGTATGTTAGTTGAATGAGCCATAACAAGAACCACACATGGTGCTTTTAAAAGTTAGCTCGCAAAGTTGTGAAAGCAGAAAGTGTTTTGCACACATAGCAAGAATGTGTAATCCAGATATTCTCTCTTTCACGCCATGGTTTTCTCATCCAATCCAAAGAAACGCTGTGCTTTCAAATCCCCTCTGTTCTTCTGAGCTCAAACCAATACTCGTCCTTAATATCCTGCATGCGTTCCACCACGGCTCACTTTGCAGGAAACTTTGTCTGACAAAAGCCTTTGGAGAATGTTATAAGAGGTGGCATCTCCAAGTTCTACCACAAAGACTTTATAGTGACAGTCTTGTTTCCTCTTTAAGGAAAGTAGTTTGCCACATGAGGCTGGCATTCTGAGGCTCACACAATCCAGTCTATAGAATCTTAATTATGTTTCTCATATTTCACAATTACAGAATATGGCTTTGTACAATTTATAAGTGGAATACAATGGCTTTTTCTTTGTCTGCTGATTCACTGAGAACAGGCTAATTACATAAACTTACTGTGCTGAACGAATGAAGAGCACAAATGCAAGTTAGAACTGCATCATGCAAAAAGTCATATGTGAACATAATCCTGCTGTCTTTTCTGTGCTAAAGCTAATTTAAAACTGTTAAATAAGTGGTAAGTGGCTGCATTTACGTATAGTGCTTTTCTTCCTCCATGAGCACTCGAAGCACTTTACATCAAGCAATCATTCTCCCAAAGTTGGAGACATTGGTGGTAAGGTGGGTGAAGTGTCTTTCTTGCCCAAGGACACAACAGCAGTACGACCTGGAAAAAGCAACGATCGAACCGCCAGTCTTCCGGTTAGCAGACGACCTGCTCTACCTCCTGAGCTACAGCCACCCCTGACCAAACTGTTCTATGATCGGAGGAATCAAAAATACAAATACAAAAATGCAAATTAGCTCTGAGGAAGCAGCTGTGTTTCAGTGTCATGTTCCCATATGATGCTTTTTGATGCTTATCCCAGCGTGTTGCCCCATGTGTTGCTCCTCATAAACTCAAATTGAGCTATCATTTTTCATGAAATGTTAAAATATCTCAGTGTCAGTACCTGATTTATTGTTTACAAAATTGTAAATAAAACATTGCATTATTAGATCTCCAAACCATTGCATTTAGTTTAAAAAAAAAAAATAAAATTTACATTCATTTTCCTCATCTGGGCAGTTTGCAGTATTTGTTTTATTGTTAATCAATAAAAATAAGAATATTCATTATGCTAAAACAAAGTGCTCATTTGTTTTTGCAAGAGTTTGTTTGTTAGACTTTTTTTGGAATTTTTGTTAGCAAAAAGACTCTAAAATAAATATTCAAATTTTTATGACATTATCGGAAAAGCTCAGTAATAGGCCAAGAAATACGTTTTGGTGTAAATCAGGTTCACCATTGGGATCCAGGAAGTTTTAAAAATATTCTTTACCATTGTGATAAAGATTCCAACTTTAACCACAAGGGGCCAATAAAGAAACAAATTATTGTTTTTTGGTGTGGATCCTGTTCACTATTGGGATCTATTTATTCATTTATTTTTTTAAATCTGTACAATTGTGCGAATGGCCTAGCCACAAGGGGCCAGTAAAGAAACAAAAAAATAGGTTTAGTGGATTCTTTACCAGTGCCATATACATTATAATGGTTCTATGGCTCATTGGATTTACCCCTGAACAAGAAAAACGCAGGTTCGGGTCTAGGTCTGGGCACTGCATCTTCACCACTGCGAGATGCCTTGGCTGTAGATCTCCATTCTCCTGCCAAAATCTGGATTATAGAGAGGACATCTAATCACATTGGGAGAATAGTTGATGGCAGTGGAAAATGATGACCCTCTTTGACACTTGGGTCAATTATTCCTTGCTCTTTGCTTAACCCAGAGATTAAAAGCTGCCCGTCATATGGCTAAACTGTCACTCTAATGTACACTATTGTGATTGCAGTGAAACCTGTCCGTTGTGGGTTAAAACGATGACGGATTACCACACGGCAGCGTCGTGCTCTCCTCTCTGTAATGCTACCACCGGCTCCAGTGAAGCACGGTAAAAGGAGCTTAGCGCTTTTAGCCTGTAGCGCTGGTCCACGGGAGCATCTGTTGTTCTGCTCGGACACTCGGCGGGCCACTCCAACACATGCCGGAGTGCCATAAAGCCTAGTGTAATGTCCGTATACGCACACTCGGACGTGTTTGTGAGGAGGCAGCCCATACAACTATGAAGCACAATTCCTCCGGAGTCACAACAGGTGAAGGGAATTATGAGCCGCCACTAAAAGGCGAGAAGGGGAGAGGGGGAAGGGGTGAAAGCGGGCGGGCGGGGGGTCTTATGAAGAGTCCCCTCGGCCCCACCTGTAGCCCATGTCAGCTGTTGTAAGCCTGTTAAAACGTCAGCTGTTTCTGAGGAGAAGTGTCTGTGTGTTAGTCAATGTCAGTGTGCGCTGGTGGAGGGCAGTGGAAGGAAGGAAAAGAAGGGTCTAGGGCACATAAATACTAGACTTAGTTTTGGGGTTTGAGAGCAAGTGTCCTAAGATAAGGCCCTTGATGGTCCAATAAGCACTTGCATAGTTCCATTAAGCTGTCTAACTAGACTTATGTCTTTGTATGAAAAAACATGCACAGGAGAGCATTGCGGTGTGATGCTACATTCATTTTTGTATTTAACAGCATTCATCATCAATTTTATCTAGCGCAGTGATTCTCAAACTGTGGCACGGGGGCTTCTTCTGGTGGCACTCAGGAGTGTTTTGTGGTTGAAGTCCTGATTTTGTTTAATTGAGAGTCTGTTTTATTCTTGTTTTAGGCTGGCTCTAGTCTAGACCTAAATTTGAAGTTTATACCACTGCTCAATTCTGATTTAGACCTGGTTCAGTCCTAGTTCAGACCTGGTTTAGTCCTCTTTTAGATCTCGTTTAGTTCAGGTTTAGTCCTAGTTTAGACATGGTTTAGTTGTTGTAGTTTTGTCATAGTTTAGACCTAGTTTAGTCCTGGTTTAGTCCTGGTTTAGTCCTTGTTTATACCTGGTATAGAACTGGATTCATCCTCTTTTAGTTTATGGTTTAGATGGTACTTGGAAAGCCCAATATTTTTTGAGATGGTACTTCATGTGAGAATTTTGAGAATCACTGAACAGCAGCAACACATTATTTTGAACGTTTGTCTAATCATCATTTATTCTCATCATGTTTTTTTTTTTTTTATATGAGCCTGCTATTGGGCAAACAACCCATGCTGCTTTAAAACACTGAAGACTCAATTGGAATCTGAAAAATGTTTTTGCATTTATAGTGACAAAACCAATCCATCACACAATCATCACAGTGAACAGACAGCTCCCAAATTAGATAGTGTTTTATATAGTTATTTCGGACCCATTATGTTATACCCATTACCTGATTGACTGACATTTGGTCAAATTGCCCCTTCAATATTACTACCATGTCATAGAAATGACATCTTAAAAAATGTCTAGGCTTCTTTTATTTTAGAATGCTACACAGACTATGAAGATGCAAACTTTCAAATTGTTTTGCTTTTGTATTTTCTTGCTGGGCAAATGCTTAACCCACTGCGCCACCATCGCTCCGAAGTGGACAGTAGCAGCCTAGAGGCCATCAAACATCACTGAAGACTTTTGCGTGTGAAGAGTGGGCAGTCGAAAGCTGTAGGAACTTTTTGGCAGTAGCCAGGGAGTTTGTTGGAAGTTGTAGTTTGTAGGATGCTCCACAGAGCACTGAGGCTAAGCGCCTGGGCCTGTGTTAGAGGAGGTACCGTGGCAAATGTAGCCATATCTGTATAATTCAAGTGTACTGTATATGGTAAATTTTAGCAGAATATTTTCTAATAATAATAAATAATAATAATTCAGTATTTAAGTTCAACCATTGTTAGAGTGGAGCATCAAAGACATTTACATCGCTTTGTTCCAGTCTGGATCTAAACGTCGTCTGTCTGGCCTCTGCAGGAGGGCATGCTGGGAGTCACAGGTGTTGAGTGATTTATGGCTTTAATTTTCTTGATAGATTAAATACAATATAACAGTCAGGGTGGAGCATTAATTAGAATAACACAGCAGAGTCCAGTTTCCCTCATGGCGTGTGGCCGGGAAATGGAAAAAGCTTACTTCAACAATATAGTTGACTAAAAACAATTTGGAACTCTACGCAGGGAGTTTCGGATTCAGAGGAGGATTCTTCAGGTAATATTACATTATTGGTGCTTTGACCTTGCAACATTTAGGGATGCTTGTAGATAATTGCTACAGCAGCTTTGGTGAGATTAAACCATTAAAAGCTGGCAAAATTGTCAGAGTTAAAAGTGACTTGACTAACTTTGTTTGACTTTTTGCAAACCGTATGGAAGAATTAGTGTTTATTAATCTCCTAAACAGTGTCCTTTGTAATAATAGAGTCATGGAGTCCCTGAATCTGAAATTTCCTATTTTTAAGCTTCAGGCAATTGCACACAATTGTTAACAAATAAACCAATCAGAAAGCAGTATTTTAATCAGTTAACTATCTCTACTTTGACTGGTGACTCAAGGATGTCAATAGCTTTGACAGCAACTCAGCTGTAGAAAAAGAGTGGTATGGTTGCAGTATGTTAATTGGACATTACTGCCATGGGGCACGCAGTCGTCTCTGCATAAAACACGCTCCTGGCTCTCATCCTGTGACCCTCAGCACATTATCTGTTGCTTCAATACGCATTTTAGTATAAGAACAAACCGCAGTGACTTGTGTCCCATGCATTCTTAGGAGACAGAGGTAAAATAAAGCGGCACATTCAGGGCACGTAACGTAAGGTCCTCTCCTTGTAACCAAAGTCAGATATGGCGAAACCTCAACAGTTTACCAAGTCCTGGCTATAAGCAGGAGCTCCACACACATTTGCAAAAACACACGTCGTTATGGCTCCGTGCTGCTCTGAGGACAATGAGAATTTAATGAGGAACATCTAAAGGTAGGCCACGCACAGTGCATACAGCTGTACAGTACAGCTGCAGACACCACTGGTCTGAGGCAGTGTACCCTGCAGCTCAGTGAGCAGCGGAAAGACTGTGTAAAGTTTGTATTTTGGTGTATTTAGGGCTCACCAGGCTGTGTCAGGGGGAGACAGTTACTGAATGTGGAGCACAAGCATCCACTAGACTGCTGTATTTTGGACGATTCAGGACACATTCTTTAATTAAAAGAATAGTAAATGAGTTAAACCATTGATTTGGCATATGCATATTTAGTATTCTTATTAATAAAATTGTATCAGTCATTATAAGGCTATATTAATATACACGTATACAATGACGTACATGACGGAATTTTTTTGACCCTGTCCATCAAAGTGACGTAGAGCGTAATTATCTCTCGCGTAACCTCTGACAGAGATATAAGTTTTATGTACCTGTATACTAAAATCCTCACTCAGTTATTTTCAGTAGCTAACAGCTAATCTGAGTGTCTCTTAATGGAGAGGGTCATTGTATTTAAATCATGAATAATAAAGGCTATGATGTCTTTAGAGCTTGTTTTTCACATACAGTATAATTCTTCTTACAACAACTGCTATTCACAGCGCTACCTGTTGGAATATTGTTTTATTCAATTGCTAACCTACTGAGTGAACACAGAATTAGACAAACCTCATCTGCTGCTTTATCGCTTGGCTGGCTAATATTTGTAACCCCTAAAGGTGGCAAACCTCTAATTGCTTATTTTCTGTTCTGACTGGATGAAAGTCAGAAGAAAATGATGACTCTGATAAATGATGACTGATGTCTGTTTATTTTCTATTTTACAATTTTTAAAAACAGTCTCTTAGATTTTCAACTGGCCCGATTGTCCAGTTGAAAATCCCGAGTGCCTATGGTATGTTGAGTCTTTGTGGCGGCAGCTGAGCACGGCAGACAGTTGAGGGGAACAGGTTGCTCCGTCTGTTAGGGCTCGTCTTGCTGCTCTTGACCTTTGACCTTTAGCTGTGACAGCTCCAGGGCCACTAGATACTGAATTTCCACGCTTTACGGGAGCCAGTGCTAGCTAGATTAGCCACAGAGCTACACACATGGCCAGAGCTGTGGTGCAGCTAACAGCATAAGGGTTTTCTGGCAGTGGCAGTTATGTTGTCCCCAGTAGTCTCGCTTAATTTGAAAAGGTGTTTTCTGTTGAAAAAAAATCACTGTCCAGTTATAAATAAACCATCAAATATGGAACAGTGTGAAGACCTCAGTGTGACTTCTGATGACACATAGTCTGATGTTTTCAAGACCTTCCCTTAGTGAGTCAGAATCCTTCTTTTAAAATCCTGTGTAAAAACAGATAGAATTTCATGTTGAATTTCATACCGTTGCATTAGGCTAGGCTTTGACATCCTTTTTTGCTTTTCCATTAGTCGTGAGCACCATTCCTAACATTATTCCAGCATTTTTTTTACATGTAGTATTATATTGTTGAGACGCTGTTTAGCTGCCTTCTCTTTTTGGTTTGTCCACCGAGGAGCTTTCTCTGCCACGTCTTTGTTATACATGTCATCTGGAGGATCTCTCAAGATTGTTCACAGATCTCCCACCAGAGAACACAGCCCCAGAAAGGAGAGGATAGGAATATAGATATCGTAAGTAGAAAATTGACTGGATTGTCTTCACACATGCCAGATAAAGTCATGATAAAGTCAAAAAGATAATGGGTGTTGTCTAGAGAAGCCAGTTGAGTAAGTTAAAGGTTTACACTGCCTGGGTCTGTCATGATGGAAAATGTTTTGAAATGCAAATGTAGCTATGTAGCTTGTAATGCTAACAAGTTGTAAGGTGGAGTGCCAAGTTTTAGTTGAACACATCAGGAATACATCTATTGTTTCCCATGCCAATATATTGTATGTGACAATATTACTATTTAGAAAAATATTAATATTGTTGTTCAATATTATAACTTGCAATTACTGTATAATATTGAAAAACAATGCAAGTTTTTCAACTTATTTTATTTTATTTTTTACAATTATTACACATTATTCCAGTCGTAACACAGAGCTTTTTATTTAGACAGTTATTTTGATATAAAATAACACAAACTTCATAATGAGTTACATGCATCTGTACCTAATTAGATACAGTATTTAGCAATTCTTTACAATATGGATATTGCATTCAAAATTATGATATATTGTGTAACACTAAATAATTCCTATATTATTCCTCCTAGCTGTTTGCATGTTTACTACTTGGTATACAGCATTCCAAATACCAGGCTATTAATCCTTTCTGGAAAATTTAGCAGATCGGCCTATTGTTAGCATCTGATGAAAGTGTAAAATCGGTGCATAATGTTGGTGCTGTCAGTGGAAGTGGTGGGTGTAAATGGACTGTGAATTGGTTTGGACTTGGTCTAAAGGCACTCAGGGACAGCTGTTCCCTCAGTGGATCAAACCTGCTGAATGGTTTTAGTTCCTGTCTAATTGCAAACGCTAGACTATACCGCTGTAATGTGAGTGGCTGAATGCTTGGCTGGGCTTAATTATTTCAAGTAGATCTAAACCAATGGCAATATTGGGTATCTTTTTACTGATATATTGATATTAGAATGCATTTGACAATATTGTGATAAAGTTTACTAAAAAAAATTCCAATACAGTACGCGCTGCATCAGTTGAAGACTAAGTTCTCTTTTTTTTTTGCATAATAGTTTGCTGCTTAAATAGCGACAGTGTCATTATCGATAATGACTAACATATAAAGGGTGGGACACTCCTGGCTGAATATTGGAGCGGTTGTCTGTTTGGTGTGTTCTGCAGTTGGATCTAGTATTGGCCGATTCAACAAGTCTGTCCGTCCCAAAGGAGTGCTCTGATTGCCGGTGTGCTCCATTCACAATCAGTGTAACCATGCATTTGGCTGTGCTTTAGAGAATACACTCCCTCACTGTCTCGACTTAAGTGTTACTTGGTAGTGGACAGACACAAATGTTTTCTTTTTAAACACAAAAACAGACAAAGTCTTAGGTTAATGCACCAGATGGACAGACAAAATGGCAAGGCAAGTTTATTTGTATAGCACAATTCATACACAGAGTAATCCAAAGTGCTTTACAGAAAAAAAGACAAGTTTAAAAGTACAAAGGCAAGAAATTACAATTAAAACATAAAATCAAATTTAAAAATTATAATTAAGAATACATTTAAAATTAAATTAAAATACAATTAAAACACTTTCAGTTGACATATGCACAGTTAAAAAGAACAGTTTTAAGTCTGGACTTGAACTCAGAGTAGAGGCCTGTCTAACATCATAAGGAAGACTGTTCCAGAGTTTAGCTGCATAAAACTGAAACACTGCTTCACCGAGTTTAGTCCTGACTCTGGGCCCCAGCAGAGACCTGTCCCTGAGGTTCTCAGGGTCCCAGATGGTTCATATGGGACCAACAGGTCAGAGATGCACTTTGGTGCTAAGCCATGGAGAGACTCGTACACAAGCAGAGATGTTTTAAAGTCTATTCTCTGAGCAACAGGAAGCCAGTGCAGAGACCTGAGGACAGGACTAATATGGTCGTACTTCCTGGTTCTAGTCAGGACCCGAGCAGCAGCGTTCTGGACGTCCTACATCTGTCTTACAGCTTGTTTAGTGAGTCCAGTGAGCAGACCATTACAGTAGTCTAACCTGCTGGAGATGAACGCATGAATAAGTCTCTCTAGGTCTGGTTTAGACAGTATACCTTTGATTCTGGCAATGTTTTTGAGATGGTAAAATGCTGATGATGTTATAGATTTAATGTGACTGCAGAAGTTCAAATCTGAGTCCATGATTTCTAACCTGACTTGTAGGTTTTAGTGAAAGAGACCAATTTACTCTACTTTTGCGTGTACAAAAAATTGGAGTAAAGGTAAAAGTAAATATTTTTGTTTTTTTATCCATGGGAAACACTGCTTATAACAAAATCTTTAAGGTTTTACGCCAGACACCCTTGCTGACATCAATCCTGTCAGCTTATCCAGACTTGGGATTGGCGCTATGAGTACACTGGGTTGTCGTCCCCTATGGCTGGATTATCAACATAAATATTATAAGATATGAACTTTATATTTCAACATCATTGGATGCATTAGGTATATGAAAAGCCAAAATTTACTTTGTATGCTGGTGATAAGATAGTCACAACACAAAGCATATATTTTCTTGTAAATGTTCAAATTCTAAGCTTTTCATGCAGTGATTTGTCTGAAGCATAACAAAACGTACTCAATTCGTTGTGTAATGTAGGTCACACATGAGAAAGAGGCTCACACTGAAGCTACTCTGGAGAGGAGCTTTGTCATTTTTTTTAATTTAGCCCGTCCTCAAGAGGAGGCAGATTTACATAATCAGGGTATTCACTGTCAAAGTCTTGAAAGCATATCATGTTTATTCACAAAGCTATTAGTCATTTGGTACAATGACGAAGTACCAAATAAGCCCATGTTGGACAAATCCTCCAGAGTTTCTCTTTTGTGACGGGACAACAGCCGTATAAGTCAAGTAGTGTACCTTTCACAGGGAAACGTCCTAAACCAAATTCTCATAGTGTAGTAGTACTTGATATTGGTGCGGCAGTGGCGATGGAGGTTGTTCACTAGCCACAGGGTTGGTGGATATCCTCCTGCTTGACATAGTGCATACTGTTGTTGTGTCCTAGGGCAAGACACTTCACCCACAATGCCTGCTCCAGTCACAGTATGTGACTGGTTGCGACATCAAGGTATCTGGTGTAAAAACTTGCTAAATAACTGTGTCACTGACTTGCTGTAACGGAGCAGCTCAAAGACAGAGACAGACCTGCAGCCTGTGCCCCGTTTAAGATTTTAGACGGCATTTTGGATAAAGACACAGGCGTGTGTAACTCTGACAGCACTGTAGAGTTAGCCCTTTACAACACAATGGTGAATTACATTTTTACTTTCACTTTCACCCAATAGCATCAGATTAGTGTTAGTTCCATGAGTGTTTGAGTAAATAAACACACATGCTTCACGTTTGCATCCTCAAACCAGAACTACACCCACACAACAGAATTTGTTTTACTTCATCTGGTCTGGTCTTCCAAGTGCTTCTGCTCGCTCCTCCTGCCATGTTTTTAAATGCCACCAACATTGAGTAGCTTTGCTGCAGGTTTTGGAACGAGTGGAGCGAGCATACCCATCATTCAGAATATGATTTATTTAAAAAAAATCTTGATTATATTTTTTTGTAATTGTTAGAATCCAAAATTCTGATTAAAATGTTATTATTTAATTCGATTAATAATTGCATAGCCAATAGCAATAGCACAGTATAATAAAAGTCATCTATAAAAAATTTGACTTTTTTTTTTTTTAATTTAACTTTTTTCACACCTTAAAAAACTCCGGTATTGGGGCTGTAAGTCTTGGACCCCAATCAGGTTAACTGAGCGAACAAATTAGGGCAAACAGGTAGATTTTATTATTCTGTACACGTTGGCGTTCTAAAACATGATTATTGGCATCTAGTGCAAACTGCAACATACAAAAAGTACATACATGTGACCATTACCCTTACACAGTAAAGCCAATAACTTAGTAATTACTGGTTGGTTTGTTGGTCTGATGTCGTGTCTGTATCCAGGAACCTTTGAAAGGATTTGTTATGGTTTATATTTATGCTTTAGTCTGGGTTTGGGGACTACACTTTACCATTGCGAGGCAGGGACAATCCCTTCTTCAGAAACCCAACTATGGTTGTTGTCCTGACAGAATCACCCTGGGGCCCCTCTTGCTCGACACACAGTTCTGGCCCTAAGCCTAAAATGGGGATACAGTATACTTCTACCTTCGTTCTTCCTGAGACAAATGTTAGCGCTGGCCAAGATTTCAGTGCTGGATCCATGTGTTGGGGATCGGGAACAGAGCGGAGCAGTGGAGGGGGAGGTACAAACACCACATCTATTCTTCAGTCAAGCAGGAGATAAAGAGTCTGCCCAGAGGCGAGTGTATTTATGTTGAAAGGAGACTGTGAAGACTATGAACTATAGTGTACGCAGTGGTGGAGAACCATCTTGGGCTGCATCTTGAGAGATAGGTAGCGTTGTAGGCAAGACTATTGCATGTACCTCACATTAACAAAGAACAAGACAGAATACAGACCATGTACACTATGTTAAACTAGAAGAAATACTTAGAAATCTTCCAGTACAAGTATTTTTCACCCAGTCGGTCATTATCTCTGCCAAGAAGGTTATGTTTTCATCAGTACTGTTTTTTTTATTGGTCTGTTAACAAGACATCCATCCATCTTCTACCACTTAGCAGGTCACAGAGGCAGCAGAGCAAGCAGAGGCAACCACACTTAACTCTCTCTAGAAACTTGCTCCAGCTCCTCCAGGAAAATCCAGAGGCGTTCCCAGGCCAGCCGAGAGACATAGCCCCTCCAGCATGTCCTAGGTCTCCCCCGGGGTTTTCTCCTGGTGGGACATGCACAGAACAGAGACATCCAGGAGCAGGGTTCCTGGGGGGGTATTAAAAAGCATGAACATTCATTACATTGGTTTTGCTAAATTTAGGGCCTTAAATGGCATTAAAAAGCATTACATTTGATTCCAACAGGCATTAAACATTTTGAAATAGTTTTGAAGTAAAATTGCTGACATTATTAGTTTTATTTGTGAATATAAATATGGTTATATAAATAATGATTTACCATTTTCATAGCCTACACTAGTATAATAGACAGGCTGAACAAGTTTACTTCCAGCGGGACCAAATTACAATCAAATGTTTGTTTCAACATTTTTGGTGATTTATGATCTGTACTATTTACAATATTTCCAAATACATTTTGGCAATTTAAACTGCCATGATTGTATGCTGGTAGCTTTAAAAATGTTAAACATTACATTAAAAAGCATTAAATTAAACCTGCTAATACCTGAAGGAACCTTGAGGATGCATTTATGACAAATGCCATCTGGCTCTAGCAATGGCTCTACTCCAAGCTCCTCCTGGGTGACCAATCTCTAATGGACTAACTCAAAAAAACAACAAATTACAAATGGTTAGACATTTTCAGTTCAGCAATTGGGCAGGGAAGAAATTATTAGCTTTTGGTGTGGATCAGGAACACCATCTATATATTGGAAGAAAAAAATTAATATGATTATTTTAGTTTTGATCTTTCGTCACAATAAATGGGAAAGACCATGTGTACAGTTTCATAGTTTGTTGAACCCGAAGAGCCCCTGGGCAGTTGTGTTCACTGAAAACAAATGGAGGGAAACCTGGCAGAAGGCAGTGAGATAAGGCCCTGCTGTTTGTTGTGGAAGTAATTGGCTCCACGGTATTAAGGCATACAGTTTGTTGCCATTAGCCGTCTTGTATATTTTCCCTTGCCTGGGCAGATTGCAGATTGGGGAACAGTTCCAGCCATGTTACCCATATAAGTTATGGCTATGAGAGATGAATTGGCCTGTGGAATTTTTGCCCAACATTTAACCCTTCACGCTCTGGGCATAGACGTGCCTCCGGACCATACATGCTTGGGGTCGGTGCAGTGTGGAAACTCAATGACACAACTGTTTAGCAGACTCCCCGGCCTCCCGTTTCCCACACACCCCCCGGCCCCTTTGGAGATTTCAAGGTCGGGAAAGGTCACCGACGTGGATTCATTCCTTGGGAAGAGAGGAAGCCACTGTCGCAACATGGTCACTAGAGCAGACTAAAGTCACTTTGTTTTTACAAGTTGCTCCTGTAATCTTTTCAAAAGTTACCATTATTAAAAAACATTTTGTTCATTTGCCTTTGGCTATACAACATTTTTACTATGGCTAATAGTAGTGTTTAATATTGCGATAAAGATATAACCAATTAGCGCTATGGTATGGCTCAGTTGGTCACTTTACTTCTTGAATACACTTTCCATGAAATTTGAAAAAGAAAAAAGACATCAAAAAAGATGTCAAATGTGTAAAATCTATTCTGAGACACTCCATGAAAACGGTTCAGTTGAAAAAGTCGTGCCTGACCATTTGGATTTTTATCAAACTTGAGGTTACCAATGTCCATGTATACCAAATAATGTATGTGCCAAAACTGAGATTTGTATCTCTCTTTTTTAGTTTGTAAAATTTCAAAGCTTTTTAAATTGGCGTGTTAAGCAACAGTCTGGGCTGAGAAAAAATAAACAATTCCATGTGTTCCAGAAATAAAATTTTCAAACATTGGGATAATTCCCGGTAAAATGAATTGTGGGGAAAAATATTCTTGCATACTTGACCATTTTGGATTTTAGTTTGGGGTAAATCAATGTCCATATACTAAATATGCTAAATTTAAGGTTTGTATCTTTTTCCAGTTTTAGCGATAGAGGTCAAGACTTACTTTTTCAAGACAGAAATTGGTTGATTTTTTTGTTTTGATTTGATTTCAAACCTCAGTAGAGAGTAGAGAAATAAGGCACATACACACAAAAAAATCTTGTCCGAGGTGCAGATGTTGGAAAACAATTCAAAAACTCCAAAAAAAAGAGAGTGTTTTTGGATGTTTTTTTTTACTTCAGACCTCACCAATTTAGTGACATGGAATCTGTTGGTTGGTTAAAATGGATTTTTATTTTTTTAAGCTCATGTATGTTTTTGGTTTGGTGTTATTAAGCTTGTATACAACACAAAGATCTATTTTTTTCTTCATTTACATGTGACTACAAGAAAAATATTTGCTTCTTTGCTGTTAAAAGAAATCTTACTCAGATCTCAAATCTGTTTCTATTTTCCTTTCCACAGACATGGTGTCCAGTCAGAGCTGAGGTCTTCATCTGCGCCGACAGGAAGAGAGAAATGCCCTCTCCGACAGCACAGGTCTAAAGCTAAAGTCTGTAAGTATCTCAGAGTGAGGAGGAGAGTGTCCACTGGCACATGAGAGCGTGAACCCCGCGACAGCTGAACATGCGAGTGCCTGAGCGAGTGGATGGATTTCAGACTTGATGATGGTGGGCTAGAGGAGGGGGTGGGGGGAGGGGGGCTTGGTGGAACAAAAGGTATGTAGACAGCTGCCACCTCACTGCCACCAGCTCCTGATCCAACTGGAGATTATACACACATGTGCACAAGTCACAGAGTGGTGTGGTACAGGGTTTGATGCACTGGCAATGGACTCTTTCATGCTACGGAATAGGCTTTATAGTTGGATATTTCCTGTTTTTCTATTTTTTAATTTGTTATTGATAAGATAAAGGCTGGTAATATTCTAAGATTATTAGCCTATTAAAGCCACTAATATGTGATAAAATTGAACCATTCTTGTGAGATTTTTGTGGAAAAAAATGTGCAAGACATCTCAAGTGAAAATGGGAAAGGTTTGACTGTTTACAGTTTTAAAAGTGATATTTTAATATTCTAATTATTTTTTATTACTCAAACTTGTGACTTCATTTATCTAAACTAGGGATGAATGTTAGAACTTTGGTTGAAAATGGAAATCAGGTTGCTCAAGGCTTCATGATAACAAAGTTAACTACTGGGCTGAATGGGAGAGTGGTTGGTGCTCTCGCTTTCCTGTCCCTCAGGAGGAGGTTGTGGGTTTGAATCCCTGGACTGGCCAACAATGATCTGTGGGTTCTCTCTGGGTACTCCCACTTCTTCCCACCAACCAAAGACATCAATTCAATTTCAATTCAGTGTTATTTTATACATATCACAGCAGTTGCTTCAAAGGGATTTACAGGAATAGACAAACAAACAATCAAACAGGCAAATATACTGTCCCAGGTCATCCCCCTTTTTTCTGTGTAAGGAAAAACTCAAACCCAGCTATGGGAAAAAGAGAAGCCTCAGGAAGAACCACATGAAGGAGAGCTCCACCCCCAGGACGGACAGGCTGTGCAGGGACATGCATGTGTGAGGGATTTTGCGATACTAAATTGCCCATTGTGTATTGAGTGTTTTTCAAGTGTCTGTCCTGTACCTAACTGGCCACTGTCCAGGGTGTTTCCTGGCCCTGCTGGGCTAGGCTACAACACCCACAACCCCTAACAGGAATAACTGTAAGAAGATGAATGAATGATAGATACTGTATAAAGGAAACCCCATCCAGAGAATGATGAATAAAAGTGTTTGGGTTTATGTTTGTCTTGTTTAAAATATATTGTTAGGTGTTTGGCAAAATTGTGTTTAAATTGAGGGTCAGAAAAAAACAAACTTTAATTAATTAATTGTAGTCTTCTTAGAGCCAACCCTCACTTTCACAAATATTCCTCATTAGTTCAGTTCAGTTTATCTGCCATTTGCAGTATTAAAAAGAACTACATTGGAAAACAGTTGCAAAGAGCTCAAAGTGCACAGTCAACATTTAAACAACCAAAACATACAAAGCACAAGCCTTAAATAAAACAATATATGGACACATCCTAAAAAAAATGATAAATACTACCAATAAAAACACTGTATATATAAATAGCAGTAAAAGAGGTAACTAAAACAGTAATGTGCTTGTCTTATATATGAGGTATTTCAAAGTGCATTGTTCAAAGTCATCGCAGCTTGTGGAAAAAAACTTTTAGCGTGACGAGATGTAGTGCATTTAATAGAGCGATATGGTTTCCCTGATGGAAAGAGGTCAAACATCTCAGCAGCAGGGTGGCCAGAGGGATCACTGATGATCTGGAGAGCTCTGGTTAAAAGTCTAGATTTGTAAATAGTTTCTAGGACTGGGAGGTCACAGCCTATGGTCCTGCAGCAGAGTGAACCACTCTGTTTAAAGTTTTCTTTTCTTTCACAGTGAGATTACCAAACCACACAGTAACAGAGCTGGTAAGAAGACTTTCAATACCACACCGATAAAAGTTTAAAAGAATAGTTTTGTTTTGAGTGAATTCCCTTAGTTTTTGTAAAAAGAAGAGACGCTTAGCATCGTATACCTGAATTAGGGATGTCAGGATTAACCGATTATGCTATTATTTGCGATTATAAATGTCACAGTAAGATAACCGTAAGAATTTTTTTCTACGGTATCTCACAGGTGGCTCTCATGCGTCACTTTTTGGAGCCCCCAGTATGTTCTTTTAGGTGCTTTAAGTAAACGCAGCGGCTCCTCCATGTACACTCTCCCGAGTTTATTAAAAAAAAAAGTAAATAATTGTGAAAATTGTATAATCACAATATTTCAGCTCACAATATATGTGACACAGAAATTTGACATTATGACATCCCATAACCTCGATCCATTATTTTTCCTGCCCACATCTAAAACCACTGAAACATTCATTAACCCAATAGCCAACATGGACACTGTGATGAATTGGTGGCAGTTGCTTGAAGGCATATTAGGGCAAAGGGTGACCGTAGAAGGAGGGGTTAGTGGCTTGGAGGGAGGAGGGGGGGGTGTTAGAGAAGTGTGGCTGCTGAAGGGTGGGGTGGTTTGGGTGGTAGGGGTGACTCAGGAGGGATGGGGAGAAGGGTGGGGTGGGGCGGTTTGTCCAGTAGTGGGGAGGGCAACTTGGGGCAGTCAGAGCGAGTGAGGTGCTCCACTAGCAGTTGTCATTTGAGCAGGGGAATGGTAGGGACGGTACATGTGCTGTCAGGAATGGGACACTGATCTGACGTGGAGTATCGCATATGGGACCGCTTGCTGAAAAAATAACTCGATCCATAACTTAGAGGCTCTTATTTGACGGTAAGAGTGACCAGTAGCCTTTCTTTTTTTTTTTTTTTTAGAATGTTGAGGCTAACTTCACTAAAACAACACTACTAATGCCATTTTGATAACTTTTTACAAATGTGACTGTCAGCCTTTAGAGAACACATTGTGTACTCTAGCTTTCAACCACCTTGCTAAAGTTTGTCCCGGGCCCCCCTCCCCAGCTGTCGTGCTCTAATCAGCCCAGGAAGCCGTTGGTTGGGGGGCTACACTACTCTGGCGCTCACGGGAACTTTACAAAAGGAGATAGCAAGGAGTGCGAGGTGACTTGCCGTGGTGGGGCCTGTTCTCTGTCGTCAGCTGCTGAGTTGACACCTCCCCGGGTCCCTGAAATGTGCCAGTAAATGAGGGGACGGGTGGTGGCCAGGTGTTAGGGTAGGACAAGATTTACGGTAAGGGCTTGTGTCATTGTGCTTCTCGTAACGTCACACCTGTTCGGGTTTGTTATTTAGATTGGTTTACATGTGATTTTTACGAGCTTCTTGGTGGCTATTAAAACTATGCTGCGTAACTTAAAAATACACATAAAATTTACATTCTCGGATCTTATTTCTAAAGATAAATCAGCTTGGAAAATGAGCATGGTCGTTGCCTTGCCTGTAAGCCTGTCTGGAAAGTAGGTGGATGGACTTTTGAGTCTCGGAGCAGCTGCACCACACTTGTTTTGGAGGGTCACTTGACAACAAAGCTGCTTTGGCTTGATCTCATGTGATGGCACTGAAGGATGTCTGCCTAAACCTCAGGGACCTTGTGTTACTGAATGACAGCATGTATAAACAGTAGCGGCCATGTTGGTTTAGTCTTTGCGTTAGGGACTGGCCATGAGTAGATATTTTGATATTAGTTAGTGTTAGAGCAATTTTCTCTCATATCAAGTATTTAATGGATTTGATTATCTAACATGAGATCAGTGAACACTGTTTTTGAAGTTTAAAGTAACAACTTATTTAAATGTCTACTGGAAATTGCAATTTAACCCCAGTAGAAATAAAAATTGATAACTTTTTGTTTTTTGCACTTTGTGTTTACATAAAAAATAATAATAATTTGCATATTTTTGGATAACAATGTGCTTCCATTGATTGTGCAGTGGTACGTTGTTTTCTTTTTTCAATTAAATGTAAATGAATTGCCTTTTCAAAATTTAAACCGCTAGATTTAAATTTAATTTAGCTTATTGTTGTTTCATTACCTCCCACAACTCATGTTCAAACAAGGGCAGTGAATGATATTTTGTTACTGATCTGAGAGTATTGCTAATGTATGTTTTTTAATCTCTACAGTAATCACTGTACTATACTTCTAAATTTTAATACAAAAGCTGTGACTATTAGTATTTTACAAAGGCCCTGAGTAATTCATGTAAAAGTTACAAAAACAATTACAAATCATTAAAAACTTCAAAGAGGGTTACTATAGAGAGATGGATGCTTTATTGAACAACATGGACCATCCTCTACATGCTGTTTTAGATTTTGGAAGAAGTTTTATTCCAATATTGTGCCTTTTTTAGGCTTTTTGTAATAATTTTGGATACCTTTGCAATAGTATTTCAGGTTTCACGTTACTTGGATTAAGTGCCTGTCACCCCCTGTTGGGAACGGTGGGGAATGGACAGAACACGGCTATTGGTAACATGAGGCTAACAGACAGATAAATGAGCTGACTGCTTCTGCGATATGAGTGCTGAAATGAGAACGAGTCTGGTTGGCGTTGTATGGGCTTTAGAAACGCGCAAGAGCACTCCCCCGGTGAGACCTGAGCGTTTTCAGAACTTGAGAAGGGAAAGGCCTCAGCATACAGGATTACTAAAACATGCGTGAATGAAACAAAGTACTATGTTTTTGAGGTGCATTTTAATGTGGTAAAAAGCTAAAAAAAAAAAAAAAAAAGGTTGATTTAGCATATAGAGAAATGTATCTTAGTCAGGACCCTTCCAGATTCCATAGTTTATCGTCAAGTTATTACAAATATTTTTCTTTTGTTTTTCTTATTGATATGCTGCACAAAATGAAAGAATATAGTGTTTCTAAAATTGGAGCCACGTTTTTCAAAGATATCAGTGAGATCTTTGCTGTGTGTCTTCAATATACCTATGGTGGACGCCTATCAAGAGTTGTATTCCAGTCTCTATAATTAGACCTTTGTTACTTTCTGAAGTGACCTCAAACAGGAGACTTCCTCCTACTCGCATATGCCTTTGAAAATAAACCTGCTTGTTGTGCCAATAAACAAGTGCCTATCTTGTTTTGGCTGTGATCTTGATAAAAACATGTTTGACTGGTGATGCCCAACTGTTGTACATGCCAGCCCAGGTATACACGCCCTGTGTACGTCGGCGTCCCATTGATGTCATCACTGTTTTGTCTACAGGGCATATTTCTCTCTCTCACA
The DNA here is from genome assembly GCA_020698575.1 of Bostrychus sinensis. Taxonomy (NCBI): domain Eukaryota; kingdom Metazoa; phylum Chordata; class Actinopteri; order Gobiiformes; family Eleotridae; genus Bostrychus; species Bostrychus sinensis. The sequence continues at coordinate 31,348,176 of CM036247.1, read as the reverse complement.
CACCTTTTGTTGTTATTGCACAGCAGTCGGCTATAGTCTGCAAGGCAGGAAATTTAACTGCCTCAGAGAGTTTGTTTTACATCCCAGGGGACCCATTTATTTTGAAATGCTTGAGATGGCAATTTTTCATTTGTATGTTTTGTTAAAGTTTTTAGGGTTGTCTAAATACCAGAGGTGGGGAGTACCTTTCTGGATAAATTGTACTTGTCTAAGAGTAGATTTATCACAACATATGTTTTACTTCTACTTGAGTCATATTATTTTGAAGTAACAATACTCATACTACTTGAGTACAGTTTTTGTCTACTCTACCCATGTCTATATGTTACCTATGTATTGGTTTCAAAAGATTTTATGCTTTGAAAAACTATATATAAATAGCAGTACTACAACTTGGGATTCACAGCATCACATTCTCCAGTTGACTGTAAAACAGAGATTACAAAAGCAAAGCCATTGTTAACACATTTTAATAATGAGTACTGAAGTAAAATCTTTTTATGGTTCTAAAATATTGATACTATATGTACTTATGTTATCAGGGACGTCAGTGGTGCTGTGCATTTCTACCCAATCAGTATGCAACTGGTTTGCTGTGGTGACCCCTAATAAATAAAAGGGAGCAGCGGAAAAAAGATAAAAGTACTTGTTTCAGCAACTACTACTTTAAGAAAATTTTTTGCATTGTGAGTTCCAGTCTGGCCTCCCAACAGTTTGCCAAATGTCTCTGCCCGCTCTCTCCCCAATTTCCTAATGTTTTATCTATAAAGTCTAAAAATGCCCCAAAAATATCTTTAAAAAAGGCACTTGAGAGACTTTTTGTAATTATCATCCATTTCGTCATTAGTAGACATATTACGGTCACATGATCTGGTCACATGAGGATCAATGTTCCATGACAATAAACAGAGAATTAATTGCACTGAAAAGGAGGAAAGAATGGTACTCTGACACATCAAATTCTGACAGTTGGCTAGTTGGCTAGTTGAAGATATAATTAGTTGTTAAACTCACTGAACCTCCAGCTTTGCAACAACACCTTACTAAAACATTTCAACTGGCAGAAAGTTATTAAACCTATTCACTTTCACTGGTCAAACATTTAAAAGTTTTAATTGACCTATTGCAAGAAAAAGTTGGAATAAAAACAATTCAATGATTCAGTCCCCAAGCCCAACATGTTTTTCTTATTGTTAAAGTCACTTGTATTTTTATCTCTCTTTTAACACTTGTTTAATGAGGGACTTTTACTTGGACTGCAAAAAATTAGCATTATGATTTATTAGTGTAAAAGAATATGAGTTCACTGCGGGGGAGCAAATTAGATTTTGGTGAACTGCCATCTTGCTTAATTAATGAGAAACACTCAACTATCGACGCAGTGTGTTGTTATTTCAAATGAACTTTGGAAAGTGGAACTATAATTCTCAAGCAAATAGATTTATTTTAAAAATTTTGACCTCCGCAAGGCAATCTCCAAGCGTTCTTGCCTATTCCTAAATCAAAAAAAAAAAAAAAGCCCATTCCGGATACAGTATTCATAGCGTTCTTCTATAAAAGTCCTCCCACTGAGTGCTTGAGTTTAATGGAATGGAAATAAGTGGCAATCCAAAGGAGATACTTGGCGTTCAGCAGCATTTTGTCTCTTTGCTTTTTTACCTCTGGTCATGTGCGCTTTACTGCTATATACCTCCATTATAAACTCCAAAAAATATAAATTGATATATGTCGTTTATGAAAGACAAATACACCAAAGCACAAGCTAATACATAGTACCATAATATCCTTTAATATATAACGCAAATTCCCCATACCCTTAAAAATGTTTAGCTAGCATCCTCGAATATTTGCTGCTTAATGATTTATAAGAAAGTACTCCCTTGATCCTAAGCCTCTTCCAGTGCATTTCCTCGAAGTACTTTTTTTGCACTACTAGAGTAATAACGTGGCCTCAGTTTAACCCTCTTTACTCAACCAAGTGAACTGTCAACGCCAACAAACTTGCAAAACACAAAGATTCTCCACTGCACCGTGAGAATTCCCCTCTTTGTCTAATTACCTTGCAGTTTTTTTTTGTTTTTTTTTCCAGGCGTGTTATTTTACTGTGCTTTAGCTGCGGCAGTGATGTCACCCAACAGGTCAGACCACATAGTCTGCTCCGGGGATGAGCCAGGGACACACATCTTGTGGCATGTGGTTTTTGAATGAGAAAAATGCAGTTATGACATTGCCTTGTTAGCTGTATTGACAGTAAAGGGAGCAGTGAGCTAAAGCAGGTACTTGCCCAAAGTCATTTTGTGTTATACAATTCTCAGTTACTTTTATGCACCTATATACCACTTCTGATTATCTTAGCTCTGTTGAATGAATGTAAAGTGTAGTTTTTTTTTTTTTCTTTCTTTACATCAGATTGTCCTTCCTGACACAACCCTCTCATAAAGTGAATGCTTGTGATTAGGGCTGCACAATATATAGCGAAATTATTGTTAGCGCAATATCAGCAAATGCACTATTGGTCTTCCATCTGACAGAGATTTACACTGTCAGAGCCATTCTCCTACCAGAGCTTTAAATGAAAATGTGTTATGACGAAATAAAAATGTTTAAAAAGTCCAGTTTTAGTGGTAATTTCCTAAATTCAGTCACACTTTAGCCTTTTTTTATTCCTGGTTTAGTCTGTGTTGATGTTTTTGTTTTGATTTTTACGCTGTTTTGACTTTTGAATACAGGGACTGGCATTTTTGTTTTAAGTAAATTTAACCTACTATGTCAGAACAGTAGACCCTATTTTAAAATATCACAAAAATATTGTTATCACAATATTCAACATAGTTCTCGAATATTACATGTTTTTCCGATAACATGCAGCCCTACTAGTGGTTGGATTTATCATTGATAGTTGTCCTGTTTTACTCACTTGATATGTCACTGGCAAAATTGGGTTACACTAGACCTGAAGATCTTTTCCACATATAACCCTGTATTACTTTGTAAATGATTTACAAACACAAAGTAGTCATTCTGTTTACTTAATTTGCATGTCATTGCCCAGTGCATTACAACAGACAAAGGTTCTATGCCAAAAGAAAACAAACTGTGTGGCTGATTTTTTTTTGTCAAACACAATACAGATAGTCGCTTTGACCTTTACCTACCTATGAAATTTCTCCTTCAAACACAACATTGCACTGTAGTGCTGTTTTTTTTCACTCACTGCCAATATCTGACCTCCCTGTTTTTTTTTTTTTTACCCATATCCTACTGCTTAAATGTATATATTATAAAGCCAATTGAATATTTGTTTCTGATAGTTTCTCTGTTTTATTTAGGAATATAATTAGGAATGATCTGTGCAAAGATACTAGCTTTGGGCTATATTATGCAAAATCAATTTTGAGCTTTCACCCATGGTATAATGTTGTTGACTCATGAAAAACATATCTGGAGTTGTGTTTTGTTTCATTCCTGCATGTTTGAGTAATCCTGTATTTTCTGGCACTGCCTTTCTGTGAGCTCCAAACAGCACATTCCTGCTTACCCCCACTGCCCTACTACTCCAGAAAACACTGACCAATCAATGAGTCCTCCACCTCCAGTCTGCTCTCATTCTTTTATCCAAAGAAATTGTGTACAGCTCTGTTTCCACTGATTCCTCACAGCTATTTTTCATTTTGTTGTAAAATGGCTTTATTCAAAAGGTTTAAGGATGTGAACAGCTTTTTTTCCCCCACTGTTTCTGTTCATTGGAGTGAAACAGCTGGCCTCTACCCCTGTTCATGTATGACACTAGTAAAGTATTCAATAAAAATGCTTTTCTTTTGTCAGAAAATGTTTTTAAAGGATGCAAAATATACTATGTATTCCCTTTAAGATAAATTGTTCCTCTGTTATCTTCTCACCACTGTTATTTGGTGTTTCTTTTTCCTACCATTGGTCCTGAACGTTTAGCCCTATTCTCTGTGACAGAGTGGCAGAGTGGTAAATAAAAGGTTCCAAGAATATTATAGCATTGTATAGTGTATGCCTCCTTATTGTTTGTTCCACAAAACTGAATGTAAACGGAAACTGAAGCTTGGAAAAAAAAAAACAAAGGTTTCTGGGAGAGGCAGAGGGCTGTAGTAGCACACAACTCCCTCTATTGGTAAAAATGATATTTCAAACTACTGGACATGGCACTTTGTCAGTTGTTGTCAGTTGACATTTTATTGCATAATATTATAAGCTGTAAATATTTTATTTCAATAGATTTGCGTGTACGCTGCTTGAGGAAAGGGTTGTTTCAGTTGTTTGGAAATATGTAGGATAAATCTCAGTTCTTATCAGCATATGTTGTCTTTGTTTGTGCCAAGGGCTATAGGCTCAGACGTAGGCTTGTGGGTGATGTTGTTGTTTATCTCTGTTTGTTTAAAGTGTTCAGGTGCGTACTCTGCGTCGAGTATTGACAAGCGCCCGGCAGTCCAGGCGTGATTCACCAGCCTGAGAGGCACAGATCTCTTTACCGCCCCTCCCGTCCTATCATGTCCCATCCCCCTGAAGCACCGCCAGTACCTCAGAAGTGCTGCCCTTGCACTACACCAGCCCTCCTCTCTCTCTCTCTCTCTCTCTTCACCACCTCTCCAAACACTCAAACACCATTGGCTAAGAAGAGAAAGGGGGGGAGGGGAAGATCATGTTGCACTGCCAGGGTTGGCAACATCGCCGGCGCAGGCACACAATCACAGTGACAAGCCGGGCTTCAGATACACGGCCAACAGCTCCTTTTCTTACCCATCCTCCACTGTTCAGCGCCACACCCCCTTCCACCTGCCCATGCCGCCAACACATACTGGGCTCTATATTGTTGATATCATGGCTGAGATGGATGCTGGGCGATGGAAAGTGGTGAAAGCCATGTCCAATGGTTGCCCGGGAACATGAGGCAACAGGCTGTAAATACCCCACAGCTGGTGCTGGCAGAACACTCTCAAGGTTGGGCCGCAAACCGAGCCTTGCCGGGTCAGAGGAGGGAATGTAGCAGCCTAGGTTTGACGCCAAAAACAAAAAACCTCTTGAGTTCTTAGACATCCAGCAGGCCATACTGTACGATCAGTTGTACTCAGTATTATCAAAGTGTCTTGTACTCCTACTTGTTTGGCCTCTTCAGAAACTGTCAGTACTTTGCTCTTAGCAGTGGGAGTTTATGTTCTCCTTTTTCTTTGTACACTGATGTTTGGAAATATTCTACGGCAAATAATAATAATTATAATGATGCATCAGTCTTATAGTGCTTTTCAAGACACTCAAAGTCACTTTACCTTTAGGAGCATTATTCATTCACTCCTCTGTCACACTGCTACCCTGTCCTGGGACACACTGTCAGAGACGTGGCAGCCATTCTGCACCTACGGCCGCTACAACCACCACCAAACACACAACCATCACATTTATCAAGGCAAGGTGGGTGGGCAGAGTGTCTTGCCCAAGGACACAGCGGCAGTAGTGAGCGAATGGCTCTACCTACTGAGCCAGTCCTTCCCCACTGAGCTATTGACATCCCAAATTGAGGTTACTCAAGTAAAGCAAACTAAAAATGTTGTAAGACTCAGTTTGAGTTTGAGTTGGGCAGCACCGATGGACACCATAAAAGCTACATTTGGACTAGGGCTGTGGCAGTATGGCTAAAAAGTAAATAAATAAATAAATAAATATATATACATGCATTTTTTTATACAAAGTCTAAAAGAGGCTATAAGTGGTTGAGCACATGGCTAATCTGCATACATAAACAATGTAGGTAGCACTGTATATCACACTGCACTGTTCATTTTTGCCAATTTGCTGCTACTTGCTAAACAACTGCATTATAGGGGAGCTAGCAGAGGCATTATCTACGACACAGTGGACAATGCAGTGCTTATTGCAGCCAAATTTTGCAATAGGGCTATTTTTGATATCATTCAAAATTAAAAACACAAATTAATAAGACTCATTTTATATATCGCCCAGTCCTACTCTGGAGACATACAATCAGCCAGAGAGTGAAGGAAATTATGTTGGCACTGTTACAACATGGCCCAAAACAAGACCTTGTATAAGTCACTGCACATAGCCAATCCAATTTTAGAAAACAGATTTTGAATGGCTTGATTGGTCATAGTAGAAGTTGCTGTGTAGGGATTTCAGACCCATTGCTCTCAAATAATCTTTGCTATGTCAATGAGTAAGTCTGGCCACACTAAAACTACTACAATACTACTTTTACTACCATTCCCTTGGGGTACTAAAATACCTCCATAGTAATTAAAGGGGGGAGGTAGACGCATCTTGAAATTTAGTGGTGACACAAGCTATTATAGATCTTAAATTTGCTTCAGATGCATAGAAACACAACACTGGTATAACAGACTAGCTCACATGCATTCATTGACCTTTTTCAGACCCACATTGGAGCTTAATGCTTAAATTAAGTATTTGTTTTTTAATAATTTTGATAAACAGTGCAGTTATCATCAATAAAATCATGAGATCAGAAAAAAATATACCAGCAGGTGATGTAGCTTAACAATATGCTTTCTTATTGTGTTTTATGGATCAGATTTCTAATATTGAGTTAAAATGACCAACGCGACCCTACATCAATACGACAACATGATCCACTTCAGAGCCATCAGCTGGTGATTGGTCCGTGTGACATAACCCCCAGTGGCCCGCTGATTTGATTTCACACGATTCTCATTCGGAGCGTCTAAAGGCATCGTTTGTCATCTCGGGTTTCGTCCATCACGCCGATGCCGCTCCCATTGAACACCGAAGTGATGAATGAATATTGGTGAAATATCGATCAGCTCGGACTTCAAACCCAGAGGCAAATCAGTCATTTTGATAGCCTGCTATACCAAGGCCATGACACCAAATGCTACGTGTAATCCGAAGACCCCAAATCATCTGTGGATCTCGGAGTGACCTTAATTTGCCATGTGATCAGCTGATCAATGAATATTTGGAAACCGAATCCAAATGCATATCAACATAACTGTAACTTCTACAGTCACTGATTTAGTGGGGGAAAGGTCATTGTATCAACATCATTACATCTGTGTGCTGTCAGAGAACATTAGCAAGAAGCAAATGATAACCTGCCTTGTTCATACTAGCACTTAGACTACTACAGTTAATGGCTATACACTGCAAGTCACTGGATGCCTTAGACATTATGCCACGTAGGCTGCTGGAGCTAACGTCACATCGCTGCCAAGCTACTCCAGGCACTGTTCAGAATTTTGTTGCCCATTCACTGTATTTCTTCCTGTAGCAATTGGTATTAGCCATGAAATTTCGCAAATTGTGAGTAATCAAGACTGTTTTGGCAGCTGTCAACCAGTCGACCACCACTATTGATATGGAAACCTCAGGCACAGTCTGTGCTGATAGGAGAATTTACTTATAATAGGTACGCCACTAGGTGGCAGCTGGAGGCTAAAATTACCTTAATGTGATAGAAGAAGCATCTATACAAAGTGTTGAATTGATGTTGGGCACTGCTGCACCCATGTTGATTAAAAAGGCTAATGTGCTAAACCCACGTCTATTTTTTTAATGTTTTATTTAAAACATAATGCAGTCTCTCACCATTAACTTGCATTGGTTTACGTCATTAGAAGTCATATTGGCCCGGGCAGCCGTTGGCGGTGAATTTGCCGTATCGTAGCAAAGACCAAAGTGACCAACGAGGTGTTTCCGTATATAACGTCTATGACTGGATGCTTAGAATTTTTATTTTATTTTATTTATTAGTTTATATTACAGGGACAGTGTACATTAATTCACATTTCTGTAAATGCACCAGAATTAGCCAAAAGGCTACTTATCATCCGCAGTCCCCAGACTGATGTTTATGGTATCACCCTAAATAAGACAAGGTTATGCACATACAATACTAACATGGAACTACAGTATACCTACAGTCAGTGAATGGCTAGAGAACATTAGCAAGTACAGAAGCATTAAGCTACATAAGCGAGTCTGAAATGCCACCAGAAGTGATACATTTTGTACAAATATGGGTTTGACTACTGGCAGACTATTGACAACATATGTGCTGTCAGTTGCTAATGTAGACAACATTAGCAAGTTGTGAATATTCAGGTATCTTTTTATGCAATCATTTTGGCAACATTGGCTAAAGGCTACAAGTGACAATATGCTATAAGGACTTGTGCATACATATAAGGTAAAGCTACATAGCTTTAGCTTGTTAGCATTTTTCTTTATTTGCGAGGAATAAAACCTTAGCTTGTGCACTAAATGAATTGGATAGACCACTTCTTTACCATACTATATTATATACCAGGTTACATCATATTCAGCATTGCTTTGGAAAAGTTTCTTGCCCACAAGTGATGCAAAGTTTATCAAATGTGATGAAAAAGTAAACTCCTTAAGTGGTGAGAACAACACGCTCCAGAAATGTCTCCTGCCATGCCAACATTTGCAAACAATGGGCAGTGATTTATATGCCACCTGAAGAGGATGCATTTTGCCTCACATTCTGCTGACTCTGTAACTCAGCCAGAGTGTTGTGTGTTATGAGAGTGTTTGTGGCATTTTCAACAATGCTGCGGGTTAGCGTTGCTGAAAAATTTTACTGCTAGGCTTTTAATAAAGAATAGTATTGACATGTTAAAGCAAGGCTTAGGTTATGTAGCATTGTGCTCTTTAACTCACTTTGCAGGTCTCCGTAATTGGTCCCTTACAAGTCTACATCTTGTTTTGGTGCGGCCTAAGCAACTTATTGGCATATGTGTCTAAGTTATTTCAAAGTATATCTTTATTATACGTCAATACAAAGACATTGTCACCAGTCACATCATCAGAGCATTATTTGCATATCTCAAACAGAATACCTATACTGCTATTACTGTAACTGTCCGCGCGCAGTTCACTTGCAAGCGACAAGCCAGGAAGTCTATCAAATCATATTCTGTGATTGGTTGTCGCTTGAGCAATGTCACTCTTAATTTGGATATACATTCTTCTTAACTTCACATATACTTATTGGTCGTTGCTCTCTGGTCTGTGGCTTAGATATAAATGGCTGTCAGACCAAATATTCACTCCATAATTTCACACCACAACTTTTCCTTTTGTTTAGGCCTTCAGAGCAGGGTTTGATGCTTATGCTCATGATATTGCAGTATCAATATACTCACAATATTGTCGTGGACTTTTACAACATCAAATGGTAAGCTCCCGGGGCTATAATATGCATTATTTTATTGCAGCAAAATGGTAAAAAAAGCAGATGGAACTACATAGATCATGATCCTTTGCAGCTAATGTGCCAAAATTGTTATTAAACACTAATTTTGTCTTAATCTTCTCAAATAACACAGTAATTCATGCACTAAAGGCTCATCTGGGTATTTTTAGAGAATACATTTTGTTGTCGTGAGCATTACTACAATACCGTGAGGGTTAAGGTGATGGTGAATGTGTGTAAAGGCATTTTGTTCTGCTCTGGAGGATCTTCTGACATTGTTCATACAGTAAAAGTTCTCCAGACTTTAAATTAAACTACTGGACACCTAACTAAAGAAAATTGAGGCTTATACTGTATCCCATGTTGATAATGCACTGTATATCTGGGCCCCATCTTTTTCTTTCTAAACGACCACAGTTGTGCAGATTGGAGCTTGATATCTAGTTGGGTGTTAGCAGCCTGAGCAGCCTGAGCAGATGCTGGTTGTGAGTGGGAGAAGTGATGGATTTCGCAGCAGTCCACTGGCACGACTCCAGTACCCATCTCCTCTATCACCCCCCACCACCACCACCACCCCCCTCCCACCTTCCCTGTAGCCACTAGCCCCCTGCTGTAGACTGTTATCTCTGTTCTCCAGGCTGCACTGCTCACACTTAACACGGCAGGGCCATGAGGAGTGGACAAGATCAGGAGCTACGGCCATCCAGGCTCACCGATTAAAGTAGTGTATGGAAACTGTAACCATTCTGGGAGATTGTTTTGCAGCAATTATAGTTTTTTAATGGACCTAGATTGATGGCCTTTGTACTCAGATGTGTTTTTTAAGTCTTTGCCAAATAGCATGAATTAAGTTTAATTAGTGTTGGTTTACAATGCTGTTGGTCATGTTTAATTAATTTGAGGATTATACTTGGTAGGTTCTGATCACAACATTTGCAGCTGTTGTGTTTTAGGGTTAGAAGAATTTTTTTTTGGTTTATCTAAATACTAATTATTCCAATTCAATATAACTGATTTCAGACTAACACTATTTTTCTGTGATCTGTTTTTTGGGGAAAAAAAATAATTACTATATATTTTCTGGTCACACTGTTAGATTAGCACTATTAGACTGCAATGTCATAATTTACAAAACTTTAGTGTGCTTCTGTAGCAGTGTAAGAAAATCTGAAATTACCCATAGTTCATTTGTTTTGGAGTAAAAGGTGCAGCGTATTAGTGATGGGTTGTTCGTGACCAAGCTGGCTCTAAGAGCCGATTTTTTGGAGTGAATCGGAAGAGCCGACTTCCATAGATGAGAGCCGAATCTTCAGCTGCTACTGCTCAGCGCTGCTAAATATCCACACAGGTAAAGCAGAATTTTATTCTGGTAGACACACCATGCAGCCAATCACATGTGAGGACAGACTAGGATCATATCATGTCATTATGTGAAAGAAGATGGGTTCCAAAGACGATTTTGATTTTGATTATACTGGAGACAGCAAAGATGAGTACAGAATTTTGTATCTGTAACTGCTTGTAACCTGCATAAAAATAAGACTTTTACAAAAACATTGATTAAAAAATGGTTTACCAACACACAAAATATTCATAATTGGGCTAAGTTAGGCTTAAATTCAATGCTCAGAGTGATACTAAATGAAGAACCATTTGAGAGCCATAAGAGCCGGCTCTTCTAAGGGAGCCGAGCCAAAAGAACCGAATCTTTGAAAAGAGCCGGACTGCCCATCATTACAGCGTATAGCCTTTGGTGGCATCTGCTGGTCACATGACAAATTGTAAACCCACCTCCCACATGCTTTGTTTCTGCATCCTCTGAGCATCCTCGGGGTTTCCCTGCAGAGAAATGCTTAAAGTTTATTTGAAGAAATCACAAAAAAATAAAATAAAGTTCAAGCTTTCATGTCAGATTGTGTGTTTAAAAAGAATAAGCATAGTGGGAGATGAGGCACAGTTTGTCCCATCTGGAGAGTTGTAGCAGAAGAAACTAATCGTTATAATGACAGCGTCCATTGGGTTCTATGTGGTTTTAAATGCAGGGTAGATCCAAGGTCCTAAGTATTAAAAATGCATTAAATTTGATGGTGTCAAAATCAAGGCCTTAAAAGTATTAAATGTAATCCGTAAATATAAAATTTTCTTCAACCAGGTAGGAAATTTGTCAATTTTTTTATTTTATTTTATTTATTTTTTGACTTTGCAAAACCTGGAGCTGCCCTGAAATGTCCAAACACAAAATGTGACTCAAAGGATTTCAGTTATATGGTATGTTATTGAAAACAAAACCTAAAATTTAAAGTAGGGATGACTCACACAATGCACCTTTAAAACTATGTCTAGAAAAGTGATTTAAATTTGACTTCTTTTAATCAAGCAACACAAGTCACAATGAATATATGTAGACCTGATATTGATGTAGCAGACAGGCCTGTCTTTACAAACACTAGTATCTACTCAGACTGTCAGATTCCTTCAAAAACACAATAATTTGTCCTCCTCTAGACCCCCAACGTACCATATTTCTACCATAGTTTAATACCTGGCATGACTCAAGCCGCAGCCACTTCCTCCTCCCTGCAGCCCCTGACACATGTGGCCTGCAGCCTGACACTGTGGTGGCAGAGGATCAGTGATGTTTAGGCCATTGTTCAGCCTGAGGAGAAAGAAGCAGGTTGTCAAAGGAAGGTCATCAGTTCACCGTTGTGGTCAGGCTGAGAAAATCTGCCTGACGTGCCCCTGAGCCAACACTTAACCTCTGCATCCTGACACTCGCAGTAACTGTGTATGGACTGGTCTACATGTAGAGGGCTATTGTCATAAAGCTGAGTGGCACAATGTGGGTGGTAAATGGTTTGGCTTCACAATATGGGAAAAACATGCAATATTTAATAACTATGTTGAATATTGCAATAATTATTTTTTTATTTTTTATTTTTTTAATAGATTCTACTGTTCTGACATAGTAATTTAAATTCACTTACAGCAAAAATGTTAGTCCTTGTATTTGAAGTCAAAACACTGTCCAAATCAAAATTTAACACTAGGGCTGCAACTAACGATTATTTTGATAAACAATTAATCTATTGATTATTTTTGTGATTAATCAATTAATAATCGTATAGTAAAGCGCAAGTAAATGCATGATTATTTGAGGTTTTTATAAGTTCCTCTTCAAAATTAATAGGTTATTATTAACCCCCACACCCACCCACCCCCATCTTTCACCACATGGCATGTTCCAAAGTCTATAAATTATATGATATGATTTATTGTGTAGTAGTTTGGTTACCCCTGAAGTAGTTTGTGTTTTTGTGTAATAGCTAATATGGTGTTTTGTACATTCCTCTCAGTTCAATTCAATCATATTTAAACAGGCAGGATTCTCTGTCATTCATTTGATAAACTTCTGTATTTGCTGCTACCCTTTAGCAACCATACCACAATGACAATAGAAACTTTTTCAAAACCATGCTGTAATCAACCTCTACCTTACCTTTCCTTTACCTTACCAAGGGAAACATGATCAAAGAAGCATGTGCGAAAGCATAAATGTAAACAACATATTTATTAATTTTTCCTCCACTGTTGAAGTCATCATATTGCCCTTAGCCGTTGTCGTTCCACCCACATGAGTGAAAGTAGAGACGGAGGCTTGGAGACGGCAGCAGATGTGAGGGATAATGATGCGAACTGTTCTTTTGCTGAACTAATCTGTGTTGTGGTCTGCGCCGAGGCCGTGACCTGGAATGCCCTCCTTCTGAAGATTAGCGCATACATCTGTACAGTAATAGCAATTTTTCGCATCATTTTATCATTCATATTGTGGAATGAATTTTTTCTTTCTGCAAGTTTTGTGTGTGGGTGGTTTGTCTTTGGTAAACTTGTACTTCTTATGCTGTCATTTGGTCTGTTGTTTTGAAAGATGCTTTGTTAATTAAATCACTACACTAACAAACTATGTAATTATTGCATACCATTCAAACACCTACCAATTATTTTAAAATGTAAACTGAATATAAAATTTTGCATTTTTCCGTTAACTTTTTGGTAATTTTTGCCCTTTTGAGACTACTGTAGCTAACACATGAATTCGATTTTTAAATGAAGTACAAAGGAACAGTTGGAGTAATTCCAGGCTATACATAGTTGGAACAAATCCTAATACCAGCAATCACAATACCTATATTGCAAAAAACATAGAATATCATTCATATGCAAAAAATTGATAACTTGAAAGATTGAAATTGTGATTTTATTTTTAGAGCCAAATACAGTATTTCTTAATAATTATATCATATGCAGTCTATATAATTATGGCAATATTTCACATAGGTAATACATATTGCAAGGTTTTCTAATATTTTGTAGCCCTATTACGTGCTTCAGTCATTTAAAATAAAAACAATTCTAATAAAATTTTTGGAAAAAAGTCCTACAAAGAAGGTCAAAGTATGTAAATCAGCTTTAAATTACAGAGTGGTGCAGCTAGATGAAAAATTTTGCAACACCACTGCCTTAGAAGTTAGTCCTTTACTATGGAAATTCAGAGATTCCATGTCATATCATCACTGGAATATTCAATCCATGCACCAAATATATTGGATATTCTGTTTTTCTTATACTTTGGAGGTATAGTTTATATTATTGCAGCTTGAGTAATCGCTCATGTTCAGTATGTCCCTTTTACGGCTGTAAAAGGCACTGCAAAAGCAAATTCCAAATGGATTTTCTGTTGCAGGCTCTTGTTCTTTCTAGAGCTGTATAAATGCTTATGAAAACGTGTCATTTTCTGTGGGGGAGAAGCAGCTCTGAGCACTCACCACATAGAACTGCAATATTTATCCTCTGGGATTATTACATTTTCATCCTATTTTGACAGCTATATTATTCTCGCATGTGTGGTGTAAAATTCTTGAAATGAGTGTATCTAAGAGTGTGGAATATAGCTGCCTTTATACTTGTACAGCCTGAGACCATCTTAGAAATAAAATACAAAAAGAATAGCTACACACTTGTGAAATGAATTGAGACGTACTTCTGTGTTTTTGGCATTCCCCAGGGTTCTATTCTGGCTCCGCTGTAGATTCCTAATTATCGCCATTTGTCTGTGCATTGTCCAGGGGATCTGTCAATGTGAAGTAGAGGAATTTAAAATGTTGTGTTAGCACAAGTATAACTGAAGTTTTAAAGTGTGTAAGTGTCTTGTTGTAAAACATTTAAAAGAAAAGTTAGCCTCTTGTTTGTGATCTTTCTGTAGGTGTAGTGATGGAGAGATGGAATGTGTTTTTTCTTTTTGCTTTACTCATAATGTATTGTTCGAAATAAATACATTTAAAATGTATTAATTAAAATTGCATAAATTAGCTACGTTTATTAGTATTTAAAATTACAGCTGTATACACAGTCTTTGCCACCTGGAATACACTTTTTCACATATTTTCAGTTGTGGTTTTTCAAAACTGACAATTGCTAACGTATTTTCACTATTTTTCTGACAGTTAAATTATTCTCACATTCATGGTGTAAAACTCTTGGGTATATAAGCATTGGATATATACCAGCCTTTATACTGTACTTTATATGTTATACCTTGAGACCATGTTTCGAAAAAAATACAAAAAGAATAGCTACACACTTGTGAAATGAATTGAGACGTACTTCTGTGTTCTTGGCGTCCCCCAGGGTTCTATTCTGGCTCTGCTGTAGATTCCTAATTATCACCGTTTATCTGCTCATTGTCAGGGGGCTTTGTGTGCTTCAGTGCAGCAGCAGACACACTCCAGGCCCTTGCGCTTTTCTGTGTGAGAGCCTAGATTCTCCCTGACATCAGACATGGGAAGCGGGCCGCGGCAGCATGAAGGGTAAAAGGTCGAGTGTTGACCACCCCGGGCAGATAAAGCAGCCTTTTCATGTGTGATCGGCCCACAGCCTAAAGACAAATCCCTCAGTGCGCTGCCTTTGAACTTCAGCGCTACCACAGCCAGTCTTCTGCCCTGTGACTAATGAAGGCTAGCCACTGCTGGTGTTCAGTGCACCTAGTTAGAAAAGGTAAAAAAGCAGTATGGAGTGAATTATACAGAAAGCCTTGAGTTAGGACTATAATTCTCAGTGTGACAAGTCATCTCTCACCTCTTTCCCAATAAACATTATATTTTAACATATTATGCCACATTTATCTAGATTTTGAATGAAATAATTTAGTTTGGAAGATTTTAAATCTGTGACATTTATTGCACAAGACTTTTATTTATGTGTCATTATGACTTGAAAAATAAAAGGCACATTTACCATTGTGAGTGAACAATTTTCACACTGAACTGTAATCCACACGTTTTGTCCTTAAAATGTCAGAACAATTCAATTCATTTTTAGTTTTAACCATAGTCATTAATAAACCCATAGTTATGCATTTTTAATGTGAAAAGGATTTTGGAACACTTGCATTTTAGCTTGGCAGTTTAAATTAGACATTTGTAATTACATTAATTAGTATTTTTCCAGGTTTGTTATGGCAAGTAGCAAATTACAAATAACTTTTGATGACAGACTGTATAAAGAAGACATCATTTGCCTTCTGACACATCCTTTATGAACTCATTGTCCAGTGTGTCTTGTGGCCCCCAGGTTCTTCCTGCCTAGACCCCCAGTATTACCAGTCTCTCCATTAGTTCCTTATATCAGTAGTAGTATTTGTTTCCCTTCTGAGTCTGCCTTGTGTCCCATTTATGCTCCACCAGCAAAGCTGCATAAAAGGCAAGCCACTGTGCCCTTGCGTTCAAACCTGACCTAATGTCTTCTATTGTGACGGTATGTACACACCGCACAAATAAACAAAGCAGAAAAAGTACTACATGAAATCCATACTTAAATGTGCATGGCCTGTTGCATAGATATATAAATGTGTTGTGACTAAAACTATCAGTGTTTTATGGATTTAGCACCAAGCCGAGACCTAATAATTTGATAATGATCTCCCATTTGAGTTTGAGCCATCTTGATCCATAACCTCTGTTACTGCCTCTTGCTGTGTTAAAAAAAATATAAAAATCCTGCAAAGATAATGTGGAATAATAGAGGAGAGGCTACTTAGTGTTGACCGATCCTTATAGTAAATGGAAAACGCCTTTATTTTATCCACTACATTGTACTGTATCTGATTGTAGTAGATTTTCTATTGTACTAACAGTGTCTTCAACTCTTCAAAAACGCTTTCATGCAAACAACAATGGCGCTCGTCTTTCTTCCCCTCTCCACATCCTTCCATCAGTGCATAATTCATAGCCAAACCATTTTCCAAACGCCAAAGCTATGCTCTCGCCACCGCACAAAAGAAACGTCAGTCCCATGACAGACTATTGCACATTCTTTGTTTGCGAAGAATGGATGCAAATAGGGGTGTTCCTCCCTCATCGCTGCCGCTCTCCCAGGTAGAGGAATGCAGACAATGTGGGAGAGCCGGTGTGGTGTCTGCACTGATTCCAGATGCTGCTCCTCTCATAGTACGGCTTGGCTCCAGCAGTCGTGTGTGTGCGAGCGCCGTTCTGTTTGTACACACTGCCTGTATATATAGAGAGTGCTATTTTTAAAGCTTGAACCACAAATAGTAGTAAGAGGCCTAAAACGGTCGTTGCCATTCCTGGATTGCCGCCTTCTCATTCATTCATGACTTAGAGTGTATTTACAGAACCATTAGGCTCCTAATGTTGCAGCCCAGGCACTCTGAAAAAAGCTATTTATACTCCACTGTTTGTTTGTTTTTTTATATTTTCAGCATGGTATGCATTTGAGGGGGTTAGCTTACTCAGGCCTTTTTTATATCTTGCAATAGATTTATTAATGTATATAATGTATGCTAATGTTTATTCCTATATCATGATATTTTGATGGACAGTGTATCCTTAGGTTCTCTGTGGTTTCCACTCCACTGCAAACTGACACATTTAATGCAGGAAGACTGATTGACCATTTAGAATGACCTAAATAGATGCAATATGAAATAACATAATATTGTTATTTTCTATTCAAACATTCTTTGTAATTTGGATATTATGCAAGTATATACAATATATCTACAAATAGTTCATGCAATATTGTCTCTGTTTCCTCATTGCCAGGATGCTTCAACGCTTAACCACTTTGGAGTGGTCCACATCATCAGCGCCTCTCCAGGTGCTCTTCCAAATGATTCAAGTCTCCACATCCTAACGTCTGCATTCTCCACAATCTTGTCTTGTTATAAATTGCCCATAATGCGCTTTGACCACTTTCCAATTATGAAGGGGTTGTTTTGTAATGCAATTGATCATGTGACATGATGCAATGACTCGAAAATAGAGGGGTAACCCAAAAAAAAACACACCCACCCACACCCAAAAAATTTTTTTTCGAGGTGCAGACACAGGAAAAAAATGAAAAAACTCAAAAAAGCATTGCACACCCTACCATTACGTGTCGGCTCAACAGCGAAGGATGTTGAGCCGACACGTAATCTTCATCAAATAAAACATCTTTGACATGGAATGGCAGAGTGTGCAATGCTTTTTTTTGAGTTTATGATGCAATGACTCAACACGCACGCTCCCAAGCATGTTCCAAAAGTGTTTAAATGCAGCATTAGCAGGACAGTTGCCCTGCTTTTCAAGGGGCCAACTCTAGAGGAAATACCTCGAGGAGGCCTCCAGAGGAAGGATCCTGGCTATTTGGAAACACCCCTTGAGTCCCCATGAGGGCTAATAATGCACAATATATTGCAAATTTTATCTCAGAATCACCATCTCTAATGCAACAGTTCTTTAGCTGTATTAATGTAATGTTATACCAAAAACAGTGTATTTTCGTGGCAAACATTTATGCTGTGTTATTTTGGCTGCTTTCATGACAAACTTTAGTTAGTTACAAACAAATGTCTTTCTTAAGGTGTCTGTCTGTAAGTGTTAGCCCTGTGAGAATGTACCCAGCCTCACGCCCCAAGCAGCTTGAATGGACTCCAGCCCCCATGACTCTGTACAGTATATTGTAACATATTTCCAGTTTGCCTATGATAGATAACATCCACCCAGACTGCACTGCTCCTCTCGGTTGTGTCTTGGACCGGGGAGTCACACTGGGCATGTCAGGCGGGCAGCCGGTTGCCGCGGGCGACCTGCGGATCAGTGATGTGGCGGTGATGCCTCTAATGAAGCTGACACAGCACAGCCTCCCTGCTCTGGGCCCCCGGGGGCCTCCTGCTCTGCGTGAGGCTCCACAAACACCCCACCCCCTCCCGCTGCAGCTCCAGTTAGACATGCGTTTGATTCGATGGCAATTCCAATGCACTGTGCACCATTTATGAATATTATTCTGTGTTGTGTATGAGGGCCATGTTGTATGGAAAGTGGGTCGGGCTGAATAAACAAAGCTTTTTTTTTCTACCATTGTTTTGATCCGTTGAGACTTCTGTAGTTGAGTGTAGTTTTGTTCATTTGAGTCTTCTATAGTTTGTATTTTGACCCACCAAGGGCTCTGTCGCTTTAGCTTTGGCTTTGGCACTATAGTTTTGTTTTGACCTTATGTTGCTATCATTGTTTAAATCCTGACTCTGAGGCTGCTGTTTGGATTTTGACCCAATCTCAAGGCTGTTAGATTTAAGGTTGTTATAGTTTGAGCTTTGACTTTCTGGGACCTCTGTAGTTGGACATTTCATTTTGTATATTGATTCTGTAACATATGGTTGAAAAAAATCTGAAGTTCTGTTCTAAAAAAGCTTATTGTTTTGCTTTTACAGGAGCTGCCCATCTAACATAAAAAGGAGGGCAGACTAGACCAGTCAAGAGTGTTGAAGACCCACACTCCAGAAGTCGAACATGATCTGAAAACGGACTGACACATCACACCCTGTTCCTCTCCTCCTTCTCCCTCCTTTTTTGTTTACTTTTCTTTTTCTTTAAACCTGCTCGGCATCAGACAAACCTCCAAACGCTCTCTGGACCTGCAGAGACCACAACAAACAAGCAGGAGATCAGTGAGTTGACACAAGAACGAAGGCCATTGGTGATTTCTGACCTGACCATACCCCCTGCTCCTCCCAACACACGCCACCATCATGGGGAGGAAAAAGATTCAGATTCAGAGGATCACCGATGAACGCAACAGACAGGTGAGAAAACTTAACATAGAATATACAGGCATATACGCAAAAGGATGTCAATAAATAATGGCCACGAGAAAAATATTCACACAGACTGGGGCATCACCGTGGCTCACTGAGGAGCACTTGTACCACATAGGGCAGAATGGCATAGGTTCAAATAGGCCCTGTGAGGATGACATGGTGCTATATTTTTGTCCCTGATTTTTTAGTTTGTTTACTGTGTCATTGTTCGAATAGATGGAGGCAAAAAGACAACTACATATTTGAATTTGAATTTATTTATTTGATAATTGTGCAGTTCAAGTTCATACCAGTGCCAGTTCAATTTAATTTATACAGCATCACAACATATACATATCACAACAACAGAATGGAGGACCAAAAGTGACAAATCTAAAACTAAACAAATAAATGTAGAAATAAATGTGGAAACACGAGAAGTAAATAAATAAATAAATAATTGCCAGTTTATGGAAAATATGACCAACTTTCAAAGACCAAATATAATTATTTTTAAGCCAAAAATATATGCAATTATGTATAAATGTAATTATTTCTACATTTATTTAGAATTGTAGAAATTAATAAATGTATTTTTAGTTTTGTCAGTTTTGGTCCTTCTAATCTTAAAGAGCCTTACAGGAATAAACAAACAAACAAATAGACTGTCCAAGGACATCTCATCTCTTTCTCAGTAAGAAAACAAAAAACAGCTATAGGAAAAAGAGAAACCTCAGGGAGAACCACATGAAGGAGAGATCCACTCACAGACTGTAGATGTGCCCAGGACTGATGAGTATAGTTCATTTGCTAATAAGTTAACTCATGACACAGCTTTTGGTTCAGCATGCTCAGAGGCAGGTGTCAGTTGTATTAAGAAATTAGTCCAGGGCATTTTAAAGTTAATATACTGAATACTGATTAAATTCACGAGCATGAAAAGTCTATGCTAATGCTAAATGTAAGTGAACTGTGGATAATATGAGTCCTGTATGACCACTGTGATGTATGTGTAAACATCAAGTGTTTGTAAAATAAATATAGGTGGCTACATGTGATTGAATAAAAGGACAACATATTTTTTAGAAGTGTGAATTACCCAACAGCATTACCTTGAAATTCCATATCTAAACATTTAGGACACTAAAACACTTGTTAGTAGAAACATAAATCCAGTGTACACCCCAGTTTAATGAGCATGAAAATTATTTGTCGTAGACGTGCTATTTTTCCACTCTCCCATAACCAAATTCTATAAATATGACAGGAATCCAAGCTGGTGCAGTCCCACAGGGATACAATACACGTCCCATGTCGCATAAACGATATGGCTTCTTTTCACCAAGGAGCCATAACTCAACAATAGCAGCGTGTTTTATGAGGCTCGGATGACTCTACGGGGCCATGATGGGGCCCCCTGAGCACCCCTGTACTGCCTAAAGTGAAAAAAGCAAGAATAGCATGATACCAGCGCAAAATAAACCAAACAGCCCCTCTGGTTACATTATTGTCAGTGAATGAAAGTGTAAATGATCCGTCCAAAAGTTCTAAATGGGTTTTGGTCCATTGAGGAGATTGAGTAATGAGTTTGACTTCTCCATTGTCAGATATAGAGCATGGGTTGCACAAATCCGGAAATCTTGGAAAAGGGTTAAGATACTCTAGTGTGTCTTGTATTGTGTGTACATTTTGAGAAACTTAGAATTGTACTGTAGCTCTTCATGTCTTTAAAGATGGTGTCTGCAAACTTTGGTGCACATCTTTGCCTAAAAGCCCACTACTCAAGTTTTTGAGATTATAAAATAAGATCAACTAAAGAAATACCCTTATACATACTGTATTTCCGTTTTATTTTGTTTATTGTCAGATTTGTGCTTCGCTTCTCTTTTTTTCTGTCTCTGTTTTGTGGTGTGAGCAGTTGGAGCCAGCGTTGGAATTGGTATCTTTCCAGTAGGACTTGCCACCATTACTCTAGTTGAGTGTATGAAGACATGCACAAGCTTAGTGCCCCCTTTGTTCTGAGCATGTGATTGGTCAAAAAAATTGTCCCTGCTGTAGTCCCCCCTTTGTCAAAAATGCTTACAGATGAGCTCTCAGATTTTCATTTTTTTAGAGATGACTTTAATTATTCTGCTATAGACTGAATAATTCTTTTTCCTCAAATACAAGAAAAAAACATGTGCTAATACATTATGTGTTGCACATTTGTAACCCAGAACTACTACTACTAATTTGTAGTTTTTCATTTGAGATTTGACCCTCTAAGGCTTCTGTAGATTGAGTTCTCACCCACTAACTTTAATTTCAACTCTAGTCCTGTGATGCAGTAGTTTCAGTAATTTGAGACGGCTATAGCTTGTTTTTGTAAACTTACCAGTTTGTATTTTTAACACTGAAAAAAAAAAAAAAAAATGCTATAGTCAATGTTTTAACCACTGGTTCCCAAATTTTTTCCGATGTGACCTCCATTTTATCAGTCGATATGTTGACAGGCCCCACCCTTCGCCTCCCTAGCCCCAATAATTGGGAAAAATAGGAAAAACTAATTTATTGGGTAAATTACTGTGCATAACAAAAACATCAAGTATTATTAATTTATTTTCAACCATTTCTAAATACATTTTCTGTGACATTTGCAATGCATTAGCTGGTCTTTCTTACATTATCATTCAGCCCTAGCTTGGACCTCTTTTTCAAGAGGCCCTTGTGACACTCTGGCGACCCAGAGTGGGAGTCCAGACCCCGAGGTAGGGAATCATTGTTTTTAAACCTTATTTAAGCCTTTACCCCATAAGGCTGTTGTAGGTAGAAATTCAATCTTCGGACTACTTTGTAGTTTGGATTTAGACAATACAAAAGGATAAACAAGAAGGTCATATGCTCAAGCTTTGTTTTAGAAGATGTTTTGTCCTTTATTCCAAGGACTTAGTCATTTGAATCGTCTTCTTGTCCATCACCTTCTTGTTTAACCTTTTTTACGCAATTCTTCGGGACGTCTGAGAACCTCTGCAGACGTTATGATTTTAGACCCTGTAATATTACCAGTTTTAGCTCGCTGATATGGCCTAAGTTTGGGTATGACCCTGTTATGTCATTGGTCTTTGGTCCTTTCCTCCTATAGTTTTAGAGTCTTTACTCTATAGTAAATTATTTGACTGAGCTTGGATACGGTCCAGCCACCTGCCACTCCTGATGGGAACAAGCAGTAGAAGATGAGCAAAAGTCTTAAAGTTTTGGAAAATAAAAAAAATGAGAGTGGTAATGCTGATCGTAGTTTAACAAGTGAGAGTGGGTGAGCCGTGGGGTCTGCAAAATCATCTTCATTCACATCCTCATCAATCTTAGCAGGGCTCATTTACATAAAGAGAAGCTAACGGTGCCTTCAGGGGTCAGCGGAGTAGCATGGCTTGTTATTCATCAGCAGACAATCATCAAAGAGGCAATGGAGGCAGTAGAGGGGAGGTGTTGGTGTCATTTCTGGTCTGGCAGGCTCTGCTTAATGGAGCTAGCAGAGCATTTGGATCAGGTGTCCTGCGTTTGTCAATAAGGGGGATGTAGCGTGCGGTTATTCATGGTTATAGTGTCAAATAAACCATTAGACACTGACAGGGGTCCAGTGATTACAAAGTATTAAGTGGATTGTTAATCACTGCAGCCAAATCATCATGATACAGATAGCTAGATGCTCATTGTAAACCAAGATGGCAACACCAGCACCAGTTCATTTTTAATTTAACATTTTCTAGCTAAAATTAGAAATGTTTACATGGCCAAATAGGCTCTATAGACATGCATGTTTATATAGTGTTAAATAACTACCTCAGTCAAGTATCTCATCCTCTTTGATCTAATCAATAAAAACGCAAAAAAAAAAAAAAACCTCTAAAAAAAAAAAAATCCCTTTGTCTGGCCAGTATATAGCTTAATTTAGTGTTTTCTTTTTTCTTCAATAAGTGGAACATAACCTGTCTCACTGGATGGCATGTTCCACGTTATGGAGTGAAAACTGTAGAAAAAAATATAGCTTTATTGTTTTGAAATGTATAGAGACTTCCATTTAATCTATCCACATAGGGTCACAAGCCAATGTCCTTTTTGTGCCGGTCCTAAGCCAGGATAAATGTTAAGAGTTGATTGTTAAACAAAAAAATAAAAAATAAAAAAAATAAAGAGCCCTAACAAAATGATATGAGAAAACTTTGGGTTCCAAGAGAATAAATCAGTGGTTCTCAAACTGTGGCACAGGCTTCATCTGGTGGTACTCAGCAGACTTTTGCACTTCAAGATTTTGTTAAAATTAGAGGTGGTTTTATTCCCATTTTAGTCCTGCTTTAGCCTGGCGAGCCAGCCCCCCCCCCCACACACACACACACTTTCATTCAATTATTAGGACAGAATTAGGACAGCAAAACTTTTCTCTCTGTTCGATTTGGAACTGGCCTATCACAGCCATTTATCTGCAAATATGGAAGCTAACCAAGGTAGCACTGGCTACCGAGCTAATTTTATATTTTCTCTGACCTGATTAAAGCATTAAGTGATTTTCATTGGCACCTGTTGAAGTCCGGGATGTTATTCAGTCCTTGGCATGCTGCTTACGTCTTGCCCTTTGTTTCTCTGATGGTTTCTCTGGTTTCTCCGCCTGTAATTGTTACCCCCATAGAAACTAAATTTAAGCAAAGGGGTACCAGACTAACTTCTTTGTATAGATTAGGAAAAGATTGTCTGGCCGGTCAGGCTAGTCCTGCTCTGGTTGAGGATTAATTTAGTGTAGACCAGTGCTTAGTCCTAGTTTGGATCTGGTTTAGTCCTGGCTTAGTCCTGGTTTGATCCAGGTGTAGTCCAGTTTTGGCCCTAATTTAGTCCTGGCTTAGCCCTGTTTGAGTCCTAGTCTAGTCCTGACTCCTGCTTAGGTCTTGGTTTAATCCTACAGGAAGTCCTGATGGTACTTTGAAACCTAGCTATTTTCTGAGGTGCTACTTGTTCCAAAAAGTTTGAGAATCTTTGCAGCAGATGTTGCAACACAGGGTTTTATTTTGCAATAAAACAGTCAGCAATAATTTAAATAGGAAGTTATTGTTTTGTATTGCGCTTTCAGCCAATCACAGCTCTCGGTGAGAAATTGCACTAAAACTATATGACAGGTGGCTGGAGTTGATTCAAAGCCAGAGTAAACATGGCTGAGCACTATAGGAGAGGATCAAGCCTTGAGTGTCGTTGAAATTCTCCATGTCTTATTGGTGCATTGCATTCAGCACTTAGCTAGTTAGCCAAACTTCTTCAGAGTCAATTAAATGATTTACCACAGAGAAGAAATCAGCCTTTTCTCCTCACTAGAGCCTAATGAAGAGTGCCGAGCGGTGAATTGGGAGAACATGTCGCCCGTTCCCCTCCTACGTGTTGATTCAGAGACTGCCATAAGCTCCACTAAACAAACAGCGTTCAGAGTGTGGGCCCTGGCTGGAAATGTGACAAAGAACACTTTTTTTTTTACACAGACAAAAAGACAAGACAAGCCAGGGATTGTGAGGGAAATTGGACTAAAATCATGACTCATTTTTGGTGAAGAGCACAAAATAGGAAGGTACTGCTGGTATAACTGATAAGGTTTGACTGTACCGTGACCTCCTCAATACAGTGATGAAATTTTATGTAACTACCATTTTAAATTCTGAGTTTGGTTTTTAAGTTGGATGAGTTTGTCTTTTCAGATTTTAATTTGTTTTATTTGGTTTTGACCATGTTCACTGTGTGAGAAACAAAAAATCAGACTTCCAAATTGGAATTAAATGCAATGACGCATCAAAACTAAAATATGAAGAATATTTGGAAGGTATCTTGAAAATGGGGCATTTTATCCTCCTGAGGTGTTTATTTTTAGTGAGAACTTTTTTAGCTTTTTGTCAACATCTTGTGGTGAAAGTGGAGACAGCAGTTCTTGACCTCACACTTTCTTGAAGAGCATATGAACAGCTATGGCAAGCCTGAAGGGACATGCTCTTGACTATAAACAAACATAATGAAAATAGAACAGACTGTGATTTTTAGTTATTAACATGAAATAAGCTTAGTTCATAAATCGCCCTGTGTGCTTCTCCTTCAGCAGTCCTGGTCCCAAGCCCAGATAAATGGAGGGGATTTTGTCACAGGTGTTATGTTGTTAGGTGGTGTTAGGTGTTAGGTGAATGTTTAGCAATGTGATTTCTAAAGTAGAGCTCCACTACATATCATAAATGTATTGCATTTTGGCAAAGGCAATTGCAAGAAAATGAATGTATCGCAATAATATTATGGTCTTCAATACTCATTATTTGTTCCTGAGCTGGTCCTAGATTTATGCTGATTTAGTCTTGTTTTTTGTCCTGGTTTCATCCTAGATCAGTCTTACGTTAGACTTAGCATTAGCTCCAGTTTTGGCCAATGAGTCCAGAGCCTTGTATCTTTTCATGAAATAAATTTGCATTGAAATTTTATAATGTCTGTGGTTAATATATTGCATACTTAACCTTATTAGAGGTTTGGGTTTTTTTTAGGAGTTTTTTTCTTAGTGAGAAGGAGGGTCTAAGGACAGGGGTCTGTGTCCTGGGCTGAGGTGGACTGTAACGAAGTACATTTATTTGAGTAATGTACTTAAGTATAGTTTTTGAGAATCTGTACTTTACTTGAGTAGTTTTTTTTAGGGGAAACTTACTACTTTTACGCCACTACATCTAAAAGATAAATATAGTACTCCACAACATTTCTAAAAAAGCAAAAGTAACTTCTGCAGAGAAATTGTTTTAAAACCAAAAAACAACTGACTTACTCCCTAAAGATAAATATTTACTACATGATACTACTCATATTTGCTCTCTGAACTAAAAAGTACCTATGGACACTATATTGGAAGTGATTTAGCTTTTGCTTTGAACATTATTTCCACGATTCTATAAATAAACCAATTTAAAAATAATTGATTAGTATGATTGTAATAACCAGCCTTATTTATAAGTATGGCTTGTTTTTATTGTAGCACAATCTTATCTATTATGGTTTTATAAGTTGATGTAAATTGTATTTTATTCATAATTTTGGAGCTGCAAAGTTGTGGTTTGAATGTAGTAGACATTTTACCCAAACTTCTTGACTGCACTCATTTGAAATACATTGTAAAAAAAAAAAAGTATTTTTGAAAGCACATACTTCAGTACTTTAACTCAAGTAAAAATTTGACTTAGCAACTTTTACTTGTATCAAGTAATATTTGAGCAGGAGGATCTATACTTAAACTCAAGTAATGAAGTTGAGTACTTTGTCCACCACTGGTCCTGGGTCTGTTTAGTTTAGTGTAGTTATTGTTTGTGTTTGATTGTGTCTTGTCTGTTGTTGTGATACTGGGCTATATAAATAAAGCAGAACTGAATTAAGGATATCCCAATATGTCATATCGTCAGTATTCAATACAGTTATTCAGCTCTATTGTACGGTAAAAGGATATATTTTAACCCCACTCAAAAAAAGAAAAGAAAAAGTTAAATCTTGGCCTTTGTCACCAGAAACCCTTTTGATTCCACATCTGCTTCCTCTGCTCTGTCGATGTGTGAGGCAGATAGTGGAAAGATAAAGCCGAGCGCGGGAGGTACGGCAGCAGCAGCGGTGATGAGGTGGAAAGCAGGGGGGCATCAGGGCGCCGGTGGAGGGGGGTGGGCGTAGAGTCTGTTGCCCCTGGATACGACCCCGATATCATTTGATTTGTGGCAGCAGGAAGCTATGAGTGAGCGAACTGGTAAGTGGGGGAGTGGGGCGGTGGGGGGGGGGGGTTCAAGATGTGAAAAGAGGTAAGGATGGATGGAGCGTGGGAAAGAGGGATGGAGAAATGTGAGGTGTCGCGTGGAGGGGTTTTATCCTCGCAATCTTATCTCCTACCTCCTCCTCTATGGCTTCCTCTCCTCCGCTCCCCCCATTCCATCCTTCTTCATTAGATTCATTTTGATTACATTGAGAGCCGTCAGAGCCGCCCGCAGCTCCACTAATACAGGGCCTTATAGAAAAGATACTATTACCCTGGCAGAGAAGGAAGAGCTATTTACTGGGTTGGAATATCTCATTTGTGATGGATCTTAGACATGGTGTGGTTACTATGGATGGAGAAAGAGATGGCCAATAAATTTGTCTATATTGAGTAGAGCTGCACTGTTTATATTTAACCCTCAGGCCCTCCTTTAAAAAAATCACATTTTTCCTCTTAAAACCCTTTTAGGTAACTGGGTCACATCTAAAAATATAAACATTTTATTGTTTTTTGATTATTAACCCCTAAGGTCAAGATCATTACAACATCTGATTTGAAATCAAAGCTATGCTGTATTTATCTAAATCTATGCAGTATTCTAAATTTCTCTCAGTCATGGTCCCAATCTAACACAACATAGTGACCTGCGATTTAAAGTTTAACCAAAACTGCATCAGACCAAAGTTTAGTGCTTGAGGTACCCCTGTCCATTTAGGATAGTCCTTTAAGATGCATTGTTATGATTGGGGTAAATCAAACCCCAAATGAACTGACAATACTAATTTCACTTTTGAAAACAACAATTGATTAGTTTTAGTAGGTAAACTACCATTTATTTATTCATCCATAAAGTCTTTTTACAATATAAAAAATATATTACAAAGGCAATTGATGATATATCTTAATCAGATTTATTCTATGTACTCATGTGGTTATCAAAGTTTTAATCACATACGCACTGCTGCCAGGCAGTTACAGCTGCCACAGTCAACAGTGCACAAAGTCCTACACAAGAACTTGTGATTGTACTCTTACGAAGTGCAACTCTTACAGCCTGCACTCGAGCCAAATGATAAACCAAGACAAAAAGAGTTTGCAGGTAACTGGAACGAATTTCTGAGGATAAAACATTCCTCACCTGAGTTTGTTTTAGTGATGAGGCAACCTTTCATGTTTCAGGGAAACTGAGCACATATAATGTGAGAATCTGGGATCAGAACAGCCCCATGTGACTTGGGAACTTTACAGAGATAGTCCAAAGGTGAATGTGTGCTGTGGGATCACTGATGCCCTTGCCACCATTGATGAGGCTATGCTGCACTGAACATGACAAGAAATCCAGTACCGTCCTAATGTGCTTCTTCTAATGGTGACCATTAATAGTGTATTAAATGAGGCAAAAAAATGACAATATCTGCTCCTCATTTTGTAATAATTTCCACATATTTGTTCGTTTGCTTTTGTAATAATTTTTCAAATTGTAAAAATACTTTATGGACACCTTGTATAATGGATTGGTGGCTGAACTAGAACATATGAGTCCAGTTCAGGGCACTATATCTTCACTGTGGACATTAGGACCATTAGGTGTCTTGGTGGAGCTCTACGCTTTCTGAGTGCTTTTAGTTTGGAGTGGTCTAAATAAACCCTTGAGAAACATTGTTTTTGGTTGTTTCTAAGCTTCCTGAACTTCAAACAGAAAAACAGTGCATTTTTCAGTCACAGTCTATCATAAAGTATTTGCAAAATTGGAACATTCATACTTGTGGTTGTCATTGATGGACTGGAGACTGGAGTCTTGAGTGCTCCACAGTGGCCTCCATTCTGTGCTACTTGTAAAGGTTATCCAAGGCTGCCTCCTGCTCCTCGTGTGTTATTGGAAAGGGACAGGAATCATCCCCATGGCCACAATAAGAGCTCTGTGAGGAACACATAGACCCACTATCTGCTCAGGGCTCTTCTAACTGCTTATTAACTGCTTTCAAGGAAAGCCATTTTTTCCAATTACATACCATCTGAATTGTATTTGATTAATTGTATTACGTCATGATTTGAAACGCACTTCGGAAGGCTGTACCACTCTGGGGGTGCATTTGAATGTTTCAGCAATATTTCCTTCCACTCCTTTTTTTACTTTCTTGCTATTTGGCAGGCTTTTATGAGCTATTATATGAGCTTGATATAAAAGCCTAGATCTTGTTATGTACAATATACTATTAGGCAATTTAACAGCTTTTGTCAAATTCTCAAAAAATGCATACGTTCTCTTTATGTATCATGGTTAACAAGTATGCACCCTTCTTCTTTCCTGTTGGCTTTTCCCTCGCCCGGTCCCCACGGCAAGCCATCTCCCTCCTAAAAAGCAGCGTTCTGCATATTGAATTGGTGTAGATTTTACGCCAAATGCCCTCCCTGACGCAACCTTCTCCCTTTAACCAGGCCTGGGACTAGTTCAAAGAGTACACTGGTTTGTGACCTACTGTGGCTCGACTAAGAAAGCAACCTTCTGTTAATCTTTCAAAAGTTTAAAAAATATCAAAAATGAAAAATAAAGTACATGTTTCTATTGACTTCTACGTATATGGAAGCCTGTCTATCCCAGTGGTCTGTTATTCAGAACCTCTTTGGAACTTTTTCACTGAAAGCCGTTGCAAAGGGCAGGTACTTCAAATGAATACTTGGTCAGTCATTGAATGAGCCACCATGACCAAGTGATTTTATCCAATCTAAGCAAAGCCAAGGTAGTAACATCAATGGTCCCTTCATCAGGCCTGTAAATTAAAGGTTCACCTGTCTACTTGCATTTTCTGTGAGAAATAGTTATTGAATGAAACTCACTTCACTTTTTAATACTCCACAAACTTGTAGTGGTAATTGTCAAACACCGAAGCCAAAATATAGTAGTAAAATAGTAGTACCCCAAATAGGGCTGGGCGATATGGCAAAAAAAAAAATCACGATTTTTTTCCCTATATTGTTCGATCTCATTTTTTGATTTGATTTACCATTAAAAATTAATAATCATGGCTTTGATTCATCTTTAGATTTAAATTTTATTTTAAGAGGAGAGTGGGGGATTTAGAGTCTTTCATTGCAAGTTTTAGTTTTTATACAATAATAACTGTAATGATTTAAACAAATAAAAGAGGGTGATATGTTGTGAGTTTTAAAACGACTGAAATCATCCAGTTCCTTGCTCTGAAGGTCTGAGCTACAGCTTCATTAATGAGAGCAGGAAAACTCCAGGACTGTCCTGTCTCTTCACACATTTTCTGGACCTAGTTCTCTCATTTTGTCAAACTATTCACAGTAAAATCACCTGTTTAAAATTCCGCACTGATCATGAAGCTTTTTCAAGTGACAAGATGCGGAATTGACACGCGTCACGTGATGCACCGCGGCTGTGTGCTCCACTAGCGTTAGCTTAGCTCCATTATTAGCACTCTTGCTACAGACGGAGTTGCTGCACTCACTGGTTGTTGTTTTTTTTTATGCTTTTTTTTTATTTTTTTTTATGCGTAGTACCTTTTAGTTGGTTATTCCTCTAAACTCTACTCAACTTCTCTCTTGCTCAGGCTGTAACAGGTGCGCATGAACCATAAACATAGGTTAAGTGCACCTTTCCCTTGTCTGTGGCTGCACTGGCTGTAGACTTGTCCAGATCGAATAAAAGGGCTCTAAGCTTATCACTGAGATCGACCCTGTTATTTATCGCGATTCAACTTTAAATTTGATTTTTGGTACAGCCTTAACCCCAAACCTTAGAATATGACACATTGTGATTTTAGTTTCATCTCCTTTAGCAGCACTGGTCCCAAGCCCAGATAAATGGAGAGTGTTGTGTCGGGAAGGGCATTTGACTTAAAAACCTGCCAATGTATCCATGCAAATGTTTGGCTCTGAATCAAAGGGAGTATTAACAATGGACTTTCATCTTATAAAGGAGAATTAACCTTGTGTAAATGATTTGTTAGTTGAAGATTTTAGGAAAAAATTACATTCTTTTAAAAGTTGCATTGAGCATATTGAACTATACATTCCTGCTTATGCCAGGCTGATACTTTCTAGAGTCTTTAATGATCCCACCTCATAATCATTCTCACAGCAGTAGAGTTGACTTTGTGGCATATACTTGAGGTCACATAGGGACATGATCCGTAGGCTTTTATTATACACCTAAACACAATGGGAGATCTGTAATGAAAATTTCCAATTGACAAAAGAAGGGTGTTGACTTTTAACAATGCCTTACCATTTCTCTATTCTCTCCTTAATCATTTTCTTTCTCTGTGCTGTTTGTGTGTTTATATTGTACGCTTTAATCCAAGTAAATCCAAATCTCTAAGGATGCCAGTTGGAAAATCGCGAATACAAGCGGCACTGGTTTGTTTCGCAAGTGAGGGGGAGGCAGATCTCATGTGTGACAGAGCGAGCGGAGATGGAGGGAGCATGGAAAAGAGCAGAACCGAGTGTGAAAACGACAGGCAGAGTGGATGTGACGGCGCAGAGGAGAGGAGTGGAGAGGCGTGCGTGCCCAAATCGAGTCTGAAGAAGTTGAAAGAGGAGCGTGTTTAGACAGTCTGTCTGAGTGTCGGATTCCTCAAAACATCGCTGACTGTTGATGTTTAATTTTCTTTACTAAAAATCAGTCCAGAGTCTCTCAGCAGTGGTGAAAAGATGAAACCAAAACTGTGATTTGATCAAGGCTGTGAGAATGTTAACTAGGAGTCAGAAGGAAATTACTTTTAGGAGCCAGTAATAGCTTGAGTTTGGTATAACATTGATGATGCGTAGTAAAACAACTCCACCTAAATCAAAGGATCAAGGGTTAATAATATTTATATAAAAATGTATGTATTTACATGTATATGATCTGTACATCAGTGTGTATAGATTGTGACAGGTTGTGACCATTGCAGTGGTCACTTCAGTATAGACTCTTTATCATTAGATACACACCCAAAACAGTACTCTCTGTGCATACTGAAAAGTGCACAAACTTAAAAACAAAAATAAACACAAAATAAATTAAACATAAAATAATAACTCATCTTCAGTAATTTTTATCAACTTCTTTATTGTATCTATATTTAGTGGGGTGCTATTTTACTTACTTTTGTCCAATTGAGCAAGAAGACTAAGAAGTTATTTCTTTGTGCAGCAGATGAATGCTCATAGAATTTGTGAGTGCACAAAGTCAGTAAGGTCCATCTGGCTTTGCTCAGGGCAATACATTGGCATCCAACCCACAGAGGTTAAGACCAGTGGTGTGGCAGTAATGCCAAATATGGGTTCTTGTTGGGATGAACAGAAAATTTCTTCAGCACTAGCTATTTACAAAGGTTTTCCTCCCAGATGGTTCTGTGTAACAGGCCATCTGGTAGTTGGCAGGTTAACATTTGCCAGTGTTCTCTATCCTCTCACCAACAGCCCATTCATCTAAATAGGCTCCTATTTGCCAAAATCACGTTTAGGCAAAATTTGCAATTTTTTTATTTAAAATGCCTCTACCCAGTCACTGACACTACACATTTAGGTAGATATTTGCCAGTATCATGTATTTGTATTTTGTTTAAAAAATACATAAATATATAAATCATTGCAGTGTGCTTATGAGCAGTATATATTTTTTATATATTTCATAAAACATTCCCATATGTGTCCCAAGACATGATGTAAACATGTTTAAATCAAATATAAATTTTAAAAGTAACAATGGTACAGCTGATTTATTCACAATAAAAAATATATTACATAATAGTCAAGTTGTTTTTGTTTAGATTTTTGTTTTGGTTCTAAACCCTGTATTGCCAATCTTCCCATCAGAAAAGCGACCCACAGACCATTGTTTTGATTTAGACTGCATGTTGCTGTATGTTGCTTACAGTACCTTTTAAGTTTTGTTTTGTTTTGTTTTGCTGTGTTGTGCACACTTTAAACCAGATCTTGTTACTTGTCCTGCAGGTGACTTTCACCAAGAGGAAGTTCGGTCTGATGAAGAAGGCCTACGAGCTGAGCGTGCTGTGCGACTGTGAGATTGCCCTCATCATCTTCAACCACTCCAACAAACTGTTCCAGTACGCCAGCACGGACATGGACAAGGTTCTGCTCAAGTACACAGAGTACAACGAGCCGCACGAGAGCCGCACCAATGCTGACATCATCGAGGTAAAGGAAGGGGCACCATGGGGACATGGAACACTGAAAAAAAGTCTAATAAAATATTTAGAATGGTGACACTGATTCATTTCACTTGTAAAAAAAAAAAAAAAAAAAAAAAAATTCATATAATTATTCGATTATTTAAATGTAGTTCCTGTGTGTTGGAAGTGTTGGAAGAAATGTTGTGTTGATGTTTCCCACTGTGCATGCCATGGTTAAATTATCCCAGTGGGATCATTAGAACCCCATTTAAACTAATCTAATCTATTCCTCTCCAGACTCATTCAGACTAAATGAAGTCTGGGCTAGTCTTTCAAGGCCAGGCCAGTTCACTACAGTCTGCTCTCTTTTGTTGAATGGAAATGAAGAATTATTTTTCACATTTAAGATTAGTATTTTGTTTTATAATGTATAATTTTCAGACATTCTCTCCCAGGGTTAGGGTTAGGGTTGAATTGCAAAGCAGGGAAAATGTACCCGGTGTAGCCTTAAAGTTTAGATATTTGTAAAGCAGCTAATTATAGATGCTCGCTAATGTTTTCTACCCCCATATTGGGAGCACACGGATGAAGCTGAGCAGGGGCTCTGATTGGTTAACTATAAATTTGAAAGACACTGTACTGTGCAGCCTTACCCAGAACCTACTATCCAAAGCTAGTTGATCACCGGTTAATTGCAGGGCTAGCACATAGAGACATAGGGAATGGGAATGGTATTTATATAGCCCCTTACCAATGACACAAGTCACCCAAAGCACTTTACACAGCAGGGAAGGGGTATTTCATTCACTCCATAGTCAGTGTACAACCTTTACACTCATATTGACTCACGCTAGTCACCATTCTACCAGTACACCCATTTTTATGGCAGTTGTTAAAAGTGACTACATACTTTTATTACAGTCATGTACTTTTTTCAAGAACATACTTTTACAATTACTTTGTTTTATGTTGTTTTGGTTTCATTTCTCATTTTTACTTTCAAAATGAGTAAAAGTGGGTAGTACTATTTGTAATAGGATTGTTTGTGATTAATTCATTAATTGACATTATGGCCATAATTGATTGAAATAATACTAACAAGTAATTGTCATGTTGAACAATAGAGTAAATGTACAGTATTATTGGAGATTTAGGACAATTTAAACATAAAATGAACCGTTTCCTAAAATATAAAAATCTATAACTTGTCTTTAGTAAAAAAACAAAAAAAACAAACACTTTTTAAATTATTGTAAAATAAATAAGTAAAGTATTGACTTGTTTTTTTAATAAAACAAAATAATATGGCATGTCAAGCTGGTGGTTAACGGTTAATAGATAATCGTTTGTTAAGGCTACTAATTAATCGATTTAAAAAAAATTAACCAAATGTGCATCCCTACTTTGCAACAAGAGGGTCTCAACAGAAGGTTAAAAAAAAATTCAATGACTTCTTTTTAAGCTTTTGTGGTGATTCAATTAGCCTGGATGAGTGAGAGTCTTCACAGACAACAAGAAGGTTGTTCGAGTAGTAGCAGTATTAGTAGCAGTATTAGTAGTAGCAGTAGTAGTAGCAGTAGTAGTAGCAGTAGCAGTAGCAGTAGTAGCAGTAGTAGTAGCAGTAGTAGTAGTAGTAGCAGAAGTAGTAGCAGTAGCAGTAGCAGTAGCAGTAGCAGTAGTAGTAGCAGTAGTAGTAGCAGTTTTAGTAGCAGTAGTAGTAGCAGTAGCAGTAGCAGTAGTAGTAGCAGTAGTAGTAGCAGTATTAGTAGCAGTAGTAGTAGCAGAAGTAGTAGCAGTATTAGTAGCAGTATTAGTAGTAGCAGTAGTAGTAGTATTTGCCTGTGCAATTGCAGAACTAATTTCACATTACTTTCTACTTAAGTAAACTTTCCATTTGTTACTTTTTTGCATTTACTCAAGTAATAATTTTGTTAGCTACTTTTACTTCTATTTAGGTCATATTTTTGAAGTAGCTGTTCATTTTCTGAAGTACACCTTTTCAGTACTATCACCTCTGGTCTTTGGACAGTCCAAGGAGGCCTGGAATGACCTTTTAACCTAGGATGAAAGGGACATCCAATATAAGTTAAGTAAAGGGAGGAATAGACAAACTAAAGTCCAACAATATTAGCTTGGAGACTAGCTTGCATAATTTTGTGCATCTTACAACTAATGCTTGTTCATTTGCATATGGACTAGAACTGAGGTCACTGCTGAGGTTACAGACTGGTATTTAATCATTTGCTTTATTTTGTTATGTTTTGGTTGCAATGATACATTTCCCTTGCCTTCTCCTTTCTCCCTATGTGGAAAAGGCTTCAGTGGAGCTCGTCAGTACGGTTTGCTGACCCTTTTATCCATAATGGCCCTCTCATGAATTGAACACGAGATGCTTGGATGTGATTCAGTGCATCCTGTTCAGAGGCTATACAGCACTTATGCTACATACGGGGCTAAAGCTGCACTGCACGACTGGGCTGTAAATGTGATTCACTTCTCAGGATATGATCGCAGAGTTCAGCAACGGTCGACCACAAACTGGAGCCACTCTGACCACAGCCTCTCACCTCTATAAAATAATACACTGTATCCCTTTTTTCATGATATCAGGGATTTGGTGTGAATGTCTGCCATTAATATCTTCTTGTGGTCAGCCTTGTGTACCTTTCATGTCATTTACGTGACCTGGCCTAAATGAAAAATTATATCAAAAGTAAAAAGCACACGGTTAATTTGCATAAATAAACACAGGCACAACTATTTTGTCATTGATTTCCAATAATGTTGAGGTGTCCCATTCATGCTTGCACAATTCCAACCTGGCTCACTGACGATATTAGTTTAAAAATCATAATTTAGCTTATTTTAAACTAACATTTTTGATCATCATAGGTTGTACCAATTTGCTGACTTTGGTGACCTAACAAGCTAGATTTTTTATTTATTTTATTTTAAGATCTGTTTTCATAGTGGGACATAATGGCTGTCAACGCTACAGTGTCCTATAGTGTGATTTTAGGTTTTGGTGTAACAGACCATCTGGACCATCAGGTTATGACTGTCGGCCAGTAAGTGATGAAAATCCCATTATTATGCAAATTACAATTTTAGGTAGGGCTAGTTACAGGGGCTATATTATGCAAAAGCTTTCTACTATGTTAAAATGTTTTTCTCTCATCAAAAACATACCTCTTTTGTTTCACTCACACATGTTTAAGTAATCCTTTATTCTCTGTCATGGCTGTTCTGAGCCTTCAAAATGCTCCGTTGCACTAACTCCGCCTCTCCCATGAGCCTCCACCCATTCCAGGAAGCACTGACCAATTGTTAATTTATCCAAAAAATGGAATACAGTTCTGTTTCTACTTATTCCTCACAGCTATTTTTCATTTTGTAGTAAAATGGCATCATACAAAAAGAAAGTGAACTGTTTTTTTTTCCTTCAAATTATTTTCAAAAGATGGCAATACTCTCTAGTGTGCCGCCCTCTGATGTTTTTTTGTGTGTGTTTTTTTAAGAATACTGTCATAAAAATGTCCTCTTAGTTTCATAAGGTTTTTAAAGGTTGTAAAACGTGCAGTACTGCTCTAGAGGTGACCAAGATGTAGTTGTGAGCCTTTTGGTGACATCTAATGAGATCTAATGTCTCATACAAGATTTTGTGAGATCACAAATGTATGCATTTACATTACATGTATATACACTACTTAATAAGCATGAATCTCAACATTGACCATCCTTCCCACTCCTCCACCCCCAAGTTCGAGAAGTGCATTTACCCTTCATTTTTCCCATTGACTTTTCAAAAAAATGCATATATTAAGAGTTTAAAAACTTGACAGAGGCTCATCAGCTATGTGGTAACATATAATAATACCATGATTCATTTAATAATCAAACATATTATCTACTCTTAACTTGAAAGTTCAGCAAAATGTATTTGTAACTTTGTCTTTGACAAATTTCAGATCTGTATATATAGCAAAATTAATTGTTTTATAGTCATGAGATACCACAGAGCTGATAAGCCTCCATTGAGCCGTTGAACTTTATACATTTGTTGTTGTTTTTTCTTAAAAAGTCAATAGGAAAAATGGGAATTTTCCTTCCAAAACCGGGAGTGGACGGTCACTATCAAGCTCCATAGCAAGAAAACAAGTCTTGTTGACCAATCATAATAAGCTTGGAAAATCAGGCCCTAAAGGTACAGATACAGAACATTGCATTTTAATTGAGAATAATAAAATACTATGCAGAATAAAGATACTATAGTGGAATTGAAGACAATAGCTAAATTAATGTTGGAAAAAACAATATAGGGGACCTTTATAAATCAATATAAAGATGATTCAAAATAAGTGTATAGTAGTATCAGTATGGGAATATTTTGAATAATACCCAGCTTCAGATGTGAGCCTTATTATAAATGAAGTTCAAATGCACTCATTATGTATAGTCACTAAAGTAACCCAAGGAAAAGTAATAGCTATTCCCATAATTAATGCAAAGTGCCAGTGGCTGCACCTGCTAGCTCACATGCACCATTCCACTAGCATCTGTTTCTTTGATTTCCAACATGAACTAATATTCCCCTCTGTCCCTTGTGTAAAGACTCGCTGTTGTGAACTTCGACCCCAAGTATGATAACTTTATTCCCTTTTCCAGTTGTGCCTTATCAAAAAATATGTTTCCTGAGAAAGCCCTGGGGCAGCAAAGATTGGTTGTTTCATCTCCAAGAGCCCGGGGGGGTTACGCTGACCTCTTAACTGCTCCTGCTATAAGGTATCATCCTTCTCCATCTTCCCAAGATGATCAACAACAAGACAAGTCAATCAATCGCTCACTACGTCGCTGGGGATTTTTCAAAAATGTATAAATCCAATATTACCCAGGCTGTCAATGGGGCAGTTAGGGTTTGGAGAGGGCTGGAGGTGAGTGGAAGGTCAAAGACTCTTTTAGGTCTTGTCTAGTAGATTGTAAAGGCCAACATCACTATTATTATTATTATTATTATTATTATTATTATTATTATTGTTACTAATTCCTATGGATTTTTTATTAATTTTTCTTCCCCATACTAGTAGTATGGGTTGTGAATGGCTAGAGCCTGTCTCAGCAACTATGGCCTTTAAGCAGGGTATGCCATAGACAATATAGATATTAAATTGGAATCACTCATTTCAGTTGATAAGTTTAAGGCAATCATAAAGAGTGTGGTAAAGGAGACCTGTGCTTGTTTTTCTTGAGAGGCTCACTGTTTTTAAATAGTTGCTTGCTTAGACGTTAACAAGTCTGCACACCCTTCTGGTACAAATCCGTATTGCAGTGGTTCTCAACTGATTGTTGAATCCAAGTCCAAGAATCTGATTTACCATTTTGTGCAATTAACCTTCAGCCCCTCCTATAAAAAAAAAAAATCACGTACTTCCTCTTAAAGCACTTTTAAGTCACTGAGTCACATTTAAAAATATAAAACACAAAGAAATTTTTTTTTCTTTTTGATCATTAATCCTTGTCCTTATTATAGACAGCAAAAGTGAATTCATTTTCATAGTTTTAACCCTCTAAATGCCAGTTTGTTTACATAATTCCATGTTTATAATGATTTATTATTTATCTATTATTTAAAGATGCAAAATGTTATTTGTTTGTGCCGAGATTACCAGTCGCTATGTCACTGATTAGCCCTAACACTGACAGTCACTGTAATATAATGGAAATTACATTGTGAAAAATCAATATTGGCATTAGTTAAAACGACTTGAATTCAGTTTATTAATCTTGATTTGAGGTTTCTTTGTTTTTTACTAGCAAATTTATCAAGATTATCAAATATATTTATCAAGCAAAATGATCTGCCAGGTAAGTGGAATTTTCTTTCCCAATTGGCAGATCATTTTGCTTGAAATAAGTAAATATGGCTTGAAACAAGACAGAAATAAAAATAACAAGTCAAATAATCTAGCCTAATAGTAAATAAATCTAGTCTAGTAAAAAAATACTCAAATCAAAAATTACTCAAATCAATTAAGTCATTTTAACTAATTCTGATAATTATTTTTGGGAGGGTATAAAAGGAATTATCTCCCACAATGGATTGAGAAAACAGTGGATCTGGTAGTGTTTACTTTTTTGTGTGTGTATTTTTTAGCTTCTGACTGATGGTTACAGAGGAATTAACATGAATTAACATTTCTGTATGACAATGGCAGCAGAGTAAAATAACTATTTTAATGTAAGTCAGGGTTTTAAGAGGAAGAGTGTGAATATTTAGTTTTTTTGAGTTGTGACACTGAAATTCTAAAATGAATTTATTAATGAACATCTTTGTCAAATATCATCATCCTAGCATAAGAAATGCCAAAATGAGAGCAAAAAATACATTTGAAAAGACCTAAAAATGTGCCTGAGGATTGGAACTGTATTAGCTGAACACTGAAACTTGATTCAACCTCCTAGAGACCACCAGTTAGGAATGACTGCCATCGTTTATATATTATTTGGAGTTTTAGTTGGTAGGACAAAAGTGCCAATGATGCAAGATTCCTCTAAACATAACTTGAATATACTGTGTCACTGGACAGAAATAAAAGTTGCTACAAATGCGCCATAATCAAGTGTTTCTTTACAAGCAGGCTGTGTCTGTGGTCGCCACCTCTGTCCATCCATCCTCCCTCCAATCCCCTGATTCGCTCTCGAGCACTTCTCCCTTCGTTTCTCATTTGGCTCTTGCTGCGCGTGTCTCCGAGTGTCAGCAGTAAAGCCCTTTCTGTAGGCAGTATCTCCAGCTGCAGATGGCTCTTAAGTGTATGCATGCGTGTGTGTGTGTGTGTGTGTGCATGAGAGTTCCCGTGACAGGGCGTTGGGCAGCTTCGGGCCACATCAGCTCAAGCTCCACTGCTCCTGTTTGTGTGCCTACATGTGTTTGTCTTTTCAAGTGTGCCGCTCCGTCTCTTTCCTCCTTCACTTTATGTTCGCATGCACGGCACCGGCCCTTCACAAGAAAGCCTCATACAATATTCAGGCTTGGTGAGCCCCTCGGATGTGTGGCAGTCGTGTCCGTTTAATCCAACACGGGAGCATCCGTCCTGCTGTATTCCACTATACAGCCACGCCACAGCTGCAAATTCTTGTTGACCGGAAGGCATTTAGAAACTCTCTGTAGTGTTTGTCCTCGGATGTCCCATGCTATAGCACCAGTTAGTGTTAGATGTCCCCAGTGTCCTGACCACAGTATTTTGACCGACATATGTCACTCATTGTGATGTGGTAGATGAATGAATGGAAGCTGAGGAAATAGTTTATGATCTTTACACACATTTAAAATGTTATTATATTGTATGTGAATTACATGAATGACTGTAGCATAGTTTAATTGAGAAGGGATTGGAAAGATCTTGTTGCATTTGTTCAAAGCAACAACACACCAGTCTGTACCATAAATACACTGCGGACACTACATCTTGTTTGCCTGACAGCTCAGAAATCTATACATGCAAGCAGAATTTGCTAACTTTGACAAAATTAAACAGCTATCACATAAAAAACAATAATTACTTACTGGAGTTAGTTGCCAACTTGCTAAATCATAATTAGAGCTTGCCTTGCTCAAGCTCAGCTAATTGAAGACTTAAAAATGTAAATACTGTCCACAGTAAGCCAATGTGCCCATTATTGTTGTGTCTGTGGAAGCATGGTGGTAAACTGAGGCAAAAGACACTACCATCTTATATCATTAAAGTTTGTGTAAATTTTGGGTTTGGGGTCCATGGGGTTCTCCAAACAGGGTGTGACTTACTATAGCCCAAGGGTGTCTGACCTGTCACCCCAGGGGCAATTTTTCTTTTTTTTTTTTTTTTCACGCAAGGTAATCTTCATATTTGTGCAGGATGGACCTTGCACTAAAAAAGAAAACTTTGGAGATCAGTGGTTGGTGGCACCAAAAAACTTTGTGCCAGTCCCAAGCTAGGAATGTAGCGTCCATTTTTAAGTATGTGGACCTCAATGAAAAAAGTTTGGACACCCCTGCATAGGCTCTGTCACACTTCCTCTTGTGCAAGTGCTTGAAAATACACTGTTATGACAAGTTATAAACACAAACAAAAACAAAAAAAGATTACCATAACTGATGTGTGGCTAGTATAAATTCTTTCTGCTGCTGCTGCCTTGTAATTAACAGGCTAACTAATTTCCACATACAGCTTTTAAAACAAAGTTGAGGTTGTTGTCCAAGCCAGAATTGTTGTGTAACAGCATCTGTTTTGTTACAGTTAAGCTGGATTTAGTAGAACCCTGTGAATAATGTTTGCTTGACATGTTTACCCTGTCAGCATCTTTAAATTGTAGCCGTCACAACAGTCTTGGTATACCTTGGCACAAGACCATAACAGCTCAAGGACAGCTCTGAGATGTACTGACTGCCACAAAGGGAGAGGATAATTGGATAGGCACAAAATGTGCCCATTTGCCACTCTGCCTCCACGGGTCTCTCCAAGCAAGTGCTTTTGAGTATGAATTATGAAGTGTGGATGTAGTCACGCAGCCACACACTCTCACATGCACACTCTGGCGTATTGTAGGCTACTGTATGTGCACAGAGCAGAGCCATAGGAACTCTTAAGTTCACATGGAAGTCCATGTATAGATTTTATAATGTCCGATTCTAAGACATTCCTTTAGTTACGGTGCAGAGCTGAGAGGAAATGCATATACACACACAGCCCTACTCTGAGATGCACGTGCAGCTCTCTGAGTGTGTGTGTGGGCAGCTCTCCTCTCCTGCCAGAACGTGTTAATCCGCTTGACTGCAGATCCCAATCAGGGCAATGGAAGGAAGAGAGCGCCGGAGACAGAGCCAGAGTGCAGATGAATAGCCATCGAGAGTACGCGGCCAGCGGAACAGAGTGGAGGAGAAGAGAGAACGGACATGGGCGGAGAACAGGGGATGCCCTTTCTGTGTAAGCGGCTCAGGGAAGGCCGATCACAGCAGCAGGTCTGACTGCTGTTAAAGACTGTAAGCACCGGGTGACACAGGGTCAGAGGGAGAGAGGGCCTCAAGTATTGCACACACAGAGCACAATGGCAGTTGACACATTCAAGCTCCTTAGGTAACTGATTCCTATAAGTCCTGCATAAAATTAAACTTGGCATTATATAAATTATTTTGCCATTAATCAGTCAATAGTAGTCTAGTTGTCAGTTTTTGGGAATTAAACTATAGCAAGGAAAAACAAGCTCTTGAAAGCCTGTATTCTACTCCACAGCAGCAATGCCACAGTCACTATATTTACATGCAGGTCGTGAAAACCCAATTATTACATTACTTAGATTATAGCAGAAGTTTTAAACTGCATGTAAACCCGGGACTCCAATTGGGTGGGTGGTGATTTGAATTTCTCCTAATTGGAGTGGAGCACCTGGATAATGAGGTTCATTGTAGGACTACTGCTGCATGTATACAGCGTACTCTGATTAAGCCAGGAGAGGCATTCACCAGCACAGAGTACTAAACAGATAGAACAATACGTACTCATGTTAGACCCGCAAAGACACATATTGTGTTTTATTTAGGGCCGGGAATCGATTAAAAATAATTAACTAATTAATCGCAAATCTGAAAAAAATTAATCGTGATTAATTACTACCAGTTATTAATCGCGATTAATCATATTATAAATTCAGGTACAAACACAAAATTGTAAATTCAGAACATTTATTTTGAATGAACCTTCACATACTTTACTGTAAACTTGTGCAATGCAAACAAAACTTGCAAAGAAAATAAATGAATAGTCTCTTTGAGAGCCTGTAACTCAGACAAGTTTGCCTAAATAAGGTACAACCAACAAACACACAAAACTTACCTAAAAAAGCATGTGTAATCTCTTTTAGAACTTTAACAAAAATAAGTTTAATTCTTCAGATAATAACAATTGCTGTGGTTCACAACAGTGTAAATACTATGAACTGTGTTACTCCAGTGGTAATTGAACTCATCCTTGCATAGACTGCACATAACTTTTGTTTTGTTTATATTGCTGTCTGGTGACGATTTGAAGCAGAATTGTCCATTTAGCAATGTGTCTTTTTGGTCACTCATGTTGCTTTAGCTCGTTCACTTGTTGCATTAGGCTCGTTCCAGATGAACTGCGCCTCACCTGGATTGTGAACGAGAGTGCACGGCCTGCAATGAGAGGAGGGGAAATACTCCTGTACTGAAGTCGGACAGTTTGTGGCTCAGATCACGCACCATCACGCCCAAAATCCACTTCTCGCGTGTGTTGGTTTATCCAGGTCAAAACTGTAACTTTAGTCTGTATTTAAACAAAAGAGACGGGGGAAGAAGGAGAGGAGGGCAGTGAAGTGCCGTGCGTTACATTTCTGATCAACACTAAACTCAGATCCAATCACCTGTCCGTTCACCGCTGACAGGTGTGTGTTTTCCCATCATGCACTGAGCCGTGCAGCCTCCGCAGTTGCTCCTGATGAACTGCAGTGGCTCAGGCGCTGGTCTCGTTTGGATCTCACGGTGACCGTCGCACTTGTGGCAGTCGGGAACAAATCGGACACAAATCTAACCGGCGTGTACTGTGCACAGACCGACACTGATCAAAACTGCGCAGGTCTGGCTCATCTCAACGCGCCTGCCGGATGGAAATGTGTCGTCTTCTACACTCGGAAGACCCATGGCGTGTTGCTGCCTCTGTCAGTGTCGTCGTAATATTTTTGTTGTGCTCAAATTAATCGATGCGTTAATTGAAATTAACGCGAGTTACGCAGTTACTTGATGTAGTTAATGCTAACTGCTAGCCACTAACATGGTCAAGACACTTATTTCTCAGTTGTCAAACATTATACTGATTAATTACTGAAATTTGCTTTTGAAGAAAATGATGATGGTAAGAACTAATGTGTGTCACAAGAAAACTTAAAGAATGTAGTATATTGAGCAGAAAAGTCTCTATTTATTTATCTATTTATTTGCACTTGTTAATCCCAATAAACACAGGCCAAGTATATCACTTCTGTCAAAAACTCAAATTAATTCATTTCTGAGCACAGTTGACCTCCTGCTTTGCCCTGGAGTGGTCCCATCCCCTCTGAGAATGCCACTG
Source organism: Bostrychus sinensis (assembly GCA_020698575.1). Lineage (NCBI taxonomy): Eukaryota > Metazoa > Chordata > Actinopteri > Gobiiformes > Eleotridae > Bostrychus > Bostrychus sinensis. Next base: position 31,303,778 of record CM036247.1, on the reverse strand, counting down.
TCATGTGTTAGGGCTGATAGTCGGTCTACAGCCAGAGAAGGACCACCACCGCCACCTCCACCACCGCTTCCAGGGTCGACTCTCTGTAACTAAATCTGAAGCCTCCAGAGAGATGCTGCAGCGCATATCCATTAACCTCATGGATAAATAATCTGTCCAAGAGCTGTTGGACCATCGGCTCTTTAACCAATAATGAGATACTAAACAGAGACTTGGATGGGGGAAAAAAGCCAAAATAATGGAACTTTATTTTATGGGCTTTCTAGAGCTATTCTGTTTAGTACAAGCAGAGATATTGCAGTGTAGTTACGCTTAGTCAGCTTTTGTTGTTCCGCAATGTTTCTTTGTTGTAGTGCCAAGCAGAATACATTGAAGTTAACTATGACTTGCAGTACAATAAATGATACTGACTGCTGTTGTGTAATAGAGCAGGCTGGCAGCGGCTTTGGTGGTTCAAAGAATGTCCGATAGAACACAAGATGTAAGCTTCAAGCCTGTCGTTATAGCACCCATTTTAGAGGCATCACAGTCTCGATTCAACTCTCATTTAAAAGGCTCATATTATACTTTTTTTTTCCAGGTTTTTTGGACATACTTGCATCAACATTTTACATTTTTAACTGTTACTTTCACTTTACTGAAAACATTACAATTAGGAGCTTAAAGTTGCCCCAATCCCTGCTACTGGTTCATGTCTTCAGGCATGTAAAGCAATGCCAAGATTGTAAACGTAAAAAGAGAGATTGTAACAGATGCAGGGATGACCAATTGCTAATGTTCTCTACCTACTCACCGACATCACACAAACATCTCGCAGGCAGTAAAACACAACACAGAATTCCATAGAAGTGGGAAAGCTGCTGGTAACACAAACCAGGCATAACATTATGACCACTGACAGGTGAAGTGAATGACACAGATGACCTCTTCATTGTGGCACCTGTTAGTGGGTGGGATATGTTATGCAGCAAAGTGAACATTTATTGGTCCTCAAAGTTGATTTGTTATAAGCAGGAAAAATGAGCAAGTGTAAAGGATTTGAGTTAGTTGTAGAAGTTCTAATTTGTGATACCTAGACGAATGGGTCACCACTGCAGAATGGGAACACTGGGGTGTTCCCAGTCTGCAGTGGTGAGTATTTATTAAAAATGATTCAAAGAACAGGGGTGAACCATGTAGCAAGAGCTTACCCGTGTGGTCCGAACCAACAGACAAGCAGGTTTGCCAGATCTCACTGAGTTTCCAGCCAAAACAGAACTCAAAACCTGCCCAACACAATAAAAAAACAGACCAAATCACAACCACTCTAAATGTTAGAACCGTTTTACATAAGAAAGAAGACAAAACTTAACAGCAGCACTAAAAACGTAACACAAACAGGTTCTCCTAAGATAGTGCAATCAAAGCTTTCCTGGTCTGGGTGTCAAAAAAAATACAAAACACAAAAACAAACAAAAAAACAACATATGAAATACCAATAAATAACAATAAAACAAATTTCATCAGTTCATTTTTAAACAAATGAACTGATGATATCAGAGGACACAGCAGTTTATTGAAATGTCTTTCTATTTTTTTTTTTTTTTTTTTGCCATAGACTGACAACTATTTTGTTTGTATTTTCTCCAGAATATTGTCTAAAACCCTGCCAAATGTTGTGAAAATTAGCCCAAATTTTATAAACCAGCCCAATGTTATTTTTTCCAGCCTAAGGTGTTCAAAAGGAAACCAGCCCAATCTGGCAACACTGCAGGCGAGCTACTGTAGTAGTTTCAAGTCCAACTGACTCCCATATGATCACTCGCTCAGTTTTATACATATCCATACAAAGTTTTTTTCTGCCATTTGGCCGCCCTGCCATGATGAAAATTGAAAACTAAAGCCTTTACTAGCTTGCCGTTTGGGTAACTGTGATGTGCTGCTTCCTCACAAGACTCTCATGACACCAGGTTGGCTGTGCTCACCTGCCAGTGTCGTGGTTGGCCCAGAGGCAGCAGGGGGAGATGCAGTGCACGTTATTCACCCCACCATAACTCAATTAACCATCACACGGACTCTGAATCTGTTTATTTAAGGTAAAAAAAAAAATACTGAGTTCTGCTTTAATGCTGGTTCTGATAGAAAGATGTCAACATACTCAGTGCATAATAGACAGGAGGTCTACAGGAGGACCACCAATATTAGGCAGGTGGTCATAATGTTATGCCTGATTGTTGTACTTATTTAAGCACATGGCTCTTCTGGTGCTCAATCTTCACTTTTACAAAAAAGTCAATGGCCTCAGAATGACTATTCTACTCCTGGGTATGTCACAAAAACAGCACAAATGGCCCACTTGATATTTCTGTAGTAACATATTTTACAACATATGTTTTAGTTAACCCCAACACAGTTCTACTTTGGAATGACTACTTCAAAGAAACAAACACAATAACTAACACAGCTAGATCACTATTGGAGTAAAACTAATGAGGACGTTGACCATGAAATGTAAAACATGGGAATGGGTCACGAGAGGACAGGGAGGAGGATGCTAGAGTTACCAAAGAAACGGCACAGCTTGGAACAGATGTGTATTAACACTCAAACACACATGAGACGTTGAGGGCAGGAAACACACACAGAAGGACCAGCGCCAGACTTTGCACTTCGAAAAAAAAAACAAAAAAAAAAAAACACGGAGGTGGAGATGAGACAAAAAGACAGAGGGAAGAAGAGAGAGTGAGAGGGAACAGGCAGGCATGTGGGTGAGTGAGTCGCGGTGGGAGGAGGGGAAGTGGGTGTGTGGGGGGGGGGGGTAGTGGGGGGCGGGGCTTAGGAGCAGCCCTCAGCCAGTCAGAGGCCGCCGCGGTGCTCTGCAGGGTGAATCCTACCCTGGCAACACAATAAGAGCCAGCAGCCTCAGCGGGGAAAGGCGCAGAGATGGAGAGGAGAGCCGGACAGGTGGACAGATGGTGGACTGACTGTGGACGCGCTGGGCACTGGACTACAAAAACATGGCAGCGCACAGAATACTCATTACTGGTGTAGGGGGGTTCAGTGTTCTCTAGGTTGGACAATGACACAAAGTTATTTTATCATGATCTAGTTCAATACTCTTATATAATACATGTAAAATGGATATAAAGTTGCTCTTAAGTTTATTCCCTGTTCAGTATTACCTTGCTTCTTGTACCCATCAAATGTTAATAGTGTTGTTGAAACTTAAAAAAAAAAAAAGATACTCACAGAGCCATGTGTTTGGCAGATCAGAACAAATTTTATCCCCAGTGCATTTATTTGATAATGTTTGTCAGTGTTCACCTAAAATGAACTTTTGCTGAACTGTTATGTGTACAGTAAGCTGTGTGAGATGCACTTAGTGGTAGCTTGTGTGATAAACCTAAAACCATTTAAACTGCTATTAATATTTAATTCAGAAGTCTTTCAAAATACATATAGATAATGTATGACATACTTCAGTTACCCTTGTGTTATGGAGTGACTTTAGTTGAGGTGGTGGATGGAACATTAAACCTAGGGTTGTTATCACTAAGGACTAGAGTTTCTGTCCCAAAAGAAAGTAGACATGAGCTGCAAGTGCTCAAGTTTTTTTTTTTTTCTAGGTTTAAATGACCTGTAGCTGGTTGTATTTTTCAAAATTTTAACAAAATGTGCTAACCTTAACCATTTGTGATTTGTGGCTATATATAACCATAAAAGTTGTTGGCAACCTCACTTCCCATGTTGTTGTTGTTGTTGTTTTGTTTTTGTTTTTTGTTTTTTTTCATTTAAAATGCTTTCTTTAAAAAAGTGACCTATACATTACACACAACTTTAAATGTGGACTATAAGAAACATTAGTTTATGATAAAAAGTTCATCTTTAAGGTTGTATGTTATTATATTTTTACAAAGGCCGCGTAATATGGCAAAAAAAAAAAAAAGTTCATTTTCAAATTTTAGATGATTTGCAATTTTAATAAAAAAAAATGTTGATGTATTTTTAATCAGATGTTTTTATGCTAAATGCCATTGGCTACAGAAAGCTTTAGCAAAGCTATACTGTGTATACTCCTTACAGTATAAATGGATATGTCTTTTCACTCATCCAGGCTAACTGAATCACAACAAACAGGTTAAAAAGAAGTCATCTCGACTTGGTTTTTCAAAGTTGAAGTTGTTTCATCTCTCATCTAAGAGGCTTTGTCAATTCTGAAATTGAACTGTTAAGAGAGGGCCCAAAACCACTGAGCCTCTTTCAAGTCTTCTGAACCAAAATAATTTAGTTTCAGGTCTAAAACTCCTCCCTAGGAGCATATAACCCAGCTCTCTTATCAGTTCAATTTCAGAATTGACAATTTTCTTGGATGTGAGGTGTAACATTTTAAACTTTGCAAAACCAAGTCCAAATGACTTTTTTTAAACCTTTAAAATTTCCTAGTGTTAACCATCTCAGCCTCTGAAGACTAGATTTATTTGAATTTATAAACCATATAAATGGAGCACATGGCTAATCTGCATACACAAACAAAGTATGGCACACCCAATTTTACAAAAAGGCTATTTTTGATATAATTTAAAATTAAAAACATAAATTAACCCAGCCATATTTTCAGGCCTTTCGCTATTCATCCTTTTTGTTTTATTATTATTTTTGCTAAACACAACAATGAAAGTTATCATTTCCATCTTATTCATCTTTTTACAAGCATTACACAGAGAGATAAAATATGGCAGATACAGTTGCCAGTAGAGAGTGTAGACGTGCAGTTGCTTCACAAAATGTTAAAAAATGTGTCAGATTCAAATGAGGGAAAACACAAAGAAACTGCAGAGAGGAACTGATGGAGCGGTGCCCATGTTTGCAGTGTAAAACTCACTAAATATTTGTTATGGGAGAGTGAGAGGCTTGTGAAGTCTGCAAAACATTGTGTCTGAATGTGTGCATGAGTGAAAGTAATTGGAATGAGTGCAAGTGGAAGTCTAGTTTGCTGTCAGGGTGAGCGCCAGCATAAATCTCCCTGTAATGATGAGCCATGCAGAGGAGCATATAGAAGTATAGTGTTAGATTCCAAATTTACAACTGTTCCTGTCAGCTGTATGATGTGGGAACATGACAAAAAAAAGTGGACATAGGATTTGGCGTATTGGCTGTCACAATTTAATTTTGGAGTTGTCATTCAGGCTATGGCTGTTCCCTATTTATGGTGATTGTTTGATTAAATCATAGGAAATTATTTTATGTCTAAGGCATCAGTCAAAACATAAAACAGACCGAAGTTGTATTTTTTTTTTTTACATAATTTCATTGTCTTGCTTTGATAGGTGGCCAGTAATGAGTTGCATTTACTCTAGTAACTTTTTAAATAAATTGTACTTCTTAGTATTTTTATTGCACCATACTTTTTTCTTCTACTTGAAAAATATTATGTTAGAGTAACAATACTCTTACTTGAGCAGAATCTTTGGCTACTCTACCCACATCTATACATTACTTATACATTTTGTTTTTTTGTAATTATTGTTTGAAAATACCCTAAGTTACACACTACTTTATGATTTGTCTGTCTGATTACATCAATACCAAAACATAAATCAGACGTTATGTCCTGAAAGTTAGTAGTTTTTTCACCAAATACTTTTTTACTTTTACTTGAGTAATTATTCTACATACTGTAAGTATATTGTTTTGAAATAGGCTACTCTTATTGAAAGAGTATTAAATTCAAGATCAGTGTGACATCTTAACCAACTTGCAAGTGTTCTATAAATAGATTATTAGTGGTTGCCCTGTAATTAGCATCATTAGCAATTGTAGGGAGATAAGCTAATGTTGGCACTGATTGACATTACAGAATATCATTAGCAAACTGTTTACATAAAGTTTTAATCTTCTTCTCAACATAAAACATCAGTAGTTGTCCAGTGATTAGCATCACTAGCAGCAGTAGCCCAGTAAAATGGGCTAATGTTAGCACTGATTGACATTACAGTACTAGGGTGACCACCTCAAAAAATACCAAAAGTTGGACAAGTTGTGCAGTTTGGTGGGACAAGGTGGGACGGACTCGAGAAATAAATGTTTTGATAGAAAAATCTAACTTACCAACTTACTGAGATTCAAGTTGCTTCAGTCTAGGGGCTATAAAAACAATGTCTTTACTGAGACTTTATTAATTGTGATAAAAAAAGATGGAACAGAAAATAATCAAAGCTCTCGGTCTGCATTTTCTCAAAACAATGCAGCAGAGCCAACACCAGCTCACAGCTCCGTATATTTCAACCTGCAGTATCAAGATGAGAGGTCCATAAATATTTATTCTACATTTTACACAAGGAATACTGATCTTACCGTGTTGTTCTTAACTTGAATCTCTTTTTAAACGATTCACTGAGCACTAATGAAAAAGAAGGACATTATCTTAATAAGTGGATAGCGGCACAGATGACTAAATGGCTGTGCAGTAGAACCAAAAGTGGGACAGGTGGTCACCCTATACAGAACAGAATAGCATTTAACATGACCGATCAAATACTTTTGTTTTCATAAAGTTATCTAAACCATATTTACAGTAGTCTATATTCATTCCTATTCTTCCACTTATTCTCTTTAGGGGTTGCAGATAGCTGGAGCCTATCCCACTAACCATGGGCCTTAGGAGGGGCAATGGCCAGTTTGTCACAATCATTCACATCCATGACAGAGTATAGATTTTGTGTATTTTTAAGAGTTAGCTGTGGCTGTAGATAAGTTTGCTTTGTGTTCTAGGCATATATTCAGTCTGTCCTATGTCTTTATATGTCTCAGTGTTTTGATACAGAGGTGGGAAGAGTAGCCAAGAATTGTACTATAAGTAAAAATTGTGATGCGATAGTACTACTAACAAATACAATTTTATTTAAACAGCGTAAATGTAACTTATTACTACCCTCCTCTAGTTTTATTGTTCATTTTTTTTATAACGTAATGACTTTAAACACAACAACAGTGCATATAGTGAAGGTTAGCCCTCAGCTCACTGCCTGTCTGCGTGTGTGTTCAAATGAGATGACACAGTTCCTTTGTGAACACAGGCTCCTTGTCTTGCTCCATGCCTCGATTATGTCCCTCCTCACATCCCCGTGTCACATGCTGCCATTGTCATTTCCCCCCCTTTTATTTACTTCACGCCCGGTTTTGAGGTCAGCACACACATGTATCCGCTCCAAGACTTGCCAGTGCCGCTTTCTCTGAACGGTGCAACAAAGCATGTGGTGGCAGGCTGCACGCGGTGCCTCCTGAGCGTTAAATTTGCATTAAGCTGCAGCAGATCAGAGCGCTGGCTTGTACTGGTGAGGCCCAACAGCTGAATCAGGCCACTGTCTCCACCGTGGAACAAATCTGTCTAATAACCCATTTCTGAGCCGAGATAAAACACTGCTGCGACGCGCTGATAGTAATATTGTCTTTGACTTCTAATGAGATTTGTATCAAAGACTGCCATTGTTAGCCTCACTGACTATCTTTAAGCTGCAAGCCCAAGTATTTATATTATTATTATTATTATTATTATTATTATTATCATCATTATTATTATTATTATTATTATTATTATTGTTGGTAGAACCAGTAGTAACATTAATAATAGTAGCGAGCAGCACGGTTGCAATTTCACTTCACACACCTTTTGTTGTACAACTGTCAAGCAGCTACGGTAGCCTGCCAGGGTCACGTTTTTATTCATAAACAGACCTAATGCAATCTCAAGGTCAATTGATAATGTTACTTACAAAATAGAATTAAAATTAATGTTATATTATTATTGCAGTTGTAACAGTAATACATGCAAATGTTGCACTTTCCTACACATTTTGCAGTCTGTAGATCAAGTTTGAAGACATACACACTTCTGTAGTTATTATAACAATAAAAGTATCACAACTTTTTATTATATATTATATTATATTATATTATATTATAGTGGCTGTTATTATTATTATTATTAGTAGTAGTAGCAATAATAGTAAATAATAATAATAATAACTGTAGTTGCAATTCCACTTTCTTCACCTCTACTTTCTACAGCTTGCAAACAATTGCAGTAGTTCATAGATTTACATCAAAGACTTGATTCCTTTTCCACACTGCAAGAAAAAGTATTATTACTATACTCTGTGGGCAGCTATCTATGGTAGCCTAGCAGGGACATGCCGTTGTGTATAAACACACCCAGAACAACTCAAGGACAATCAATTTAGTTATTCAAAATGTTCTTTAATTAGTTGATAATATTCAAAACGTGATACTGGGTCTTCAAAAAATGTATGAAAATTATCTTCAAGCAGTGCTCAGTTTGTCTTGGAAAAAGCAGGCTCCTTTAATGAATTCCTTTCTATAAAACTTAAGATGTCTTTTTTAGATTTTAGACAAATTGAAAACTTGTTGATTTAAAATCATTATTTGAAACCACTTTTATCAAATGAGTTTCATTTTGTTAAACTGCATTATACTGACGTTTGGACAAAAAATTAATTTGTGCGTCCTCGGGGTTTAGTCATAAATTCTTGCAGGTTACACTATTTCGCCTGGCGCTGAATTGCATGCTGTTGAATCATCCTCGCTTTAGCAGTGATTATGTACACTTGTTCTCTTTGAATCGGACCGCTGGTAGATGACATACATTATACAGCAGCTGGTGACTCCTGGAAAAAAAAAAAAAAAAAAGCAGTGCACATGAGCACTGAATAATAACAGTAAAAAGTGTAGTTTGTTCCCTAATGTGGGCAGATACACCTGCTCGGGAAGTGCATTTGTGTAGAATTGCTGTGATCACGCTGACCCACTTACACTAGTTAGCCAAAGTCACAGCTCAAACGTATTCAGAAAGTCAGTGTGTCCTGTTGGGCATGGAAGTGAGCCGTCGCAAAAGCTAGAGGTCACGCAGGTTAATGAGAAGGTCACAACTCTTTTTATTACATGATTAGATTGAGTTACTCTTACTTTAATGCATTATGTAAACAAATGACTTAATTCTGTTTCGTTGGCTTCTGTTGTCTTGATGTTTAGTAGTATAATAGTGGACAGTGGGATTGCTTTCTGAAAAGGAAGCAAATGCAAAAACGTGAGGGGGTTCCTATTGAACATTAACGTTATAAACTGTCAATGCACAATTTTGGAAAATTCTTAATTTAGTATCAGCACTATATTTGTATTGCAAAGAATACTGGAACTGCAAAAAATTTAGATGAAAAAATGTGGGCAATTGAATGATTCATGAATTTTTTACCAGATGAGTTAGCTAATGGTCAACATGAAGTCTTGGATTTCTTTAGATATTTTTAATCTTTTTCTGAATTTTCCATAACAAGTAGGAAATTAAACTCATGCAGTCATTAAAATCAGTGTTTCATATTGCATAGTTCCCAATATTCTGCAACCCTGATGTCATTGTTGTTTCAGTTTTACTTCTATGACATTGCTTTTAACTATTTATTTAACATGTTTATTCTCACATTTTTAGTTTTGAGTGTTTTACCAAATGGTGCATGACCTCTGACTTCTGTGAGCTCTGACTTCTACAATTCATTCAGTTCATAGGCTGCTGCTAAATATTGAAAGCTTTTCAATTGAAAAGACTGAATGAATGTAAAGTTGTTAGCATTACTAGCTAAACAATAGTTTCAAACATTTCTGCCTTTAAAATCTTGTTGGTGTTTCTAGTCTTGCAGTTTCTTGGTCCTCTGGTCTTTAAAATGAACATTAAGTCCCCGTTTTTGCCAATATCCTACCTAGGCATGGCTTAAGTTAACAATCACACAGACAGATTGAAACAGACTTTTTCTCTTTGCAGCTTTCACATCTAATGCTTCCACTCTTCAGAAGGCCTTCAGTTTTAAGAATCCTTTTGCTGCAGCTGGCTGCGTGGTCAAGAGTCCATTGGGCAAAGCTCCTTACCAGCAAATCTTGTTTAGCAGAATCCTCTCAAAATAAGACCTTCTTCCTCTTTCTCCCTCTCTTTCTCTCATTCCCCGGCTCTTCTCACCCTTTTTGAAAGCGCGCTAACACTGAGACGACCCGCCCGCTGTTACCCGCGCGGCTAACACCGTCGCTCAGCTCTGCCTTTTACCCTTTCAGTACCCACTCGTTCCTCGACGCCCAGCTTCACACCAACTCCTAACACTGTTGATTAGCCTGTGTGCACCGAGGTGCGATGGCGTACTGTGACTTATGACATGTAGCTTAGGTTTTTAAAGACTTTCTCAGCCGAAAAATAATCCTAGGCAGTCTCTCCTCACTCTATTAGGTATACCCTGCTTGTATCGGTTTGGAGCCCCTTTTGTCTAAAGAACTGCATTTGTTATTAGTGTGATAGGCCTCAGTCGGGAGCACAAAAGGTGTTGGTATCTTCCCAAGACTTTCGAAAGACTCAGGGCTGCATGACAGTGATGCAAAAACCATGTTCCAACACATCCAAAACTCTACTGGGTTGTGATTTGGTGACTTTGGAGGTATGGGCAAATAGTACCTAGTAGTGGGGCCAAACAGCCACTGCCCTTGGAAATTTGAATGGCCAATGAAATGCCCTTTGCAGTTAGTCATCTGCCTTTTATCTGAGGGTTAGATTAATGGTAAATTTAATTCGCCACCCAATCAGTCAGCTGTATATAAATTTATTTTCAATCTCTGTCAATGATTACTAATGTCAAGCATGAGATTAAGATGCTCTACCATGCTAATTTTTTTTATATATTATGTACTGTTTGTGTGTAAACGGTTTGTACGAGTGCTTGAAAGCCTTGACAGTTGTTGAAGTTGCTCCTTTCCAATCATGAAAATGTATCGATTATGATGTTGTGGCAAATATACATTGTTCTATTGTGCGTTTTCATGAAACTAACAAATTAAAAATGAATGAAAATTGTAACCATAGGCTTCAGGGTAGCAGCATATCTGATATTTCAGCTCAATACTTTGACAGACTGTGGGAGACACCCAGAGGTACTGGTTTAGGACATGAAGGGTTTTCAGTTGTAAATATACATAGGTTTGTTCACTTGTAAATATATCATTTTGGCCATTTGTGAGGTGCTGGGGAAAAAAAACAGAAAGTATAACTTGAAAGTACTTAAAAGGTGCTTGAATTTGATCTTTAAAAATTTGTATGAACCCTTTCTAAATCTATTGTTAGCATTCTGCTGTGGCTAAAGTTTGGAAGAAGTAGTGAATTAACAGCAGAGAAAAAAATCAGGAAGATGAACCAGAAAACATCACTTAAAGATTTTTGATAAGATTTTGGGTGAGCTGCCACTCACTAGACTTGTTTTTTTTTTTTTTTTACCTTTTTTTTTGCAGATCCCAGACATAGCCCTCACCTGTTTATATAATACTCTAATCCAGTCCATCTAGCGCCAACACTAGTGCCATGTTTAGAGTCACTTAAATCACGTTTTGTCCTCTATTCTGAAGGCTCACTTTGAACTTCAGCAGGGGCCTAAATAAAGTTGCTATCATATAATTTGTTGAAAAGATATTACAACAAGTGTATCTAATATTGTGACCACTGGTGAGCTTTTTCCTGTCGGTATGGACTATGTGTTTTCCCTCAGCCCTTTCATCGTTGAGTTCCGGAGAGCACCTGCTGGGTTAGCATGTGTGGGCTCAGTGGTAATAAGTTACTGTTCACGTGGGCGGCCTGTGCTACAAACATTGACCTCACAAATTGATCGCACATTATCAGAGAACAGAGACGGTGTTTTTCATCTTTTCATTCTTTTGACATTTTGCCCAAGGGAAGCACCCCGCAAAGGTCACTGCCAGGGTCAAGATCCAGCTCTGACTATAACAGCTTTTTGCATTATATTTGTATTGTTGAGATATGTAATGTGTGTGCTTATTATAATTAGAGGGTTACCTACAGTGGGTAGATGTCAACACAACATTAGTTTACTTGAAGTTATGTGTCTCTACAGATCAATTTTCAAATGTGAAAAAGCATTTTGGTTTATAATATATTAATATGCATATATTGCAGTACAGTAACAACCGCTACAGTGGCAAGACGTTTTAAGGTGTTTTGTGTGTGTGTGTGTGTGTGTGTGTGTGTAATTTTGCAGTTCTTATTAAGTGTTTACTACCAAGCCATTATTACAAGACTTTTTATAACTCCGTAATGTCATCATAAAAGCACCAGAATAAGGTTTATATAGCCCATACTGAATAGTAGTCAAGGTGGTAGGCGGTTGTTGACCAGGTGGCCGCCTAAACTATAGAGCAATGGTTCTCAACTGGTCTGACCATTATCACTCTATAATGACAAGCCATGACCCAAAAAAGTGCAATTTCAACTGATCAAATGTTAAAATTAAATAAAAAAAGAAGAAGAAGAAATACATTGTGCAGTTTGAACCTGAGATAGTATAATATCAGAATGTCACAGTACGGCAACACAAAAAAGAACATATTTAAAGAGAAACTAAGCAATGCCACAGAAGGAACTATTTCCTTCTACATTCACTTAGCTGCATTGTAATTTAGAACCTCAATGGTTCAAGTCTGTGACTTCAGCCTTTTTAATCCCACTTCAACCTTAGAGGCTTTACAGTGACATTACAGAACTGGATTTTTTGCTTTTGTTGGGTTTCTTCTATTCACCTTATGTCCGATATTGCCACCTTTCTATTATTATTATTATTGTTATTAATCTTTATTCTTTTTTTTTTTTTTTGCCCTGGAAAAGGCCCGCAACCCACTTTTGGGTCCTGACCCACCAGTTGAAACACTGGTATCACTTGAAGGAGAAGATAGGATGACAAAACATAGAAAATATTGTCATATCTATTCTTTTTATATCTTGGTCATTAAAAAGTATGTTCGTCTCCAGTAATGTTTCTTTTGTATGAGGCTCACCAAATGTTGTAGTCATTGGTGTCACTTCCATATTATGTAAGAGGTGATTGTGAATGCAATAACAACTCTTTTAGCAGATAATGATAATGAAAATTATTACTCAAGAAATACTATCCAATAACACAACATTTATTCTCCCATTTCTTGTACTAAAAGTTGTTGGTGTCACTTCCAGAATGTCTAAGTGTTAGTTGTGATTCCTATAACCTGCCTGTATAACAGTGTGATTATTATCATATGTACCTCCTTCTCTACCCTCTGACTACTTCAGACATTGCGAAAGAAAGGCTTTAACGGCTGCAACAGCCCCGAGCCGGACGGGGACGACTCCATCGACCAAAGCCCATTAAACGAAGAGAAGTACCGCAAGACGGACGACCTGGACAGCCTGTTCAAGCGCTACGGCGTGAGTACCATCAGACTTTTACCACTTAGTCTAACCTACTCTTTCTCTTTCTTTTCCTCTATCTATTCTGTCTGTCTCTTTCCCTCTGTCCTGTTGTTTGGTAACAAAGGCTCTGAACAAGAAAGAGCACCGGGACTCTGAGAGCCCAGACCCGGAGGAGCCCTTCTCCCTCACCCCCCGCACTGAGGAGAAATACAAAAAGATTGATGAGGAGTTTGATAAAATGATGCAGAACTATAGGCTGTCAGTGAGTACCGCCCACTCTGTGTACCCCCTGCTCCCTCCACATGTTGGTTACGCCCCGCTGCTATCGCTAATGCTACTGCTAACCGGTTAACCCAGGGTTTTCCGGTCTCTTAAAGGCGTCCTGAATACTCACAGAGCACTTGGCTTTACCATTCTCCACCCTCTGACCCTCATCCATTTCATCCACCAAGGCACTACCCACAATCCTCCACTGATCATGTGTTCCTGGCTGCTGGCAGAGCACAGCACAAAACTGCAAAAACTGCATTTAGTATTGAAGAAATTCATGTTTTGGATTCTTGGTTGTTAAAAAGATGTTTATGTTGCTTTCTGACAGTGTTCTGCACTTAGCCTTTTAGTTGTTGATTTTGAGGAGCAGCCAATTTACTTAAACAAGGATCTCTTTAAGAGGGGAAAACATGTATTTGTGTATGTACTGAGCTAACAGACATCCATATGATTACAGTCAAAAACAGCCAATAACTGATTCTATTTTCTCCTGCCTATCACCATCATTTGAGCATGCAGTGTGTGTGCGTGCAGTATTCTCTCTCCTGATTGGATGAGGATGGCATACCAAAACATAGGTCTCAGTTTGTCGCATATAATCCTGGTACTGTTTGAAGACTCTATAATTGTTTGAAACTTGCACTTACTTTTAACTTAACAAATCCTGCCTCTGACAGACTCTCTTAAAGAAAAGGGGGTCTGTCAAAGCCATGATTTAAAGGCAGTGTTTGTGCATCAATAAATAATTGCTCTGTAAATGATTTTAGGATGTATGACATCTCAATCAACTGGTCATGTTATCCTGGCACTTATAGATCTTTTTAAAATTACAGACTATTACATAACCTCAAACCCCCTTTTTTGCATTGCAAAATAGTTACTGTATATACTATTTTAGGAAGGTAAAGATGCCCTCAATCATTATTCGATAAAATTCAAGATTTTTACAGTTTTTATTAACAGAACGAGCTGCAGTCCAATTATGACTTTTTTATTTACACATTATCTGTGTCTCCTTATCAAACTGAAATTTTCTTAATTATATTATAGACCGAAATGAAATAATTATACTTTATATTGGATAATAAAACACAGAAAAATTATTTATTTATTTTTTAAGGAAAATCAACATATGAAGTTTTGTGCCCAACAAATAATTATATTATAATTTTAAAATTGCATCACGGTTCATATTTTACTCAGAGGCAAATCTGAACTCATAAATTGCCAGTGCATTGTTACATCCCAATACCATTGACCATATAGTTTTGACCAATGTGTTTACTGCACTTTACACAATGCATCATTACACAGCTCCCCTAAATATTACTAATTACTTAGCTAAACAATCAACTCTCTGTGCATCACTCGCTTGTGGTTTTTGTTGTTATTGTCTTTATATTATACTTATACACAAATTGAATTCATCCAACTCCCAAAGCTGCAAAAAGCTCATTATGTTACATGGCATTTTGAGCACCGATACTGTATCAGAAAGATCACGTGGTCCAAATTTTTAAGAACTTTTTTCATTAAAACTTTGAGTTCAAAACAACTGTTCAAGCAAGCAATGATCTAATTAAACACATAGGCATTATAGAACCGTGTAAGACAACCTCTACTTCATTATACGTCTCAGGTCAGCGCAGTAAATTACACTCGAGAAACTAACAGGTGAAGCATATGTAAGTTCATAAATAACACTGTCAGCGAAGTGTTAACTAGGCCCTATTTTCACAAAAGTTGTCATAGCAACCGATCGTGCCATACAGATTTAATCAACACATTCGGAGACCAGTCAAATTGCTCTACCGTAATCGTTCCATACTGTGACAATATAGAGAAACAACATTGCACTTGCAGGTAACAATTGCCCAGCTGGTGGCTAATGCTAACTAGCAAGGTTTCACTGATTTAGCATTTATTCCAAGTGTGGAGCCCCTCTCCTCGCCTGACATTATCCAGGTCTGCCTTTGTAACTGGCACCCGGCCAAGCTGCTGTGCTGTGCCAATTTCTGCGTGATTCATTCTCCCCCCGTGCTCAATATTACCATTAATGTCACTTTAATGAGTAGCACTCAATTTACAGCCGCGCTTCCTGTCTGCCGTGTCCTCTGATTGGTCACTGGGGACGGAGCACACTCAGCCCTCAGACTGGTGTTTGACAGTGGTTATAACTTACTGCATCCGCTGGAATAGGAGAGAAAAGGTTAGCATTTGTTCAACTCTAATGTATTTGTATGTTAAATGTAAACACTTTTTATGGGATTAGAAAAAACAAAGAAATACCTGTGTTACTGTTGTAAAAAAGTTTCACTTATACCTTAAACACAACAAAATTTTGTGTAATGGAAAGTAATGTGTTGTGTGACGTCAGATGATCATGTTAAGAATTAGGCCAGTGGTTCTAAAATTGTGATACGCAGGCTTTTTCTGGTGGTCCTCAGTCTTTGTGGTTCAAGTCATGAATAACATCCATTTTGAGCAGGTTTTATTCCTGTTTTAATCCTGCTTTGGGCTTATTTGAAGTGTAGACCACTGCTTAGTCCTGGTTTAGACCTGATTTAGTCTTGGGTTAGTCCTGTTTCAGTCCTGGTTTAGTTCATGTTAAGTCAAAGTTTAGTCCTGGTTCTGTTCTGCTTTAGGTTTGCAAGATTCGGTGTTGCTTGCTAGTAATGCTAATGGAAATTTTTTTATAAAGCATTATATATGTAAAACTATGTTTGCTTAATGACAGCCTCAAACTAGAGACTAGATTGTCCAAAATATAACACTTTGAGGACTGATTATAATCATCCAAATCTTTGAAAGTATGAATATACAGTAATTGCTAATAGCAATGTTAGAATCAAGAGCCTGATTGCCCAATATCACTTAAAAAGCTTCTGTTATTCTTTTACAAACCATTTGATTTCCCAGTGTCACTAACGTCCTAGAAACATTGTTGTTTCTAGGATCATCCCCGGAAATTACCAGTCACCTTATTATGATGTCACAAGTCTGTGCTTTAAGTCTGTTAAAAAAAAAAATAAAAAAAAAAATCATTGCATTTTTATCCCTGTCAGTTATGAAAATATAGCATGGCTTCAAATCTTAGGGTTAGGGTTAGGGTCAGGGTTAGATTAGCTTTGATCTGTGGATTAGTGTATACATGTAAAATTGTTAATGTAGAAGTCCTGCTAATGTTGAGGTGTAAAACTGCGTTCTATATAGGCAACAGAATTCCGTATTAAATACCTATTATTTCAGCCCAAAATTACAGATTTTAGCATTAAACTTCATTCAAATAACAAATAACAATACATTCATTAAGGTTTTTTTGTATAAATAAGACATACTTTTCTTGTAAATGACATATGAAATCTTAATTAAGGTGATTTTGTGGGGATGGCCCTGCAACAACTAGACAGATGTTTCTGGAACATCAACAACATGGAAATCAGATGGAGGATTTTATTTTATTTTTTTAAACACAGGATAAAAATGCAAACATACACAAGATAATTGAATAAAATATTACAACATACAACAGAAGCTTTAATATTAGCTGTATTTAGCTGGACTGTTGCTAATGATCTAAAGTAAGTTAACTCATTAACTTTTGTTTTCTGGTGCACACTGGCCTTGCATGCACAGGTAAGCCAATCCATTAAGCAAATTCCTTTGAGATCACAACCGGACATTTTTTTCTGTTCTTCTGTAAATGCCCCTAAAACTCTGTACCCAGAAATAACATTTTTTACCAGCCACTTTTATCCATCAAAGTACTCCTGCCCTAACAATGACCTTACTTGAAAAAACTATGTACCTATGTATTTATTTTTTTCCCTACTTCCAGTCTCGGTGTGAACTAAATGTCCTTTAAAAGCTTTGCACTGAACAGAAAGGTGCAGCGAGGGAAGAATAGCATTCAATCTGGCCCCCCGGAGAGCTGCATCTCTTGGCGTCTCCTCAGTGGATGCTAGCCCAGCGCCTCTAGCACGTTAGCTTCTCCACCCCCCCCCCCCCCACCCCCCTCCGCCCGCAGTATACCTCAGCCTGCCAGCCCGGTTTGCCCACCCACCACTCCTCCCCCTGGACTCATAATCTCCAGCTAAAGGGCCGGGATATACAAGCTTAATCCCACTCGTACTAAAATACCTCCTGAGGTATAAGAGAGAAGCAAAGGGAGAACGGGCATGGACACTTTGGCTAGACCAAGCCGCAAGCGAGTGGATTCTGTTTGTGTTGCACCGCTAAAGAGTTGGCAAGAAGAAAGCAGCGTTTTATATTTAGCTAGAGGGTCTCCGGTTTGATCTCGTTCTGGTTCTAAGATTCTGGAACGGGAAATTGAATGAGAAATGGATGCTTCCTGTTACAGCTACCTCCACAGTGCCCTAAAGCAAGGCACTGAAAGCAGAATGCAAGCAAAAAGAGCCATGATGTTGATAGAAGTACATGGTTAGGCTGCCTGGTTAATCGCATCAAGACAAGTATACTTTAGGGTACATAATTGTGACTCAAATTGAATTTTTTTTCTTGTTGTATACATTTGCAGCAAATAGGAGCAGACTAAGTGGCACCTATTGGCATATTGATTTGGCATAGCTGTTATACTGGATTACTAACACATCCTTCTTCATTTATCCAGGCTTGGGACAGGCACAAAAAGTACACTGCCTTGTGACCCCCTGTGGCTGCATAGATAGCCTCCCCAAGTTAATGAAAAAATAAGTTAAATTAGTTCATCAGAAATGTATATATTTATAAAATGATATATATTTATATATACAATTTGGCACACTCATTGGCCAGGTTACAGATTAATGTTGTAGTTATTCATCTGAAAATCTTTTGAAAATAGATAATTACTTTCAAAATCAATTGAGAGAGTCAGTTTAGAATAATAAATTGAGGGGTACCTCTGTGGCTCACCATCTAAAACATGGGTTGGTTTGCTTCATCTCTGTCACACCGCCTCTAGCTAATAAAGACAAAAGGGGAAAAAAAACTTAAAATAAAAGAATGGTAAATGGAAAAAAAACTTGCCATAGAATATTCTGACTTTATTGCAAATGAAGTCAGATTTCAATCCCTATTTCTGTATAAACTTTCAAGATAGTCGCAGCTCACTCAAACCACTCCTCTTTCCTCTCCATTCATGAAATATTAGAAGGGACATCTGTCTGCTTCTGCTCCGGAAAATAAATGAGAGTAAAGAGACGGAATGGAACGTCGCAATCCCCACGTTTACCATCCACTCTCTGTGATATGTGATACAATACAGTGCAATCAATAAGTCTTGTGTTAGTGTAACTGAAGAAGACAAATGGCTGCAGGCAAGACTTTCTCCTTATGTCAAAGCGATTGCCGTAGTCTTGGGCTTTCAATTGGAAGAAGTTGTTTAAAATCCTTTAACATGTGGATATAGTGGTGAATAATGATTAAAAAGTTTGGAACTAGACTCGTACCAAGTTGACATCATGGTATTAGTTTTTAGGGTTAGACCATAGCCTACTTACTGCATTTTGCCTATACCATTCAGGTATGGTCAGTAATGGGCTATAGAAGAATTATTGTTTTTTAATGTGGAATTGAGAGCAGCACCTGATATGGGAGTTTGTTTATGACAATCCCAAACCTGGTTAAATGGAGAGAGTTGCCTCAGGAAGGGCATTTGATGTAAAACCTATGCCAAATTAAATATGCAAACCATGGCACACTAGGAGGCAGACAAGTTGCTGCAATAAATGCCAAAAGGAAAGAACTAATTCTCGTGAAGCCACTTAAAATAATCATCCAATCTCGCAATGGTACTGATAAAAAATAAAGTGTACACTGGCGTGTGACTTGCGATTTTTTTTTGTTTGTTATATTAGTGATAGATGAATAGATAGCATGATACAGACAGACAAAAATAATAAATTAGTATAAAAACATAGTGTAAACCCTCAGCACACGTTTGCATTAACAGTAAGAATTAGAAAGATAGATATAATGGCTTTTTGGCACAATGAATAGAGCATTTACTCCTGAATTTAAAAATCCCTGGTTCTAAATGTCAAGTACATTGGAAAGTATGTTTTAAACACCGCTAAATGTGTCTTGCTCAAAGTATAGTATATTACCCATTTTTAATATTCTGCAAATGTTCCACTCTTCTGTTCAGACCTACCTACCACTGCTAAACCACAAAGCGACAAATTTTAATGTAGGAAAAAAAAAAAACATCTTTCAAAGGCTTTCAGGACGAGATGGAGGGTATAAGGAAAAAGTAGGCCATGGTTTTAATTCATTCTGATTCACCCTTGCATCTAGAAAACACCCTTGTTGAGTGTGCTTCTCTGAGGGGAAAATAGGTTAGCGCTCCTTCCTTTTTTTTTTTTTTTTACCTTTTGTGCTGAAGACTGGCCCTCAAGCCTCCTTCATGTCAATTATTCACATAACAGGTCCGCAACTGCGACTGACATTGGCCAATTAACCCTCCTGTCTGCCATTAGGAGGCCGCTGTTCGACGGCGGATAAGTGAAGAAGGTGTAGATTTGTGTTTAATTTGCCAAAGACACAGATTAATGCGCAGTAGAGCAGTCAGCATGGAATAAGGTGAAGAGGAGAAATTTAACATTTATATTGGAGTGAGTGAAGAAGAGTGTTCGCGGTTATGTCACCCATCTCCTAGCAACACCTGGCACCATCCTGGAGGTCGGAGGCTGGAGATATATGATTACTCTATTACAGATGTGGAGGAGTTCATAGGCTACTTGAGGTTAATTGGCAGTGATTATCATGAATGTGCATTGAGTCATTGTGAAGCCGAAGCCACATTTCCTTTGATTGGTATAAAGGTAGGTTGGCTTGAAAGTGCTATGTAAGTTGGATTTTTTTGTTAAATATACAAGAGAAATAAAAAACTAAACCAAAAGTATGCCAAGAAGTGAGTATTGTATTTTCCGTGCTATAGGGCGCTCCGGATTATAAGGCGCACTGCCATTGAAATGGTCTATTTTCAAACTTTTTTTCACATATAAAGCACACCGGACTAAAAGGTGCATTAAGCAAAACAAAACAGTCAGATAAGTCAGTCAGTCAAACTTTATTCAACGCGTTCACCATAACTCCCAACTTGTTCAGGTTGTAACGCTGTGAAAAAAAAAAAACACAATCTGAGACCGCTAAATCAAACGATAGCGTATTCACAATAACTCATTGAGTTTAAAGTCCGCGTCGTAAGCGTGTCTCTTGACAGGTGGCATTTTGGGGTAATATTATGGTGAAGCACAGTATGTATTACTCCGCGATGCTCCTGACTACGGTAGCCGTAATGTTGCAAGCGGTGCGGCTTTGTAGTTTACTAAAGTCGTACTAAGTTACTCGAATAAATTCATATATAAGGCGCTTTAAGTGCGCCCTATAGCGCTGGAAAGCACTGCTACTGTATGTAGCAGTGCAAAAGGCTGCAGGTGTGACCTTACATAAATAGTACAAGATGAGGTTTGTAGTTCTAAACTTTGAATTCAGAGAAACAAATCAATTAAACCTTTATTTTGGTCATGGTCCAATATTAATTAAAAACAGACAATAGAAAAGTAGAAAGATACATTAGTTATTTTACCTCTTCATGTCACAAGTTAACCAGATGCTTAATGCAAAGTTTCTAATAAAAACTAGCAATGTTTGAGCTTGAATACAATGATGCAATATATTTAGACTTTGTTAAATGCTGAGAAGAGAATATCTGATTTTGATAACATTTTCAGACCAAGGAAGAAATTATTGCTTTATACTGTTGATCTAGGAACAGCATCTGGATACAGGAATAAAAAAAACAATACCATACTAACTCCTCCAAAATTCTGTCAGCAGTGCAACATAGGGCTTACTCCAAAACCTTTGAAGTTTTAGAAAGAAGCTGTGTGTCTTTTTAAACTGCAAGAAGTCCTGCAGTGTGCCTGTAACATTTTCAAAACACAAAATACAAACATTTCCAATTTTAGTCACCGGAGTCTGGGACAGTTCATGACAGTTTTGGCATAATGTCAAATATTTTTACTTTACTAAAACAACACTTTTAACTTCACCTGAATTCTACAAGTTTAATCAAAATGGTATCCTGCAGGTGTGACATGAAAAAGAGGTTTTTAAACAGGCATCTGCAACAAAACCTAAAGGACAGGGATATATGTATCAAGTTAGCACAGTTGACATGTTTAATAATTTATTTAAGAATATAAATGACCAAATTGTAGTGAATGTCCTGTGGTGTGACAGAAAAAGTCACACTGCAGTAGATAGATAATAATAATAATAATAATAGAGTTACGCTTAAAATTATGAATTGCTAATGAAAAACTCTTTATACTTTTTATATCACTGAGTTGTATTTGAAATTATTATTTCATATTCTTTACTTTCAACCTCAAAGTTCTGTCACACCGCAGGACAAAAAAAAAAGGTGTTACACCTCCAAACATCAACTACCCAGTTACTAAGTTTTGATAAATGCAGAGCAAATCTTACAACAAATCTTAGTAGAAATCTTACAGTGCCAGTATTTTGGGTCGCAGAGAACCTTTTGGCAGTTGTATAGCATAGCAGTTAGCTAAATAACTCTGTAAACATGTTGCGTTATACTCTGGTAACTTGTTCTCCATAGTGTACCATATTGGAATCATATATAATGCACTTGGCTGTCCTTGTACTGTGGCATCCATTAACAGGCAGGTTGTTGCTGACTAAAGTAGTTATAATCCAAAATGAAAACTAGACTTCAATGGAAGCCAAAGAAGTTATCAAACTGGTTAGGTATGCTCTTTAGGAAAGCCCCATTTGCCAGTTGATCTGACAATTGTATGAGCCCTGCCCTCACGTCACGTTCAACCCTTTGCTCGAGTATCTCCACTCCATCCCAATTCCATCATTCCATCCATCTGTCTGAGTTTCAGTTTGCTGTGATGCAGTGGTCTAACGTGCCCCCGTCAAAGTCCTGGTAACCACTTTTCAGCATTTCCTATTCACACTTCTTTATAAGCATTTCTTTCAGGACTCGACTTGGACTTGACTTGATTTAGACTGGACTAGGACTCGACTCAGACTTGCATTTTAACTAAAGGATTCTCGACTGGGACATGGACAACATGGAAAAACAAACTATCAATAAGAGAACATTGCCAGGCTACCTTAAGTTATCTCTTATTCTACATCTTTAGCTTGACTATCTAGTTTAGTAGTTAACCATTGAGCCTACATTTTCTCCTGTTTCAATTTGTCTCCTATTTTAACGTGTCCTCCCCAAAAACAAGTGCTGAAAAAAAAAATCCTCTAATGGGACACCAGGTGGATCAGGGACAGAAAGGTGCCCTTGTCCTCCGGAGTTAAACTGGGTCCCAGGCTGCACGAGTACAGTCGGAACGCTTCAGCACTGGCCCACATTCTATATATAGAGGTCCTTCTTTTTGATTGAGTTGGAACAGGGTGAAATGGGTCAGGAGCGGCTAGATCACTGGACAACCCAAAGTCCTTGCACTTTTTTTTTTTTTTTTTTTTTTTTTTTCCTTTCTTTTATGGACCAAAGTTTTTTGAAAATCTCCCTATATATCCTAGAATGACCTTTGAGTAGTTTTGGATGCATACTTGTTTTCAGCTTATGTAAAATGGATGGATAAATGCTGGAATAACAACAGTGGCAGTGAAGAGCACCTGTCAGTGTGGGAGGGGGGTTTGTCGGAAATGTCACCAATAACCTGATGCAATAAGCGGCTGCTGCAGGAAGAGCCTTAACCCGGCATGAAATGTGAGAGGCGACACCGCACTCTGGCCTTCAACAAATCACCTTGCATGCTAAAACCGTGTGAGTGTGTGTATGTGTAGGGAAATCTTTCAAATACTGTATATTTCACTTTTTTTTTTTTTATTCAATTATTGTTGTTGTTTTTTTTACTTGGAAAAAATGAAAATTTGGTAAATCTCACCTACACCTCATTACCGGTTAGCCATATTTAACAAATTCAACAAACATGTATACAAAGTCTAAGTCCTAAATAACTGCAACAATGAGTCAAATCCACAAGCAAGTGAATTTTTTTGTGACAGTCCCAAGCCTGAATAAATGGACAGGGAATTTGTTATTTAAAACAATGTCAAATTAAATACAGTATGACTTCCTTAACGGATTGGTGAAGACAAAAGAATGTAAATAAATTCACTGTGGATGTGTCCCTGGAATATAAAGGTAGGATTTGTAAGGAAAGCAGATAATTGTTGGGTGGAACTTGCCATTAGAGTTATTTAGATTTTCAGTATAATTCATTTGGAAAAAAAAAAAAAAAGAAACTGATATTTTGGCCCTTTAAAGGTAGTGTAAGCAGCATGCACTCGTACAGGTTTGAAAACAGTGCTGCAGTCTAAATGAAAACAATGGTCTGTGGTCTTTCTGCTTTTCTGATTGGACAATCAGCAATGCAGGGTTTAGAACCAAAACAAAAAATGTAAACATAAACATTACATTCACTATTTTATAATTGTGAATAAATTAGCTGTACCATTGTTATCAGTAAAACTAATATTTGATTTAAACAGGTTTACCTCATATCTTGGGACACTATTTGGAGTAATTTTAATAAATAAAATACTCCTCATAGCACTTTTAAGAGTGTAGTTAAACCATAGAACAGAAAGAATAGTTTTCTGTAACAGAAACTGCCTCAGTATGTAAGGCTCATGACTGAGTGTGATTTTTGCTGTGAATTGTTAAATCATCTTTAAATAGTTTGCACAATAAAGTGTGACAGGATCAAGGGCAAGAAAGATTGCCTGTGACAAAAATCTGTCAGTTCCTAGAATCATGCTCTAAACTGTAATAAACGTTTGTAGTCTAACCTCTTGTTGACCAAACTGGTGTCTGAGCCTATGACACGTGTCATGCTCTAATTGTACAAGATTGTAGAAATTGCAGTGTGGCAGGGACTTAACACTTTGGAAATGAAAATGCGTCAACCCACAATTCAATACCAGTAACACATTTGTAACCTGTAATCTTTATATGATCTGTTAATAATAATAATGGTATTATGCATCAGTCAAAGTCACTTTTCATTGCCTCATTCATTCACTCCCTACACACTGGTGGTGATAAGCTACTTCAGACTGACAGAGACATGGCTGCTATTCCTCTCTAATCATCACCAAACACAATTACAGACTCCTTCATACAAGGCAAGGTGGTTGAACTGTCTTGCCCAAGGACACAACTGCAGTATGCTATGCTTGTAGTGGGGATGGAGCCACCAACCTTCCGGTTAATGGGCGAAATGCTCTACCTGCTGAGCTACTGCCGCCCCACAACTTTAACTGTAAATTGAGTGACTTTACAGAATTCTCTCAAAGACACATTAAGGGCTTTTAACTTTTACTGCTTTGATTTTGTAAATTCTGATATAGTGTGAATGTGTGGATGGCTTTAATCTGGTTTGCTGTCACTGCTGCTGATCACTAACTCCTCACTCAATGCTTCTGTATTCTATAAATGTTCATTAAACCTGTCCCTCTAACCAACCGTCTCTTGTCTCTCTGTCCCCCTCCCCCCAGTCCACGGTCCCACAGCCCACCTTCTCCATGCCAGTCACCGTGCCAGTGTCCAATCAGAATGCAGCAGCGGCTCTACAGTTCACTAACAACCCCGGGGGGGCCCTGGTCACCACCACTTCCTTCGCCAGCTCCGCCCTCACAGACCCACGCCTCCTGTCGCCACAGCAACCAGCTCTGCAGAGGAACGCAGTGTCCCCGGGGTTACCACAGCGACCGGCCAGTGCAGGTAAGACAGGGAGATCAACAGATGGATGATCTTCATATTCTGGGCTATATTGAAAACTAATGATAGCGTTATGAAGGGTTAATCAAGAAGGAGGTGTTTGACAAACTGTTAGACTTGTAAGACAGAGGTGGTTATTCTATAATTTCAATGCTAGTCACTATTTTAGTTTAATTCACTAGCAAAAATATTATAGTAAACACAGCAGCTGCCTCGTTACAGAATAGTCCATCAATTACCTGTAGAGTAGATGTCTCTGCTGTGCTACTATGGGCACACTGGCATCCTCCTATGTTCCACAGACTTCACTGGTGAATTGGACACTTCAAATTGCCCATGTGAATGGTTGTCTAGCAGCTCTGTGATAAACTTGTCCTGGATGTAAGCCACCTTATGGCCCATACATCTATGCATATAATACTTCATACTGCTTTAGTTTTTTTTTTTTTTTTTTTTTTTTACATATTTTCAATTCTCTGCATCATATCATAACAGACAGTTTACTATGATAAAGACATCACATTCACTACTCAGCAGTTCTTTGCATCCAGTGGCTCTGAAGGTCAAGTCATAACAACTCAATATACACTAAAGCAATTGCAAAATGTGAAACAAAACAAATATCAGTTTTATAAAAAGTGTTTTGTTAGCAATTCATAATTTCAAGTGTAACTGTGTTATTAAAGATATTGAACATTGAGATATTTATTTTCTGAAAACTAACAGCTGTCACACTGTATGACACCAAACAGGCATGCATTAACAGTTTTTGGCAAAATAAGGATTTTCCTAAAATTAATAAAACAGTTTTTTTTTTACCTTCAGCTCACAGCCCTAACTCCAGAGGCCTGTCTAGTCTATAAATGACTTTGTTGTAATTGCCTGTTTAAAAAAACATGTCACACCGCAGGACACAATTTTGATTACAAGACTAAACTTATTTTAATTTGTATTGTAGGGTTCAGGTGCAGTTAAAAGTGTTGGTTTAGTAAAGTACAAATATTTGCCAAACACTTTATAAACCGTCCCAGACACTGGTGACATAATTTGGAAATGTTTGTATTTTGTATTTTGAAAATGTTACAGTCACACCGCAGGACATTTACAGTTCAAAGTAAAAATACAAAAAAATAACACACAACTTCTTTCTAAAACTTCAAAGGTTGCACAGTAGACCCTGTGTTGCACTGCTGATAGAATTTTGGAGGAGGGAAAACATCATTAAACAAATCTTTTCAATTGATTACCAAAAAAGTGGGCGTCATGTCAACCACCCCTGAACAAGACTGCATATTGCACAATGTAACAACATACCAACTAAATTTCAAAACAACATCAAAGTGTCTTGTTAATTTGGTTGTTCCATTTTTTTCTACTGCCTTTAACAGAGAAAATACTTCATTATGTTGTATAAAACAACAGACACTACAAGCTATAGAATGTTGTTACCTCATCTGATACCCAGCAATACTGTTTATTCACTCATTCATTTATCTTCTTTAGCATAGGGGTTTCAGGTGACTGGACCTATCCCAGCAATGTTTTAGGCGGGGTAGACCGTGCACAGTGGCCAGTTTGTCACAGTACTGACACAAAGACAACCATCCCTTACCCCCCATTTTTATTTATTTGTCTGACAAATTGTTACTACTTAAGTATTTTGTTACTCTTGTTGTCTACATTTTGTCTTCCTGTGTAATAAAACTATAAAGTACCACTACTAAAATTACAGTAGCTTTGATTTTTTTTCCCTTTGTTTTACAATTTGTGAAACTTGACCTTTACAGCCACCATACAGAGTCGAGCCTCACTACCAAGAATAAACCCAATAATGTCTGTCTTATCTAACTTGAAACATGAACTTTTAAAAGAGTGATGCTTAGTTTTCTTTTTCTCTAGTCTTGTATATTGAATACACCTAAACTCATTATCTCTCTAACATACAGTATGTGTTTTACATACCTATTTTCCTTTTGTTTCACTTGGCGTTTGTCATGTAATTTGCAAACCTGTGTGTTGATCACCGAGCCGAGATTTAACTTAATTTGCGCCATCTTCGTGAAAGCGGGTTGTCATGACGACCCAGTTCCTTAAAGACCTTAAAAGACGCACTTCTGAAGGTGTGAGAGACTTTATTTTCCTCTAAACAATCTCACTTTATGAAGCAGCTGTGAAAAGAATGTCTTTGTAGTGACATTATGACAAACCCACAGTTTGTATTTTCCATGCGTATTGCTATATAATGACAGAAAAGTGTTATTATTTTGACGCTGGTTCACTTCGATGTGCGCACCGCTGTCTTTGAGCTTCTAAACAATCCTTCACTCTCCCCCTTAACAGGATTTGTGCCCCATTTTTTGCATCTCAGACAAGGTTACTTATCAAGCTTTGTTCCGAGCAGCGTAATCTCATTGTAAGTCAAAATTAGGTGATGTAACGTGCAACAAATGCATTACAGCATCTTTCATAACCATGCCGTTCTCCAAGGTAAGAGGGTTTCACATAGCAATAATGGAAGCCTGACTATTCCTTTCATTCCAGACTTCGCTCTGCCCTGCTATGCAACCAACATAACCTGACATTTCTCTCTCCAACTTCAGAACTTGCCAAAAAAGTGAATTTGAAGCAATATGTAAAAATGTGCAAAGAGAAAATTAGGTATGTTGCCTTGAACCGCCAAGAAGCTCTAGTGACGCAAGAAACTGGAGGTACAGAATGAAATGTTATGTACTGCTGGAACAAACAGTTAGAAGAACACCATGTCCTGTGTGATGTCCCAGGTTTCGTCTTCACTAATGCAATTTCATGTGGAAAAAAAATGTCTCAGCAACATTAGAGTTCTGGAAATGTTGACATTTTAATAGGACATAATGTAACAAGTATATGTCAGGTCATTTTAAAGCAACTCTTATTAACATTTTGGGACAACTACACTTACCCAGCATCATGACCCAGCTTTTTTTTTTTTAGCAAAGTGACGCGATTCTAGAAGCACATTTAAGACCTATTATCCATAAAAACAGAATCAATTACAATTTTGATAAATAAATAAGGCAGACTTTAGGTGCTACTTTGTCAGATTGGATGTTTATGCTTTAAAATTCATTGATCAAAAGAAAATAATAATAAAATAAATCTGTATGTTAGCACTGCTCCCAAATTTTCTAAAGTCCTTCTATTTGCTGAAAAATTCTGTCAGTCATAGCATTACCTCCATGTATTTCAATGACTACTATACATAATGTTATATAATTACAAAATACTGAAAGCAGCGAAAAAGACATTGACCTTCTATGTAAAAAGTATTATTTAGATTGAAGCCATGAGTTTTACTGAAGTGCATAAGCACCTTTTTAAAACCAGTAAGTGTAATTCGCACAAATTAAGCTCAAATCAAGCCACCTCTTTATGAAGTGAAGTGAGTGTCAGTGGCAGTAGCACCTCTTTAATTATGCTCTTGATTTAATTTCCAAAGTGCTGCTGCTAACTGTAGTGCCTTTCGACATTAATTATTTTTAATATGATTTTTATATGGTGCCTCTGTGTGTTGCAGGGGCACTGTTGGGGGGAGATCTGGGGAACTCGAATGGAGCCTGCCCAAGTCCAGTCCGTAAGTAAACTAAGTCCATGTCACCATAGTGAGATTATGGATCTATTGTATATACTACTATACTCATATCTCTACTGTGCACATTGGCCCATCAGTGGCATTGAAATTTGAATGGTACAATCAGTTTTAACATACAGTCTGTATATTCAAATTTTGGTTAGCTGACAATATATATTTTTTCATGCTTTATTTATTGTAATATAGTAAATAAAGTAATCTACCAAATATATCAAATTTTGCAGTATAACTATATATAGCTTAGCATAGCAATAGCATAGCATTTTAAATATACATTTTCAGTGGACAAATTAGCATTAGCCTCATTGTGCATTAACAAGATGGTTTTGGCAAACTAGGGCTGCAACAAGTAATTGGATTAATCCATTATAATCTACTGTTTAAATAATTGTCAACTAATTTAATAATTGCTAATGGGTATTCATAAACTCTGAAACATATCATTTGCTTAGAGAGGAGGGTCTATTACTAAGACATAGCAGTAAAGTCACAGAAACCGTTAAAAACAATGTATATTTTGTGTTTTTGTAAAAAAAATTAAGTGATTTTTGTTAGAATTATCACCAACTTTTAAAGGGAATTATAAAACACCTCAAGTTTTGAAGCACTTTACTCATACTTTGCCATGCAATTATTAATCGAGTAACTGAAAAATAATCGATTATCAAAATAATCATTAGTTGCAGCCCTATGGCAAACGTCAATCAAGCGACTGCAAATGGTTCAACATTTAGCTGTTTTGTTTATAAGCGCAATTAGCACTTCATAAGCTACATGCTACGTTGCTAAATTCTTTTTATGCTGAATAAGTAGTTACAGAGTCATGGCAGACCACAATAATCTGAGTATATCCATCAAAGATCACAAATTTTAATTAAATTTGGCTAAAAGCTTAAAGCTAATTTATACCTAATCCATAACAGCTAGCTACTTTGTTATCTAAAACCGTTATTAGAATATGAATATATAAATGGGAAAGACTATTACTTTTGATGTTATTGTCACACACAGAAAGTTACATAGTGAATATAGCTTCATATAAAATACCATACTGTAGCAGATGTTAGCTCTACATAGCGTGACATTGTAGCCTTTAGGATTTGAGGCAAAGTGACTGGGGATATTTTGTTTGTGTCTGTGGGAAGAAGCGGTCACATGTACTCCACTGCCCCCAACACAAACACACAGAAAGTTGGGGGCAGGCCTGAAAACACCTGTTGACTGGCGACAGCTGAGGGTCACAGCCTGTAAAGCGCTCAGAGAACAGAATGGCTTTTAGGCTGTTGCAGAGGACACTGGGGTGAAAATAGAAGAGGACACAAAATATCACCACAGCTCTTTTGAAGCTCTCTCTGTGTGTGTGTTTTTAAAAAGCACCAGGCTGTACCAAGGCAAAGTTGTGACGCATTGCTCAGCTGAAAACTGTTATCTAGATGTCTCAGTGCGTGGAAGATCTAATTTTGGAGAACACTGCAAACAGTTAAATTGTGTTACATTTAGGGCTAGCCAGCCTGCCAAATGCTAGTAGGTTTTTATTTGGTCTTACTAGCCACTTTGGCTGGTTGGATTTTATGCACGTATCTAAACTTTAGAGGCCTTCCGTTCCTCTAACTATGTTTGAGTGTACACTTAATTTAGTATATATTAATTTGTCAGGATCAGAGAAAAAAAAAATAAACACCACATGCAAGACAATATATTAGTCATGCCTAGGTAAAGCTAATTTCTATTTCAGTGATTCCCAAACTGCCCCATAAATTTCCATAAAAGGGCCAGAAATTTTTTTTTATTTTTATGGAAATTTATGGGGGAAAATGTCATTGTCTTGTAGTTTGTATTATTATGACACTCATGTCACCATGACACTCTTGACTTCACCACTCTTGACTTCACTGTCTCTTAAAAAATCCAAAGAAGAAAAAAGAAAAGAAAAAAAGGCTTTAAAAAGTCTTAAATTTGCCTAGATGCAGTGTATTAGGTCTTAAATCCGTTTAAACAGGTCTTAACCATGTCACATAGGCTACATTTGACCAAACTTATTCCAAAATTGCCAAGACATATTACTGACTGTTGGTGGTATGAGAAGAGCAGATCTTTTCCTACCAAGATCAAAATGCTTTGTGGCACCCGTTGTAGCAAATGGTTAATATGACGACCGCGTTTATGCTTTTATACTATACTATACTATTATACTTTTGTACATTTTTATGCATTTTTATGAAATATAGGTTTTAATTTTGTTTAACAGTAATCTTAAAAAGGTCTAAAAATTCCTAAATTAAACTTTTTGAACCCTGCAGAAATCCTGAATTAATTTAAAGCTTTCTTTAGCCAATTACTGTGCAAAGTGTTAATTAATTACCCATTTAAACCATTGTAAATCTTTCTGATAAGTGTTTCATTAATGATTTTTAGCTAAGTGTAGGTAATAACAATATTGAAATGTGTAGGTTTTTGCAATATAAATATTTAAAAAATAATATTGTGAAAAAATGCTTCCTTTCTTCACAACAGTACTTTACCACATTTTTATGCCAGATGTCCTTCCCAAAGTAGCCCTCTCCATTTATCTGGACTTATCAGAGTTTTTGGAACCCAATGCCATTTATGGGGGCCCAATAAATGTGAATATTTTGACAATAATGTTGTGAGTCTTTGCAATACAGGCTTTTTTATAGTACTATTGAAGTGTTGTTTTTTTTGTTTGCAATAGACAATTTTACAATAATATTGCAGTGTAGACATAGATATTTTGATTTTGCCATAACTGTAGGTCTTTGCAATACAAATGTATGTGGAAACATTATAGAAATAATATATATTTAATATATTGTGCATCCTAAATGTAACTACACACAGTAAGGATCAAATAAAAGTTGTTCAATTTCCTGAAAATTCCTGGGGTCAAAGTGTTAGACCTGTACTGTGTTTCTTCAGCCTGGTCCCGCCACACACCTCCCCCCATCCATGCTGTCTCCCTCAGCTGTTCCCCCTCGTCTGCTCTCTGGAATAATATGCTGCCCCACCCCAACATTAGCCAACAGCACCTACTCCTCTACCCCTCCCCACCCTTAGCCTGTACCCAACTGTCCTGCTCTTGGCACGGTCCCGTCCTCAGAGGTGACTTTGACACTGGCCAGAGCTCTGCGCTTAAATCCCATTAGGCCGTACCACAGTTAGTGCCAGACGTCCCATAGACAGATTTGAAGAGAAGTTTTTTTTAACCATTCATATTTACATGAGAAAAGTCTCAGACAGAATATTATCTTTGGAGGTATGCCCAGTTTGAATCATAATAATGATAGGTGTAATTAAAGACGTTTTCTTTTCATTAAACTGTCTGCTCAGTGTTAAGTGGAAAGCAATTAGAATCTATTCACTACCCATTTGTCGTGTGAAGATGTTTTAAAAGTTTGTGTGGTTAAGTATCTTCTTAATAGACTTTCTGAGTAAACTAAACTTCTGTCTACAGATTTTTAGGGAAAAAGATTTTAGCATTAACTCTTTATGAACAGGACTATATCCACACTAATGCATTTTAGAAGAAAATTAAAAGGGAACTATGCTTGTTTCTTTGCTGTGTTGGTTGCATTTGTCTCTATGGAGCTCCCCCTACATTTTGGGATAAAGCACAATCACAAAAACTCACATTCTCTTTTAATGCGTACAAAGGCTTCTTCCTCCACACATATACTGGACAACTACAGCCTGCCTGACTATACACTGTCCTGTCAATAAAGCCTAAAATGGCTAAAAAAATAAATAAATGTTAAAAAGTTGCAGATCTATTAATCTTTTTTATGATTTTACCAATAATCTAGCTCTAGATTTTAAGCTTTCTGAAATATAGTATGCAAGAATTATGGTGATTTGTATCTCCAAAAAGCTTATTTTTCCCCATTGAGATAGCAATGTCTTGGATGTGATTACTTAGCATCAAAACAGTTAG
Organism: Bostrychus sinensis; assembly: GCA_020698575.1. Classification (NCBI taxonomy): domain Eukaryota; kingdom Metazoa; phylum Chordata; class Actinopteri; order Gobiiformes; family Eleotridae; genus Bostrychus; species Bostrychus sinensis. The sequence goes on along the minus strand of CM036247.1, from coordinate 31,270,888 downwards.
CAGCTAATTTAACTATAGCATAGATACTGTACATCAACAGTAATTGGCATTTTAGGAACGTTTGCTTACATGTTACATTCAATTAGTCTAGAGTACTAAATATGCATTCATAACATTTCAGAATATTATGTTTATGTTATGTACAGGTAGTGCTTAGGTTACTAGTGTGGACATGGCCAGTATGTCTATGGAACATCCCCTAAATCTCCACCATGTTTATTTGACAAAAACAAAATGCATTATTACAGAAGTGTAATGCCATGTGATGTCATATAGATATTAGAAATGTATTTTCAGTCCAACTTCTTTATGGAGGATTTAGGGCTCAAATACCCATAGCGCTACAACACCATTCATGGCTATTGATTTGATAAACGCTTAAGATCTATGAATTCTACTCCATAAAAGTAAATAGTGAAGTCCCTTTTAGAGATATGCTTGTGTATGAGTGTCCGTGGCCCACTAACACATACTCTGGCTGTGTTGTTGTTCTGGTTGATGTTACTAGCACAATCCATACTGCTGGGTGTAACACTAGCCTGACTCCTTCATGTGTCCCAGTGGCGTCATGCTGAAGGTAGATCAGATGACCCTCCTCCACTCTGCTGGCGGCTGGCCACAGTCTCTGCCCCCACCTCCTGATTTACACCACTCATATCTCTGTGAGCTTTCAGCATGCACCGCTTTTCATCTTCTCATGGATTTGCTATACCTCATCCCAGCCTCTTCCTTTACACACTCAGAGGAACAGAATTACTACTTACATTTAGTTGGTTACTTTTACTATGGTTATGTTTTTCTCATACATGTATTACTACATGCATTTAGCTACTTAGAAATTTCTCCAAAATCAGTTGTTTGTTTGTTTAACTTCAGGTGAGACACTACTAGTTTATAGGGTACATTTTTAACAAACAGATGTCTGTGAAAATTCTTCAGTAGATTACTGGCATGAACATGAGAAAAAAATGTATGGCGTTTAGTGTAATTTAATCCATTTTAATTAAGGGTGCTCCGATCAGGATTTTTGAGGCCGATCACCGATCAGCCTTTGCTGTGATCAGCCAATACCGATCATGGCCGATACCGATCACATGGTCTTCAATGTAGTAATGTAATGTATGCAGGCTATTATTAGTTCCACTTGAAAAATACTGTAGCCTTTGTAAATATAAAAGTACAACAAAATTCTACTTATTTTTGTTTTAGAAGAGGTTTTGTTGCATTATCGGCCTTTAAATGTGTGCCCAGTGTCTGTGTGGCTTTGTTTGAATGCTCCGCTGATGTAAAAATCAGCTGTTCTTAATTGGTGCCTTTAGTGCGAGTCCGCGGGTGCTGCTCCTGCGTCCGCGTAACGCGCAGCCAAACCAGGTTGAAACACAGTGGACTAAAGAGCAGACAGCCCCTGCTGCCAGTTTTGACAACGTCTGAACGAAGAAAACGTGCAAAGAGAGCAGAGAAGACAACGATGAAAGGTGCTCCTCTCAGACACATGGACACATGGGCTGCCTTTTTACTTTCTCTTTCCATTAGCAGCCATTTGGTGCAGTTTAAGCCACAAAACACACAGTTAACAAGACACAGGCAGACTCTGAACTTTCTTAATGCTTTTAACGTAAATGTTAGCGGGTTAGCTCTATTTACGTTGGCGTTTGCGTTTGCGTTTGCAAATACACGCACTGCTCCAGTCCTGCTATATGAGGCAACAATTGCGTTTTTCATAGTAAATCAGACGCAACACCCCCACAAATAGCAAATGCTATTTTTCAGTCTGGACTCGCACCCGTCCTGGTAAATATGGCCCTGTCTATGTAAAAAATGGGCAAATTTGCATTCTATTCAAAAACATTAAATAGATGGAGCCAGGTAAAGTCTTTTGTTGACATACTATTTCAGAAAAATTTATCCACTCACCTGGTAGTGGGACAACCATGTTAGGTTTTTCTCTGACCTCTCAACTGACCAGCAGGTACATATGTGTTAGTGTGTTACACGTGTTTCATGTTTCAAGACATTTTGTTGTGGGGGGAACATGGTCTCCTTCGCTCATCTCTATAACCAAGTATGGTGAACATGGATTTTTCTAATGCGCTACAATGACTCATGCCTGAATGACGGGTTTCTATTAGTGCATTATCACTGTAGATTTAAATTACAATTTCTATTTTTTTATCAAAGTTTGTTTGGACTTGTAATTTTTTTTTTAATTATTATTATTATTAGCTCATACTATACGGTATAAACCGCACACAGTGCTGTTGAGTCACACATAATTACCACAACAGCTCTACTTGCAGGTGCTACTGAAGTGGAGATATGTGACTCAGTGTGAGAAAAACTCACATTGAAAAAACAACCTTTGAAGTTAATATTTCAGATAGAGATCTATAGATGCAAGATGACTAAATGTCATGAAAATTAAACCAAGACTAAACCAGGTCTAACCCCCGCTCTAGACCAGAAGTCAACCAGGACTTAAACAGATCTGTTATTATTGTCATTATCATCACCTTCATCCATCAACATGTAAATATGTAAATTGCCTGTGTTGTTTTGCAGTGTTAATGTTATATTTTATATTTATAATGTTACATAGTTAAAAAATTTGTAATACTTTTTCAAGTAAATAATTTACAGTTGCAAGAGAAGGTATGTGAACCCTTTGAAAATACTTTGATTTTTGCATTATTTGGTCATAAAATGTGATCAGATATTCATCTAAGTCACAACAATAGACAAACACAGTCTGGTTAAACTATTGCTGCTTTTGGAGCTAATTGGAGTTAGGTCTGAGTCATTGCCTTGCACAAAAGAGCTCTCGGAAGACCTATGAGTAAGAATTGTTCAAGAATTGTTGACTTGCATAAAGCTGGAAAGGTTACAAAAGTATCTCTAAAAGCCTTGATGTTCATGAGTCCATGGTACAACAGATTGTCTATAAATAGAGAAAGTTCAGCACTGTTGCTACTCTCCCTAGGAGCGGTTGTCCTGTAAAGATGACTGCAAGAGCACAGTGCAGAATGCTCAATGAGGTGAAGAAGAATCCTAGAGTGTCAGCTAAAGACTTACAGAAATCTCTGGCACAAGCTGACATCTTGGTTCACAAATCTACAATGGGTAAAACATTAAACAAGGATGGACTTCATGGGAGGACACCACAGAGGAAGCCACTACTGTCTCAAAAAATATTGCTGCACATCTGAAGTTTGCAAAAGAGCTCCTAGATATTCCACAGCACTACTGGCAAAATATTCTGTGGACAGATGACACCAAAATTGAGTTGTTTGGAAAAAAACACACAACGCTATGTGTGGAGAAAAAAAGGCACAGCACACCAACATCAAAACCTCATCCCCACTGTGAAGTATGTTGGAGGGGCATCATGGTTTGGGGCTGCTTTGCTGCCTCTGGGCCTGGACAACTTGCTATCATCAACAGTAAAATTAATTCCTAAGTTTATCAAAACATTTTGCAGGAAAACTTAAGACCATCTGTCCACCAACTGAAGCTCAACAGAGGATGGGTGATGCAACAGGATACTTACCCAAAACATAGAAGCAAATCAACAACAGAATGGCTTCAACAGACGAAAATACGCCTTCTGGAGTGACCCAGTCAGAGTCCTGACCTCAGTCCAATTGAGATGCTGTGGCATGAACTCAAAAGAGCGATTCACACCAGACATCCCAATAATATCGCTGAACTTAAACAGTTTTGTAAAGAGGAATGGTCCAAAATTCCTCCTGAGCGCTGTGCAGGTCTGATCTTCACTACAGAAAACGTTTGGTTGAGGTTATTGCTGCCAAAGGAGGTCAATCAGTTATTAAATCCAAAGGTTCACATACTGTTTCAATCCTGCACTGTGAATGTTTACATAAATTTTCAATAGAAAAAGCAGACTGTTTGTATATTGATGTGACTTAGATGAAGATCAGATCACATTTTATGACCAAATCATGCAGAGTTCCACCAAGTAATTCCAAAAGGTTCACATATTTTTTCTTGCAACTGTATATTGCTTTTTTTAATGCATGCACACTTTTTCTTGCTTTCTGCGCTTTCTTCTGTATTAAGAGCTGCTCTTTACTGTGAGATTAATAAACTTCAATCTAATCTGATCTAAACCAGGTCTAACAAGGACTAAACCAGATCTAAACTCTGACTAAAACAGGAGAAAGCAGTGGTCTACAAAGTTGCGACCCAGAGCAGGACTAAACCAGGAATAAATCTGTTTCTAACTTAAGTTAAATCTGGACTTGGACTGCCAAAGACTCCTGAGCACCACCAGAAGTAGCCTGCATACCATCACTAGCGCTCATAACACATTTACCCCTTAACCAGAGGACCAGTTACAGTCCAGGTCTGGGAACTGTATCTTTACTGAGATGGTAATAATGCCTTGGTGGGGGTCTTCACTTTCTGAGTTTAACTTTTGCAGCCTGTTTAGACTGCTCTCCCTTCTTCTTCTGTTGAATCTTATTTATCTTTCATTATCAGCCGTCTTGTGTTCGTTTTGTTCTTTCACTTCTCCACTTCTCCCGCTCCCTCTGCCTTACTGGTCGTTCTCAGCTGTTGTCCTGGGACTCGGGTATACGGGAATGTCACCATTGACGTCACTCGGCATTCCTTACATTCCCACACTCGGCCTCGTGTAATAAGAGACATCATACACACAGATTTCAGTATTCACTAGGCAAGCACAGGACAGAAGATACATACGATTTCATGTTTTAAACAGGGAAACTTCAGCGTACTTCAATTTGTAAGTCCTGCACAATATAAAAAATACAATATCTGATAACTATTTAGAATATTGTTATGATATGACCTCCAGTATTTGAAAGAGAAATGTTAAATCTAAGGCTCAGAACTGATGTAATGATCTGATTGGACAATTATTTTGATATACAAAGGGTAAACCCATGTTATTCCTTATAATGTCTTTGTCCAAAAATATCCCAGTAAAATAAATTTTGGTTTACTAATCAGATTTTAAGTATTGTCATTGTTAAGATGCTGAAAAACCATCACTTTTGTGGTTGGCCTATATTGCGTTCGGCAAGGAGTGTGTTATTAACCACTTCAAAAATAAGTCGGATATCCCTCGGCCTCTACCCACTTTCTATTTATATTTATGACATAGAATATTTTTCTATGTTTAACTTGGCTTGAATTTGCGAATGAGGTTGTCAGTAAGTAGTTAAGGATATACCACTGAAGGTATGCCCCACAGCAGGACTGTTTGGTGGCTATACTTAGGACATCTAGGGATTTCTTTTACTTGCATAACAACAACATCACCACGAGTTACTTCAGAAGGGTTATTAAAAATTTAAACCAGTCTAAACCAGTCAAACCAGCTGAGCTACTTCCGCCCCGTGTGCTGTATTTTAGTTAATTAATTCAACTTTTTATTAATCATTGTTCATCCTTCCTTTAATAATAATAACTCTAGTAAACGGTGAGTATCCATGCAATGTTAAAAGTATAAAAACAAATTATTAATTTTCTCAAAAAATTATAAATTTTCATTATTATCATTATCATTTGCATAAGTTAGACCATGTTGAGTGATATTAAAGCATTAAAGCATGATATTATAGCCTAAACACAAGTGTCCAGGCGCAAGCAGCACCAGATTCCCGTCACTCAGCGTCACACACATGCTGCGACCTCGCACCCAGTTCTGAGGGGTGAAGGATTTCCCAGAAGCCCCTGGCGTAACAGGCCGCTCGGGCGACAGCAGTGCACAGGTGAACACATTCATCACAGGCCTGCGGTAAGACCAACCTGGCAGCTCTCAGGAAGGGGTTTTAGTTTCTGAATCAAAGAAAAAGTTCAAATGACTAACCATGGCAATTTTCTCAGCTGTGATTTAGAAACATTGAGTGTAGTTGTCAAGTCTAGTCAGTAGGATACAAAATAAAACTGTTAGCATAATAGTAGTTAATTAGCTAGTGCCGTTTGTTGTTTGCCATTTGTCTAAACGCAATTATGTCAGGAAGTGAGAGTGCTAAAATTGTTCTAAATCAAATCTGCAAATAGTCTCCTCATGGAAAAATCGCACAGCGCGAAGATTAGGCTAAATTTGACTCTAAATGTGTTTAAGTTCTTTCTTATTACTTTGTACAAATGGTTAACTTTGTTGAATTTGTGCTGCTGTTATTTGCATATTAATTTTGTTTTGTTGCTTTTTTGGTTTTGCAACATATTTTCCAACATTACTGGTTGTGGCTTTTGTCTCTTTTTTGCAGATAATTTTCGCAGCATTTTATACATTGTCCATTCTTGTGCAATATAAAGCAGACATATTTTGTAATATACATATTTTGTCTAAGCCAATGGTCAAACTTGGGCCTCTTTTAGCAAAATTTCACTTTTCTATTTTCCTTTTTCACCAGTTTTGTTGAAGTATCTTGTAGTTTCAGTTTTGGTGCAGTCATTAAACTGTTTATTGCTCAGCACCCTGTTCATCCAAGCTGTGACTCGGAGCCTTTAACATTTGCTTGTTTTTGTTGAATGTCGTTGTGAGTGAGATTAAGCAGAGTCTCATGCCACTGTCGTCTGGAGGACGTGTCATGGAGGACCACTATCTGCTATCACACACCACCACCAACTCTGTTCTGCTCCCGTGGGGGGGGGTGGTACTTCCAGAGTCGTGGCTGGGAAAGTCCCTGCTGGCCCTCACATCCCAACACACCATGCTAAATGCTAACTCTATTATTGTACGGATAGGCTGCTGTCTGCTGGAGTCTTGTTGTCATGACACCCAGACCACCCCTCCTCCTTCCACCCCCGGCCTTGGTCTAGTGGAAGATGGGAATAGAGCAGCAGCAGGGTCATATACTGAGTAAATAGCATGGTGCAGACAAGCACACATTTCCTATCGTGTCACCAGTTATGTAATGTTGTGTTGTGATTTCTTGCTCTCTTACGCAGCCCTGTAATAGCTGGAATGACTTGAGCTGGTGGTTTGAAAAAAAAAAAAAAGAAAATGAAAAGTGTTCAACAGACTTAAAAGGACCTGGCAAGCTGCTGAAATGTGCTTTATAAACCTGCCTGTAACTTGTATTGACAAAAATACCATTTAGCTAGCCAACAGCTTTAGCTGAAAGCACTCATCTATGACTCATGTTTTTAAGTGACACTAATTACTAATTAATAATGCAGTATTCATCAGTAGCTTGTGGCCTTGCTTTATTTTATCAAATGACACTTTATTTCATTTAATTAAAACCAAACAAAGCAGTGAAAGATGTGGAAAACTTATTTGCAAAGTCTCCTCAGGGCTACTGTAGGTACTCACAGGCTACAGAAAAGAGGGGTTAGAAAAAGTACTAAAAGTCGGTAGTCAGTTAATGGTTCTTTCTTTAAAATTATATGGTAACACTTTAGAATAACTTTCACTATTAAGCATTAATTAAGTATTTGTTAAGAATTAGTAACCAGTTAATTGATTACAGAGCATTACTTTACCATTTTTAAACACCATTGGGTTATAAATTTTGTTATTAATGGTTAATTATTATAGTAATAGTAATAAGCTCATGTAAATTAATGAAAAAGTATAAAAAAAACTATGGTAATTCAGGATTGATAAACTGCTTAATGGCAATTTTTCTGCCTCCCAGCACGCAGTGATTCACATAGTTTTGAAAAAGTTCATACTTCTTGATATTATATTATATATATTATAACTAGCAGCGTGAGATGTAACTGATGATTTCATGAAGGAATAACTTTGGCGCTTAGACCCCGGCAGATGGAGACATCAGCAATGCCATAAAGGAAGTGTTTGATATAATATAAGTTATGGGATTTTTTATTCCCAGGCCTAGACACTGGTGGTGGTGAAAAAGAGCAGAAGGAGAGCCTGAGGAGGAGGCTGCTTCTGCTGAGGCGGTGAAGAGGAGGAGAAGGAGAGGCTGAGGAGGATGATAGTTCTGTTGCTGCGGTGGAATTGGGGCTGTAGTTGGGTTGCGGCGAGTGGCTGAACAGCAGGATGACTGAGGGGAGAGGGTGTGTTTATATGTGAGAAGGGCTTGAGAGGTGAATAGATGAGAGGCAGGTGGCAGTCTGTGATTGGCTGACAGTGACAGACAGGTGATTGAGTGTAGATGGGGAAAAGAAATTAGTCTTCCTGGTTGAATTTACGCTTCAGCTTTATTTATGAAGTTTTGTTTTTGTCACACAGGAGTGTTTGTTTACCTGCTTTACATGTTTTGAGTACTTCTTGTAGTACTCGTCAGTGTTGTCATGTAACTGTGACCTGTCTTGTAGACGTCCTATGTAGTTTTATCACCTTCATCAGTACCATGTCCCAGGTGTGGGGCAAGTTGTATGCTCCCTCATCCTGGTTCATGGTTCTAGATGCACAGATTGGAGACAGACTGTTAACAAACACTCTCATAAAAAAATAAACTGATAAAAAATAAACTTATTAAATAGTTTGAGTGCTGCCCCAAAATTGTTAGTTTAGCCTTACACAGCAAATCCAATTACTTTGCTTGGTCATTCCTTTTACTATTTTATTTGTTTGTGATCTTAGAACTAGGGCAAAAATTGGAACAAAAAGACACAATGAGGGTGTTATTGTTATTATTGTAAAATGGTGAGCCAAAGACATATTGTTTGCATTTTATTAGCATTTGAAAAGTACAATGTGTATAATTACTATTCAAGTTATCCAGTGTGCCACAATGCATTTTCTCATCAGCCAGTTGTTGTATTCTCCAACCAGAAAATTGGCAGACAGCAAAATTAATGACTGTAAAATGTGGGGTGTGGAGTTGGGTGTAGGTGGGACAAAGTTCTAGTCAGGAGAGTGTTTGTTTCCAAAGTACAGAGGCAAGCGGAACAAAGAGAAGCCAGGCATGCAGGCAGAGTGGAGATAAGATAGTTCTGGAGAGTGTGACGACTTTTTGATCTTGAGGAGCTGCTGTGAAAACACTGTTTGAGCTGCTAAAGCTACGAGCATCGTGTGGTGTGACAGAGCAATCCAGCACGCTAATGAGAGCAACACACCAGAGCTACAGAGACGGGTACACAAACTGACTGAGACATGCAAGCTGGAGAAACACTGGGCAAATTCAACATGGCACACACTGAATCTGTGTTTGAAAATAAAAGTTGGAGAATGGGAGAGTGCAGATAGCATTGCAGTTTAAATGAATAAAATAAGTTTAATTACGCTAAATAATGGTCAAGTGGCAGAGATCTGTGCTGTCTGAGTGCTTCATATTATTTCTTTTTGCTATACTTTTTGTAGTGCTTGACTAAATGTATTTGTTGTTGTACAACACTAATGTACTGCCTTGAGCTAATTAAAATTTTTAAACATGTTTGGACTTTATTCTGAACCAGAAACAGCAGATCACAAATATTTCTTTTATTTATACTGCTTTTGTGAGCAGAAAACTTCTAACCAGCATCTGTTCACCATTCTGATCTTGACTCAGCTGGACACTGAACTCTCAAAGTGTTGTTTTTGTCTTGGTCCAGGTACAGTTTGGTCTAAGGCTTTTTCCTTTGTTAGTGTAGTCTATTATTTCCATACTTTTTGTGGTGCTTGCTTTTAGTAAAAAAAAAGTTAAAGTATTGCCTGATATTTCCATCCTTGGTCTAAAAAGCCTAGTCGGGGGGGCTTAAATTGATTGGCGGTGAATTGAAAGAAACCAAACTTTATGTCTATCTAACTTTCAGCCTCTGACTTTCTTTCCAGCAAATGGTTACATCAGTGCCAGGGCCTCCCCAGGTCTGCTCTCTGTCTCTAATGGCAACAGCATGGGTAAAGTCGTCCAGCCGAAGTCTCCTCCTCCCCCCAGTCCTCAGATGGTCAACAGCCGCAAACCAGACCTGAGAGTCATCACATCCCAAGGCGGCAAGAGTCTCATTCAACTGGTGAGTTTTTCAATACACAGCTAAATCCATACTCACTGTCGGAAAGAGTTTGGAAAAAACTACAGCCACAAGTAGCCACCTAAAAAGCTAATACAACAAATTGCTTGACAATAAATGCACTACCAAGAACACGATTCTTGTGTCTCATTAAGATAAACTTGAATCAAACAAATTATGAACAATAATAACGGGTCATTAAAAGAAAGCCATTTGCAATCATAATAAAACTGCGGATAAAAATGATTGAATCCATTGTTCACAAATGCCCAGCTGAATAATTAGGTGGCACTTGGGGTCACCTTAGTGAGAAATCGCTTTTAGTTGCAAATAAGTGATTTAAATGTTTCCACTGAGAAATAAAAAATATGACGGATTACAAGATTGTTTTTAGGACAATAAAAAGTAACAATAAGATTTGTGCTGTAAAATTATTCTAGAATCTTTAAGGGATAATTTAATATAATAAGAATAGTTACATTTCATGTTCCACAGTTTGGAATTTGTTGCAAATTTTGGCAAAAATTAAACCTAAAATTGTCAATCATGTTATTAAATATGTGACAACTTTAAAGCTTTGTATTTTATGGATACTAGTTCCATAAAAATGCTATAGTTTTAATTTTTTATAATTCTCATATTTTAACTTAAAAAAAACTTAAAACTTAGCTACTTAAAATTGTAAATACTATACCCAGGTCATAATGTTTAGGTATACCAGACTGTTACCACATTCGTTTAGACGACAACGCATTTTGCAGAAACCTAGGACCTATCATCTTCACATGAACGGGGTTTCCGTTTTCTGAATCTGCAATTTTGTGAAAACACTGAAAGATGTGTTTTCATCTTGCAGCAGGGAGCCACTCAGGACGCTCCACACTTGTGGAAGCTGGTAAAATGAGTCCTCACTGAAAACAATGACGTAACAGTACTGTACATGTCTGCTTGAACGATTGCAAAATATTATCCTTTTATGCTTTATACAGTCATATTTTGATAACGTACTGTTAGTAATACATTTATAAATCCTTAATAGTTCTCCAGAGTTGCTCAGTTCTGCCCAAGAGGACAACACAATGTAAAAGTTGAAGTGAAAGTGTTAAGCTTTGGCTTTTTCTGAAGTGGTGACTTTATCAACAGGGTGAACAGTGCTGACTGCTGGCCTCAAGGACTTACTACAGATATTTAAACTTTCTATTGTTTTTTCACACCTCAAGCGTTTCTGTGTAGATGTGAATCAAAAATGGCAAGTTGCGTTTTCCTGGCCAGTGTTGTCATCTAAACGGCCCCTTAAACACATTTTTTTATCACATACCTTTGCATATTATTATATTTATATATTTATACATACAAGTCCTATACACACTTTAAAGAAAACACATGCGAGAATACATGCGAGTGTATGACAATGTCTTGCCTAAAACAGTAGCATCACAAATTAATTGGTCTCTAAATAAGAAATTTGCAATTGCCACCCAGAATAAACCTATTAATAAAAAGTATCAAAAGTACAGCATACAAGTCCAATCTTTTGCACTTATTCCACTGAGTATATGGTCATTAAATACACCAAGTTTGAAACAAATCCAAGATGGTCACCAGGTGGCTATAAAATCCCATTCCTTTCTTTGTCTAAAGTGAGCCTTAGTTGTTGTCGAATGATAACGGTGGTCTTTTCTCGCCCCTGTCCACCCACACCGGCCGCGCAGACAGAGGAAGAGCTGGAGCTGGTGAGTGAGGTGAATAGACTTTTAGACTTGTAGCCTAATGAGTGTGGTGTGTGATTTGAGCCAGCAGCATGAGGGCCCCACTGTCAGCACATGCATCTTCTCCAGGCTGACTCAGTGGCAATGTCAGAACACACAGTGAACTCGGAGCATGGCAGCAGCGGCCAAGCACAGAAGCTCATCAGATGGTTGTCTCGGTTCCCTAAAATATTGTAGCCTACTATAAAAGTATGGGAAGGGTTATACAAATGTCTCTTATAATGATCTGTCTTCGTGGACATAATCAACATATCAGGATATCACTTTATAATTGGGAATCAAAAATAAACCAAAGCAGATTTATTTAATTTTTTTTGTCAAAGTGACTTTTTATCCTATTTTTCATTTCAAATGGCTAACTTTAACCAAACAGTCTTTGGAAACACTTTATTTTACACGACACTTGATGCAGTGTAACTACAATATAACTACTATGTAATACATGTTGTAACAAACTGTAATATCATGTAACTATATTCTACTTACATTAGGACATTTTGTGCACTTACAGTCTCTAGGTACAATGTGATAAAAAACACATACATTACTCTACCAAAGTGAATTTTGCTTCTGCAGAAAAAACACTTTAAGTAGCACGTTATTACAGTTTGTTACACTGTGTGTCACATTGTAGTTATACTGTATCAAGTGTAGTGTAAAATAAAGTGTCCCGTATTCTTAATGTACAATTAATTATATGGCATAGGAATTAAATGTATTGACATAATTTATTTGAATTCTGAATGACTGGATGCTGCAGTTTAAGAAGGCTTTAGAAAATTTAAAATACAACTTTTCATTTTGCACAAGGCTTTTTCAAAATGTATTTGTCATAAGTTAATGTACAAAGCTAATGTACTTGAGACCTGACCTGGTCTAGATACTGACTACTTTCTTCGTTGTAAGTCTTACCCTGTTTCAATTCCCTTTTGTGCGGTAAGTCACCAGCTTACCAATGAATCAAGACGGTGTTTCCTACAGCATGTACATATTTCATCTGGTTTAGAAAAGAATTATCTCTTTTTTTTTTTTTTTTTTTTTTTTTTACTGTTCCCTCTTCCTTTTAAAATTTCTGGATGGAAAACCAAGGCAACCTGAGCAACCATCTGAACCATCTGCTGCTTGTGAACGCTGCTCAGCATGTGCATGCCTGGTTTCATATCAGCGATCATGAGAGATCCACAGCAGGCCATGCTCCCAAGTCTGAACTAAAATCTGACAAACTGTATTCAACCCACTGACCTTACAGGCCACCTGCATGACACACTCAATCCACTCAATCTCTCATCCATCTCACCACTGCATTTAGAAACTTTGGATTAGACCTAATAAAGTAACATGGTAAAAACAACTGAATTAATTGCTTCAACTTTTAGGTTTGTTAATTAGAATAACTATATTTGTGCTATGCAACACTAATGACATGAAAGAGTAAGTTACCCAGATTGTGCAAGACAGTGCTTTCTTTGCAATTTACAGAGTTGACGCTGTTAAATTGATTTTGATTTATATAGGATCCATCTTGGTTGAAGACAGCTTGAATGGTTTTTAAAGTGAATGGGTCTTGCTGACCAGACATTATTACATCTTCAAACATTTCCAAAGCTTATTTCAATGAAACTTGCTTTCAAATGTCACGTCAGATTGACTTTATATCATTTTCTAGACGAGCCCACATTTTTCACGTAAAGAAAAATGACATACTATAAAGGAAAAGACATCTATGCACTCTTAAAATTTGATACAATCTCAAGGAAAAGCAGCCTGAATGGGAGGGTTGTCAGGCCATGGGAGTCGCTGAAGTGTAAGTACCCCCTCGTCTCATGCAGGAGACCATGGTTCAATTTCCTGATGAGGAGGCTCACCCTTGTGCCAGTCCAACTCCAAGATAAATCTATTGAGTGACATCAGCATAGGAATTCGGCGTAAAAAAAACATACTTGTTTTTCTGTGTCAACCCCTGAAAGAAACAGCAGAAATAAGTTTTGTTAATTTTTGGAAGAAAGTGAGTGAGTCTGACTTGTTTTTTGTTTTTTTATCTCCAGCCCTTGTTACCGTTTACTTCTAGGATTTGTATGGAAACCGCAGTCATTTGCCACTTCAAATTCACCTTCTCGTATGAGCCCACATTTTTCCACAACTCTCGTTCATGACTTATAGAAAAAGACAACTATACATTTTCGAAATCCATCTTTTTGCACAAACATCATACATAAGCCGTATTCACACCTCTTCCTGCCAGCCTTGTTGATGCATGCATTCTTGTCAGCATGATTCTTCACCACAGCGATGCCTCTCATAACACCTTCCACCGTGACGCCACAGAACGCGAGCGCTCAAGCCCTGGTGACGGCGTTGCTGTGCCAACGCCACCTCGAGATGCGAGACACTTCTCATCTTGCACGCCGATGTTAAAGTGTCACAGAGAAGTTAAACGCCTCTCAGAGAAGCTTGAAACTGGGAGCAAAAATGTTTCTCAATTTGGCGGGAGGAGGGAAAGTCACAAAAGCCTTGTTTTGTGGTACAGTTCAGTTCGACATTGTTTTGGATGCAAGAAGAAAACTGCTCAGCCACCCCAAGTCTTTTACTAATAGTTTGGTCCCAAATGCTGCACTCATTGCACTATTTGGGAACCAGAGGGTTGGTGTTTCGATTCCCATTCTGACCCAGTGCATACTATTGTTGGGTCCTTGGGCAAGACACTTCACTCACATTGCCTACTCCGGTCACAGTATGTGTGTGATCGATTTGCTAGTGGTGACTCTGTAAGGGAGCAGTCTGTAATTACAGAAAGTTTACTTCAAACTAATTTGACATCAATATTTAGCTAATGCTTCTAGCTTCTTCTTTTTTTCTTTTACATCTCCTACAATGAAAAGTCAACACAAGATATGCACTTTTCTGTATTGAACTGATTTGTATTGTACCACTTGGAAGAAACAAGTTTGTTATTTCCTAAACAAATATTATATTGCAATGATAAAGTGTAGTGTGCTTGTAACAAGGCCAGTAGCAGTACCTAGCAGTAGCAGTGCTAATGGAGAGATAGCTCAGTAGTAATTGTGTAATGATATTTTGCTGTCATATTACCCAACCCTGATGTAGTGCACAAAGCACATGCAATATATTAACATTAATGAAGTTGAAAATGGTTGAAGCCATGTGCTTAAATTCAGCCCTTATAAGGTCAAAAAAACTGTGCTTGCTTCCACAGATATGAGGAAAAAAAGTAATTCATTTTGTGGGAGGGGGGCATTGGCCATTTTGCATTTTGTTGGTTAGAACTTTAACTTGTGTCTCTGGTAGTTTTGTAGTAGAGCCACTCCACTTCACACTTATGTGAGTTACCGGTTTAACTTGTATGTCCGTCTTCTGTGCTTTTGTTATCTCAGAATGCCCAGCGGTTAGGTGGATCCCAGGTGGCACAGTCGCTCACCACCCCTGTGGTCTCCGTGGCAACACCCAGTCTCTTAGCTCCTTTCTCCGGGATACAGGCCTACAACACTGGTATGTTAAGATAGCACAGACTCTCATCACATTGCGTCCAGACACCTTCACTTTCATTTTATAAAACATTTAGGAAAAATCTCTCAAAGACTGACCATTTCCTAAGTGGATCTTATGAATATTTAAAATACCATAAAAGGTAAGATTTATGATCTGTCTCAATGATTATTTGTAATGTTATTTATTAGTTGTTAACATGGCACACTAATTTGATCCAGACATTAAATACTTGTATATAGATATAGCTTTGGTAATGTACCTGACTACTATCTACTCCATCAGTAGGTATTAGTATTGCTCAGTTTACATGGGTTATAACTAATGGTTAATGTGTCTGAATTGTAATGCAGCAACAGTTAAAACTGTAAACATTCTTATAGTTTTTTATTTAAAAAAACAAATTATGTCAGTCACCTTTCTTATCAATTCATATTATTTTTTCTAAAATAACTGGTACAGGCCCAATCTAAGAACAATATTGTCTATATTGTGAGAAGAAATTTTATGGTCAAGCAAAGATTTGGTGAGAGTTGACAAATTGTATAGAAAAATTCTTGCGTTCTTATTTTCTCCAAAAATCAAATTTTTCATGGACCTTATGAATGCAGCATGTGTCATAACTGGCATTTAACTGATTGTCAATGACAGTGAATTATTTTCCTTTGAGGCTATGAATCAGAGAAGATGTTGCAAGGACCAAAGTTGATAATATTATTTCCAACAGTTTTTCTCAAAGTTGTAATTTTACCTTTGAGAATGTACGGCTAACTGACTAAACAGTTATGCAGTTCTGAATTTAAAGATTAAAAATGTGTTGTAGACTGTATCATAAATTAGGACAGTCTGCAGAGAAAAAGATAAAATATCAAAGCTAAATCTGAGATCCAATATTGAGATTTTAAGAGTGTCATGAAAAAAACTGAGAACCCCACACTGTGCTTCCACAAAGCACTATGAATATTCACTTTGTTCATTGTGTGAGAGCTTCTGGAACCATTCCACTTCAAAGGTCCCCATTAATATGGATTAGACCTGATTAATATTGATGCAGCAGAAAGTTGGATGATGTAAAACAACACCCATCCCCCCGCCTCTGCTGTCTTCAGGGTCCCTGTGAGTGCTGGAAATCCTGGAAATGTGTGAAATTCATATTTTCAAGGTTGAAAAAACAAATGTAATTTTGTGCAAGCAGACTTTTGAACAAAGTTTTAAAAATGTATATTATGCACATAGGTAATCGAATTATAGTGAAAACATAACTTTTTTTTTTTTTTTTTTTTTTTTACATGTTACTTTGAACCTTCTTTTTACTATTATTAATATTTCAGCGTTTTGTCACCTTTTTAGGTAATTTTTCAGGTTTGATTGGTTAATACAGATAATTTTTTTGTTTCTTTCTTCTGCCTTTTAATATTTAATTGCTTTGTCCTTTTCATGGCATTTCTGTCAAGTTTTGTCACGTTTATGTTACTTTGAACTATAATGTATTTTTGTTTAGAATTGGTTTAATTGCTTTCAAGTGTTATTTTGTTACTTTTTAGTATTGTTTTGTTTTAGAGCCATTTTGTTACATGTGAAGTGGCTCTGGTCATTTAATCATCACTGATAATGTCCTTAAGAAAAATCTACAAAAGATGGCAGAATGCCTGATAAATATGTACTAAATTGTAATAAGATCCTAATTAATGTATTTAATTTAATTATATATATTTTTGTCTCTTTACAGCAAATTTGTCAGCACAGACAAAACAGTGGCAAAAAATGGCTGATGTTGCTTCTTTATACAGATTTTTTTTGTTTTGTGTTTTTTTTTTTTTTTCTTTTTTTTGAAATGAATAACCTTTACTTTTGATGATCTCACCTTCTTCTGACTCATTTTTTCCATTGTACGAAAAGTTGCATAACACAAACTTAAAAAAAGCACAGACCTATCTTTATAGAGGCATTCAAATTGACCTGAAAGTGCTCAAAATTTGACCATGTCTGACCCCCATGTCTCTCCACAGAGTACCAGCTGAGTGCGGACCTCACGGCACTCCAGACCTTCACACCACCAGGGCTGGTGCCTGGCAACATGGCTGCCTGGCAACAGCAGCAACAGCATACATCCATGGCCCAGTCTCAACAAGCACAGCAGCAGCAACAGCAGCTCAACCTGGCCTCGCTCAGCAACTTACTGTAAGCTCTTTTACTCTTTTATTCCTTATGTGTCCAGTATGGAAATGTACGGAAGGTATTTATGAAAGCGAATATCATATATTTCCTAGACCAGAGGAGAGGGTGAAAAAGAGGTGAAGAGGCATGTACTAGTGTCAGGTGTGATGGTGAGACCAGTGATGTTGTATGGCTTAGAGATTTTGAGGAGAAGACCAGAGGCAGAGCTGGAGGTTGCAAAGCTGAAGATGTTGAGGTTCTCTTTGGGTGTGAAGAGGATGGATAGTATAAATTAGTGCATTGAAGGGACAGCTCATGTTAGATGCTTTGGAGATACTGTATTTTCCAGTCGCTCCGGATTATAAGTCGCACTAGCCAAAAAATTGCATAATGAAGGAGAAAAAAATGTATGTAAGTTGCGCTGGACTATAAGTCACATTTTTTGGGGGGAAATTTATTTTACAAAATCTGACACCAAGAACAGACATTTCATCTTGAAAGGCAAGTTATAGTAATAATAGAATAGAGAACAGGCTGAATAGATGTGTGCTTTGCTAACATAACACATTGATGGTTATTCAGCTACATGAAACATAAACAACGAACTGAATAGGTGTCTCGTATGTTAACGTAATATATTAACAGTTATTCACATAACTATAGTATAAAGAACATAATATAACAATGTTCACCAAACTCACCATCTCACTCCTAATCACTAAATCCTTTAAATTCTTCATCCTCGGTGTCGCTTCTGAACAACTCCGCCAACTCCGGAGGTAGACGAAGCGCCGCTTCCTCCTCTGCGTGGCTGTCGTCAGACTCAGCATCAGTTCCATTTCCAATTATTCCGCTCTTTCTCAGTTGTCCTTATAGCCTAAGTTGTTAGCGGTAATGTTTACATTTTAAATTGTCAGTGGTACAGGTGCAGCAGATGCTGGTACACAAGCCTAGAGTGCCCTCTAACCAACACCTGAAATATTTTAATATATAAGTCGCACCTGAGTATACGTCGCACCCCTAGCCAGACTATGAAAAAAGAGTGACTTATAGTCCGGAAAATATGGTAAAGTTGGAGAGGCCAGACTTACATGTATGGTGGCCCTGAGGTGCAACATCAAAATTGTTTTTGTCCACAAGAAAAATAAAAGCAGAGGAAGATTTTTAAATGTTACTTAAAAAAAGAAACCCACATCTAAAAATTAAAGAGTCCATTAAAATAAAGCCATGTCTCAAAATTCAAAGTTTCAAAAAATCTAAATAAGATAAAATTAAAAGCACTTCTCAAGTTCCGTTGATGCTGTCTTTGTACTAATAGGACAAATAATTATCTTTCAAACTATGACATTTCACAATAGAAAGACATAGAAATGAAGCCTAGAATCCTTGTATTTCTCATCACATGACTCCAGCTACTCCAACTCTGACCTCTGACCTCGCTTATGTAGCCTCTTAGCAGATTGCAGCTAACCTCGCCTTCTGCCCGTTAGCTGATTCAGAGCACCGGGCATGAAAGAGCGCTGGCACCTCTCTCTGATAGAGCCACAGCATCACCCCAGCTGCGGTTGGTTGATTCATCTTTCTGGTGACCTACATACCACCCTTCCACCCCCCCTCCTCGCTCATCCCCGATTCCCACCGGAGTCCCACTCTGATTTAGCTCCTGGTATCAAGGCGAGGCTGCGAGCTGTTTTATGATTCGCACAAAGACACACAGGATTTGAAAAAGTAGGAAAGAACATCTTCATTTTTCCCCTTTTTCTGTTTGGTCAGCTTGTAACTGTGAGCCAGACAGTATCTTAAGTACCATTTCAGTGGTTGCGTATGGTGTTTGCTGTCAAATCAAATCAAAATTTAAAAAAATAAATCCTTGAGTTCAAGATTTTAATTGCAACAGCTCCTTATCTTAGTATTTGTGATTAACGTTCTAATAGCTACACTTCCTCCGACGAACTCACCCGGAAGATGGCATAATTTTGTAGAAATGCAGAAAAGGCATCCATCAAAACTTAATTTTTAAAAACATTATTACCATGTCTTAGGGTGCTGACCTTTGACCTAACTTGAATATTGTGTCTCTAATCTCAGCGGTCCTCAACCTTTTTTCTCCCACGGACCAGTACTGGACATACAACTTTTTTCACGGACCGGTGCGATATTTATATGTCATAAATAAACAATAGAAGCTTATTTATATGTTCTGGCGTATTTCAATCTAACACCGCGGTCAAACAGGGCAGTATTTAGCGTCTGTGCATTGATCTCTGCCTCTGAATAGTAATAACGTGGGAGCATTACGCACCTCTCTCCTCCTCTGTGCTCCGCTGTGACCTCCTCGTGGACCTGTCTCCTCTCCTATTCACATGTCTGAACCCAGCGGACTACTGTCTCCTGTGTGCGTCAGCTGTGAGAATGAGCCGAGATATGATGAGCGGCGCATCGAAGCCGCGCATTTGAAAGTTAAAAGAAAAGTGACACCGTGCGCTGGATGTTACCTGTAATCCACTCTGTAGGCAGCTCATATCTAACTGACCACAGCTGGAATTACATTTACATTACATTTGGTGTTTTGGTCAGTGCGGATGCCCAGCCCTGGTTACTGAGCCAGAAACTAGGTCACAGAAAAAAGTTCTGTGTTGTCATCGACAAATGTTATTAAATGCGTTTATTTTTTTAATGCTTTAATTTCTCTGTAATTAATTAATCGCGATTAATGCATTAAATACCCAGCCCAGTAATATAAATGTAACACGACTCGCCAAAGTAGAATCAGTGGGACTCCTGGACTTGCAAGACTCCTGGAACAAGACTCTTCAATTGCTTCACTGTCGGGTCTCTCCCCCCTTTTTAAAACTCTTGAGTGATGATTGTTTTTACTCATGTTTGCTGGTTTTAGCCTAATTTAAGTGACAAATGGCAAACGTGAGGGAGTGAATTAAGTGTGTGGCAGTAAGACGCTGCAGCGGAGGTAGTAGTTTTTCAAAGTAAAACACAAATAGCGGTAAACTAAAAAATAGTGATAAAACAAAAATTATATATTTATATTTCCCTCTGCGGCCCAGTACCAAACGGCCCATGGTCACTTCTGGGCCACGGCCCTAAGGTTTGGGACCTCTGTCTTAGCTGATACAGAGCACTAGCCTTAAAAGTGTAGGCATTAGCAGAATCAGTGCCATGATTCCCATGGTTCTCTTATCTGCTCAGGGTTATATGGCCTCTATACGACCATAGCAGGAGCTAGCCAGCACAAAGTCTTTGCCACTTTTTTGCACATGATCTTATTGTTGAAGATCCTTATCTTCAGCATGTACAGGGAGGGATATATGAAGTGCTAACCACTTTGTCACAGTGCCACCATGTTAGGATGTTCTCGATTTAACAGTCTGCTCTGGGACCTTGGAGTAGACCCTCTGCTCTTCCACACCATGGGGAGCTAGTTGAGTCCTTTTTTTCTATGACTTCCTTTGCCTGGAAAATCCTGAATGATTTTCTGTATTATCTCTGTATTATTATACATCTATCTATTATTATACAGAGAAATATCAGTCTGGTCACCATGCCGTCCGCCATGTTTGGATTCAAATCCCAACCGTACCGTGCATTTTGTTTTGTTTATTTAAGTCACGTGTTCTTCGCGAACAGCGTCACTCAGTCTCCTCAACAACAACAATCAAGATGGCGCACCGAGGAGCCAAGAGTTTGTTTCATTCAGCGGTAAATTCCGTTTTAAATTACCAAAAATATATTGGCTTGCGCCGCTGTCAGTTTACTCGAGTTTGCTCCACTGTAGAAATTGAATTGATTCAATGGCGACCAGACTCATCCGCTGGTATTCCCAGGCAATGACTTCCTATAGGTAAAATAAGCCACTGCATGGGGTCCCACAGGCATTAGAGGGCCCCCATACTTCAGCATTGTTTACATTATTGACTGATTCTGCAACTATGTTTGATTCTTTTTCTTTTCTTTTTTTGGTTGCCTATGTATGTTATTTCTAAGCTTGCTACTCCTTCCTGTACTTTTTAATCTGAAACTAGGGACCAATGCCAATATGGCTGTTTACTGTTTACCTGGGGCCCCTCTTGTTGAGTTGGTATTTGCCTTAAATAGATGGAAGTGGCGAACTCAAGCATTTGCTTCTGGTCCAATTGAATGTATATTTTATTGCTAGGGTTAGTTCGTTGTACAGTATCTTACACGTGAAGCAGATATTGTGGTTCAGTAGGAGCTTCGAAAAAAGCCAATTTACTGTATTTCAACTTTCAAATAAGCATGGACATTTTCAGTCCAAAGAAATCCTGCCTACCTTGATCTTTAGGCTACAGTAGGCTAAATGCTAAAAAGAAAAAATGTACTATCCAAAACAATAGGTGCACATCAACAAACAGCCTCAGAAGAGTTATCAAAATTCACCATACTTCTAACAGATTCACTAAACAATTACAAAGATGATTACATGCATATACAAAATGCCAGATCCTGTTTTATACTTTTTTCCCCAACTGTCTTCTGTGTCTCCTGTTGTTACTTTGCTGTCTTTAACCGTCACCGCTCTCCTGCTGCTGTTAAAAGAGCTGCACTTCTTCAGATGACAAGCGGAGTGCGCGGTTGTAGGAGTTTGGGTGGCACCTAACGCTGGGATCTGAGGCGCGTTAGAAGTGTCATAAACAAAGATGTGACAGCGGCACACAGCCCGATACGTGCCGGAATGAAAGCAGTCTCTGGGAGGCTTTTTTACTCCCAAACTCACAACCAGAGCACAGCTGCGCACTACTGCCATGTTCGACGCATTAAAATTTAACTTTGGGAGCCATTTAGTTGTCACTCCGCGTTGACAGGCACGCGGCAGCAGCCATGTCGGCCCCAGTCCCACTGATACATGTAGGATTGTAACAGCTTCCTAATGCATGACTAGAAAGAATAATTTAGATGGGGCTCAGTTGTCAAAGGAAATTAGCAGAAAATCGTCAAATTTAATGGTGTGCTGTTTGGATTCAAGTCTGCAGTTGTGTTGGGTCTGATGCCATTTTTCCATATGTCATTGGACAATTCACATTCAAAATAGTGCCCAGAGCCGCAGTCAAGTCACCAGTGATCGAATTCAAGTCGCCCAGTCCTCAGTGTTCAAGCCACTAAAGACTGGTCAAGTCAGATTTTAGTCTTTAGCACTTGAAGTGGGAATCCTTGGGTGTTTCTTAATCGCCAGGATCCTTCATCTCTAGACCACTTTGGAGTGATTCACATCATCAGCGCCCAGTGCCAAGTGCTGTTCCAAATGGTTAAATTCCCCACTTTCTCACAAAGCATGCTCCTGTGCTTCCTCTACGGCCGCGACTTGCCACTAATTGCCCATGATGCACTGTGACAATATTCCACTCATGATGGGGTTGGTTTGTAACGCACCTGATTTGGTCATATGGCACGACGCAATGACACGACACTCCCAAGCATGTTCCAAAAATGCTTGCATGTGGCGTTAGCTTGAAACTCGTCTTTGGAGGGGTGGACTCTGGGGGAAACGCCTCCAAGCAGCCTCCGGAGGAAGGTTCCTTGCAATTGAGAAAGAGCCCAGTTATTTAAAGAACATTTGGTTGCATTTGAATGTTTTTTAAGTTTGTGTCTGAACTGACTTACTTAAATATAGTGCATCACTCGCTCTGCTTTCAAGCGTAAAAAGCAATGTAGTGTGACTTTCAAGTGCCTGAGTCACAAGTCTGAGTGTAAGTCCGAGTCAGGTGGTTCACAAGTTGAAGTCTAAGTCCAAGTTATCATTTTAAAAGTCAGAGAAGAGATGCCCTCAAAACAACTTACTCCATGTCAGTACACAAATTCACAATAGTTGGAAATTAGGGCTGCACGATATGGGAAAAACATGCAGTATTCAATAACTATGTTGAAAATTGCAATATTTTAAAACAGGGCCTAATTTTCTGACATTGTAAGTTAAATTCACTTAAATAAAAATGTACGTCCCTGTATTCACAAGAAACAGCGTCAAAATCAAAACTTAACACAGACTAAGCCAGGAATAAAACAAGGCTAAAATGTGATTAAATAAAGGAAATTACCACTCAAACTGGACTTTTTAAACATTTTTATTTACAACATTGTAGTAACAATCACATTTTCTTTTTAGGCTCTGGTAGGAAAATGATTCTTCAGTGTAAATCTCTGTCAGATGGATAACCATAGCGTTAATGCAATATATTTAGATTCTAGTGATATGGATATCCCGTGTGCTGATATTGCAAAAACAATAATTTTGCGATATATTGTGCAGCCCTATTAGAAATGTTGCCATTTAACTAACTACGTGTTTTTACTGTTAGTGCCAGGGTAGAGTACATTAGCCATTTGCGCAATTTTTAGCTTATTTATCTATATCATCAAATAGTAGTAGATATGCTAAATGCTATATGCTAAAAGTTAGTGAATTCATATACTATGCTGGAATAGTAGTTACAGAACCATGAGAAACCATGATAGTTGTCATAAAACAGCTCGAGGTTTATCCATTAAGGACCACAAACCATATTTTTATAAGTTAACTTTGGCTAATGGAATTGACTACCAGGTCTCTTTGCAATTATTTGAAACCATGTGTACAATTTCCAGCCATTTTTTTCATCTAAAAGTATCCTGTTTAACTGTAAGAAAAACTGATGCAATTTTGGATTATGCATAAAAGGATATTTTCTGAAACTACAGCTGACTGAAAGGCATTGCTTCTCACACTTCCATAAAATGACATAGTTATTGAAAATACTTAATACATTTCTAGAGCGAGTATGTTCAAAGGCACTTGGCTCATACCCACACATACTACTGGAAACTGCCTGTTAATGTCAACAAATGTGTGCCCAGATTGCATGAGATCCTCCTGCACACAGATCAGTGAAGCCACTCTGATGAAGCGGCTAGCTCTTGTTTTACATAAGAGTCCAACTGCTGTCCGCCATATGTACTCGTGCATCCACCAGGGTCCAGCACTGTACCAGGAGTGCCGTAATGATTGTTTTCCTCTCATTCATCTGCTCAAGAAGCTGTCTAACCAAAGCCCGGCACGAGTTGCTAGGACACAAGATGACAGGCATGATGCTTGTCTAAACAAAAAATTAATAGCACACTCACAATTATATGATGCACAAAGCTATACAGTACATAAGGGGTCCACAGTGGTAGAGTGGTTAGTGCTACTTGTGGGTTAGATTCCCATGTAACTGGTTCTCCCTCGGCCTTCTGGCTTCCTCTCACCATTTAAAGACATGCATGTACGGATGAATCTAAATTATGGTTTAGTGCAGTGGTTCCCAAAGTGGGGTTCATGAAGGTCCTGCAGGGTGGGGGCCCCAGTGGCTGTCTATATTAAGTACATGAAAAGAAATTCAGTTTGAAATAAATTACAGTTATATACTTTTTTTTAAATATTACTTTAAAACAAATTTTAGCCAGTTTTTAACAGTCAGTGTCTTTTGTAAGGTTTTATAGAAATTTATAGGAGAAAAACATGACATAGTCTTTTGAATAGAGGAAAGTTGTATAGTTGGGGGTCTGCATAGGATTTTCAGAAATTTAAGGGGGCCGCGACACTTTGGGAGACTTTGGGAATGTCTGGTTTAGTGTATATGTATAGGTTGAGTGTCATCCATATGGTTAAGTACCTATATTGTCCAGGGTGTGTGTGACTCAGGCCCTAAGTAGCTAGCACAGGTTCTAGCATCTCAACTTAGACTAGACTAGACTAGACTGTATACATGGACAGGATTGTGGCAGTAAGGGCATCCCATATAAAAACGTGACAGGTTTTAAAATGGATTTGTGCTATAAGCATCTCTGTAACAGGATGTTCTTTTGCCTTGAATATAAATTCTTACTAAAAAATTGCACAGTGGCGCTGATCTGATGTTGACTGGTTCTTTTCAGGGGCATCAAGTTCAACATTAGAATATGCAAGTCCCTGTTAATGTAAACATTACAGCAACACTAAACTGTTGGAAGTGTTCCCAGCACAAAACTGGTGTCCCAGCACAGCTCCACCTCTTGAGTGAACAAGTCCTGTCAGTCAACTGACTGACAACTGGTCTGCAGGCTCTGTCTGTGCTGTCGTCCACACTTTTGCTTACCACGGATCTGTCATTTCCATGGGTTTATTTGAATCAGATCTAGGTCTCATTTATAGCAAAGTGTAAACAGGCCAATTAGATCAGTGAGTCTAAACTGATAAATGTACATCTTTTTAAATATACCTTAGGCTTCAAATAATCTGAATAAACTGAAACTATATTCAGTCTTCCCCTCAGTCCCTTTTTGTCCAAACACAACATTTGGGAACTTCTGGTCTGAACAAAGTCTTCAAGTTCTTCTCTCTCCTTAGTCTCATTTCCTGTTCTGTGAGCCTCTTAATTCCTCATGCACCTGTTTACTTGTTGGTTGTCTCCACTGGCCAATCTAAATGTTAATGTCCCGCTGCCCCTCACACTCTCTCTCTCTCTCTGTTTGTCTGAGAGCACACTACTGCTCTCCTGATGACACTTGTCTGCTGCTGACTGAGCAGTTTGTTTTGGCTCTGAGTTGAGTTGAGGCTTTTGTAGCAGTCATGGTGTCCAGTGGAAAATATTTAAGATTAAAGTTTGGTGAATCCATCTCTCATCACTATTGAATCCTTATATATTGTTCTATAATTTTAGGTGTCCTTTCCATTATTTTGTTTAAATAGTCAGGTTTCAATCAGACCAGTAGCTACATGTCATGTTAATGTTTAATCTTGCAGGAGAAAGTTAATTTTATGAGCCAGTCTCATACAGATAATACAACTAACAAATAATACAATATTACAATACAATAATACAAAGTACAATATTAATAAAATTAATAAATTGTACAAATAATATGGAGTATTGAGTGGTAGTTAGCATTAGTGTCAATTTAATTATTAATTTAGGAGATGGAGAGGCTGAAGAGGCTGATGGTTCTGTTGCTGTGGTGGAGTTGGGGGTGGTGGAGGGTTGCAGCACGTAGCTGAACATCAAGATGACTTAGGAGTTTTCCTGGTTGAATTTTCGCATACTAGCGCTAGTTAGCAAAATGGATAACCTCTAATATAAACAGCTCTCAGAATACACTATTTTTCTACCATTACTACAATAGCATTAAGATAGCCCTACCTTTAGCATACAAGTAATAACAATGAATACTTAGATAAATTACATAGTCATAATTTTTGTTATGTGAAACGTCTATGCTCTAAGCTAACATATGCTAGTTAGCTAAGAGCATAACCTCTAATGTAAACTGCTGCTACAGAATACAGAATCTTTACCATTACTACTTTAGCATAAAGTTACCTTTAGCATTGAAGTAATAATAATGAATACTTGGATATATATGGTCATAACTTTGGCAAAACTGAAACAGCCATGCTCTAAGCTAGCTAGCTAAATGCATAACCTCTTGTAGAAACTGCACTCTCCATCAATGCAATGTTTTTTTGTTTTTTTTTAACTTTATTAGCAATATGTTACCATTTAGCAAAATTACGTTTACCCATATAAAGCATGCAAATCACAATGTAACCTACAGCGTTTGCTGAAGTAATATGTTATTTGCATGGACTAGACTTGGCTCTATAAACATAAAAAGTTTATTCCAACATTCTTCCCCTCTCAGCTGTGATAAAGAAAGAAAAACTCCTTGAGACAGAGCACACCTGGATAAAGTGCTTACCAGGCACAGTGTTTGTCTAGTGGCCACAGAGCGCACATGCTATCAGGCTGTTTACTAAAGCCTCCCTGAGGATCAGCACTACAGATTACAAAACACACCAGAACAATGCAGCCGCAGCAGACTCATTAGGTCTTCTCAGACTGGTGCAGGAGCAATTACAACAAGGACGCTAACAGGTTACAAACTTGCAAGGCAGTAAAAGCTAGATAAAGATAAGAAGTGGGAAAAAACTCAGGAAATATATTAGCTGTTAAAATGTGCAATGAAAAAAGAAAATAGCAGCCTTATCCGTCATCTAACTACAAAGTTCTTTGTAGTTAGCAACTTCTCATGTTTTTATGGTTTCGGTTTTACTGCAAGCAGACATAGACACTTTCTCTGCATTATTAGCCATCATTAAGTCAAGCAGAGACCAACAGCCAATAGGAATGAACCTTATTGGAACATGCAAACACAGAATTAGCCAAAGTTTATGATAAGTTTAGTCCTAGGTTTAGTCCCTCATTTAGAGCTGGTTTAGTCCTAGATGAGTCCTGCTTACGGGCAGTTTTTATCTTAGGTTTAGATCTAGTTTAGACCTGGTTTAGTCCCAGTTTATTCCCTGTTTTGTGCTTGCTTAGTTTCCATTTTTGTCCTAAGAGGGTGCTTGGTTTATATAGTTTAAGAATGACCGGTGCAGGTTATAATATGCTATTCCACCTAACAGAATTATCAAGCTCAGGACATACATTTGACATACATGTAAATTGTCCTTGTTATTCTTCTAATTAGCCTATAAGACAGCAGCCTCAGCAGCCCGGCCTGTCTGTGTTTTAACACACCCACCAGCTGGTCCTCAGAAAGCAGGTCATTTTGGGAAAAGGCGGTGTATACGTACATGAGTAAGTGTGTGCTCCTGAGCGCTCCGGCTGTGTTACTGTTACTGTTGGGGCTAGCCCGCCGCCGCCGCCTTCATCACTGTCAGGGGCCCGCTGACTCGGCTCTTTTCACTCGCCATGGCAACAGCACCCCCGTGGCACCCCCATCCATCTACCTGCACCGGCCAGCAACAGCCTCAGCTTGATGAAGTGGGCTCGGGTGGAGAGAGAGGAAGAGAGAGAAAGGCTGGCTGCTGTCCAGGGAGTTAAGGCTGTCTGAGGGAGGAACATTTGGAACATAGCAACAGCAAGAAGAGATATTTACCTATAACTGACTGTAGGTAACATAGGAAATATTATTGCCCTAATGCATATTCTTGTTTGGGTCAGCTACTTAATTAATTATTAATTATTGACATTAACTTACATAGTTGCCATTCTCTAGTTTAAGTGGTCCAACAACTTAAGGCAAGAAACAATATATAAAACACCCCAACATCACTTTACTGGACACTCAAGTGACCTTTGGGTCTCGAGTGGGAAGCCCTAGATATTGTCCCATTCACTGCCCCCACCTGTCTCTGCCACTAGGGCAACCTTTCAGGATCAGTGAGTGATCTACAACCATAATCTTGTTCAGGACCTAGTTGGAGGATTAGCCTATTTTGTAATGTTTTAGGCTGAAACTCACCCAGACACAGGAAGAACATGCAAACTCCCAGCCCACCTGATCTGGGAATCAAACCTGGAACCTTCTTGCGCCACAATGCCAAACCTAACATTATATTTGACCTCTTTATATAACCAGGAAAGTCCCTCTGAGATTCAGAAACTCTTTTGCAGGGTAGTCCTGGCCCAGTTGGGGACCTACATGTTTTTGGTGCTAGGGCAAACCAGGGCACCCTGGAGCCATGTACTATGAAACCAAAAAATGCAGCACTTGCAATCCAATCTTTCCAAAGCATCTCAAGACTTAAATGTTGACTTTGTCAGAGCACACACATTCTGATGTCCAGTGATTCATCCTTGGCCCATCCAGCACTCTATCCTAATAGGAGAAATTCTATATATAGCACACATATTACACCAATTTTTAATGCACATATAAACCCCTCCACAAGTGACGTTTCAGATAAGTTGCGCACGCAGTTTGGTTACAAGAGTATTGTTCTTTTCTGTAAATTTTTATAAAGGAGCAAGTTAAAAACACTTAATTAGACGTTAAAAAGTATTTGTTGATATATTTGTTGAAATTTATTTTTAATTAGTGGTATATTAAAGTAGGATTTGTGGTAGATGATGTATTAAATTTGAGCATACAATGACGAATTATTGTGGTCAGCCATATTTCTGTAAATACTTGTCCAGCATAACTGAAAAATTAAGAAATTATATCTCGTACGTTTAGCTTATATGCTAATATAGATGCTAATTGCTACATTAAAGGTGCTATGAGTAGTATATATTTTTTTGTTTCATCGAAATTACCCACATGTCCCAAGATATGAGGTAAACCTGTTTAAATCAAATATCAAATATTAGTTTTACTGATAACAATGGTACAGTTGATTTATTCACAATAAAAGAAATATTGAGCGTAATATCCAAGTTGTTTATATTTACATTTTTTGTTTTGGTTCTACACCCTGCATTGCTGACCATCTGATGAGAAAAGCGTAAAACTGACAACCCACAGACCATTGTTTTGATTTAGACTGCAGTACTGTTTTCAAACCTGTGTGAGCGTTTGTTGCTTCC
Organism: Bostrychus sinensis; assembly: GCA_020698575.1. NCBI lineage: Eukaryota > Metazoa > Chordata > Actinopteri > Gobiiformes > Eleotridae > Bostrychus > Bostrychus sinensis. Next base: position 31,241,223 of record CM036247.1, on the reverse strand, counting down.
AGTAATTTTAATTAAAAAGGCTTAACGTTGATGCATTCTGTAATGTTTTCTCACCACACTCTTATATTTTGTACATGTGATCAATTGGTTTTCATTTGCTAAGACTATCTTAATTTTTCATAATTTGTGATGCTTGGTGGCTCCATAGAAATTGTATTAAGGTCTATTATGTTTATAGTACCATTCTTTGGAACGCAGCTGTTCGGTATACAAACACTAAAAGGGTATATAGCACACATACAACTTAATTTAATGCAAAAAATACCCTATGTAATTTTAGTTTTGTGCTGCATTTTTACATCTTGGACAGTACAGTAATGAAAATTCTCATAGACTCGGTTGGCAATAATCCTTAAGTCCTGGTGTATGTGTCACATTGTGGTATTGCTCATGGCCCGGAGGAGCTCTATCTTAAATCCCTCGCTCCTTCTGCCAGTAATTGAGGGAATATTAGAGATCCGGCTCTGCAGATGGCTCATGATATGACATATTAGAACACACCCGAGGGGCCAGCCGCCGTAATTGGGATCTTCAAATTCAGATCGCTCGTGTCAGGCCGGGGGAAGACGGTGTGACGGCGCGATCCGAACAGAACCTGTCGACTCGGGGCAAAGGAGAGAGCAGCGCTGCGGTGTCAACGGCGTGTCAGCCGCCATGACAGCTCCCATCAGCCCCCGGGCCCCAGAGAGGAGTGCAAAAGGTGGAAGGGGCTTGATCAGGAAGGGGTTTCTTTCTTGAGTCCCGGTACAGCCCTTGACACTGGTGCACGCTCTTTGGCATATGCTTTTGTAGTGAGAGTCTTAAGGGCACCTGCATGTTTAGGGAAGGGATCACATGGTTAATACGACTGGGCTTAGTTTGATCAGGTCAGTGACAGGCCACTAGGTGACATTTTGTTGGATAAGCATCTTGTCGCAAATGAAGTTTTGTAAGACATGCGAAGACATTAATGGCAACTCTACTACTTAGACATAGAGTAGCGTCGAGTTTTGTGGTATCTTATTAAATTGAATGATGTTTTAAAACCTAATCAGAATCTGTAAATGAAACTTATATTAACATGTTATCCAGGTTGTGAAAACCTTAATTTGAATTCATAACTGGCTAGTTCAGTGCCACTATATAATTAACTAACCAGCCTATGCCTTAATTATTAATAGGTAACTTGTACATTTTTAAATCTGACTTTTTGGAGCTTTTAATAATGGCATAATGTTATTTGCACTTCTAAAACGTACCTCGAGTAGTATTTTGTTTCATTCACTAATGTTTGAGTAATCCTGTATGCTGTGGCCGTGGCCCTTCTCAAGAGCTGAAAATGCTCGGTCTCGTCACTCTACATAGACACGTGGAACTAGAAAGCGCTCATGTGCATTTTTAAAGCCCATACACTGTTACTGACTTCATTCCCTTCACTTCATAGCAGTACGCTCATTTGATCAATTAGTGTCATGTTGCTAATAGCTGTGCTAATTAGCGATTTTATGCCCTGCCTTTTCCTCACCGTTGCCAGCAGGGGGAGACTAGCCACCTAATCCAAGTGTTTTCTGCAAAGTCAATGTAACAGCTCCCCAAAAGAAGATATTTAAAGTTATAAAACATTTTTTTTAATGAAAAAAGCATAATATGGCCACTTGAATGTTTTGTCACAATCAGCAAATTATGCTTCAATATATATTTATTTTAGTTCTAAATCTAACTGTCAGCTTTGTCTCCACATACAAACTTGGGTCTCCAGTTGGTCCTAGACTAAAATCAGCTTTGTTTTGGCATGGGGCTCTAGTGGGAAGTCCTAGGCTTTAGCCCCATCCACCACCCCAGCCTACCTCAAAAATATTTTATTTATACTTTACTATTCTTTGTGTATATGTGGCCTTGGGTCCCTTGTGGAAAGTCCTGGGTTTTTGGCCCAAAAATAAGTCTTGTATGCTTTAGGATGACTATAGTGGCTGTAGCTTTTTGACTTAATGATAAACAATGCGCATACTGTCTTCATTTCAAAATCTAAAATATGAACAAAGGCCTTTTTCTACTTATTAAATGCAACAATATCTCTACATCATAAATTTGAATTATGACTTATTAATGGTAATCAACGGAGCTATCATCTTGTATTTCTGGATTTAATACCATTGCAAACCGAGTTTTTATATGTTTAATGAATCTAGTTCCAATGCAAGTCTTGTATTGTGAAATGTCATAGTGCTCTCTGCTGGCTGGGCATGCACACTACACTGTTATCCATGAGTGTGGATTAGGTTTATAACAATGTCAGGTAACAGACCTATTACAAAGTCTGCCTTTCAGTTAATTACTATGATGCCAATAGGAGCTGTCTCAGTCTGAATTTTATGTTATTTGTGAGTTAGGCACCTCTCTGGTCCTCACCCCAATGTGGATTTAGACACAAGACCAATTTTTTTTACAATCTGCCAATGTTATGATAGATTTGTTATTGTTGTTGTTGTTTGACATTGAAATTTGTGTTGCTATTATTATTATTTAGCCAAAAATAATTAAATAATAAAAAACACTGTACCTCCTGAGCCACTGTTGCCCCAAAGGGGAAGCCTAGGGGAGGACATGGGGTACATGGAATTATTTCCTAATATATTTCAAAAGGAATTAGAAACATATTTGCAATCTTTTTATATTTAACTATTGAAACTTATAAAAGACGAACTTAAGTGTCTTAGTGACTGAAAAAAAGGAGGTGAAACTGTTAAAGAATTATTTAATTTGTTAAATATTATATTTTGTTACATCAAAGAGGAGTCATTCAAATTATATATATTTTTTATTACATTTATTATGGGTGTAAGATTACTTTTGATAATTTTTTTATTTATTTTTATGTTTATTTTAAACATAGAATATATAGTAAAATAAGCATTTATTTTAAAGGCAGACAGATTTTATTTTTTTTTATCTTGGCAAACAAAATGCAGGAAAATATGTATTTACTGGATGTTTTTTATGACTACTTTGTGAATAATCATCCACAAGTATGAGAGAGGAGGTACATAAGACAAAAAAGGATGGGAACCACTAGGGCTGGATACTGTTAAATGATACCTTTGTGCTATCAAAAGAAAAGTTACGATACTACCAGCATAAACAAAAAACAAACAAAGTTTTTTATTCAATACCAAATTTTAATAGTTAGTGGGACCTTTTAATGTTCTTTTGCTTGTATGAATCAAGTAAATACCACAGAATAATTCATACAAATTACTGATTTTAAGTAAAATTTTTTATTTTATTCAATATTCATGTGTTTTATGATTGTAGAAGATGAAGCTCACCATAGGTATCAGAAAACATATTGCTCAGGGATTGGTATCAAAAACCAAATATTGTTTAAGTACTGGTATCAAGAAAATCTGAACGGTTCCCAGCCCTAGGAACCACTGATATAGAGACTTGTAATTTTAGCATCCTAAAAGGAATCTAATTGTCTCGTATCACTTGAAGGTGTGGTCTCCCAAGTTGTCAATAGTTCAGGAAAAGCTGTTGTGACGTAAGCAGACCTTCAGACTGTTCTACTTTTCCACCAAATAGTAATTGTTTGTGTTTTGTTTTTTTTTCTTTTTCTCCCCAGGCCAGTGAGCCACCTATCCCCAGGCACCACTCTGACCGTCAACACCAACCCCAACGTCAACATCAAAACCGAACCAGTCTCCCCCAATCGCGACCGCAGCACCCCTTGCTCCACCAGCGGGACGCTCAATCACATCCAAGTGCCGGGACAGGGCCTGGTGTCTATCGCCTACCCGGGGACCCTCCGGCTGGACGCAGGGGGGCAGGGCCGCTCCCCCGTGGACAGCCTCAGCAGTAACGGCAGCTCGTACGAAGGCAGTGACCGGGACGACCAAGCACGCAGCGTGGCCGGGGTAGCGGACTTCGGCCACCAGCCCGGGACACTGGCCCAGCAGTCCATGGTCCTTCTGAGGCCCTCCTCCGCAGAACCGCAGGACCAGGACGGGAGCAACATGAAGAGGATGAGGCTGGACACCTGGGTCACATAGATGGATAATGAAAAGATGGAGGGTGGAGATGTGAACTTGTGGCTTGTGTACTTGCCTCCTCCCCCATGCTTAATTACATAGACACACATTATCTGCCATACATTAGAATTAGTCCAAGGATGTGTTCACACTGGTGGCTGCTCTTTTTGTTGTCCCACTCAGTTCATCTAAATGGGACATGGTGTCAAACTAAAACTGTATATTGGTAAGTGCAAATATTCTATATAGGGCAGGCTGACATGGGTAAAAAATAAAAACTAGATTTACAAGGTTTACAATTTTAATTTATTTTTCACTTGCTGTCTGACCTAAAAAGCAACTTTAATGTAGATTTTTTTTATGCTAAATGCTAGGGATGCACCGATACCGATACCAGTATCGGGTATCGGTACCGATACCATGTCCAAGTACTCGTACTCGTATTCATAAAAGTGGCCCGATACCAATAACCGATACCACTACAGCGCTGGCACGTGACCTTCCTCTCTCAGCTGAGGAGTGAGAAACCTGTGGTTGGATTTCAAAGTGTACTGTATGGAGATAAAAGCAAAGCTGAGCTTACATTCTCCTCAACCAGACATCCCAAATCATACGTGAGTTTTAAAACTTAAGCTATTGTCCTTTTGTTGTCCTAGTTGTCCCGAAAATTATATAAGCACGAAGCAGTTGTTGTCTGATAAAGTTTAAGAAGTACCGTTGCTAATTGTATTAGCTGCTGTATGTCTTGGCGAATCTCCGCTGGTTATGCGCAGATGCTCAATCTGTCTTTAAAATTTGTCTTTAAATTTAAATTTTAGCGACTGAATAGAGGAGAATCTAAGCTTTAAAATGAGGTATAACATGTCCATATTCAGCAAATTTTAGCCATGCTTAGTTGTGTTCAAACCACTCTGTTGTGAAAATAACGGTATGGGATGAATGAGATACAGCAGTGTGACTGTATAAACTATAAAGTAACCCCTATATAAGTACTCGTATCGGTACTCGGTATCGGTGAGTACTCAAATGGAAGTACTCGTACTCGTATCGGTTTGAAAAAAAGTGGTATCGGTGCATCCCTACTAAATGCCTACACAAAACAACAGTAAAGAAACAGCAGTGTGCATTACTCTCACAATGACATTAGAGAAGCATATTTTAGTGTTGGCTCCGTCTGCTTCTAAAGGCCTGGTTTACTATAATTTATACTCCATACAAAGTCTTGTTAAAAGATGCTAAAAGCTCCAGAGTACATGGCTAATTAGCATACATAAACAAAGTATGTAGCAGCACAACCTATGTTTGTTTTTGCCACCTGCTAAAAAAATCCATTACAGACAGTAATTTGACGTCTTTCTCTATGATTATTAGTGTTTTTAGAACATGCAGAGTCATCACAGTCAGTATTTAAGCTGATCTGGGCACTAGCAATAGCATTAGCCACAACACAGTTGAGAGTGCGGTGCTTGGTGGACGCAATTTTTGCAAAATTTTATCATACGAGAGGGCTATTTTTGACATAGTCCAAAACTGACAAATGCAAATTAATCAATGAAATAGAATTTATTATTATTTGATTATTTCTATTCAGATGTGAAAAAATAAGGACAGGTAAACTTTTTACTTTTACTTTTATTTTTTCATGTCTGAATAGAGATAATCAAAAAATACTATTTTATAAGAAGACACAATGATTTTTTTAAATTAATGAATTAGAATCTATCACCCAGGCCAAGAGGACTTTATACTGTATTAATAATATGATGTTGTTAGCTAATTCTTTTCCAGATGCACAACGTAAGGAACTGATGGTAGTTTTGCCAGCTTCAAATTTAGTTATTTTTATATAATTTCAATTGAGTTACAGACAGTATGACACTGACTAATGTGTTTCTGTGGACTGTCGACATCCAATTTATTTAAACAAACCCAAAAGTGTGAACACAACCTAGAGACAACCCAACAACACAAGCATGCTAACACGTGTATTCATGTCTCACCTTTGGACACTCGCACACACCTTCTATTAATGTGCATCTACATTAAAGTTCTACTGTATTCTCAGTCACACACCAAACCCTACGGAGGGTCGAGCCGCCAAACCAGGGATTTCCAAGAGACTCTATTTAGCTGCAGTCGTTCATTCTTAGGATTGTCGCCAGTGTTTGATGACGTCCCAGAATACCACTTGATGACTACAAGGAAGAAGTACACCAGCTTTGGTTTCTCCACATTTTCTCGTCAGAATTGTACACTTGGGCCTGGCCGCTTTGTGTTTTTCTCGCTGTAGATTTTGGGCCCGTTTTGCTCTCCATACATTTTTCTGTCTTGACTGTTTGATCTTCGTTTTCAAGCTTCTTTTCGGACACAAGATGACACGCTAATGCTAACTTGGCAGCCATCTTGGCTGCCTCAAAATAAGGAAGACACTATGAGGTAAAAGACTGCATTATTTCGAATCAGGGACGAGCTACGGCAGCTCTACGACACGACAGAATCTCCGCGTTTGGGACGACGAATGCTGACAATAGTGTGCGTGTGGTGTGTTTGTTACCTCAACCGGTTGCTTTTTTTAAATGGGCAAAAGTTCGTTCACAATTGTATCACACACGCAATGCACACAGCTGAAATTATTTTTGTGAAGTTTGTTTGAATGGATTGATAATAGTTTAAAAAAATAGGGTGGGACTTTAGGGTAAAATGTATATAAGCAATCTGTAACCTTTGTGGCTTTTGTGTGGCAGGGATACGGTGTTTTGAAGGTTTCAAATTATTATTACAAGTACATATTTAAGCAGCTTCAGGATTCTGAGGCGGGACACTACAAAAGACAACAGGGATTGTACATATAAGCTCTATAATCGGCAGGATATCCCTTAGTGAAACGCTAAAATGGCAAAGCATCAGCCTGGTATTGTTATTTATGTGTGTATATAAAAGGTGGGAGCTGAGAGGGCGCTGCAGAGAAAGGGAAGATGTAGCTGTGGTGACGTGGACTGTTTCTGAGTGAGCAATGTTTGGGACTCTATCACTGATGGAGCGCACTTTACCTTCCCCACTCCCCGCACACGCACATACAGGACACATACAGGACACATACAGGACACATACAGGACACATACAGGACACATACAGGACACATACAGGACACATACAGGACACATACAGGACACATACAGGACACATACAGGACACATACAGGACACTAGGGCTGGACTCATGCCTGGCTTTGGTCACAAAATACTAATAATATGCTATTTGTACTATTTATTACTGTGTATCGAGCAATCAGAAGTTCCAACATTTTTCAACTTTAAACCTTATTTGGTCATTTTTCATTGGCTTCAATCAATGGCACTAAATTGGTACAATGTATATTTATTTGTTACTGTTATACTGTTATGTAGTAATAACAGTAAATAATGAATAATAGACAATTTTATATTTAAATAATGATATTTATTTTAATGTTTATTCTATGATGCCATTTTTAAGTAGAAAGCATACATTCAATGTAGCAGTGGTTAAGCTAGCTACCATGCTAATGGCTGTGTCCAAAACCCTTTCTTTAGAGATTGGGATCGTGACGTCACATCGGTGGTCACACAAGCTATTTTAAGTAAAACAATGGAGCAATTTAGGATGTAAATTTCTTGAGCTAGCATTCACACAAAAGTATTCTGTTACTTTAGTGTGTGATAAATATTCACCATGAGTGACAAAGCAGTTTAAAGAGTTGTGTCAAGGCTTGTTTATATACTTTTTTTGTTTTGCTGTGACTAATGCTAGTCTATCATATTTTTCTGTCTGTGACCACTCACGAGGCAGATTCACCACTCAGCTGTCGTTTCCTGACGTAGGTTCCCGTTCTCTATTGTCATTGTTTACCCAGTGTATTTGTTATTTTGTTGTGGTGTTGGCTGTCACTCCCTGATGTGGGTCCCTAATTGCATCACTTATGCTATTTGGTTTGCTTAACAATGGCCTTCTAACTTTTTTAAATAGCAAGAAATAGTTTATTTATGAGCTAGTTGCACCCACCCTGTGCAGCAGCCAGTTAGTGTGTTAAGTTATCCTTAACATGATTTTTAAGGTCAGTGGTGTGACGTGTTTTAAATTATTGATACTAAGTTTAGATAACAAGTAAGTGTAGTTTTACCAATACTGTGGTGGGCTAGGACTAAAATTACTAACATTAGCTTTCCTTTGTTACCTATTACAGCATAGTCTTATAAAATATAGCTCCCATAGCTAAATAAGTAAGCAAAAATTCAGTCATGGGAAAAACAGACACCTCACATCTAACTAGTGAGCTCACTGTATGGGCCTGCTCCTGTAGTTAGTGAAGAACACCGAGGGGTTGGAAATTATCTACTGTTGTGGACACAGCCAGTGTGTATGTGCTAGCAAGCTAACGTCATTAGCTCATCCAATATAAGTGAAGACAACATTTAGCATTAGCTTTGCAAAGTTCCCCCTACAGGACTTTACAAAATGTGCATTTACACACCATGCATGGGAACTTTATTTAGTTTTTAATATTTATTACTTGGAATGAAACATAATAATTGCATATATTTATATTAATTTATGAACACTAACAGCTTTCCTAACAGACTTGTGAGGTAACTTTTCCACACCAAAATCAGAGCAATGTGATAACGTCACAAAGCCAGTGTGATTTGAGTCGCTCTAGAACACTTACCTTGCAGAGTAAGTTGGACAAAATCTATCTTGTCAGGCTCCCGCTGATCCGTTTGTGTCAGGACCTGTGACGGCTGGGCCAATGGCGAGGCAGTACTGCCGTGAGTGGGCGGGTTTTAGGTATCCCTAAAGCCCTCAACAACAAGCTCTTTTAGCGACACTTGTTAATGACATGGCAAGGCCTAAAAACTTAAGGTTTGCTGCCCTACATTTACAAAAACAGCAAAAATCTTCTAACAGCCTCTTTATTGTGTTGTTTTACCATTGAAGAGGTTTGTTTGTTTAGCTACGAAGCTGGCGCTTTATCCAATCACCTCCAAGTATTCTACTGACTGTCCCGCCCCTTCACAAACTTTTTCAACGGGAGCCATTCCAGATTGATATAAGGTTAGCAACTTTTTGCCAACGTTATATCAGTCTGTTTTTTGCCAGGTTAGAGAACACACACCTACATATACACATGCATTCAGAGAGCCAAGGATGCCCTGCTTATGTTGAAATTTCTGGTCACTTCAAACAAAAGCTTTCCTAAATAAAAGCCATGTCTGTGAAGGATCTCTCCTTATACCTCCTCTGAACGGAAAGACTTCTGACCCTGGGCAGACAGACACATGCAAAGGATGTCACTTCTACTCTGTCATTCATAGCCAAAAATGGCAAATCATGAGAGCAAATGTGTGTGTTTATTTTCCTCTAAATAATTTATTCTGACTTTTTTTTTTTTTTTTTAATGATCCAGCAGCTAGCCTTTCTCTCATAAATAGTGGCCACTTTGAGATGAAAAAAAAAATTTCAATCATAATGTAAAAAGCTATTTATTTATTATAGTTTATAGAATTTTGCTACAAAAATGCAAAATGTTCACTTGTCAAAATTCTAATAATTAAAATTGTGTTTCACCTCACATTTTTTGGAAGCACAGTTTTTCTGGCTACGAATTTCTGAACATAACTAATGAACCTAATATTTTGACTGTGAAAAGGTTTTGGACCCTGAGCTATGAACAAAAGCTTTGCTGAATTTGTCTGAAAAAAATGACATCCTTTGCAACAAGAATTTTTGCCCTAAATTTACTTTTAAATGTTAGTTTTTTGGTGATGCATTGCTGTAATCACTGATCGACAATCGTCCTCAGAATCCTTCTTGAACGGGACACTAAAGCTCCTCTTTTGTTTCAAAGTTTCACTCACTTTTTTCTGTGTTTTGTTGTTTGAAATGTGATTTTATTCTAGCGTTGCTGTCGCCATGACTATGAAGAATTCTGCGTTATATTTTTTGTCCTTTTTTTTGTTTGTTTGTTTTTTGTTGGAATTTGACTTTGACTATTATAAAACTATTCTATAAATATATTTTTATTTTATTTTGGGCAGGATTTTGTTGATGTTTGTTTGTTTGCTTTCAAAAGGGTGTTAGCGTATTGCACGGTTTTAGAGACAAGCAGCAATGGTTGGGGGCGCAGCGTCTAATTTATTTCTGACCAGACTCCATGATGTCAGTGCATGGGACGAGAGTGACTTTAGGACAGTCATATCCACATGAGTATCACACACGAATATGACTTTAAAAAAAAAAAATGTTGTCAAAAAAAAATTATGATAAATGATAGCTAATATATTGTGTTTGGCTAGTCTGCTTTTTTGTTGTAAAGATAATTTTATTGTTGTTTTTGGAGAATGATATACAGTTTGTGTATATTTTCATAATTAAAGTATGCACTGATATGTTATTACAAATTCTATACTGCTTTTACAAAACAAGTGTTTGTTATTGTACCAAAGTATCCATTGGTCCCCTCTTCTCCTCCTCCCCTTTTTGCGTATGTTTTACCGTATTTTATATATTAAATAGACAAGTTGACTTACACATGTGTTGTCTCTATTTCTTCTACTTCTATAGACAGTGGCTCAGTGACTTAGGTGGTGGCCCCAAACGCATACAGCTGTAGTGTCTCTGGGCAAGACACTTCACCCACATTGCCTACTCTGGTCACTGTGTGGTTGCAACAGGAAGGGCATCTGGCGTAAAAACTTGCCAAAAAATAAGTCATTGTTTCCCAGCCAGGGGTATGTGAACACTTTGCAGGGAGTACTTGGATATATTTTGTAATTTATTTCCAAGATGATAAGAAATGATTTGCGATCTTTTCATATTGGATTATTGAAACTTTCTGCTAAATACCATTAGTTGAATATTTCACTGGATTCTGTTATTTAGGCTCAATAGGGTCACACACTGCAAAAAAATCATTATCAGCATGAGTTAAAATGACTTGAATTAAGATTATTAATCTTGATTTGAATATTTTTTTTACTAGATTAGATTTATTTACTTGACCATGACAGTCTTGACTTTGGGTCAGAGGGGCCCACAAATTGTCTCTCTTCTTGTATTTTTTACTATGAGAGCCCATGTGAAACCTTCTGGTCCCGGGCCCCAGCAAACCTGTCAACGGGCCTGACTTTGGGAATGGCTGGGCTAGATTATTTGACTTGTTTCAAGTTATTTCTGTCTTCTTTCAAGCCATTTACTTATTTCAATCAAAATCATCTGCCAATGGGGTAAGAAAATTCCACTTACACCATTAAGATTAATAATCTGAATTCAAATCATTTTAACTAAAGCTGATATTGATTTTTTTGCAGTGCAGGAGAGTGATTCAAATAGTTTTTTCAAATGTGTTAAAAATTACTATATATTTTTACTTGTTTAAGTTTATTCTGAACATTAAATATAGAGTAAAATAAGTTCATTTTCAGCCTGTTGTCCTTGTAGAAGGTTTTGCCTGTGTTTCTGTGCCGTCACCAGCAGATGGCGCCTTCATCCCAATCAAGGTTCATCCCAGGACACAGGCTGACCACCTGTCCCACTTTTGGTTGGACTGAACAGACATTTAGAGGGGTTCCTGCATTTACATACAATAAATAAAGTCCCAGTAAACACATTAAAGAACTTTGTAAAATGTGTGTTTTTGTGGAGCGCACCAAATCTTGTACAGGCCATAATGAGTTTTAGACCCAGTCAGTTTCTAAGTTACATATGTTTAATATCAAAGTTTTTATTTCTCAAGCCTGTCCTATCTTTTCCCAGCAAAACCCACAACTTGTCCCACTTTTAGTCCTTTTTGAGGCGGTCACCCAACAGTGCAATGATAAAATAAAGCAGCAATAAAACATATGCAAAGGGCAATGTCAAAAATAGATGCATATGAATTCATTTTCATGATTTTAGTAGGCTATATATCTAAGAATATTACAGTAGTACTTCTATATTATAATGTCATTTTAGTAGAAAAAAATAAATAAATTTGATACCAATACTGTAAATTTGATATCAGTGCCACAACAATTGAAGTAATAACACTAGGGTGACCAGATGTCCCTATTTAACCGGGACAGTCCCAGTTTTGGGCCCCATGTCCCAACACATTTCTGTAAAAACACTCATATGTCCCAGTTTTCAACAAACCATGTCCCAGTTGTACGGTGGCCCTGAGGTGCAACATCAACATTGTTTTGGTTTATAAAAAAAGTAAACGCAGAAGTAAATTTTAAAAAAAGTCTTGCCCTAACTCATCCCTCAAAATAAAAAAAATAATACACAGAAAATTAAAAAAGGAGGATTATCCAAAAAAAAAAAAAAAAAAAAAAAAGAGCATCTTCAATTGTTTTTGATTGGTTCAAAAATAAAATAATAATAATAAAAAAACAATCTCTCAAACTTAATAAAGATTCATAGAAAAACAAAGGAATCTAAAAACACGTTTGTCTAAAGACTTTGTCACTAAAATTATTATCAATATCAATTAAATATAATATAATAAATTCACATCAAAAAAATCAAACCTTAAGCGCTAGCGTCATGTACTTTAATTAACGTTACATGACAGAAAATTGGATGGATTTGTCACTTGCATTGTAATAAGTGGGAAAAAAATATGTGTCCCAGTGTTTGGGTCTAAAGATCTGGTCACCCTAAACAACACTGACAAGTGTTCCTTAACAATACACTATATATATATATATATATATATATATATATATATATATATATATATATATATATATATATATATATATATATATATATATATATAATATAATACACTATCTTTCACCTCAGTACTCACTACAAATGCTAACAGCTATTTTCCTTTTATAAAAATACTGAGTAATTTTCTGTAATTTTCTGTAAGTAATAACCAGACCGCCATGACTCACAGTAGCTACATTTAATCACAGCAGTGCTCTCTGACCTCACTCTGCCACATACACAGTTTAAAACCAAGCCTTATTTACAGCCGACATGACTGAGTCACTCACAAGTACACAAGTACACAAGTACACAAGTACACATGTACACATGTACACAAGTATACACATGTACACAAGTACGCATGTACACAAGTACACATGTACACATGTACACAAGTACACATGTACACATGTACACATGTACACAAGTACACATGTACACAAGTACACATGTACACATGTACACAAGTACACATGTACACAAGTACACATGTACACATGTACACATGTACACATGTACACAAGTACACATGTACACAAGTACACAAGTACACATGTACACATGTACACAAGTACACATGTACACGTACACATGTACACAAGTACACATGTACACGTACACATGTACACAAGTACACATGTACACAAGTACACATGTACACAAGTACACAAGTACACATGTACACATGTACACATGTACACAAGTACACATGTACACAAGTACACATGTACACATGTACACAAGTACACATGTACACAAGTACACATGTACACATGTACACAAGTACACATGTACACAAGTACACAAGTACACATGTACACATGTACACATGTACACATGTACACAAGTACACATGTACACAAGTACACATGTACACATGTACACAAGTACACATGTACACAAGTACACATGTACACATGTACACATGTACACATGTACACAAGTACACATGTACACATGTACACATGTACACAAGTACACATGTACACGTACACATGTACACAAGTACACATGTACACATGTACACAAGTACACATGTACACGTACACATGTACACAAGTACACATGTACACATGTACACATGTACACAGTACACATGTACACATGTACACAAGTACACATGTACACATGTACACATGTACACAAGTACACATGTACACAAGTACACATGTACACATGTACACATGTACACAAGTACACATGTACACATGTACACATGTACACAAGTACACATGTACACAAGTACACATGTACACATGTACACAAGTACACATGTACACAAGTACACATGTACACATGTACACATGTACACATGTACACAAGTACACATGTACACATGTACACATGTACACAAGTACACATGTACACGTACACATGTACACAAGTACACATGTACACATGTACACAAGTACACATGTACACGTACACATGTACACAAGTACACATGTACACATGTACACATGTACACGTACACATGTACACATGTACACAAGTACACATGTACACATGTACACATGTACACAAGTACACATGTACACAAGTACACATGTACACATGTACACATGTACACAAGTACACATGTACACATGTACACATGTACACAAGTACACATGTACACAAGTACACATGTACACAAGTATACACATGTACACAAGTACGCATGTACACAAGTACACATGTACACATGTACACAAGTACACATGTACACATGTACACATGTACACAAGTACACATGTACACAAGTACACATGTACACATGTACACAAGTACACATGTACACAAGTACACATGTACACATGTACACATGTACACATGTACACATGTACACAGTACACATGTACACATGTACACATGTACACAAGTACACATGTACACAAGTACACAAGTACACATGTACACAAGTACACATGTACACATGTACACAAGTACACATGTACACATGTACACAAGTACACAAGTACACATGTACACATGTACACAAGTACACATGTACACAAGTACACATGTACACAAGTACACATGTACACAAGTACACATGTACACATGTACACAAGTACACATGTACACAAGTACACAAGTACACATGTACACATGTACACAAGTACACATGTACACAAGTACACATGTACACATGTACACAAGTACACATGTACACATGTACACAAGTACACATGTACACAAGTACACATGTACACAAGTACACATGTACACATGTACACATGTACACAAGTACACATGTACACAAGTACACATGTACACATGTACACAAGTACACATGTACACGTACACATGTACACAAGTACACATGTACACATGTACACATGTACACGTACACATGTACACATGTACACAAGTACACATGTACACATGTACACATGTACACAAGTACACATGTACACAAGTACACATGTACACATGTACACATGTACACAAGTACACATGTACACATGTACACATGTACACAAGTACACATGTACACAAGTACACATGTACACATGTACACAAGTACACATGTACACAAGTACACAAGTACACATGTACACAAGTACACATGTACACATGTACACATGTACACAAGTACACATGTACACATGTACACAAGTACACATGTACACATGTACACAAGTACACAAGTACACATGTACACATGTACACAAGTACACATGTACACAAGTATACACATGTACACAAGTACACATGTACACAAGTACACATGTACACATGTACACAAGTACACATGTACACAAGTACACAAGTACACATGTACACATGTACACAAGTACACATGTACACAAGTACACATGTACACATGTACACAAGTATACACATGTACACAAGTACGCATGTACACAAGTACACATGTACACATGTACACAAGTACACATGTACACAAGTACACATGTACACATGTACACAAGTACACATGTACACATGTACACAAGTACACATGTACACAAGTACACATGTACACAAGTACACAAGTACACATGTACACAAGTACACATGTACACATGTACACAAGTACACATGTACACAAGTACACAAGTACACATGTACACAAGTATACACATGTACACAAGTACACATGTACACATGTACAGAAGTACACATGTACACAAGTACACATGTACACAAGTACACAAGTACACATGTACACATGTACACAAGTACACATGTACACAAGTACACAAGTACACATGTACACATGTACACATGTACACAAGTACACATGTACACAAGTACACATGTACACGTACACATGTACACAAGTACACATGTACACAAGTACACAAGTACACATGTACACATGTACACATGTACACAAGTACACATGTACACAAGTACACATGTACACATGTACACAAGTACACATGTACACAAGTACACATGTACACAAGTACACAAGTATACATGTACACATGTACACAAGTACACATGTACACAAGTACACAAGTACACATGTACACATGTACACAAGTACACATGTACACAAGTACACAAGTACACATGTACACATGTACACATGTACACATGTACACAAGTACACACTATACTATGCTAGAGCAGTCATTTAATTGTGTAATCTATAATGTGCAGTTTTCTGAAACTCCATATTCATACTATTTATTTACAATTTAAACAGTATTTGTTGAAAGACGTGGGCTACTAATAATTTATCATTTAGTAATAACTGAAGTTGTGGGCCATTCTGTCCCTTTCATGATAAAGTGTCCTCAGGAGAGGTAAAACATCCCATATTGCTGTCATCGAAAAGAGATGACTGTGTGTCCCTAAAGTGGCCCCTGGATAATACTGTGACCATTTGCTGCTGACTGAGTGGTCTGTAAGTGATGCTTCCTGTGTCTTTACACTGCTGTATGACACTAAATGGTAGGCACTACTTAAATGTACTGGACATATGTATTTTCAGAATGTCTGTTTTGTGCACGTGCTGCACCACCTGTTTTTGCAGAGGCTCGTTGAGGGCCAAATACACCAGTAGGTGGCACTATAATACAGATCCTATATTTGTATAGCAGTTTCAAAACAAAGTAGCAAAGTGCTTTATAACATTTATACAACACATACACAGAGTACAACAATAGAACATGAATACAACATACTCTGAAAATGAATAAAACAAATTCACAATACATTAACCTGTATAACATTCTAACCTCCTGTAAAAAAGGAATTTGACTGAGGATAGGTGTGGTTCAGAGGCTTGTGCTACAACCATGGGGCATCAGTCAGGATGTAATAACCAGAAGAATGGGCAGTAATAATCTGGAACAGAACAAACACAAGATTAAAGGTAGTAACATAAAATATATATGAAAACAACCAAATAATTTAATAAAGTGCATGAAATAAAGATTCTTACCAGAAAACAGCCACCCCACACAAGGATCAACCAAGGAGTAAAGGTGAGTAGGTGCAGGTTTTTATACTTAAAGGTGAAAACTAAAATCTTCAGAACGCTCTTAGTTATTACAGAGGCTAATACATTTTCATTAAAAATGCACCTCCTGCATTTAATAATCATTTTCTTAACATGTGATAATTTATTACAAAATGTGTGAATATTGATTACATATAGTGTTCAGCCAGTTTATTACAAAATGTAAAAGTAAATGTTTTTTGTTTTTTACATTTTGTCAGGTTGTTAGGCAACATAATGTAGTACAGTCCCCAGACCTGCCACCTCCTTCACATCCTACATCCTCTCATTCTTCTTTCAACATCCCTCATCCTTCATCTTACATCTTTGATCCTGCAGTGTGGTACATTCACTGGACCTGGACTCATGTCAGAGATCTTCTGGTTCAGGGGTAAATGCTCTGACCATTCACTCATTTAGTCGTTATATCTCACAATGATAATGAATTAAACATTGTTCTTTTGCTGACCATTTGTAGTGTCTTTCTTAGACCTAGACAGTTTTATGGGTACACACTAAAAACTTTTTTTTTTCTTTGGCCCATTACTGACTTTTTGGGGGGAATTTCATCAAAATCTGACCACTTTTTGACATATATTGCTATTTACATAAAAAGGCAGGTCTTGCTAATTTAACAACAGCCGATAAGAGAATAGTTTTTCCATCGTCTGCAAAGTGCGTTCTATGAAACATTGTAATGAGTGTTTTGAAAATTAAAACACTTCATCTCCACTTTTCATCTTCAGCTATACAGCGAAGGATTGTACTTCTTATTTTACTTTCAGTGTTTATGTTATTATCTCTAAGTGTTTGTCTAATTAACACAATATACCCATCATTCCCTACAGTGCAACATACTGTAGCCTGTCAAAACTTTAACGATGGCATAATTAGGTTTGTGCTAATGGAAAACAAGAAGACTTACACCACTTTAAAACAACTCTCATTATCTTGTTGAAACACTGAAAAATAACCCACTTCTGCTTTTTAATAGTGGGTGACAAGATAAAGTTTAAAAGTCATGTTTTAAAAGTAATAAAAGCATTTACTTTTATGGAACATGGTAGTTGAGGCCACCCGCATTAGGGGGCCACAATAGTCACAATTGTACAACAAAGTGAAACCATGTAATACTTTAATATAGCTAAAATTGTATCATATTAGCTGTAGCTTGTTGTTGGATTTATTTTAAAAAGACAGTTTTGCAATGGATTTCATTTTCCAATCACAATAGTTAGAAAAAGTTTAATGGCAGTGTGTATTTATTATGTAACATATGATTTAAAGCAACAGTATGTAGTATTTGGACCTTAAAATAAGGTTTTGACTCAACTCAAACTGCCCCTCCCTTGATTCTCAGCACTTCTCACTTTCTTGCTCTCATCCTTCATCACTATGTAACTAAGGGAAATGGGTCATCAATCTATAGGTGGAGCTTACTGGCTAACTAAGAATAAACAATGCATTTTCAGAACCAGCACCACGACAAAGCCAGTGAAGAAAGTACAGAGGGTTTTGTTTGTTAGTTACTCTAAACTGGCAAAACTCATGGTTCTGTGTTAACACGGCCGTCATGTAAAAGCCAGACACTGATACATAAACACATGAAGTAAATGTGTTAACTTAGGTTTGGCAGCAAAGCCACACCTCAACTAGGCTCCATCCCAACTTCACCCTACATCCCTCATCCTACATCCCTCACCCTGCACCCCTCATCCTGCATCCCTCATCCTCCATCCCTCATCATACATCCCTCATCTTGCATTCTTCACTCTGCATCCCTCACCCGCCCTGCACCCCTGACCCCACATCCTTCCACTTGCAACCCTCATCCTGCATCCCTCATCCTGCATCCTTCATCCAACATCCTACATCCCTCACCCTGCATCCCTCATCCTACATCGCTGACCCTACATTCTTCATCTTGCATCTCCTGCATCATCCTGCATCCCTCATCCTTCATCCTGCATCCTTCATCCAACATCCTACATCCCTCATCCTGCATCCCTCATCTTACATCCCTCATCCTTCATCCCACATTCCGCATCCCACACCCTGCATCCCTCATCGACATCCTTCATCCTTCATCCAACATCCTATATCCCTCATCTTACATCCCTCATCCTACACCCCTCATCCTTCATCCCACATTCCGCATCCCACACCCTGCATCCCTCATCGACATCCTTCATCCTTCATCCCACATCCTACATCCCTTATCCTGCATCCCTCACCCTGCTTTAGTACTTTACTATGACTAAGTAATGTGATTAATTTTACTGACCCTATATAAGTCAAAACTGTCATTACAACAAACCCCAGTGCTTATGTTAAATGCTCGCTCAGTTCTGTAATGATGAGTGAATGTTGGTATTAGTCTTTTCCTGTGGGTCCGTCAGCTGGAGCGGTCAGCTGCTCGGAGCTCATGTCTCACACAGACACAGGCACTCACAGCTTCAATAGGACACTATGAATACATACACCCCACCCACCACCACTGCCCACTACCCACCACTGAGCCTCCCCCACCTAACAAATGTGGGAAAGGCCAGAGACATGACCGTCTGGACAGTCCCCACAAAGTGGCTCTGCTGATGAATAATATGTTGTGAGTGGTGACGGTAGATTTGGCATAGAATTATTGGATTATGCTCAAAAAGGAGGTCATGAAAAGAGGGTCACTTAGGGAGCAATGAATAAAAATGTGGATATTAGCTGGTTGCATACAGTGAAGCAAATGTGTAATTATATGGTAAAAATATAAAAAGAATACACACTAAAGCAAATTTTATTTTACAGAGTGAGAGGTAGCAGTTGGAAATGCTCGGCCATCTGTTCTGGATGCCTATACTGCGCCCCCTGAGGTTTTTGGGCAGCTAAGGCACTGAGGTCAACCCAGGACACATAAAAGAGATGGTGTCCCTCAGCTGATGTGAAAATGCCTCAGTAAGAGCTTGAGGAAGTGTCTGGGGAGGAGGCAGCCTGTCTGAAGCTCTTGTTGCAATCATGCAAGATTACTACTGCAACCTAAGTAAGTCTTTAGCAAGTTTGTTAGCCATTTAGCTAACATTTAGAAAAAGCCACTATATATATATATATATATATATATATATATATATATATATATATATATATATATATATAGAGAGAGAGAGAGAGAGAGAGAGAGAGAGAGAGATAGATAGATAGATAGATAGATAGATAGATAGATAGATAGATAGATATAGAGATAGAGATAGATATAGAGATAGATATAGATATAGTGAATATTATATACAGGTGAAGACATCGAAAGGTGTTTTCTTAATTTTTATATGAGTAAATAAATTCCATGAAGAGATAGAAATAATGATAACAATAAAAAAAGAGAGGAAGAAAAAATACAACAACAACAACAACGCAATATTTTTGACATTTTAATTATACAACCCCAATTCTGAAAAAAGGAGGCTTGCTGTATGAATTATAAATAAAAACAAAAGCCAATATTTTACAAATCTCATATAAACATAAATAAATATTCACAAAATTTCAGGTGTTGAATCTAAAAACACAAAAAAAAAAAAAAAAAAATACACAAAACATACCATTTCATGCAAAAATAATGGCTCATATTGAATTTGATGGCAGCAACACATCTCAAATAACAGGGGCAACAAAACACAGGTAGAAACGTTATAAAAAACTAATTACATTAATTTTCCACACTTCAAAGACTTCTGAAAGTGTTCCTGGTGAGTAAATCTCTGATTTTTTGTTCATTATTTGTGGTGGACAGTAGTATCTTCTCTCAGGCCCATATGCAGATATTTGTGAGAATTGTTGACCCTCTCCCTCTGTGTGTTTCCAGTCTGATGCAGGATGGGTGCGGCCTCTTCTGCCAGTGTCCGGATAACTGCATTTGACTCTGATTACATTAGAGTGGGCATCTGTGGACAGAAATAGAGACAGGAAGACACACCAGCAGAGGAGGACCCACCAGAGGAACTAGGATTGTTGGTAATAAAAGCACAGTACAAAAGCCTATTGTATTGTATATACGTACACAAACATACTTATTTTTGTATTATCTTTCTACAGTCAAATGGAGAACACTATTCACCAACAGGTTTACTGGCTCTATTTGGAAGCACAGTGAAACCTCTGCTAAGGCACTGACCCTATCTCGCAATGGTAAAGAGATAGTGCCCATTCACTGAGCCACAAAGTCCATACATATTTCACAAAGAATCCACTTAAACTAATCATTTGCTTCTTTACTGACCTCTTGTGGCTGGAGTTAGTATCTTAGGATTTTAGGCCCTATCTTGTAATTCAACATTTATGGGATTTAGGTCTGGTTATCAATTTTAAAAAATCAATCAAGGCTTGACATTTACTCTCTGGGTTATGTTGTTAGCGGGCAAACAAACCAATGTCATAAAAGACGTATTCTTGGCGGAGGTAATAAAAATCTAAAAAGGCTGACAAAGGTTACCCACTGTAGATTTAATGACAATTTTTTGCACCTACTGTAGATCACTTTTCTTATTGTACATGAGCAAAAACAACTGGCATCAATGTGTAATTAAAAATGATTTAAATGTCCAAAAAAAAAAACAACATAATGTATTACCATTGTAACCCCTCCTACAATTAATCTACTTAAGCCTACTGGCTTAAGAAAAAAAATACAAAATTTTTTGGTTAATAGAAGTTTCAGTTTTTGACCTTCTGGGGCTACTGTAGCTTTGTGGGGTAAGCTCTAAATAACAGAAACAGCTGATGACAGAAATTAATAATTTTATTCTTTTTGGAAACAAAATCTTTTTTTTTTTGTTTGTTTACACTTTATTGTGTCACAGTGTCATTTCAAACAAGCTTAATAATAGGCAACATTTTGACACAATATTTATACATTTTTTTGTTTGTTTCTTTGTTTCAGTTATTACAACCACCTAGGATAAAAACACACAGAAACAATAAAAACAAACAACAAACCAAAAAAATAATACTAAAGGAATTAAGATAAAATAAACAACAACCCAACAGGCTTTTTTTCTCTGTCTGTTCCATGTCACACAATACAGAGTAATATATCATACCACGCTGTATTATAAACACACCACACTCTACATTCCCTTCTTACCACAGTACACCAAATTGCTTTTATCATGTAATCTAGCATTACACAGAAGCCTCATGTTATACAGTACTATCTAACACAGTGTCAAACAATAATGGAAAAAAATCTTGGACCTACTCCTGAGTCTTTCAAGTTGTTGTTAAAATTAGCCTTAGTTTAGTTAGTCCCAAGACCACATTTCATATTACCACCACATTATTATTCTGTCATATGCTAACTGATACACCATGGATCTCATTTTTTTACCATCAATTAATCACAATAATGCATTTTCTCCATTGTGGAAGCACTGAGCATGTGGTATAGCCTCACCCCTGCACATGTTCATTTGTCACAGAGACACAGTAGGATACTTCACCCTCTGTCCATGTAAGAACTGATGACTACAACCTTCACACACCCTTCCCCTGTATCCCCCCCGTGACCATCACAGTTTATAGTTTGACTCACGAGTCGTTCCCCTGGATCAGTGGAGCGGCCTATTGCACCCAGCGCTGCAACCCCTCTTTCTATTTTTACTCAGGTAATTGACTTGTCACCGTCTGACAATGCTCCGATGCCGAAGCCGCTGTTTCAAAGACGGTCTGTGTTAATGCAGAAATGTAAGGATGGAAGACGTCTGTGTCAGTTTGATGCAGAACAGTGTATTGATTTTCTATAAAAGGACTGCATAGTAGGACTACAGCTGTTCTCTTGGAGTGCAAGCGAAACTGTACACCAGTGTTTCCCAACCAGGGGTACGGGGACCCCTAGCAGTACACAAGCACTTTATATGGGATACTAGGAATTATCTCATCATCTGATAAAATTGCCAACTTTTCAAAATAAACTACTGGAACTTGAAAAACAAGCTAAGTACAAGTAACATGAAAATGGTATACTTTATATTGTTATATTTGTATTTCATTGATTAAAGGGCGACAGTAGCTCTGTTGGTTGAGATGCTTGCCTATTAACCCAAAGGCTGGCGGTTCAATCCCTGCTTCCACCATTGCATGCTGTCATTGTGTCCTTGGGCAAGACACTTAACCCTGCTTGCCTTGTGAGTGAATGGTTCCTTGATGTAAAAAGCTTTTAATACCCATAAATGTAGAAAAGCTATAAAAATGTGACAAATTATTTTAATATTTGGTATATTTTATTAATTTACTTTTTATTTATTGATATTGATATATATTTGATATATAAATGTGTTTTATCTTGAAAAAAAAATGCTAGAGAATTAGCATTTACATTAAAGCATGTATACAAACGTCTTTGTACTAATAAAATTACCACTTTTTGAAAAATGAACACACAAATGAATGAGGGGGTACTCATGGTGGGACAAAAGGCCCATGGGGTATGCAACACAAAAAAAGGTTGGGAAGCACTATTGTACGCCACAAGATTTATTTAATGTCTTCAGAAATATGTTTACGTCAAGGCCCTCTGGTGTTCTCCAAGGCTTTATCCTAGGCCCAACTTTCTTTCAGTCAGACATTACACAGAAATATTCATTTTCACAGGTAGTGCTTTTTGTTTACTCTATTCCCCACATTGCTTACAATTAAAAAAAAAAAAAAAAAAAATCATTATGTACAACAAGACACTGTAGAAGTGGTCATAAATTCAAGTTTTCCAAAACAAAGCTGCAAGACTAGTTCTAGGATGTTTAATTATAACAAGCAGAGATCTAATGTATTGTAGTCGTTCCTGGTTCAATCTAAATTACACTGGGCACTTTGATTTATAAATGACCTTGAAAAAGCCAGTGTTTCTATTAAATCAAATTGTTTATTGCAATTCTTTGCATAATTATAATACCAGGATATGGCCATTTATTATGGCAACACCCCAAAACCAATTTTATAAAGAAAACTGTTCTGTACAGAGCCATTGTCCTATGGAATAACATTTCCATTGAAACTTGTCAGCTCAAGAATACGTTTTCATTCTCAAATAATTTGAGGTGTCATGTTTTCATGAAAATTACTATTTTGTGAAGATCAAGTATGTTTAAAATGTATCAGTTGTAGTAGTGAGTGCATACATGTATGTGGATGTACTGTACCATTTTAAAACTTTTTTTTATATTTTTGATGTTGTGTAAAATTATGTAATGAAATATTATTTTTAAAATGGACCCCAGAAAGACTACAGGTGATAGCATGTGCTTTCAGCTAAAGGAGATCCTTATAAATAAACAAAAAATGTGCACATACTGGGCTATATAAATAATACTGAATTGAATTGAAGATCATATTGTGCCATTTTATTGCATTCATTCTCATTATTAGCATATTCATACTATTCATTGTTTTTCAAGTGGCTTCATTCATCTTTGCCAAAACCAAGGCAAATCTTAGAAAGAAAAGCACGTCCTTCTTGCCCTGCGTCAGACGGAGCACCTCGTCAATCACCCTCGCCAATAAAAGCCAGTGTAAATCAATGTGGACGTGATGACGGATGGCAGATGGTTAGCAGAACACACACTCACACATGCACTCCCACTGTGAGCTCTCCAGGTTTTACTGCACAGCTCTAATGGACTGCAGCACGCTAACACAGCTCCCCCTTCAACCTCCGCACCATCTTCATCAACATACGTCAATAGTCTTTGGTCACAGCTGGACCAAGATGTTGCATGGGGGAGACAGATGGAGCCAGTGGAAGATTTTGGATGGACACTAAAAAAGCTGTTACAGGAAATACCTGTCCTCAAAAATAAATAAAAATAAAAAAATGACAATTGGTGTGCATGGTCAATTATGGGTATTGACCACTGGTTAGTTCTAAGCCATCAGTATAACGCTGTATCCATCTTCTGCAATGGGATATAAACTCAAATATGACATGATTATAATCACAAAACTAGTAGAAATTAAGTTTTTTTAGGAGTTTTTCCTTACTGAGAAGGAGGGTCTATGGACAGGTGATGTTCCGAGTCTGTTTATTTTAGTGTAATTATTGTTTGTTTTGATTGTGTGTTAAGTCTGATTGTGTGTTTATGTTCGATTAACTGTTTGTGAAGCCCTTTGAGGCGACTGTTGTGATACTGGAACATATAAATAAAACTGAATTGAACTGAATTGGAGTTTTTGGCTCTACATTAGAGAATCTAACCCCTGACCTACTGCAACAAAGGGGGACTAAACACTCCAAAGATGAGGAGTCACTTTAAAACTTGTTTGTGTACTAGTCCTTAAATGTTGCCATATTTATATACGCCATATTTATTTATTTATTTTTAAATGTCTGCTTTTTCATCACGTGTTAATAAAAAAAAAGATCATAACTGTCATAAAAAACATGTTATGCTTTTAATTAAACTGATAACATTTGATGTCCTCTTCACAACAGACATGTATGAGCTAAACAGTAATTCTTTAATATGCCATGGCTCTCCACTTGTTGTATCTTTTTGGCCAGCTCTTTTTGCTCCTGGAGAATGGGCGCATGCCAGTGAGCTGCTGTAATACCATTCCAACACTTGGGACCTTCTCTGAATACAGCTGCGCTTTCCTTCCTCCTGATTCTCAGTCTAGAGGCGAGCATCTGCCACAACAGCCATTGTTCACTCCAGCTCCTAATGAATGACTGGTTGGTAAGGGTTGGTGGGAGTTGGCGGGGGTAGGGGGCTGTGCGGGGAGGAGGGCTTTAGGAAGGAGAGGAGGTGAGGTCACACATTGTTCTCTCCTTCTGTCCTCGGTCCTCTCATGGGATGGTTGTTTGCTTTTCTAAACCTACTGTGAAGCTGTGTTTGGAGCCTGTTTTAGATTTAGTGAAATTGGGAGGCTGCCAACTTCAGACACTGACCAACTTTAGTGTTCTTTACTTATGATCTGGCACTGTGTATGTTGACATTGGAAATTTGTGTTTATTCTGTGCTAATAAGGTTTGCCTTTGATTATGGTGGTGTCTAAAAAAGCATTTGATATAGCCTTGGTTACACGGCTCAGTAGTATTTGCAATAGTCTTCAGTAGAGCCTTAGTGATTCTACTTTTAGCATTCATCCTTTGAGCTTTGCTGGAGTTTCAAGTTGAAATCTGTGAGTTACTAAGCAGATAGTATAACAACTGTACACCTTGCGACTACAGCTCTGGCAAACTTCTCATTATAAGAAGCTCATCCTCCCCCATAACTATTTTATGTGATCTGTTGTTTTCAAATATTTCACTTAAAACACATAAAAACAATTTAATCTGGAAATATCCCCAAAGGTTTGTTATTCTTTGTTTTTTTGAGTTATAGGGCAAATGGAGAGAGGTTTTTGTCATAGCAGATGTAAAATGTAAGTGATCGCCTCTTTCTGAATGGGATATCACATTTGCATATTCATTATGTAACACCTATTTGTCATTGCATGGTGTAATGCATTATTTAAAAAATCAGCACAAGTTGGGTGAAATACCATGTACTTTTTTTAAACTAAAGCTTCTGTATACTTCAGTATTTCAAGATTATGCTATAATTTCAATATTTGATAAACCCAACTGTTGTTTAATATTCAGGCCTTTAGCATAAATCATTTTAGCAATGTTTTAATACATTTTGTGTTGTAAATGTTTTTGCAAATTAATACAGACACCATTTATCATTAATAATCTACATTTTATTTAGGACAGAAAATGTACCGCATCAGGGTCAATTTAACAAATGCATTTGAAGGAAATACAGCTAAATAACTTTCCCCTAAAAACCATACTCCATCATAGTAAATCTATTCTGTGTCAAGCATGCTTCAGTATGGGCAAACCAGTCCAATAACTTATTAGTGAAAACATTAGCTCATACTATGTAAAATAGCAGCTCTACAAGGAAATCTACCCTTCTGCTCTCATTGATTTCTATCAGTTGGTGAATCAGATTAGCCAGAAATCAATGAATGCTTCGACTTTCAAATGACACTCTTTGTTCTATCTCCATGCTGTTGCTTCATGCAGATAAACCTTTCCTCAGCATGCACCAAGACTAAAACGTGCAACCAATTAAGATTCTAACAGATGTTCAGTCAATAACGCCAGTGTGGGGAAGACACAAGTATTTGTCTTTTACAAACAGAATTGGCACGGTGGTGGTGCACACCAAGGCACGGCTTTGGTTTTGCTAATATCCTTAGAAAGAATGGAACTTGAATAGATCTATTTATTATGATACAAGACTTTCCTATTCCTCTCCAGACGACAGAGCTTCACTATCATCTTCAGACTCCTCAGAATGGACAATCTCTCCCTTAACAACACTTCTGGTCAAGATTTGTGTAACATCTTTTTGTTCAAAAGCCATAGTAGATTTTTCGGCTAAATCATCTGACTCTCTACTTCCTACATCCCCAAAACCAAGATTCCACTCAGTATGTTTAGTGTTTGCTTCATCTGGTTGATAGGTAGCACCGGTTTCCAAAGGGGACACCCAGAAGTCATTGGCACCGATGCTATACAGATCATCCAGGTTAGCTTTGCCATTGGTTTTCATCAGTTCAGCTGAGTCTTTTACAATAAAGAGATCGCCATCGTCATGCACACTTTCAGGGGACATATTTAGGGGCTCGTCTGTGGGTGACAAGGAATCATGATCATGAACTTTGTCATCACTGGAGAGGCATTTCTGTGCTAGTTCATCAAACCGATCATCAACATTGCCAACATTTTCATTTGGGTTTCCAAGAACTTCCCATTCAGCTGTTACCGGAACCTCTGGGAATTCTGTAATAGCTTCTTCAGGCACAAATATTTCCTCAGGTGTTGTATCCCTCAACTGAACACCATTATCTGGAAGCACTTCTTGATCTGCTTCAAGGGGTGTAGAAGTTAACTTGTCCGACTGGTTGATGTCATCATTTGAGTAGTCACCGTTGGGATGATTCTCGTGGACAGTTAGCAAGTCCTGAACGATAGACTCTTTTTCTTCAGATTCTTCTGAGCTTTCATGCTCTTTTTGTTCAAAAGACAGGTTTTCGAAAGACTGGCCCTCAAGCTCTTGACTTGCAGAAGACCACACAAGTCCTTTCCTGACTTCGGTAATATCCTCTGTTGTGTCGCAGTGCGTCACCATGGATATGTCATGTTTATCTTCCTCTTCAACTTCTTTGACCATTTCTTGATCTTCTTGGACCTCAGCATCTTCATCTGGTTGAGGTATTTCAAAGTGCTCATCACCCTTTTCATCAGCTTGAGCTTCACTTTCTGGGAATAAAGGCATGTCTTCTATTTTCTCTTCATCCCAAGCTATTTGTTGTACAGCGAGTGTTTCAGGCAGCATTGTGTCTTTTGCACTACCTTGTTGTTGTGCAAAATGTGCGCTGTAACAGTCCGTAGACAGATTCTCTAGTTCCATTTCCACCAGTTTGTCTGTATCCAACTCTTGATCAAGGCCTTCAACCACACTTTTATTTACCTCCTCTTGAGTCTCCTCGTCATTTTCTTGTGCATCATTCTCTAACTTATCTTCTCTTTCTCGGAGGTACTCTAGATCATATTCCTCATCCATCACCTCTCCCTCTGCCTCTTCGCACAGATCCTCCATAGTTCCAAACCTCCTTGTCTTGTCCTCAGTCCATGTTCCACTTCCCATTTCCCCAACTTTCTTGTCTTGCTCACTATCGCTGGAATCAGCATCATCAACATGCGATGCTTGAGTGTTGGCATCAGTTTCGTCGCTCTTGTATCTTATCAGTGGTCTAGTATCGGCAAGGGTGTTCTCCTGAGCGTAGCTGTCACCTTCAACCTCAGTTCGCCAAGACACTGAGACATTTTGGGAATCTTCTTGTTCATCATCATCTTTCAAGGAAGCATTATGTTTCTCTTCATCAATTTGTGGTTCCACTGTTGAAGAATCAGTTTTTGCCTCCAGCTCTTGATCTTGTAATATTTCTTGCTTTTGCTGCTGTGCCTCTTTTGCAGATATGTCTTCTTCTGGTTCAGCGTGTTGCCTTATAGCTTCTTCTGTTTCTACCACATCTTCTGTCCTCAAACCTGGATTTCTTTCAATCACACTATCCCAAGTGTCCATCTCCTCTCCATCAGGGTATAACTTATCTTTGGGGGCAACTTATATCATCACTTGCCGCAGCCACGCTATCATATGCAAAATCTTCTTTGACAACATCCATCAGTTGGTGTGTGAGAGATTCTTCAGGCTCACATTCAGATGCTGGTGTGCTGGACTTGGTGTCAAAGTTTGGTTCAAGAAATGCCTCGGTCTCGGAGTCTGAAGACTCCACTTCCTCATGCACAGTGTCAGTTTCTTGAATAGTTTCTTTCTCGATCCATGCGTCAATTGGTGCTTGTTGCTTTTCAATTTCTTCTTTTTCAAAAGGCATTTCTGAGGGCTCAGATTTGACAGAGAAACTGCATAATTCCTCAGTGAATGCTTCCTTGACAAGTTGTGGACTAGCTTCGTTTAAAGGTTTCTCAGTGTTAAGGACCAATTCAGCTTGATCACTAACATGCGCGGCTTCAGTGTTGTCATCATATTCCTCCTCGACCCATGCATCGATTGGTGCTTGTGCCTTTTCCATCTCTGCTTTTGCAAATGGCATTTCCAGAGGCTCAGATTTCACAGAGAAACTGCATGATTCCTCAATCATTGCTGGCTCGACAAGTGGTGAGCTAGCTTCAGCGAAGGGTACCTCGCTGTTTAGGCTAGACCCCACCTGATAACTAACATCAGATTCTGCACAAGGTTTTTCCTCATAGGTTTGATCAACAGTGTCAATGCAATAGTCTTCATTCTTCTCCAACTCCAGTGTTTCGATGACCTCTTGTTCATTTGGAGGAGAAAGGGGCTCTGCGTAGGTCACCTTTTCATGCACTTCCTGTGGTCGGAAGTTTTCCACTGCCCCATCCTTGAGTACTTTTGGATAGGGAGTTGACTCAGGCTGTTGATGGAATGTATTGTCTTCAATCTTTTCCTTTGAAATTTCCACTTTTTCTTTTTGTGGTGCAAGCTTTTGGTACAGGATTGGCGTGGCTGTTACTGCTGGTGGTTTTGACTTTCCGGACATACTACGGACCAATGATAAGGAAGTGGTCTTGGGGCTAGGAGACAGCTGGTAATTCTCTTTAACTCCCCGAGGACTGAAAGCTGCATCTGTGGAGGACAAGAGGGCACAACTCATAAATATACAATGACCTACATGAGCTACTGTAAAAATAATGGCTTGAGCTGTTTCCTTTTGAGTAGCTCAAATTATCAAGTACTTTTTAAACATATTTGCAACATGGAGTCTACAGTATCTTCTAAATGTTCACTTGTATTTAGATTATCACATGTAATCAGAGGTAGTGCAAATAGCCTGCATAAAGCCTTAGTAAATAGCAGGTTCTGAGTGGAGGCAGTGGACTCTAATGGGAAGATATTGATCATCATTTCCTTCTCTGTTGTCTGAATTACCAGAAAGCAGAGCCATCTGGCTGAGTATCCTTTTGGGACTACCGCTGGTGGCTTCCATTACAGCCTCCAAAGTGTTGAGCTCAGCCTCTTAGCAAAGACCCCCACTCGGCAAAAGTCAGGTTAACATGATTATGGCAAACATGTCCCCCACACAATGGGCTTTTAGTTAAGCTTAAAGAAATTACATTCTCACAAAGTCAACTGAAGAGCGGGTTTTGTGATACAAAGGAGGTGTGCTCAACAGTGACGTCAGTGAACATTAGTGATTATTAAATTAATGAAATACTATGATCAAATTATGTTTAGTTTAATTACCTTTGACGTAGATGTTTCTTGGCTGCCTTTGCAAAGAGATGTCTCCCTTGAGGTTTTCACTGTCCAGCAACTGCTCTGTGAAAGCAGAACACAGACAACAGGTCATTTTCACAATACAAGAGAATACAGAGAGTAAAGCTGATGGAGGGAGGGTTATGATTTCATCCATATGAAATAACTATCCACTTAACAATCTGCATGGGTAAGGAGAATTGATGGAGCCACAAGTGAAAATATTTTGAGAAAAACATGAAAATGGGCAAGTTAGCTGTAGCTACACATTAGCAACTGGTGAAAGGATGAATGCTGAACCTTCAACAAAAAAATCTGCCAGCTTGTGTAAATTAACATTTTAAAGCTTGCCTAGCTTGCTTAAACAAATTATTGGTGCATAGGTTTGCAAAAATATTGCCAACATTAACAGCTTAAAGCTTATCTTTACAACTTGTACCCAATATTTATTTTTATGCACCTTTTTTGGCTTCTATATTTAAAGTAGGTACCTTATTTCCACTATATGATATGGAGACTTACTGTATACCTGTATACTGAGGCAGTTACTGAATACTTTTTGGAAGGTTTTTGGACCACTTTTTGGAGCCAGCCTTTATTTACACTGTCACAGATACCTTCACTACCCATTATATGTTATGACTATAAAATACTTAGTTCAAATCCACTATTCTTACATGATGAGAAGATTATATCAGATAATTACATAACACTGAGTTTCTAGTATTTTTCTTAGAGATTTGTTAAAGCTGTGACATAATACTACATGCAGGGGTGATTGGGAGTAGCGACTTTTGTTGGTCTTAAGCAGCAGGAGCAGGCTAGAGTCTGTTGTTATGGTAATAGAGCACAGGTCCTGCTATTGAGCCACCATCTGCACTGCTCCACCATCGTAGCTCCACAAACGCTGTGACAGCACATATTAGGAGCAGTCCATGCAGCACTAATACCTCTGTCATGATTCACACATGTGGCGTCTACATTCCGACACATAGCCAAATATCTCCAGTCTGGTAACTAAAACTATGATTTCACCATATTTGTTATATTTAGACATTGGATTTGGCATTGGATGACCTTCACATGTATCCTTTCCCCTTCGCTTTGCTGTTATTCTAGACTCCCATAGCTCATAAAACCACACTTTTCCCTGAAGGTGAGGGTCAATATTTTGGAGGAGGGGGCTCAAGGAGAAACAAGACGCCATGGTGAAACTCTGTAATGGATCTTTAGTCTGATCTTTAGTCTCTATGACCTTTAGTCTGGACAGCTGCACTCGCCTGGACACAGACTTTGGCTAAAAAAAAAAGGTTTTGTCCCATTTTATTTTTGTTCCTATGGGCATGATTTGAATGGGTTCTATTACTCATGAAATCAGTGTTGACGTGGAGCGGGCAGTGATGGATTTTCTTAGGCATCTGTTTTCCAAGACATTTTGATTCACCAAGCAAAAAGAGAGCAATATACAAATGTTGGTTACTTGTTGTCATATACTGGATTATAAAATGCTGATAAGTGCACTATAGTGTCCAATGTTAAGCAAGTATTTTATGAATAAAAAGTTTATAAATAAGTAATTTGATGGAAAGGACATATCAGTGGATTGTATGAAACGTGAATATATTTAAACAAGATTCAGATTTTAGGCCCATGGCTCTATGGCATACTCCATGGCCCTACCACATTTTTGTTCCAAACTATATCTGCTTAGGAAAATATGGAAAAAATATTTGAGTTTAACATGTACAGGACAATTATGTATGCATACGTTGTATATTTAATACAGTTATCAGCTGAGAGTAGAAATTATATTTTACTGAACCACAAGGCCTATCAATCAAACTTATAATTTCTAAATGTAAGGCATGTTATTGGTTAGATGGAAAATAGTGGTCTAGTTAGGTCAGAGTTTCTTTTTTTCAGCAGCAGTATGGCACATTTTTAGAGACATTTATTTTGTTACAATAAGTACCAAGAGTCTCAAGTAAGAAGGTTGCACCATGGTAATCCATCAGCATTAGTTCAACGTCATACTTGGGCAAAAACAAGAAAAGAAAAAAGAAAGAAAAGTCTTATTCTTGTGATATTCCGACAAGAGACTATGCAGTTAGCAACAGCTGTTTGAAGATTAGAGCTGATGTCTTATGGCTCTTGCTTTGGTAATAAAAAAAAAACACACAATGCTTTGGTGTGTACATAAAACATGAGCAAAACTTAAATGAGTCCATAAAATATAGGAAAATGAAGCAGCTGGTAGAGATGGTAAATGTTATTGTTCTACCTTTAGTTGCTGCAGTAATGTAAATGGCTAGACTTCCAACCTTACGCATCACTACAAGGTTATACACACTATGGCAACAATGGGGGTCACAAGCCAGTGCACCAAGCCTGGATCAATGGAGATGGTTGTGTCAGGAAGGCGTAAAACCTATGCTGAATAAATGTGTTATTCTTTGCCCATGATTTGCAGATCTGCACCAAACTGTAAACTGTAGAGGCGTAAATGTTTTTGTACCTTTTTAATGTTCTGTGGTTGCTCCTTTTCATTTCCTACCAGCTACTTATCATCAAATTCTTGGGCAGTCACAATATACTTCTGCAACCCACTGTCTGTGAATACCATTGTACCTCAGCACCAGTTACCTCCAACATTTACCTGTAAGTGGCCACTTCCATATTCAGAGACATCTTCATCTGCATCAGTCCCCTGTTCTCCAGCAGAAGTTGGTCCATCTGCTGGGCCAGTGCGTGCTTCTCTCTCTCCAGAGCCTCCAAGTGCTCCTGGACAAACAGGAAGCCAAGCGTAGGAAAGAGGAAGAGGGTTTCAGTAGCGCTCTTATTGTGTGGTCAGACTTTGTGAAAATAAACTGTGTTCTGTTTGGGTTGGCCAGACAATATCAGGCACCTACGACCTACTACTGTCAGTGGGATATTTGGGTTGCAACATATTTTTTACAGGAGAAACATGGTCATAACAATCATAGCCTTTTTCTGAGCGCAGGTTCCAAAGCAAAAAGTAAGAAAATAAGAAAATAATTTTGACTTTAGAATAAAGCATTAGTTAAGTATTTGTTTGGGGTTAGTAATGAGTTCATAGATCATTTACAAAGCATTACTTTAACATTCATAAACACCATTGAGATATAAACATTGTTATTAATGCTTAATACTTGAGTAATAGGCTCATGCAAATCAATGGAGAATGAAAGTCATCTGTATCAATACAGTATCTATAAACTATATATTTATTTAAATATTGTTAATATGCATTTATTATTGCTTTTTTAATGTTTAATAGTGGTGAGCTAAAGTATCACGACAAATTCTGCCATTCCTAATTAATTACAGACTAAAAAATTTTAATAATATTTCAGAATAACTCACATGTATTAAGCATTAATAAACTATTAATAAATATGAAATTAAATGTGATTTAATAAACAGCTTATAGATCCTGATTTGCCACTGATGTTTATAATTTTGCACTTTAGCTTATTACTAAAGAATTAAGCATTAATAACAATGTTTATAACTCAATGGCGTTCATAAAAGTTGAAGTAATGCTTGGTAAATAAACTGGTTACCAATCCTTCACTAATAGTTAATTAATGCTTAGTAGTGTAAAAGAGTTATTCTAAAGTGTTGTCAGAGTTTATTAATATAATAAACTGATACTAACTTTGCAAATCTTGGTACTTGTGACCTGAATGGTTGTAGGCCTATCCAATATATACACAGTGAAACTGAAAGATACCACATGAACTGTTTGTATGAAATAGATAAAGAGGAGGAGAGTAAGATGGCTGGCTGTCCAGGCTAACTGTACATTTGGAAGTAAATGATGTTTCCTCAGTTGATTTAGACATCATTATTATTATTCCATTACAAGTGACCCCAGATGGACACTGGAAGAACTGATAAGCTTCACCTTTCATGCCCTTTACTAATCATGGCTGACCTACTTACAACTTGTGTCATGTCCTCTGCCACAAAATCTGCAAACCAAACTAATGTCTTTTCACAGTAAGGAATCAATATACTACTCCTTAAAGAAATAGATGTTATGTGTAAGTCATGTTGGGATTGCGTGTACATGATTGGCCCTGATGCCCTGACTCTACATTTAGACTGTGTCTATTTGTGCCAAAGACCTCAATCGCAGCTAATGATTGCACTGTCATGAGTAACAGCAGATAAGCTCTATTACATACTTTCCCCATGGCACATTGATTTATTTCTGGACTAAAATAAAGCCAGTCACATAGCTCAGTGGTTCTCAAACTGTGGGACGTGGATCACTGGTGGCCTTCTGAAGTATAAAGCAGGTGCCAATTTTTTCTTTCTTTCTTTTTTGCTGATGTCAGATCCTGGACTTAGTGCTGTCTTTGAGGAATCTGAATACAATACAGTTGATCATATAAATAATATTAGATATAAATAATATATTGATGTAGTGTTTAGAATTTAGTTTAATATGTGCTTTAGTAAAATAATTTGGTAATACTTTAGAATAAATCATGACTATTGGGCAATAATAAAGCATTGGTAAATATGTAATTAACAATAATTTAATTAAAAAATGAATTACCACTGATGTTTATAATTTTGCACAGTGATTTACATGAGCTTATTACTATGTAATTAATGATTAATAACAATGTTTATAACTCAATGATGTTTATAAATGTTGAGGTAATGCTTTGTAAATAATAAATTAACTGGTTACTAATCCTTAACTAATCATTCATGCATAGTATGAGTTATTATAAAGTCTTACCAATAATTTAAATAATTGTACTTATTTTTATATTTAATAGTAAAATTCTTATATTATTATAGTCATTTTGTATTAACTTCATTGTAGGGTTAGGCTTGCAATCAATAGTTAAAACTAAAAACAATCTACAGTAAATATTAGGCTATCTTGATTTTTTTTTTTTTTTTTTACATTGTAGGAGGAGTAGCACATGGTGGCAGAGTGGTTAGCACTCCTGTTTCACTCCAAAAAGAAGGAGAGACAGGGAAATAGTAAGAAAGGCTTGCAGGGGTCTAATACTGAGGTTTAGGCAAAGCTGTAAAATCAAAAAATATATATTAGTATTTTGACCAGTTGATTCATTTTACTTTTGTCAAAATAATAAAAATCTGGCAGGTTGCTATCTTCTGGGGGTTGGGAGGTTGACTTAACACATTTTGGCTACTGCAGCTTTAAGAACACCACTTCTCTACAATGCTAAGGCTAACAGATATGAATGAATTGTTGCTAGTGCACTATTACGACAAACCAAGTGCCATCCTCTCACCTGCAGCATCTGTACATCCTGGCAGTGACTCTCCCTCTGCTGGTTGACCGTCTTCTCCAGGTGCACCCTGAGATCCTCCAACCCGAAGAGCTCCTTATCCAGATTTTGTAACTTCACCACGCTCTCACTCTTCTCTTTATTAACTTGGGTCAACCGCTGTCTTGTCTCTTTGAGCGACTCTTCCAGACGGGTCAGTTGGCCCTGGTACGCCTCGGCCGCCTCCTGCCACGCTCTGGATGCTCTCTGGTTGTACTCCTGCCCCAGTTCCAGAAGGTTTGGACTTTGTTGGGCAGGTCTTATAGCTGGCATTGCCTTGGATTGCATTAGCATAGCTTCCATGTTAGAGATCTCTTCTTGGTGTGTTTGAATGAGTGATTTCATCTCGTGCTCCAGCTGGCTAACCTTCTCCCTCAGCCATATCTGGGCTCTTCGTTCCTCCTCGAGTTCCTTTCTGCTTTGATCAGCTCTGGCTTTAGCTTCTAACTGGGCTTGGGTCTCCCTTTGCAGTTGGAGATCCAAAGTCTCAAACTCCTCAGTTAGCCTAACAACATCAACTTCAGCATAAACTCTTTCCTTCCACATCATATCAACTTGTTGCCTCGCGTATTGAAGTTCTTCATCCAGGCACTTCCGACGTTCCAGGTTTCCATGATGGTTCCTTCTCAGAGATTGGATTTCCTTGGCGAGCTTTGCGTTCTCTTCGTCCAAAAGTTTAACACGGCTCAGGTAGGTCTCCAAGCGTTGGTTAAGGTTCAACATCTGCGCCTTCTCGCCTCCCAAAGGACTAAAACAGCTGGATTTGTGCAAGCCTTGGAGCTCCATGACGACTAGAGGAGAAGCTGGTGGAGTCAGCGTGTCCTGGCTGGTGAGAGGAGCGCGTGTGTGGGATGTTTGGTTGGAAGAGTGTGTGGCTGCCAGAAAGAAGCTTCCTTTTGTAGATGGGACGGAGGGGCTGGGCAGGCGGGACGGGGGGAAGGGAGGAGACGGGGGGATGGAGAGGGAGGAGGCTGTGAGGAGAAGGACAGAGGCTATTACAAGGAAGAGTAGATGAGAGCAGAATGAGATAAGCTAATGCAAATAAATCATCAATGTTGTGTGGATTTGAAAAAAGTAACGTGACATTACTTGAAATGTAACTTGAGCAACCTATTAAAGAAAAAAAATATTTATAAAGTCTCTTGATAAGATTTGAAGGTGTGCCGAGTGGAATGTTGTAACAAATAAATCAAATGTACGACTAAGACTGTAACAGTGTACAATCCAATAACAGCATTTTTCTATCTTGTAAAAACAGACATATACAACTTTATTAAACTCAGCTATCACTACATGTGCCTGTTCCTTCAACTGCCCAGAGTGTACAAAGTGACCACTGCTGTTGAAGAAGCACAGTGTTTCTCTTTTTAAAAACGCATAAAGGATTAAAGATGTAATACCTGACTTTTCCCTTGTATTTGAATAGGGTATATTCTGCTTTTTTGGATCTTTTTAAACCAATCTTGGTCACCTCTAGAACAACCTTTAAAAACATTGTGACTAAAAGAAAATGTTTTAAATAAATACGTTCCTAGTTTCATACAGAAACAGCTGGAAAGACCACCACAGGGCAGCAGAGTGTAGTTTTGTTGACCAGAAACAGAGAAAAAAAGCTGTTTACTTCCTTAAATGTTTTGTATGTTGCCATTTTACTACAAAATGAAAAAATATCTGAGGAATCAGTGGAAACAGAGCTGTACACCATTTTTTAGATAAATGAATGAAAGCAGACTGGATGTAGAGGGCTTGTTGAGGTTTGTGCAACTGAGCGGTATGGTTTTGATAACATTTTCATAATGTTATAAAACTCAGAAAAGTCAATTTTGCATAATATCGAAGCCCATTTAACAAAAACAAATTATTCAGTCATTAGTACAGCATTATAGAAGTCACCTCTGAAAAAAACTTGACTCTAAGTCCTCATCTGGGCTTTAATATATAGCGTTTTTGACCGAAGAGGAACTAGAGCTAGAACTAGAGGCTTAGAACAAAGGGGGGTTGTTCGATTTGGATCAGGGACTCTTTCATTGGTTGAGTCCAAACTTGTGCACGTCTTTATACACTGGAGTAACGGCGGTGGCAAGTCCAACTGGAAAGATACCAATACGCCTAGCAGGAAAAAAAAGATTGTCAACCTACCATTTAATCACTGTTACTGTTTAATAATGTTATTAAGCCTGATGTATTGTACTGCTAAGCTATGCTAAAACATCAGCAATCGTCAACTGTCCTATTATTAGGCGAATTATAACTTAATACTGCAAATTTATGGACATTTTAAATAAAGGAATATAACAATGGACTGCTTCTTTAATAATCCATAGCACCTCATTCTTCTTTCCTATTGGCTGCTCTCTTCTTCTTCAGGGTTAGGGGCAACAGCAGAGGAGGTCACAGCAATGAACTGCATATTAATTTGTCATAGGTTTTACATCGGATGCCCTTCCTGGCACAATTCTTTCTATATATCCAGACTTAGGACTTGCTTGTGACCCCCTTTTTTTTTTTTTTTTTTTTTTTTACTTATACTTGAGTCATGTTATTCTTAAGTAACAATTTGATTTTTGGTTACTCTACCCATCTCTGCTTTTTACTACCAACATGACACCATCTCACCCTTTATTAACTCCCTACACGTTTGATATAACGTCTGATTGTCACTTATTGCCATCTGGTGGTTGTCTCTCAACACTGCACCACTTCAGAAATAACCATGGCAACGGATTCTGTTGCGCAGCCTCTTCTCAAGCAGCACAATTTAGATCCAAACGTTTTGTCTAATCATAGGCCTATTTCTAAATTACCACTCTCATCCAAAGTCAGGTTTAGCATTTGTGAATTTTCTTTCTGGATATTGCTTATAAAAATAGCTTATAAGTTATGCAGGAAAACTGGCTCTTGCCCCCCATCTGAGAGTGTGGCATCATCACAATTGAGAATCTGAAAACAACCAATAATGTTCTTGGCCCACTAGTGTCCTACACTCGGCCCTCATTTCGAAATCTTGGAGTGATCATGGACAGCTCATATAAAATGGATAAGCAGATCAGTGCTGTGATAAAAACGAGTTTCTTTCAGCTCCATCTTTTAACAGTATTTGCTCTGCCACCATGCCCCTCACAATGCTAACATATTAAGCTAATAGACATTCAGTCAAAATTTTCCCTGCTCCAGCAATATTTAACCTTGTGAACACAGCACCCAGCCTATTTATAGAGTATCTATTTTAAAAGGTAAAGTGATACCAGAACATCCCAAGATACATGAAAAAATACTAAACATTAAAAGACACACCAGGTTAAAGGTCCCCTATTAAGCTAAATGGCCTTTTTTTTTTTTTTTTTTTTTTTTGGCCTTTTACCATGTTTTAATGTTTGCACCTCAAAAACATACCTGGTGTAATATTTTGTTTAATTAATTTCATACGTTTTTATTTTATATAATTGTATTATTATTTTATTTATTATATTATTTTATTTATTTATTTATTTTTTTTTCATTTAATTTAATATTATTTCATTTTATTTTATTACCAAAACTAAAAAGAGGCAACGCCAAGTAGAAGAGTGCGCATGCGCGTGGCAGACTCCGGAAACACCGTGGTTGTTTTGGTGTTGGTATCCGCTAGTTGTCAAACTGTGTACTACACAGTGTGTAGTCACGTTTTAGACCTACTGATGAGAGTAATGGAAAACTAAAAGGAATGTCACCAATATGCTGTTTTTTATTTTATCTTATGAGCCGTGACACAAGTCACAAATAAAAACTGTGTGAGTTCTAGCCAGTTTGCCCGCGGTTGGCTAGCTGCTGTAGCTTGTCAGAGTTGAGGTGTCCTGAGGATGGACTGCGCGGCGCTGGAACACGACGCTGTCAAATTTGCCAAAACAGCCGTTACTTACGACCAGAATGGGAAATATAACGAGGCTGTGTTTTATTATAAGGTATGTAAACGCCTACAGTAGCCAACAAACTACTACTATCTGTCTTTTCTTTCTGCCTTTCACTGGCTGTTTACATGTCTGTTTTACTTTCATTTCTTCTCTTGGTTAGCTAATGTGTACAAATGACTCATGGGATGCTACTTTGAGCATTGGCTGATGTATTATTAATATAAATATTTCCATATCCCCATATAATTATAATAAGAACACCCCGGCTTTCATCTGAAACTAGTCACTATTTTTTGTCCATTGCTAACATGAGGAATATTAAGATTCGTCATTGTATTCATTGTTTAACAATGGCAAACATATGCAGCAAACTGAAGTTCCTATACTATATAGCTACTCAAACTGTCTACTCAAACACAAGCTGCTGTTTCAAAGGCAGCTATTGTTCATCTCTATCTCCTACCAAATGTCAAGACCTTTGTATATTATGTCAGTTTATCTAATATATTGTGAATGTGTGTCTTGTAGGAGGCAGCCCAGGCCCTTCTATATGCTGCAATGGCAGGGTCCAAACTGGAGGGAATCCAGAACAAAGCGAATGAATACTTGGATCGAGTACAGGCACTTCATGGTGCAGGTGAACATTACATTAATTAAGTAGTTCTTTAAATGGCACTTAAGTATTTAATTTATAGTAAGTAAAAGATTATAAAAGTGTTGTTTGGGCAAATGTGAGGAAAAGTGTTCTTGTGAGTGAGCACTTGTTTCCATGACTAGGCTCAGAATCTGGGTGTGTCTGTGAACAGGGGACCGCAGCCAGTGTGGGAGTGGCCTTTTTGTATGTGAGGCAGTGACTTGTTTTGTACTGATGGTCTAAAGGTCTAAAGTACTACTCTGTGTTTGTATTTCCAAAGAAATTGTTATAATGTAATTTGACTATCCATGACCACCCTTCATAATAGTGTCTATTCTACACTGTCACACACTTTTTAAAGGGACTTTGCTCCAAATGTGGTAAACTGACCAGTGCTAGATGTAGGTTAAAGGTAGTTTTCTAAGCATTCATACTCATATAAAAACGTATAAATAAAAATTAGTTTTAAAAATAAAGATTTTTTAAAAATGTACTTAAAAGATAATTATTTGATTTAACTTTTTAAAAATTCCTTTAAACAAAATTACGTTCATCTATATTTTTTTCAGCCTGTCAAACATATAAAACAAAGATGAATTGTCTTAAAGAAAACATTCTGTAGATTAAACAAATTAAAATGAAAGTGTGCAAGTCTATAATTAATGTCCTACTGTATTAGTTTACCAAACTAGACACAGGGCAGACACAGAGACATATACAGACAGACAACCATCCATTCACTAGGGGCAATTAAGAGTCACCAATTCACCTAACACATGCACGTCTGTGGATGCTGGGAGGAAGTACCTGGAGAGACCGCCCCAAGGATCCAACCCATAGATCACTAACTGCATCTTCCACCATGCCCCTCAGGATTTAAAAATCAGTGCAAAAATGGCAATAACTTTACGTAGCCTTTTCTTACTCTATGGAGTAAGTATCAGCCTATGTGTGAACAGGCTCAACCTCAAAACTTCAGAAAATAGGCTTCTAAGTTGTTCTATAACCACTGTTTCTCATTTATAATCAAGAATGATGCCATTTGAAGGGAGTGGAGATTTTTCAAAGTAATAAGAAAGAATAATAGGGAGTGCAGCAGGAAGTTACACTGGTCCCAGTTCTTTTTAAATACTACAGCATTTCTTACCTCTTGCCCTTACTGAAGAAAGAATTCTGTTATTATTTAAAAACAGAGATAGCCGTTGGCCACTGGCAGACCCTTGAGCTTTGATGCAGGTTTTTGGTCAGGTCACGTGACTGAAGGACCAGATACATGAGGCTCTGTTTGAACGCTTTGGTATGCAAGTCTGCAGC
Source organism: Bostrychus sinensis (assembly GCA_020698575.1). Taxonomy (NCBI): domain Eukaryota; kingdom Metazoa; phylum Chordata; class Actinopteri; order Gobiiformes; family Eleotridae; genus Bostrychus; species Bostrychus sinensis. The sequence goes on along the minus strand of CM036247.1, from coordinate 31,199,033 downwards.
ATTTGCTTCAATCCACAAAATGGAAGGTGCTCTACTGTAACTTCACTTCCACTGAATGTGGTTAAAATGTTTCCTAACAGAGCCTTTATTTAGTAGTATACAAGGATATAGCAGACACTTATAAAATCATTGCTACATATATATTTTTTAAATACTTTACTAAGATGGAGCGATGCACTGCAGTGACAGCAGTGAAAAGCGGGGAAATGAAACAGGATGTTATAGGGAGTAACGGGCTTTTATCTTATGATTTTGGGTAAATGTTCACAAAATTGGCCCTGCGTAGCGGCCCCCAAAAAATGTCAGTGCTTATGAGGCCATGAGTGGCTCTTTGTTTTTAAAAAATCTGTATCGGCATTGGCCATAGAAAAAACTAGATTGGTTGACCTCCAGTTAATACCCTATGTAGGTGTGAGGGAATTGGAAACTGCTTTAGACTGTGTCATTTCAAACTTTTAAATGATCAAATGGGTATCTAACTTATCCTGATATTGCATCACAGTTATTAATAGTTTATAAGCTTAAGGTATGATATTGAAAGTCAAAATACAGTATGTGTCTTGTTTCTTTATTGTCCATTGCTGGCTGTTTTCAGTCCAGGCCCAGAAGAGTGACCCCCTTAAATCCCGGGAGCAGGTGGATCTAGAGAGGGCACATTTCCTGGTCACTCAGGCCTTTGAGGAAGATGAGAAGGGCAACGATGACGAGGCCATTGAACTGTACACGCAGGCTGTGGAGCTGTGTATTAAAACGGTACGTAGACTAATTACTAAAGTAATCAATTCAGTGTTCCAATTCCACGTATTATTATTATTTTTTTTTTTTCTGTTTACAACAGTCAAACGAGACATCAGACCAGGCGCTGCAGAACAAGCTGAAACAGTTGGCGCGACAGGCCTTGGACAGGTACATGTTCTGTTGGAGGCAGTATTTTAGTAAACACTAGAGCTGCCATGCCATATTGGAAATCATTGGATAAGTATATTGGCACAGGGTATTTGGGGCTGGTGTGTAATGGGTAGAGATTGTTTATTTACACTCTTTCAAAGATAACAGGGGACAAGGTTGCATGTAGTGTCTATCATTTTTAAAATATTGTTTATATAGACTGTGTATTGATATACTGTAAAAATGAAACACTAACTCTGGTCATCTTTTACTGTATGTCATTGGAATTTACATTTATTCTGTGCTTTGTCAGGGCGGAAGGGCTGAAAGATTCCCAGTCCAAGTCTGCCTCAACTCAGCCCCAGGACAGGACTGGAGGGTCGGGCACCAGGCCGGTCTCTGGAGGGACTTCTGGAGGCCCAGTCAGACAGTTTTTCCCTTTAGGTCCAGACTTCACTCTTAATGATCGACCTCAACCTCAGCCTGTTCGAGCGGTGCAGTCCAGTGAGCCCCACGGACAGAAGTATACGGCTGATGAAATAGAAGTACTCAGGTCAGTCTACTGGTCAAGTGTCGTTTGATAGGGATAAGTTTGATTATAGGTATATATTGTAGTATAGCGATTAGGGCAGCACAAAAAGTACACTAGCTTGTGACCGCTGTGGCTGTATTATTTTATTCTAATAATACAGACAGACTAATAAAAAAACAAATGTAATAAACGGGTCTAAAAGCTAAAAACTTTTGAAAATCAAAGCATAAATGTCTGTCACTTGGAAGACCATGATGTTATACATTGTGACACAAGCAGTTTCTTGTAATAGGTAACAGCTGCTGTACAAAAGAAATTATTTAAAAAAAAAAGGATATTTAAAATTCTGAATTTTCATTTCATTTTAATGTGGAAGTAAGTTTGTCTTCCATACTGTAATCCACTTATTTTATTGACTGTCTCCCTTTTTTTTCAGGATGACATCTACAATCAATGGCATAGCCTATGTGCCCTTTATGAGTGTGGACCTGAAAGAGCGTTTTGCCTTCCCAGTCCCTTTCTCGTAAGTGTTACCTAAACCTTTCACGTGATGTCACAACATTCTGACATGGAAGGCAGGGTAAAATTCTGCACTCATGCCTGCGTGATTGAGTAATATCAAAACACTGTGATGCTGTAGTAAATAAATTCTCTCACCATTTGTGCTGACAGAGAAGATGATGAACTTTGTGCCAGTTTTTATTTCATGTCGATATGCCCAGTAAATGCAGCGATATTAACTATAAGCTATGCCAAAAGATCTGAATATAGCAACGGCAGCAGCAAATTCTACTGTTTAATATAGTCAGGCTGTGGATGCAATCCTTAACAAAAAGCGTTGAAGTTCAATATTTGTGGATTTTCTGTTTGGATATTTCATTTAAAAATAATGCTTCACCCATAGCGTAACACTGACTCCTGCCCTCCATCTGAGATTTTGACATCATCAGATTGGGCACAGGTGCTTAATATTTGTAGTTTTTGTCCATATCGTATTTTGTCTGCAGTTGTCAGGTCATCTAAATACTTATTTGACTGCATTTCCACTTATCTTCTGTGTGTAGCCATGTTTATTTTGCCCTCCATGGAACACAAAAGTCACGTGACTGAAAACTATGAATTATTAAGACTTGACAGAATAGAGTTTGCATGCTGAGCCAATCAGTATAATTAGTTTTTATCTCTCCTTGTGTTTCCCACTAGTGACAAAGCAGGTAAACTGGCCCTGTCACCCAAACAGAAAGCCATCTTCTCGCGCTGGGTTCGACCAGATGAGATCTGTAACAACCCCACCATGATCATGTCTGTGTCCAGCTTCAGCATCAAGCAGGTCAGGTTCACTGCTCCTGTTACTGCTAGATTACTACTATACTACACTCACCTGCCAACGAGTACCAAATTGCCCTGTGAATTTTTGTGGAAATTTTAATGGAGTATAATGTTAATGTCATCCTATTTTTTTTCTTGTTCAGACGGTGGTCTCTGACTGTTCGTTCGTGGCATCACTGGCTATTAGTGCAGCCTATGAGAGACGCTACAACAAGAAACTTATCACCAGGTATGGTATAGTATGTGTCATTTCACAGTAATTGGTTAACCAAAATATGTTGTTTTTGTCTGTCAGCATCATCTACCCTCAGAACAGGAGAGGGGAGCCCGAATATAATCCCTGTGGGAAGTACATGGTCAAACTGCACATCAATGGAGTGTCCAGGAAGGTAATACATGATTATAATACGTATTACTTAAATCTGCTCTAACTAGTAAGAAATATGTTACAATTTCTTTGTGCTGTAGGTGATTATCGATGACTACCTGCCTGTAGACCGGAATGGAGAGCTGCTCTGTTCTTACTCCAGTAACAGAAATGAGTTGTGGGTGTCCCTCATAGAGAAGGCCTACATGAAGGTGATGGGAGGGTACGACTTCCCCGGATCCAACTCGGTGGGTCAAAACTCACTAAAGCACATTTTATATCAATGTGCAGGTCAACATTTTTATTACCCCGACTCAATTTAAAATGGGACTGGGCCTGAACAACTGTGCTTTGATCTGCCAAACCATTAAAACTATTGCCTTGGGTGTAAACAGCTGTATTGTGAGCACTGGACTTTGGACTCTGTGTTGTGAGACACTCGTCCTGTCATGCTGTTATAAGAGCCTGCACATATCCAGTAATAGTCATTGGGTAATCTCTCAGTGTTTAGCTTCTTTCAGCATCCACTTCCAATAATCCAACATGTCAACCCCCTGCCACATCTGCGTATCTGCTTTTTTTTTTGCCATTTGGCCCCTCTGCCACAATAAAAATAAAGAAATAAAGCCAATACTAGCTTGTTGTTTTGATAACCACTATGTGCCACTTGAGACAGCGCTCACTGTTGCAAGTGTTACTTTCGACACAGAGACAGTAGGGGGAGATGCTGGGCGCTTCATTTACCACACAGCAACTCGTTTAACCACCACACAGACTCTGAAACAGTTTATTTTAGGTAAAAAAGTTACTTAGTTCAGCTTTAATCCTGCAATCCTGCCTCTCGTTTGACCTATGAAAAGATGTCTCTTTACAAAGGTGTGACATAGGAAACATCTCACGAAGGGTAAAAGCATAGAGCTCTCTCAAGACCTTTGCTTTAACCCTATTGTTGCAAAACATGCTGATGGCAGTGGTTACAGAAGGATTTGTAAACTTCTGATTGTTCCAGTGAGCACTGTTGGGGCCATACTTCAAAAATAGAAAGAACATAATTTCACCATAAACTAGCCATATCACAATTTATTTGTTGAGAAAAATTGTGATGTGTTTCAATACTGAAAATACAAAATATTTGCTAACACATTTTTTTTCTTGTTTCCAGAATATAGATCTCCATGCGCTCACAGGCTGGATCCCTGAGCGTATCGCTATGCATTCAGACAATCAGTCCTTCAGCAAGGACGGCACCTTCCGCATGCTGTACCAGAGGTGAGGACTACAATAATATGCACTATATTATAATACATACATTAAACTAGAGGTGTCACCCTCTGAAGAAACGGTCTGTGATTTAAAATTTAATGCATCAAATAAATGTAGCTGACATCCGTGGTTTATACATTGATCCAGAAGAGGGCGTTGTGGTTTAAGTTATGAATATGTGTATTTGTATCTACAGACTTAACTACTCCAGGGCTTAAATGGTACATAGTCTTGTTTGACCGAACCATGTGGGCAATTTCTGAACATAACTGGTAGTAGTAGATGGCAGCCATGATTTTTCAGAGCACATAGTAATGTTTGCCCTTTGGTTAATGACCTTTTTTTTTTTTTTTTTTTAGATTTCACAGAGGAGATGTCCTGATTACCACTGCGACAGGAGTGATGACAGAGGAGGAAGGGGAGAAATGGGGTTTAGTGCCAACACACGCTTATGCTGTCCTCGACATCAGGGAGCACAAGGTAAACATGCAAACCAAGTGATTTAGACATGGTTTAGTCCTGTTACAGTCCTGGTTTAGAGCTGTTTTAGCCATGATTTAGACAAGGTTTAGTCCTGTTTTAGTTCTGGTTTAGCTCTGGTTTAGCTGTGATTTAGACTTGATTTAGTCCTGGATTAGAGCTGTTTTAGCTGTGATTTAGACCTGGTTTAGTCCTGGCTTAATCCTGGTGTAGAACTGTTTCAGCCATGATTTAGACCTATTTCAGTCTCAGTTTTATTCTGGATTTATCCTTATTTTATGTTTTTTTTCTACCTGTTAAATCCTGGTTTAGTCTTAGTTTAGTCTTGGTTAAAAGCTGGTTTAGCTGTGGTTTAGACCTGGTATAGTCCTGGATTAGTCCTGGGTTAGTCCTGGTTTTGTACTAGTCAGGTCCTAGTTCAGGCCCAGTTTAGTCTTATGTCCTGGTTTAATCCTGGTCTAGCCCAGATTTAGGCTCATTCTAGTTCATTAAAGATGGCACATGGAAAGTCAAATATTTTCTGAGGGAGTGCATGTTGTGTAAAGATTGAGAATCATTATCTAGAGCTGGTTATGTTTGCATACAATGAGAAACGGTACAAGAAAAAAAGAAGCAAAATTACGCATGGCTCACTATTTCTGCTTGTTTGATGCTTTTGTAGGGAATGCGTTTCCTTCAGCTGAAGAATCCATGGAGTCATCTGAGGTGGAAAGGACGTTACAGTGAGAGAGACGAGAAGAACTGGACTCCAGACCTACTCAAATACCTCAACTTTGACCCCAAGACAGCACAGAAGTTTGACAATGGTATTACACTGGACTAACGATGTCACAGAGCAGCTGAGAAATACATTTTCCACAGCACTAAACTCCTTATCTCCCACTCCAGGTGTGTTCTGGATTGCGTGGGAGGACTTGTGTCAGTACTATGATGTCATCTACCTGAGCTGGAACCCTGCCCTGTTCAAAGAGTCCTTCTGTATACACAGGCGAGTTCACATGGGCCTGGCTCTTTACAATTTGTTTAGCACCAGTCAGAGGGGAGCAGTAGTTTGTCTAAAGCTTGTGTATGTATTTTTGTTTCCCTTCTGCAGTAGTTGGGATGGAAAGCAAGGCCCTGTAAAAGATGTGTACAGTTTGGCCAACAACCCGCAGTACAGGCTGGAGGTACAGTGTCCAGCAGGGGGCGCTGCAGTGTGGGTGCTGCTCACCAGACACATTACTGATAAGGTAGGTCTTTGGTTAAATCAAGACTCTGCAAGATAGTTAGAGACCAGGGCAGCCTTTTGCTTTAGTTTTGTGAATCTTTAAATAAGATAGACAACATTACAGATAAGTATAGACAAAACTGTATGAAAAACAGAACAATTCAGGGTTATCTCTCTGGCTGTTTTGATTTTTACCATCCCTACATGTCCTAAATAAACCAGTACCAAACTGGTTCTGACAATGTCCTAAGTCACTGGTTCCCAACCTGTTTGATTTTGTGTACCCCTAGGACCTGATTTAGCCCTGGTTTAGTCTAAGTTTGTTTTGGTTTTAGGCATGATTTAGTCCCCGGTTTAGACCTAGTTTAGTTCTGGTTTAGACCTGGTTTGTTGCTAGTTTAGATCCAGCGTAGTTCTGATTTGGTCTTCTGGTTTAAGGCATGGTTTAGTCCAGGTTTAATCTTAGTTTAATCCTGGTCTGACCTGGTTTAGACTTGATTTAGATGTAATTTAGTTCTGGTTAAGACCTGGTTTGTTACTAGTTTAGACCTGCTTTAGACCTAGCTTAGTCTTGATTTAGTCTTCTGGTTTAAGGCATGGTTTAGTGCAGGTTTGGTCTTACTTTAGCCCTGGTCTGACCAGGTTTAGACTTGGTTTAGAACTAGTTTAGTTCTGGTTTAGACTTGGTTTGTTGCTAGTTTAGACCTGTTTTAGACCCAGCGTAGTCTTGATTTAGTCTTCTGGTTTAAGGCATGGTTTAGTCAAGGTTTAGTCCTGATCTGACCAGGTATAGACCTAGTTTAGTTCTGGTTAAGACCTGGTTTGTTGCTGCTTTAGTCCTGATTTTAGATCTGAGTTAGTCCTGGTTTAGTCCCTGTTTTGTTCTTCTCTAGTGTCCCATCCCTTGCTACAGTCCTGGGGTAAACCTGATTTAGGTTTATTTTTGTCTTTGAAAGCCAGTATATAAAGGTACTATACATATCTCCATGTACCCCCTGGAATTTGCTGGAATACCCCTAAGGGTCCCCATACCCCTGGTTGGGAAACACTGTCTTAAGTGACTTTAATACGTTAACTGGTGTATATAATGTACTAGCTACAGTTCTCTATATACTCACTGACAGCACACACACAAGTAGTTGGCTACCATTTGCCAAAACCTTTTATACATTTTATACATTCTTGTTAATTCAGATTTGTATTTTTAGTGTCTCTTGTGACATGTCCTTTTGTTTAATAAAGTATTGCAAGTGCTTCCGTAACCAAAATGTTGCTCCAAACAGAAAGTCTAAAAACTCTAAAAACCATGTGAAGATGACCTGCTGTTAAAACTGTTTGGTTTGATGATGACTAAGTGTTTCCACAGATAGCTATAAAAAAACTGAAATTCTAAAATACTGTTCCTAGAGAAGTGCATGTTTTAATTGATTGTTGTTACTTTCAGGATGATTTTGCACAAAACAGAGAATTTATCACTCTAGTTGTTTACAAAAATGACGGAAAGAAGGTCTATTATCCAGGTAAGATTCTAAGGAAACTTTGTCTGGTTTTCCTCTATATCAGATGGCACAGTTACATGAATTAACAACTGTGGCAAAAGGCTAAGAAACTATAATGCCTTTCCTCCACAGCGGACCCCCCTCCCTACATCGATGGCATCCGTATCAACAGCCCCCACTACCTGACAAAGATCAAGCTGACAAACTCTGGCACACACACATTTACCCTGGTGGTGTCTCAGTATGAGAAACAGAACACCATCAACTACACACTGAGGGTAAGGACTTAGTGATCTAAAAAAAAATGGCTTTGTTTTTTGAAACCTTTGATGTTGTAAATGTTGCAACCAGAACTTGAGAGTCATTAAAACACTTGTCTCAGCCTGGTGCCTGTGTGATGTTTATGAAAACAATAATGCGGCACAACTCTCTCTCCTCTTCTCAGAATAATTCATCAATGGAAACGGTCTGATCTAAACTCCTCAGCTTTTCTCTTTGAAACATGTGTCTGCAGAAGAATTGATTTAAGTCACTTGTTTGTTTTACTCAAATGTGCTCAATTTATATTCAAGTACTGATGTCACCAAAAATGCACAACGTCATAGAATAAAGCTGCAATTGTGAAAACATTTTCCTGGCACTGACATTGCATTAAAAATAACAAATAGTGTTTATAAAGATGCACTACCTGATTTATTTTCCTTTTAACTGCAACTGTTATTTTCTAATGTGTAAAGTCTTTAATACATTGTGTGTGGTGTTTTTTGTCATTGTAGGTCTACTCTGTCTGCAAATTCAACTTCTCAAAGATACCAAATCCATTCACACACGTCAAACGGGTATGTTTTTCTAACTTTACAATGTTATCTTTAGCAACAAGTTCTTCTCTTAGTAGCAATGACAGCTTTGTGAATGTAATTTGATAGTATATGGAACACATAAGATGTCTGGAAATAAAAATCGCTTCTGATACCAAGTACTAGTCTTCTGTACTTGGTATCTGAACAACCCTAGTTACATATACCACTGATGTAACATAAGAGAAGCTTATATAAATGACTAAAACTCATTGTACACGGTCCTGACTGTGTCTCTTTAAACAGATTAACGGGCAGTGGAAGGGTGTGAGCGCAGGAGGATGTGGAAACTATAAGGATTCATACAAACACAACCCCATCTATCAGATCAACTTGGAGCGCTCCGGACCACTGCTCATTGAGCTCAGAGGATCCAGGTACGGTCACTATAGAGTTCCCACATCACAGTCGGTAAATTCTATAGCCCTTTTGACACATTTCCTCCTGAACATGCAAATAAAGTCTGGAGAATGATAAGGATGAAGATTTTGAGTTCATACATGTCAGGAGATTGTCTGAGTTGTCTTCCTGAGCGTTAGGGAGAATGGAGAATGATACAACACAAAGCTAGCTGAGCCAAATCCTTCTCACTGACTGCGGTTATTGGGCAAAAATAGTCATTACTGTTACCAACTGGTTCAGGTCTGCAACAAAGAGAGGAGTGTCACACAAAAAAGTCTGTTTTGTCAGTTCATTTATGTAGTTATTTCTTTACGTAGAATTTTAATGTGTTTGTAATGGGCATCAGAAGTGTAAGGAGTGCTTAAAAGTGCAGATGTATGTGGTGGAATGTGTGAAGACAAGGTAGAAAAAAAAACAAAGAGACAGTGGCTCACCTTAGAGAGAGAAATGAGAAGGAAGGAGGGCTGAATTATAAAGATGAAGTCACTCCTCTCGACCCACCCATTCTGCAACCAGACAGACACTTAAGGAACCCAAATGATGCTTATATTGAAGCTTTTTAAAATAAATTTGGATTAACATTTCACTTTTCTATAAGTTAAAATACTCTTTTGGGAAGCTGTTACTTTCACTTTGTGGAAAACACTTTAATTAGGTGCCTGTTGCTTTAAGGCCCAGCTGGCCCCGGCAACTTTACCGGCAGCTCTCTGCTCTTTGCAAAAACCATAGTTTATATCAGTTCTGCTGTAGTGAATGACCACAGAGGCCTTTCTTGACTGCTTCCTGGTCTTCTCCTTTAGTTCACACGTGAATAAAGTTTGGAGGTTTTGAGTTCAGAAATGAGAGGAGAATCTTCAAGTGTTTGTATTGAACTATGGTCGATAGACAGAACATGATAAAATGTCTAATTAGCAACATGAAGCTAACAGAGAAATAAATGAGCTGACTGCCTTGTAGTCGCCACAGTGTAAGCGTAGGAATGATCATAATGAATCTGCTGGTGGTCCATATGCTTTAGAAATGAGCAGGAGCACTTCCTGGAGATGGCGTAAAGCAGAGTAGAGTGTTTTCAGGTCTTGAAAAGGGCAGCACCTCAACAGACTGGATTTCTTAAACATGCATGAATGAAACAAAATACTACTCCAGGTATGTTTCTGAGGAGGAAACAACATTATACCAAAAAGCTCAAAAAAAGGTAATTTTGCATAAATGGAGACCTTTTAAAAGAGAAGCCTCGAGGGTGGGTGTTCACACTACATGTACTGAGATTATACTCAACATAAAAGTGAAAAGTATAGGAAACAGAATATGAGGGTTCCAAGCTCTGGGCACTCAGCTTACAGTGTCTGCCATTTGTCATATGCATCATCAATGCCTATGGAATGATCTATTTCAGAGATAATACTAGGGTCCCCATGACAAGTGAGGAATAAATCAGGGAGAAAGTGCATTATGTAAAGGGCTATGGAAGTATATGGAAATAATATGCACACACACCAAAAAAATCTTGTTTTGTTTATGCAATTGTGTCTGCACCTATGGAACTTTTTGCTTTTTGTAAAAATGAGTATAAACTACAAAACATACAAGATGCCTACCCCTTTTTTCTTTTAGTGACAGTTTAAAAAATATACCTTTTCAGATGATTTGATTTGTGATTTTTTTTTACATACATTGTACAGTGAATAGAAATTGAATTGCACAATATATCGCCTATCAACAAATGCACATTTTGTTCAGTTTGATGCTCCATATTTTGCACTACTTTCTGTGCAGTGGTAGTTTCTCCAGTGTCAAGCCTTCACTCACAAGCAGATACACACATTACATTTCCCCAGACTGTGAAATGAAAAAATATTGTTTTTCCCCTACACACTTTTCACACTGGTTAATGTTGGGAACACTTATTTAACATTTTCATTATGGAGAACACTTTGTATTAAATTGTATTAGATGAATTATTCACAGCAGCTGGTAACCACAGTAACTGACCTCTGACACTGGAGACTTAAACAACCTTAAAGCAGTAAAAGAGGTCAGGGAAGTGTCAGGACAGTAGAAGTAAAGTATTTTCTGCCTTGTATAAGGCAGAAAATATGTAATTAATACATTATGTAATTCTGATGTATGTGAGGGTTTTGACTGTTGGTTGTGTGATATGTGCAGACAGTACAGCGTTGGGTTTGAGATGGTCATGGTGTCCACAGTGAGTGATCCAGGAGCAGCAGGGTTCAACAAGAAGAACAGTGGAGACTACAGGTATGATACAAACATAATATAATATATTGTATAATGATACAACCCAGATAACAAAAAGGTTTGGGCACTGTCTAAAATAAGATAGAATGCATTGAACAATTCACAGTAAAACATAAACAGCATAACAGGTGTTGAAACTGAAGGCATTTTACCTTCCAATCCAAAATAAAAGTTTTTTTTTAATTTAACGACAGCAACACATCTCTGAAAACTTGGGATGGGTCAACAAAATGCTCATACTAATAAAAAAAACAGCTTGTTAGCATTTGGCAACTGATTTAGGTTAATTAAGAACTGGAGCTTTGACTAATAGTACTGAATGTATTGATGCTCATGACCTTTGGGCCATAAGTGACATTGCAATAAAAACAGGTCTGAGTCTGTACTGATAATCATTGCATGGGTCAGGAACACTTCCAGAAGTCACTGTCTGTCTGCAAAGAAGAAGACATGTAAACATGATCCAGAAACACTGCTGTCTTCATTATAAGTGACTGAAATAGGTGTTTATCATAGGGCTGCATAAGAAATTGCAAATTTATCATCACTATTTATCATTGTCACTGTATCACCAACCTCAAAAATGACTTGTTTTCCAACAATGTTATGGTCAGTGCAGTTGTAAACATGTCACTATGGAAATACAACTCTTTGTCGATTGGTTAATATATATATTACTAGTATTTCCTCACACAGACTATAGCATTTTCACTTCAGACAGAGAACAGATTACCTGCACTTATCTGTACAGCAGCGATTTTGTGTTTTTTCAAGATAATTTTGGAGAAAATGACACTTCAGGAAAACTTTCATTAGTTTGTGGAAGACACTGACCTTTGGTCCATCATGGAGAATGAGCAGGCACATGCTCACCTGAGGAGGGAGGCACACAAGGTGGCTGCTCTGATCACAACAGGGAGCCAGAAGAAATCTAAACTGGATAAGTTACCTTGTGATAACTTCTGGTCTGTGATGGACAACAACATCATACGTGCTCACATCGAGGAGCAGGCCAATAAGGTGGTCAAGATGATCCACAAATCAGCTTCCAACCAAGGAAAAAATCCAAGAGGAAATCCAAGCTCCACAAGTTCCCTAGTTCCCTATCTACCGAGTGAGATGATACCATCCTAAAGATCTGAAGGCAGGCCTGTGTAAGCTGTGTGTAGCAGGAGTACAGGAGGTGAAGAAGGTGGTGTCTGTGGTGTCTGGAGCAGCCATGGCCCCTCTGTCCATCATGTGCACTCTCCTGAAGAGAGCCATAAATGACTCACATTAACTCCAAATGAAACATGCAGCATTTGTTTTGTTGTTTATTAAGGGTGCTCCGATCGATCGGCCGCCGATCATGATCGGCCGATCATGGCTAAAAATAGAGTGATCGGTGATCGGTAAAATGGGCCGATCAGAAGGGCCGATCAAATTACAATAAACACGCGAGGCTCTCACATTTACTGTCCTGCAACTCCGGTTTGATTAAACAGCAGTAGCGTTATTTTAGCAGTGTTTTTAAGTTAAGCCCTGGTTATAACTAACACAAACCTGCCCTGGAGGCGCTGCTTTGTGTCCCCGCTGTGTCCCCGCCTGCTTTAGGAGCGCACGGGACAGAACCGAGGCGCAGCAGTGCGTGTATTTGTAAACACCAACGTAAATAGAGCTACAGCTAACCCGCTAACAGTTACGTTAAAAGGATTAAGAAAGTTCAGAGTCTGCCTGTGTCTTGTTGCGCGGAGAAAACTGTGTGTTTTGTGGCTTAAACTGCACCAAATGGCTGCTAATGGAAAGAGAAAGTAAAAAGGCAGCCCATGTGTCCGTGTGTCTGAGAGGAGCACCTTTCATCGTTGTCTTCTCTGCTCTCTTTGCACGTTTTCTTCATTCAGACGTTGTCAAAACTGGCAGCAGGAGCTGTCTGCTCTTTAGTCCACTGTGTTTCAACCTGGTTTGGCTGCGCGTTACGCGGACACAGGCGCTGCACCCGCAGACTCGCATTAAAGGAACCAATTAAGAACAGCTGATTTTTACATCAGCGGAGCATTCAAACAAAGCCACAGACACTGGGCACACATTAAAGACCAATAATGCAACAAAACCGCTTCTAAAACAAAAATAAGTAGTATTTTGTTGTTCTTTTATATTTACAAAGGCTACAGTATTTTTCAAATGGAACTAATAATAGCCTGCATACAATACATTACTACATTGAAGACCACGTGATCGGTATCGGCCATGATCGGTATCGGCCGATCACAGCAGAGGCTGATCGGTGATCGGTGATCGGCCTCAAAAACCCTGATCGGAGCACCCTTATTGTTTATTTACTGTAAGAAATAAATACAATCTATTAAAATGATTTTCTGGCAAGAAATGGAAGTATTAAACTCAATAAAAGTAACTCTGACAGGGGGTTTCCTCTGCTGCATTAGTGTTAGCCCAGGATTAGACCAGGACCAGAGCCAGAGGTTCATTACTTCCACAAAGGAGCTTATGTTTTTGCCAGCATTTTTACCATAGTGAGATATGAACAGCTGATTGAGAACCTTTGTGGGTACCACTGTAGAAAACCAGCTCACCACCAATCATACTTGTACCACAGTGTACTGTGGCACAGTCTGAAACTGTAAATAGAAGTAAAGGAGTATATATAATTGTATATAAGGATATAATAATTAATAATGTCAGTGACTAAACACTAAACCAGAACAAGTGTTGATTTTAGACTATGCTGTCTTTTCAAACAGCAGTAGCTGAAATTAGGTCAAGTATCTTGACATGTCTAACTGAGATAATTATTGCTTTCCATTATTGCATAATAACAATGTATTATTATCACAAAGGCATAACAATAACAAGTCCAGAAAATTACATTTTGATACTGACCCACATTTTGCACCGTCTGTTGTACTGAGAAATCAACGTCTAACACAATTAGAATGGCATAGGATTATTGTAATAACTTTTTAAATAAAATGTTTTTTTGTGCCAGTTCTATAAATGAATTACCACAAAGCATTCAGTGACTTTCTATTAATCCTCAAGTTCGTGAAAATAGTGTGTCTCATTGGAATTGGATTTCACACTACTAATTAAAAGCTGCTGTCTCTAGTTTCTCACCTGGCACACAATTTTTTGTCCCATAATAGATTGCAAATGTTATATATTTTTCTCATTTTGGTGAAGAATACTTTAGTTTGCTTTGATCAGTTATGCTTGATCAGTGTATGTGAACTGTAAAACACTTGTTCCTTATGCACTCATATCTTTCTGTTTTCTTTCAGATGTGGCTTCTGTTACCTGGAGCTGGAGCACGTCCCCGCAGGCATCTACAACGTCATCCCCACCACCTTTCTGCCCAAACAGGAAGGACCCTTCTTCCTGGACTTTAGCACCACTTTACCTGTTAAAGTATCACAGCTTCAATGAGGAACTGCTCTGAGACACAGGAAAGAGGAAGACGGAGCATCACAAGTTATAATGAAAATAAAATACAATACATCCCAGTCATTGTTATAAACCACAAGGCTGGTTATGCTTCTCCAGTATGGTGGCTCTGAAGGACAAGTCACAACAAGTGGTAAAACACTGAAATACATCACAAAATGTCCCCCAAAAAATTTGAATAGCTCAAAAACAATTCTTAATTAATTTATTTTTTTCTCAAATGAAGGAAGTGCAGAAACAAAATGCAAAAAATACAAAATGTCTTTAAATTATATTTTGTTTCATCAGTTTGTCTTAGGTTTTGCTATTTGTTTTTGTTCTTCATCATTTTTTTTGGTCTTTCAAGTCTTTATTAGGTCAGAGAATTAGGGGGAAGAGAGCAGGGAGACACATTCGCTAAATCTTTGGAGTCCAGACTTGAACCCACAATGCAGAGGCGAGCTGGAGTTGCTCTGTATAAGCGTAACATGCTCTACCAACTGAGCTATACACACACATTGTTTTGTTTTTGTTCCAGTATTTTAGTATTTCTTGTTGCACTCTGTAATTTATTGTTGCAGCTTGCACTTCAGGGCCACCGTTCTATACTCAGATGGAATAGTTAGCAGTTGAACTTATGTTTGTCTTACTAGGGCATCATCACCATAGCAACTAGCTATTTTCTGCTCCTCATTTGAACTAACTTTGACCAGTGAGTTTTTAAGCAGCATAATTTCAATGAAAAATGTTAGTTGAAATCTGCAAAGGTCACTCGAGTCTTCAAAGAAAAGTGCAGAAATAAGATTAATTCACAATAATATAAAGTCATATTCACATTCACTCTCTATTGTTGTTGCTAGTGTGAAACTGAAATGTTCTTAGGCCAGCATTTTTGGTGACATTTAGTGACAAAAGTACAGATTGCAGTTCCATAACTGATCTTTTTGTCTAACCTAGACAATTTTGTAGTTGCCAAACTTCAATAAGCCCCATAATACTGGCATAAACCTGTTTTGATAGTTGTAATTAAATGGCCATAAAGTTGTTTTATTCTCAGGAGCAGTCGTTTAGTACCACAAGGAATCCCATATTGTTTCAACACACATACCCTCATTTTGTCTTGACTGAATGATCACGAATGGGCTAATTTTGTGAAAGGCCTCATGACCTTTTGTGTGTTCAACAGGCTGATTCACTGATACATGTCTTAGGATTATTATAGAAGCAAAAAATGTGTTGCCAGGTACTCTGTTTGTAAATGCACTTTGATTCATTATGTGAGTCAAACATGCAGTGGCCACATTATTAGATACACTTGGTAGAACTGCTGCTCACTGGATATTATTGTAATATTTTAGGGTAGTATCTTGCCTAGGGACACAACAGCAAGATTCAAACCGCCAACCCTACAGTTTAAATGAATCCATTATTTATTCATTGATGGTGGTGAGCTTCTATAGCCACAGCTGCCCTGGGGCAGACTGACAGAGACGTGCCAGGCATACTGTGCCAAAGGCCTCGCCAATCTTCAGGTTAGTGGGCTCTACCTCCTGAGCTACTGCCGCCCCAAAAGTGGTTATTTGAGTTACTATTGCCTTTTTATCATCTCAGATCATAATTTTTATCTCGCATCAACAAAGAATTTTTGCCCACAGAACTGCCGCTCACTGGATATTTTCTCTTTTTTCCACTCTCTGTAAATGTGTGAATGGTTAGATTTTTGTAGAACAATTTTTAAATACTAGACAATTGTACCCACAACCATAAGTCACTAATGTCAACTCTTTCTCTATTCTAATGCCTGCTTTGAACGTTAGCAGGTTTATCATGTTAAGATATTTGCATTCATAACAAGTGTACCTAATAATGTGGCCAGTGAGTGTACATAAATATCTCATGTATGCTGTTTTAGTCTCATCTGTGTCCCCTTCTGTATTTCAGATGCCACATTCATGTCTAAACTGCATATACAATACTTCAAATTGAAAGTGATTTTAAATAATGTAAATATTGGTAGAAGAATATGTATTCTAGCACAATGGTACATTATAACAATCATCTTTCTTTTGCATAATTTTCCAAAGAAATGAATCGCAAATGTGTGGTGCTAAAGGTTGGAATGCTCTGTAGAGGAAATCTAGCTTTACATAATGTATTTTTGCCAAGCATATTTGCCAAGTCCTCATTTATTCATTACTTCACACATGTTATTTGTCTGGTCTCATGTTTTGTTTGAAGCAGAAGAATGTTGTAATGGCCGATGAATGGTCTAATCATAGGTTACTCTGCAGGACTTGCACTATACTCTTTAAATGAATGAAAATGTTCACAATTTGAATAAAAAAAAAAATATGTAGACTGTTTGCTGGTTGGTTCATGCTGTGACCTTTAGGATCTGCTAGTCACGTAGGGACCAGGTCTTGTTTTTATGCTCTTGTCTGATATATGGCAAAAATCAAATGAAGCAACTGTCAACATTTGCCGCACATTGAAGGACACTGAGGGACTAACTGACTAACTGACATATTTTATTTCTCAAGGACACGAGACCATTTAACTCAAAGAAATTCTTCATGAAGTAGAAAACACTAAATGACAATGAGAAGGATATTTTAATGTGTCCAGTTGCTGCTTTGTGAAAATATCACATCTGACATTTACATTGAGAGACAATTCATCACAGAACTTACAAGACAGACAGGAGGAGATAATCTTTTACAGTAGCTGTAGATTTGTAATGTGTTCCATAACTACATAAGTTGGGAACTGACGTAAAGTATTAGTGACAAAGTGTTCTTGGAGCGTGACCTGAAGTGGACCAGTTAATCCTTCTATAAACTGTTTTGTACCATGGAATAATTATAGATTTCTTTCAGTTGGGTGTAGCAGCTGCTTATGCAAAGAGTTTTGCAAACATGGGTTTTATAAAGCGCTAAAGCAGATGTTTTTATCATATTGTGCAAGTATTTGTTACCACATCAAACGAGCAACGATATTAGCTTGGTTATTAAGTTATTATTAAACATCAGGTGTCACTCTCCAATATGCCCAGCTGCAGCCTTGTCTGATCATTAAGTAAAGACAACAGGCTTGTTCCAGATGAACGATGATGCCTGAAATGAAGTAAGGCAGGTCACAGGCAAAGAACAGCAGGTTGTTACATTTCTAATCAAAAACAAAACTCAGACCCAGTCAGGTGTCAGTGCATGTGCTGACGGGACACCATTTCCCATCATGCATTAAGTGTTTGTCATCTGTAGTCAGAAGAGAGCGAATGTCGGCAGTGCTGCTTAAAAACTGCGTCCGCCTTGCTCTCATGAGATTACCATGACCGGTGGCGTGTTGGACACAAAACTAACCAGCATGCATTGTGCACCGAGCAACGACGATCACATCAGCATTTGCCTGGCTCATCTCAAACACACCTAATTACCATCCATCTTCACTGCTTATACTGCCCAGACTTCCCTCTCCTAGTCCCAAGACACTTCCTCTAGCTTTTATGCAGCTATTGTGGAAAAACAAAATGTAGGTGAAAATAAAGTAGTTCTTGCCCCCTCTTTGAATTTCTTTATCTCAAATTTGTTTGGATGGTTTGCTGACATGACTGGCCTGGCCCAGCATGTTATTTAGAGTGATGGGACTTGTCATCATCTCAATAAAATTAAACTTGATACAACCTGTCACATTAGAATGTCCTGGATTAGTATGGATTATTCTTTAAAAGCTTTCATTCATTCACTAAACTTCTCCTACCTATTTAATTCAGGTGTTGTCCTGGGATAGCCGTAGTCTATCCTGAACAAGAGCCAGCTAGTCACAGGGCTGACACTTTATGAGTGAATGTGGGGGGTTGTATAGTATCTGGATGTCTCTTAGTGCAAATTAGATTCACCAGCTGACCTATACATGCATGTCTTTGGACTGTGGGAGGAAGACAAAAAGAAGCAACAGTAACACAGGACATGCAGTCCCCACTTAGAGTTGCTGAGAGGCAGGGGTGCTAACCACTCTGCTACTGCTGCCATATTATAGCTTTTAGACTGGACAGAGCTTTGATCAAACAAAAAGATACAACTTCAATAACTTAAATATTGAGAAACATTGAAGTCATAGCTAACAGAATCAGCATCGATGAGCTCATGCCAAATTTGAGCTAGACATTTAATACCACCACAAATTTACAGTTCATTCACAATAAGTGGCAATGGTCTGACAATGTTCTCAGTGTACACACCACTTTAATGACAGCTTTTTAAGTATCTGCAGTTCCAAGAAAGTAGTGCTCAAATGCAACAATAACAAGCTTTTGAAGCCTGAGTGAAAAACCCCATCTTGTCCTTGTATAACCTTTGTCCTTTGTGTTTGTATGGAGTGCAGTTGGGGCCAAAAGCATAGCACAGTTTGAATGTGAAAATCCATAAAGTCTCCAGGTCCTTCAGACTCCTTTAACCAAAACCACAGTTTGCCCAGATTCATTTTTCTGGGAGCAGTTGTTCGTGTTTTTGTCCACGCGGGGCCTCCGTAGGTTGAGGAAGCTGAAGCGTGCCTCCAGGCTGAAGGTTTTCCTGGTGTTGGACGTCGTACTGTTGTTGTTGTTGTTGACCGGAGCGTTGTCCAGGTCTCCCTCTGCACCCTCGGCCCGGTCACCTGAGGGGGACAGGTAAAAAATAAAAAAAAAGGTTAGTTACACCAATGCTGGGGAAGTATATGTATTTTAACCTCAGTGGCCAAGTGGGTAGTACACTTGTAATCAGAAGGTTCTGGGTTCAAGCCTGGATTTGGACAGTAGTAGTAGTGGTGGTGATAGTGGTAATTGTACTTGTAGTAGTAGTAGTTATTGGAGTAGTAGTTGTAGTAGTGCTAGTAGCAGTACTAGTTGTAGTAGTAATGATAGTAGTTGTAGTAGTTGTTGTAGTAGTAGTAGTAGAGTAGTAGTTGTAATTGTTGTAGTAGTAGAGGTAGTGGTTGTAGTAGTACTAGTAGTCGAAGTGGAATCGGTAGTAGTAGTGAAGATAGTGGTAATTGTAGTAGTTGTAGTAGTAGTGGTAGTGGTAGTAGTTGTAGGTTTAGTTGCAGTAGTGGAGTAGTAGTTGTAATTGTTGTAGTAGTAGTGGTACTAGTAGCTGTGGTAGTGGAGTAGTTGTAGTAGTTGTTGTAGTGGTAGAATTGTAGGTGTAGTAGTAGGTGTAGTGGTGGTAGTAGTAGTAGTAGTAGTAGTTATTGTAGAGGTAGTAGTAGTAGTAGTAGCAGTGGTAGTTGTAGTTATTGTAGTTGTTGTTGGAGTAGTTCCTGTCGTAGTCTTTAAAGTGATTCATAAAATCTTTCATTACTACTGTGCCTTTAAGTGAAGTTGATGTACAGAACACAGTGTTCTATAAAAGAGTGCTTAAACTAAAAGGGATCCACCCTAAACTTTATTTTTACACTGAGGGCAAAGCTAAAACAGATAAAAGAAGTTATTTTCAGGCCTCACCCATAGCATGTTTTAGCATGGAGCAGGTGGTGCCCACATAAAAACCTGGGCTGGACTCATTCATTAAAGCGGTCTAGACTCTCTCTGGTGTCTAGTTAAATGGTGAAGCACCCACATGTGTTTGGTCCCTGCAGGTGGGGCCCTCCCCTCCGCTCTGTCTCTGTGACTAATAGACTCATCCAGAGGAGCAGGTGTGAGCTGAACAGGTATCAGCAGCTACCAGAATAGATTTTCAAACAACATCCATCTGACCTCTGGCAGATTTGTCTCTCGGGGGCAGCGCATGTGGCACAGAAATAAATATATCCTTCCTTTGTTTAGTCTGTGGATGTAGGGCACCTAAAATCTCTACAGAAATATCTTCTACTGGCTTTAAGTATTACCAGCTGAGATATGCCTCCTTCTTTTCTATTATGGTTAAGATCCTAAACTGTACTCACATCATTTTTTTTTATTTTTTTTTATATTAGACAACATTAGCCAATCCCAAAGTCAAGAGTTTTGGGGCCCCCTTAAAAACCAAAGAGCTTCAGAATGCTTCAACGCAAGTGGCATCATACAAAAGGTTTAAGGAATTAAAAAGCTTTTTTCACTGATTCTGTTCACAAAAGCACAACAGAGCTGCACTCTGCTGGTCTCTTGTCTCTTTATGGCAGTAGATTATTGGAGATGTTGCCTTTTAGCCAGATATTGTTTTTTAAAGGTTGTGAAACATGCAATGCTGTTCTAGAGGTGACCAAAGTTGGTTTAAAAGATTAATAAAAGCACATGTCCTCTTTAATGTAGACAGCATCTGGCGGCCCAGTTTGGGAACCACTACTATATACTGTATATTGTAGACAAAATCAGCATTAGCAACTATTTTGTTATTATGATGTAAAATTATCCGAAATTTGAACATTCACTATCACTAATGACTTCATTTCAGTTCACAAATTAAACTAATTTATTAGCATTTCCTCAACCTTAGATTTTACACACAAACGCCTCTTTTTAAAATCATGCTTTTAGGTGCCCAGCCACACAGTAAATGACTATGCTCCATGTTCACAAACACTATCCATTTAGTGTATGTTTATGCATGGCTTTAGTAAATCAGGTCTAACTAGTGTATGTGCTATGGTATTTGACTGTCCAGTCTCTCACCTCTCTCCAGGTCACACTCAGGAGAGGAGGCCCCGCTGCACTCACTGCGGGGTCCCAGGACCGGAGAGATGAGGCCGAAGTCCGACAGGGACACGGTGCTGGGCAGGTCCAGACTGCAGGGCCTGAAGGGAGGGGCCGGGGAGGAGGAGGTGGAGGACGAGGACGGGGTGGGGGAAGGTGAGTCCGATGGGCAGGAGGACAAGGACATGCTGGTGAATGGGCACGGTGACAGCGTTAGGTCTTGGGGGCTGCAGGGAGAGGAGCCCAGGCTGCAGGTGGAGCGGGTCTCGGAGTCCTCTTCGGAGGCGATGGAGCCGTTCACGCAGGGCTCGTCCTCAAAGCAGTCAGACGTCACTGCACACTGAGAGAGGAAAGAAGTTTATTAGAAAGATCATTTTTAACAGCAATTATTCTCTCTAGGGTCAACCATCAAACTATGGTAGAGAGGTAAAAATCCAAGAAAACATACTGTTAATGCGGGTAAAAACTAGCTTTCCAATTCCAAAATGTTCAAAATGATCATATTATGCTATCATAAAAAAGAGATGGAAATAATATTGCAGGTTTTGAGGAATACAGATGTACAGTTTATAGGATGTATGAGAACACCGTATTCTAATGTGCCCCCGTCCCACAAATGCGACAACTTGGCAAGACATGTGACCACTCAAAACTGTTAATGACACAACTGTGCTTTATTGCTAAACCTTACAGAGAATGCAATCTGTACACTCCATGTACATTTGATCACCAATTACATGCCAGTGGAAAGTACTTCAATATTTATGTTTACTTGTTTACACTGTGTTTATGGCTAACCTGTTTCATAACAAAACTGCCCTTCACACTACTGCATGTCAAAAATCACATTACAGTGTTTTGTTGGCTTCCTGGGGAATCTGCCGTTCTTCCACGTGTTGTATGTTAGAAAGATTGGAATCCTTGACTGTGACTGTGATTATCAGTCTCTAAATCCATGACATCTATTAGCATTCACATTTAGATTCTAATGGACTTTCAAAGAATTTCAAGATGAATGTCAGTTAAAAAACAAGACATTTTATGTAAACAAACAAAAGTGGTGTCACAAGAGCTAATGCTACATTCCTGCTAATGCTACATTCCTGCTAATGCTACATTCCTGCTAATTTCTGCTAAGGCTTTTAAACTCTAGTCTGTGTCATAGCTTTTTAGTTTGTTAGGGGGAAAAATTGAGAGGTTGAGGTTTCTGTCCGCAAACAGACTGTAATAAAAAATAAAAATAAAAAATTGTAATAAAAAAATTTTTAATAAATATAACAATAATATACATAATTACACATTCTTTATACAGAGAAAAAATTGTGAGGTGATTGTAAATTAGGGGATGGCCAGTAACTTATTATTATATGTTTATCTTAATGGAGATTATTAAAAAGTAAAGCTGCGTAAATTATGAAAGAAAATTTGTTACTAATGCTGAATATTGTAAAAACTAATACAAGAGTTAGAATAGCAGGAATGTTTTTTTTTTGTTTTTGTAATGCTTCATTTTTGGTTTAATTTTGAGGAACATTTTTGTGATGTTTTACCAAGACCACGTGCCTTCCTCTCACTTCCTCAGAGATTTTAAAAACAACACAGTCTAAATGGCATCTGAATGTGGATAAATGTCATTACGACTGAACCTGACCTTTCCTGTCACTGTGCTGTGCAGCTCTGACTGTGGACGTCAATAAACCAACACCAATCGAAGGAGATAACCTTTACTAATGGTCCTTTATCTCATCAGGAGAAAACCAACAATCAGAGCTCTATGTGCATTTAGATGCTAGATTCTACTACAATCTGTAGAAGGGGAAACACTTCTACAACTGTATTTTATAAACTTTATTGTTATTATGATGTTTGGTGTTTGGGCTGCTAACAACAACAAGCTTTCCTCATTCTTTTGGAGCTTTTAAGGTACTTTGAAATAAACAATACACTGGTCTGGACCATGGACTAACTGTGGACACCAAGCATTAGCTGTTAGCATTCACCAACCGCTTTTCGTTGAGAAGAAATGAAGACAGGAAGTAGATTAACAGGGTGGCAGTGTGGAGTGGCATTAAGATATGTAGCTAACGTAGCATGGCTAATTATGACAGCTAACCCCAAATGCTAATGTACTGAATATGATACAATAGACATTATGTTATGTCACTTATAAATCTAGTTCAACTCTGTATAAATCCAGTAGTAGCTAAAAAATAGTGCTACTTGCTAATGTTCTCAACACACTCACTGACAGCGCACACCTATAGTAGAACCTAATGCTCTTTTTTCTATGGAAATGTTATTGTCTGCTTCATTTCTATTGTCATAATATGCACAACACTTATGTTAACACTTCATAGGTCTACACTTACTGGAAATCCCATCAGACTCCATCTTGAAACTGGTGATGTCGTCCCCGGATGCGCTGTCCCCCTCGGCCCCCACACCTCTTCCTCTGGGCCCAATGGCGGAGCTCCTCCGTCTCTCGTGGATCTCATCTGAAATCATCTCCAGGTTCCGCAGCGCCGTCTTGTACTCGCCTTTGGCCTGGGACAGCTTGGCCTGCCGCTCGTCCACATTCTTCTTTAGGTTCTACAGAATACACAGCACCAAGAAAATTAGGTAAGTGGATATTTCAGATTTTTGGGCAATGACCTATGACCTGTTTATGACCAAGGATTAGAGTACCAGTTTTAGTATGACATTGGCTTGCAACGCCAACTCAGCAAATGTATTGGTTTATACTGTATACACATAGCTCTATGGCCATTTTTGGTGAAGATACGTGGTTTGAGATGTCTACCCCCAATTTCACATATTGGTTAGTTCTATAGAGAAAATCAATCTCCTTTTTAACAGATGGTGATGTTCAGTCTGGACAGTACAAGGCAGGCATGACTCGATTTAAAAAACAAGCTTTTCTTTTGATTAAAAAATATTTAAAATGTGATATGCATAATTCCTTCACAATTTTTACTTAAAGCTTACAAAGTTTAATAATGAACAAAGATAAACATCTCATTTTTTGTGGCAGTGACATTTGAATATTTTAATAAAGTATTAGTCGACTTTAAAAATGAACAGCACACTTTTTACAACTTAAAAGTATGATAGTATATGAACGTATAGACTTCCTGAATGTGATTTATAACTTTAGGGCCCATTCTGAAAGGGCATAAGGCTTTAAGACATACATTTTTTTTCTTTTTTCAGGCTTTGTCTTTCAATCATTCTTGCCACCTTTTAAAAATCTTCAAAAATAATGAAATAAAAAATGGACAGTATGGGACATTTCATTTTGGATTAGTTTGTTCACAGTAAATACATCTTAATCCGGCTGGGCTGAAATGGGGTTTAAAGTAATGCAAAGTAATGTAGTAGAGGCTTATGTGCAAAATAAAGCATTAAAAATTTAAGATGTAGGTCGGCTGACACTGACTGTTACAAGTTTACAGCACTGGGCTTTACTGTAAGGCTTTAGAACTTAACCTTTAAAGAAGAAGTGGTTTTATAACATACAGATCAGGTCAGCGTGTGAAAAAGGAAGTATGGCACATTACTCTGAACACTTACCTCTAACTGCAGATAGTACTTGGCCTTCATCTCGAAGTAAGGCCTGTGGAGGAGGAGGAGAGGTCAGAAAGACAACATTAGACCAAAGTGGAGAGAAATGAGTGGAGAGGTGCTAAACCAGTGGTATCACCATGGTGACAGCAAGATGGATGAAAGGAGGAGGGGGTGGGGGCAGATAAGAGGGATGTGATGTGGGATGAAGAAATGATGCAGAGCGGATTAGGGCCATGCTGAGGCAACACACAGCGGCCTATAGCACAACAGCATTCCATCATAAAGGCTGAGGAAAGTGTATTAAAACATCTTCTTGAGATATACTTGAATAATTACAATCTGAAAATGAAACTATCTGGTAATCCCAATATGTCAGATTTTTTCAGACTTTGCCCATACATAGAAAATGAAACATGAATGTGCTTCCCTTCCAGCAGTGCTCAGTTTATAAAAGTGGCTCCATCCACTGAGTTTTATGGTGATTTCATTAATATTCTCTCAGAATAGACTAATCTGAATGTAATTTATACATTTATAAAAAATATGATATTGAGCAATGAGTTCCAGTTTCTTCAACTGTATACTACAATGTTTATAGGGGCTGCAAATTAGCTTGTGCCTAGTTGCCCTGAGTACACAGCATCAGTTGCCTGAGTGATGCTGTTTAGTTGTACTGTTCCTGTAAAAATAAAAATAAAATACATTTGTATAACTTTATATAAAAATTAATAAAAAACTGTATATTTTATGTAAAAATTACTTTGTATAACTGTATGTAAAAAAAAACAACTTTGTATAACTATATAAAAATAAATAACTGTATATAAATTAATAAATAAGTTTATATAACAACTACATAACTTTGTATACCTTTATGTAAAAATAAATAAATAACTTTGGATAACTGTGTATAAAATACATTTTTAATAACTTATTTTCAATACAATAATTTTTTCAATTAACAATTTTTTAGTTTTTAACTGTTGTTTGAGTAAAAACAAATACTGAAAGTATAATAAATTATATTAAAGTTCTTACAAAATGCCAATTTTAATATTTTTGATTTTGTTTTGTTTTTATAGTTTTACAAATGCACAGCACATTTTACCACAAGATCTGTATGTGTTGGTGGAATGTTTTATCGTAGTATTACAGTATTTGCCCATACACAGTAAGGATCTTGAATCTCAGGTGTTTGAAACCATCATATAAAAACAGGAGGTTGATCCGCATGACTTCCCCTTTAAAACCTGACTGGTTAAATAAAGCTGCTCAACTGCGACAAGTCTCTGTGATATGCTTCTCCTGTGAAAGGAGAAGCATATCCTGGCCACTTTCTAAAAAAACCTCTTTCATTTATTCACGTATGAAAACTTGTAAGCCTGATGAGGATGATTCAAGCAGTCAGACCAAAAGGTTGTTGCTCATTTTAGAGCTATTACGTTTTAAAAACTTTTTTTTCTTTTTGGCACCTGGCCTTAGTTTGACGTGCCTTCCAGGTTGCCTCAAAGAAAGCACTGAATATAATGTGAGATGACGTCTTGGTGT
The DNA here is from genome assembly GCA_020698575.1 of Bostrychus sinensis. Taxonomy (NCBI): domain Eukaryota; kingdom Metazoa; phylum Chordata; class Actinopteri; order Gobiiformes; family Eleotridae; genus Bostrychus; species Bostrychus sinensis. The sequence continues at coordinate 31,172,778 of CM036247.1, read as the reverse complement.
AAGAAAGTAGCAATCATATCAGACACTAGCGGTGAGTCATGCTCTGAATCACCCCTTTACACAGCACAAATACAAGCTACCACAACTGAAATACCGAGACTACCCAGACCACATGAAACTTGGACATACAGTAGATGGTCCAGTTAGATGACTTCACGAAGCTGGCCATGTGAGTAGTGTGTCTTACTTGGACTTATTGATGGTGCGTTTGAGTTTCTTTTCCAGTTGTTTCATCTGACCAATGGCTGCTGTGTATTTGGCTGCTGTCTCTTTGTGCACTACCTCACTTCTCGTCTTGGTGTTTTCGGCCTCCATCACCTTAGACAACCAAGAACACACATTACAAAAACTCATCTAATTGCGATTTATCAATATTGTCTTGGTCTCGTACCCTCTGTGTGGCGTGGTTGAGCATCTCCTGCCAGGCTGAGTCGAACTGCCGGTTGTCCTCCTCCAGCAGCCTCTGTTCGGCCAGGGAGATGGTCTCTTTGGCTGCTCTCAGGACCTCCGTGGCCCTCTGAAAGTCCTGGGTGGCCTTCTGAGCCTCCAGCTGGGCCTGGACACAAACAAGAACAGGAACACAGTGAGTGGTCAAATCTGATATAAAACGAGGGATATGTGCAAATAAATGAGTGTTCTTTGTATGCTGGCAAAATTTTAAAAATGTATTACTTCACTAATTACCAGTGTATATTTGGGTTGCTGTCTAGCATCAAAAAAGCTGACAAACACAAAAGAGCTGCCCAATTTGCATTCGGCAGTTGCATTTCTTCATAACAAAGTCCACCTGTAACCTCAAAAGTGCAGTGTGTGGCTTTTGGTGTAAAAATAACAAACTTTGCATAACTTTATATAATTTTTTTTTTTTAAGTTTTATATTAAAAAATATATATGTTTTTTTACAAAATGCCAATTTTAATATATATATTTAAATACTCAAACATATTTTTTTATACAGTATTTGCTCATACACAGTAAAGATCTTGAATACCAGGTGTCTGAATCCATCATATATATATATATATAAAAAAAAAGGATGTTTGCAGATTCTTCACTTTACACTCGTCTTTCTACAGCCTGTGAGCACCTATGCAAATATTTTGGGATGACTTGCTTAAACAAGCACCTCTGTTTGATTCAGGAAACACATTAATCCAAGTTGTGTTTAGCCTATTCATATCCTCATGTACAAAGTGGGTTAGGTGAAAATAACAGATTAAAATGTAAAAATAGAACTAGAGCCCAACAGCAGTGCTCTTTGCATTAACCCTGTACTGCATAACAGCGTGCTGATATCGCTAAAGTTACAAACACTGGAGAGAGGGCTGGTTTTGTGTATATTGTGAAATGTCGCATGTTATTTTAGCTGCAGTTACCTTTGATTTAGTACAGTAGTGAGTATTGATGTGTAATACAAAATGATGCATACATCAGAACAAACAGTAAAATAATATCAAACTTTCTCCACACATCAAATTGGTTTGAGGAAGGAAGGATATAGCCTACACAGTCCCAAGGAAATAAGGTAAAGAGAAAAGAAGGAAGGGTGGTTAGATCTTAAAAAGTCCCATGGAAATAAGGAAGGATAGGTAGACCATAAACAGTCCTAAGGAAAGAAGGAACAAAGGATGAATAGGACCTCAGCATGCATCAAATTAGTTCAAGGAAGCAAGGGAGGACCCTTGTAGGGTCCTCCCCTTGCTTCCTTGAACTAATTTGATGCATATCCCAAGGAAAGAAGTAAAGAAGGATAGATAAACCATAAACAGTCCTAAGGAAAGGAGGAAGGACGGATGAATACACCCTAGGAGGCATCAAATTTGTTCAAGGAAGGACCATACACAGTCCTAAGGAAAGAAGGAAGGATGGACCCTAATATCAGCAATGAATGATAGAAGAATGAATAGATCCTAAACAGTCAGGAAAAAAAGGTAGGATAAATAGGATGCATCACGTTAGTTTAAGGAAGGAAAGAAGACAGGAAGGAAAGAAAGAAGGAAGGACCCTACACACTCCCAAGGAAACAATGAAGAAATAAAGAACAGACCCCAAACTGTCCCAAGGAAAAGAGGAAGGAAGGATAAAGAGACCCTAGAAGGATGCATCAAATTAATTCAAGGAAAGAAGGACCCTAAATAGTACAAAGGAACTGTGTTGGGTCTTACACAGGAAGAATTAATAGGCAGGAAAGAAGGAATAAACTCTAAACAGTCAAAAAAAAAGGAAGGATGAATAGACCCTAGGATGCATCAAATTAGTTCAAGGAAGGACCCTACATAGTACATAGGAACTATGTTGGATCTTACACAGGAAGAATTAATAGACAAGGATGAATAGACCCTAAACTGTCCCAAAGAAAGAAGGATGGATGAATAGACCATAGGATGCATCAAATTAGTTCAAGTAAGAAAGGAAGGAAGGACAGGTATAACCATAAACAGTCTGAGAGGAAAAAGGTAAGTTTTTATTCAGAATGGTGGTACTAAGTTTCGCTTGTTAGATGTTATGAACTAATACAATACAATATCTTCTAATAGTCATATCAAGTTTTTTTGGTTTTAGATGTGTAATATATAGCCTTGGTGCATAAATGTGCACAGCCTTGGCCCCTTCCCTTGCTGATTATAAAAGCAGCCTCAGACCCATCTCGATAGCATAAGAGCATTAGCTTCATGCCCATCACTGCAGGCCAATAAAAAGCACTAATAAAAAGTGGTTTTCTGCTGCACCAGTTCCCTCCAGCTCTAACTCAGAGAGAGCACGTTCTATTGAAGTGTTTCTGAGCATGAGCCGAAGAGAGGACAAAGACTTGAGCCGTGGCCTATTTTCTGAAGCAGCATCCATATTTCAGCACACAGCACAGCGTTTTAGAAGACAGCACGCCTCCGAATGCTAAAGTACAAAAGAGCTCCTACCTGTTCTTAAATCTGAGCAGAAGCTGACAGTTAAAAAACATTAGATATTTTTAGAATTGGCCCAAGCGGTGTCCTACTTTTCTCAAAGGAAAAAACAAGAAACTGAAATTCTATGGTGGCCCCGAAGGCTCACAATAACACAAAATGGCAAATAAATGGACCAAAATTTAACACAAAATTATAAAACATTTGTATACGTGTTGTTATGCTAACTCGACTTATCTTAGCATGTTTTTCTGTTTATGTGAGCCATCTGGGCCACCATAACATTACATTTTTCTGCACATGCTGCACAGTATAAGAGACAAGCAAAACACATTAGGTCATATTTATATTTTAAGGCTATTTCCAGCAGATATTTTGATTCCTTATTGCTGGTCCAGGTCAGTGCTTGCTCTTTGCAGACCTCAGCACATGCTTGGTGTAATTTCATTATCTGTGGCCGCCGCTGTGCCGTGTATGCAGCCTCCAAACAAGCCTGGCCTTGTTAGCGTCATGTGGCTCTCTTGTATTCCATGCTGCCTTCACATGTTGATGGCTGTCGGACAGACGCCTCTTATTTACCTACATACTGCTGTTCCTGCCATGCTGCTTGAGAGGCAGCATGGCAGGTCATAATGACTGACAACTGTGTTAAATTTAGTATATTTAGTTTTTATTATTATCAATAATAATACTTTTTCTGAACAATGGATAGTAAGTTGACTGTAAGAGGAGTTAAAAAAATAATGATGGCGAGTAAAACTTAAAATTCTACATTTTTACACATATGAACATCAAATTAGGTAAACAAAAAAATATTAGTGAAAACTTGAGATTTTGAGTTGGCCCCAAAACTCAAAACTCTTGAGGGATCCTGTTGCCTTGAGTTTTTTTTTTTTTTTTTTTTTTTTTTTTTTACAGTGTAGTGTTAATTGGATTGGCTTGGATTGGAGGAAACCTATGTGAGAATTTCAAATAGAAGTCAGTAAATTACAGTTTTGGAGTCCATGTGATGGTTAAATGATTTGTTGATAGGGGAATGAAGAGCCCTGTATCTCCCCCTGGTGTCTCTGGGCTGAAAACAAAACTTCCAAATGTAAGTGTTGCTGTCCCGGTGTGTCACGGACATCTCGCAAGAAAGCGGCACATCACAGTTAGCAAAACAACAAGCTAGCGATGGCTTGATTTCTCCATTTTTGTCATGGCAGAGCAGCCACATGGTAGAAAAAACTTACGCAAAAGGGAAAAACCAAACTCAACTCAACAAAACAAACTCAACTGGGGGATCACAATAGCAGTCAACTGGATTTGCTTCACTTTAAATGCAGGAGGAGCTCTAATAAGTCAAAAACAGCGAAGAAATTAGTTACTGAGTTCCGCTTTATGTAATAGGAATTATCGATAAATAAATTAGGCATAGGCAGTATTACTAAGGATTTATCTGCCCTCCAATTGGCACGCTCCGATTGGCTGTTGAATAATGTCTGTCAGAGAAAGTTAGCGAAAGTCTATTTTAGCCCTACCAGGACTTCTTCTTGTTTGGAATGACTGAATATGTATAATTTATGATGTCTACAATACGTTTCTTGTAAGTAAACAATATACAACAGAGCAGAAATGTCCTAATTTACTGAAGACTCATAGCTGATTACTGTGGTGGTAAACCAAAAGCCAAAAAGCAATGTTTACATTCATCAGTTTCAGTTTCAGTGTTGTTTTGTGTGTCAAAAACTAACTTTTTTTGTTATCAGTGCACCCACAGTGGTTAGCAATCTTACAATCTTACTTGCAAGGAGAAGTTTTAGTAGTAATTATTGCATTTGGCCAATAACAGGAATAGTAACAAAGAGGTCACCCATTTACTTCAAACAAGAAGAGTAAAATTAACCCCTAACAAAGCTAACCCACTTACCACTACAGGTTGAACTCACTACCCTATTTATTGGATTCTTGCTTCTGATTGGACAAACGGAATAAGATTTGGTCCTCCTTTAATTACTTTTTCAAGCAGATGTTAGCATTAATGTTGATTAACTAATTTTAAAAAAGAGGAATCAGTTTTTCCTTATAATCTAGTTGAAGTAGAGCAGCCAGCAGCACACAGAGAGATGTTGTAGAGTCAGAGGGGGGAGGGAGCACGAGGAGGATGTGATGAGTGCAGGAAACGTGACAGTAGAAGAAGAGGAGGAGGAGGACAAGGAGGAGGACGAGGAGGTGGACTCAGAGCTGCAGCAGAGCCTCGTGAGAGAGTGGAGCTCATTAGGAACATCAAAAACACTGCAGCCAGCTCTCATAAAGCACTGTTGTTATTCTGTTTTCAGTGGACACTTGGAGGTTTCACACTGAGCCTGATGAGATTAGATAAACGTTCACTAGTGCAAGCCTAACTTAGTCTGAGACACTTTCAAAGAACTGACTTATTTTGGTTCTAGTTACTGGGATCATGTCTTGGACTTGAAAAGAACCAATTACATTTCTATTTGTTTTGGATAGATGGGTACTCCTTGGACAGCTGCATATTAATTGCAGGGTTAATGTTTAAAGACCATAATGATACTGGTCAATCTTCCATTTTTTGAAGCATACAGTCTTAAAAGGGCCTATATTATGTCAAATTGACTTTTTTTTATAGCTTTCTATCATGTTATAATGTTGTTCCTTCATCAAAAATATACCTGGAGTTGTGTTGTGCTTCATTCACGCCTGTTTTAGTAATCATGAAGTCTCCGGTGCGGAGTTTCTGAGGCCCCAGAACTCTCAGTTCCACGAACATCCGCCAACTCCAGGAAGAACTGACCAATCAACAAGCCTTCTACATCCAGTCTGTTCTCATTCACTGGTCCAAAAGAAGGTGTACAGCTCTGTTTCCTCCGATTCCTCACAGACATTTATCATTTTGTAGTAAAATGCTATCACACAAAAAGTTTAAGGAAGGAAAACTCCTTTTTCTCTGTTTGTGTTTAAAACAGTGCAACGTCTCTGCATTCTGCTGCCCTCTGCTGGTCTCTTCACCTGTTTTTTTATAGCAGTTGTAAAGTAATTATAGGAAACACTTTCTTTTTAGTCACAATGTTTTAAAAGATTGTAAAAGACGCAATGCTGTTCTAGAGAATACCAATGATTGGCCAAAATTAGAAATAAAAGCAAAAAGAATAATAAAACCCCTTTAGCTAGCCAATGACTCTTTTCATGAGCTATTTAGCCAAAGCATCACTGCATTACTACATATACTAGATACTAATGTGATTGCAATTAGTACTGTCATTCATGTGCATACATTTCACAATCAGTCTTCATTAATATTCAATAATCAACTCCAGGAAGGAGAATGTTACATATTTTAACTGATGAGCTACTATTCACATTAGATTAGCATTATTTTCTTTTTCTTTTTATTTTTTTTAGAAATTCAACCAAACATAACTAGTTTAAGGCTATACTCAAGCTACTATGTAAAAAACAAGACATTTGCATAAAGTGGTTCAAAATGGTGTAATAAGGAACCTGCTGTTTCTTCCCCTCAGCTGTTGGCCTTATCTCTGGCCTACTTTTAGTGCAGTGCCTATAAGCTGCTCTTCAAACTATGCACTGCACTGTGTAGTCTGCCATTTCCTATTGAAAATCACTTTTACATTTATTCTAGACCAACATTTCTGGTCTAACCAACAAATTCTGCAGACATTTTTGGTTCCATAAAAGCACTCATCATCTCTTTGCCTTTTGCCCCATTTTCCTTAATCTCCCCCCATTAGATTCTATCCTTATCCATTTGATTCTCTCATTGCTACATCTCTTCTTCCTTCCTTCCCCTTTCTCCATCTCTCTCCATCCATCACACTTTACATCCCATAATCCTCCTCATGTGCCATCTCTCTGCCTCTTCCCTATTCGTATTCATATTTTAATTACTGCAGTGGCGTATGAAACTTTTAGAGTCCCGCGAGAGGGAGAAAGTTCAAAACCAAGCTGCAGTTTGGCTTGGCAGGCGTTTTCAATTATTTACAATGGTCTTCTTCAGAGAAACGTGCCTCGTCGTGTTAGCGCTAAGAAATGATAAAAAGGACTGTGTTGCTACAGCTGAGCACAGTATGGTGCCTTTGATGCAGTACGAGTGTGTTTGTTGTTGCTTTGCATAAAAGGGCTTTTATTTTGCTAGAAACCATATTTCAAAGCGACTGCATAATTTACTAGTTAGGCCAAGGTTTGGGAAATTACTGATTTGTATTTTGTAATCACAGGTTTATTCGAGTGGTCAGGTTAAATCACGGCTTTTATTAAGAAAACACTGTTTAGTCAAGCCAGGTTTTGTCAAGGCTTTTCTTTTTTTCTTTTTTGTCTAAGTTTATTTAAGTCTGCAGGTTTTATCCAGGCTTTTATTTTAAAAGTGAGTTTATTTCAGATGTCGGATTATGCCAAAGCCTTTAATTTGAAAACCCCACTTGATTAAGGTCTTAAGGTGTTGTCCAGGTTTTTATTTTTCGTTTGATTAATTCACATCTTAAGGAGGAGTTATATGCTCCTAGGAAGGAGGAGTTTTTGACTGGAAACTAAATTCTATTGCTTAGAATAGTTGAAAGTAGTAGTTTCGAGTTTTTGGAAGTTTTCCGTCCTCTGCTGGAGTGAAGGGGACAGTTGTTAACCCTCTTGAGGACCATTAGCATATCTGCTCCCTCTGATGTTAATGACCTGAGTGAAATTGGTTTATTTTGTTTGGGTTTTAAGAGACTGCTGTAAACAGATGAAAGGTTGTATCTTGGACCAACATTTCTGTTCAAAGGTTTTTATTTTTTGACAAAGATTGCTTCGTTGACTCCTCACACAAACCATCATTTCTCTCTGGCTAAGATTTGGACCTCACTGTCCTCAAAGGAGAGCCCTGTGGTGTTGGTATAACCTCTTGTGCAGAGGTTGTTTGGTTTCTCCAATGTACTGTTCATTGCAGTTCTCACTTGTCTGAGGGTAACAGGTTTCATCACAGCCTTTATTTCAAAAGTGAGTCATTAAATTAAGTCAGAGCTTTTATTTTGACACACCAATTTATTAAAGTCATACAATGTTTTTAAAGAACTTTGATAGCAAGAATTTTTATTCAAACCTTCAGGTTAATTTTTTTTCCTTCTTCCTTACCCAGAAGGGGGTCTAAGGACAGGGGATGTCCTGGCTATTTGCCTGTATGATTGTATATTTGTTTGTTTATTTCAATTCCTGTAAATCCCTTTGAGGCAGCTGTTGTGATATTGCGCTATAGAAATAAAATTGAATTGAAACAACAACCAACCAAGAACCAACAACAATACAAGTGAAACTGTGCCAAAAGACTGAAAATAGCACATGCAGAATAGGTTTACACACACGAGACCGTCCGACATATTCCTGACCTGATTCTACCAATTTTCAAGGAAATGTGATTAATTTGATCAGCCCTTGATCAGGTTTAACAGTGAACGTCTGCTGCAAAGAATTCAAAGTTTGTTGTTTATTCCAGAACAGAGGGGAACCAATGGAGAATGGCCCACATACTGTTTATATCTGAGCTATAGGACATAAAGCTGCACAGATACCAAAGATGCCACTTTATAATCTTTAATCAGGAACTTATCACGAGCATGTCTAAGTTCATAATGTTGGGCCTGAGAAGTTTGTACAAGGTCAACTAACCAAACAACAGAGGGACTTTTAAGGCCAGAGCTTCAAGTAAACTATTGTTTTTTCAGGTTATTATTGTGAGTTTTTAATCACCAGTTATTTCCATTAGCGGTCCTAGGTGGCTGAAGCCTACCCTAGCTGCTTTGGACCTGAGGTATTGATTGATGAGTTCCTATTCATATCAACCAAAAATATTTATATTTTAGGGCCATACTGAGGCTACTCTATGTATAAAACATGACATACATTTGCATAAAGTAGTTGAGACTGGTCTAATATCAGGAGCCAAAAACATATCTACAAGTTTATTCTTGCCACTTCCTGTGCAGTGCATATCTTGTACACTACAACTCTGAAGTGTATCATCAGTTGATCTAATACTATTTCACAGGAAGTGGCAAGCTGCATGTTCTGGAGGGTAATACAGACAAGAAAGCTGTCAAACAAGGTCTAAACTGACTCCAATGCTTTTTAAAAAATAAAAATCTTAGGTTTTATTTTTTAAACTATTTTTGCACTAGATAATCCAGCCACAAAGATCCACAATCCGGTGTATTTTTTATGCCAGTCCCAAGTCTGGATCATTTGGAGAGGGTTGTGTCAAGGAGAGCATCTGGCCTAAAGAGCTGTGTCAGATCAAGATGTGAATCATGGCACACTATGAGGCAGATTTTTGCGGTTTTTGCTCTTAAAAATACATATTATATATATCAAATAAACCTTTGCCAGTGCCATTTTGCATTGACAAAGCAAGCATAAAGACCAGTGCATACATAGGCATACAGCATGAGGCCAGAGCAACCCCAGATGGTCATCTCCTCTGTCATCCGCCTTCATATCCAAATCCTTCAATCATCATTACAGATCCCCCGTCTGTCTGCCAACAACATGCTTCCAGCGGAGATGAGATACAAACAGAAAACCCATTTACAAAGCTGGAACATCAACTGCTTCTATGCAACATTCTCTGAAAGACAAGCCAAAAACAAGACAATGATGAAAAATAAGAGTTTGCCAAAGAGTGATTGAATGATGTGATAAATCTGGGGATGTAAAGGTCACAGATGGTGCCCGATTTGTTGTGGTGAAGCTTGACTTCGGTCCAAAATACAGAACCAGCTGAGCATCCAGACTGCAGCAACATACGACGCTGCGGGGGGTATGTCTCGGACCATCAACAAACAAGGGCTCATCTAACAATACAATCTGCACACAGGCTTTTGTCTTGCTCTCGTAACACCTGTTTTTGAAGTAAACACAAATATAAGACAGAAATGAGAGTAGAAAATCTTGCATGACATGCCTTATAATTATACAATGTCTTCAGACTACTCTAGTTTGGCATGGATCTTTTGTAGAAATAACCAAAACAATCCAGGGCAATTGTCCTAGGCTCTGTCCTCCCAATGTTTGCAAGCTATCACAAAAATACAAAGACTTTGTCTGAATGTGAATGAAAAATAGTGCACTCAAAATTTCTATAAGCAGTGAACAACAATTGGCCACTAGATGGTCAAAATAGACCAGAATACTTTGCAAGGTTTGTTGGAGAACAGAGAGACTGTGACAGGTCTTAAAACTGTACACAACATGTTTTAATGTGTACAGTATAGCAATAATTCAGTCTAATATGTGTTAAATACAACATGTTTGATTATTAGTATTTCTGTCAATATTTAAAGGGGATATATTATGCTTTTACAACCTTTAAAAGCATTATGTGACTAAAAGAAAAGGTTTTTAATAAATATTTACTGGTGTCACACAAAAACAGGTGAGAAGACAAGACAGGAACAGTGAAAAAAGCTGTTTACAGTACTTCCCTTTCCTTTTTGTATGATGCCATTTTACTTTAGGGAGGAGATTCAGACTGGGTTTTCCATTTAATCTAATCAGTATGTAGTAAACCATGATGTAAAAATAGCGTAATCAAGGTTTGGCTTGGTGTGTCATATTTCAACATGGTTAAAGCAAGTTTGTGCGCATTTCCTTTGTATAAGCTTAGCTGAAGGCTGCTAAGTGCAACTGCACTTTCTCAAACACAATGGGCTATTACATAATGGGCACTAGTTTAAAAGGGCACTTTATTTTATAACACATACAAAGAGGAAAATCAAAAAAATGAAGCGAATTGATATGGTAACTTAATAACTTCCTGGTATGAATATGTCTGCTTGTGATCTGCCAAGGCTGAAAGCTTTTTACTCTGTAGTAATAAATATGGTGTTTGTGGCTAAAATTGTAACTTATTTTAAAATAGACTGCTTATGTTAACTCTAGATGAAACTTTGTAAGGGTATAATCTGACAGAAAAGGTAGCAATGCAAAAGGGTTTGAAGATGCGTCTCCAGATTGCTCACCTCAACATACGTAGTGCAGTTTCTCAGCAGCTGGTCTTGTTATAGAGACTGTAGATTGTGAGCTAAGGAAGGGTGCTAATGTTTGCTTCTCCCTAGTTACCGTTATATGGTACAAACAAATTGTAGCCCATACTGTTGCGAGTTGTCACTTGTCAGCACAGAGCCATCTAACTAAATCTGAGACTGAATATATGTTCTGGGCTTTTACACTTTTAAAAACACATTGCAGTGCAAAACAAGTAGCACCACCGTGGCCAAGATTTACAATTTTTTATTTAATTTAAAAGCTTGTACCAACTGAAAATTCCATTGTCCCCATATAGCATTTTAAATGTTTGAGGCACCATTTAACGCAAGGTTGTGCAAGAGGACAAACTCAAAACAAACAATACTGTTCAAGAGCTTGACTCGCCCACTTGAGATTCTTTCAGTTTCACAGTGCATTTGCGGGTTATCACCAGAGCCAAGGATAAGTGGCTCCTGAATGTCTCATAGACTACAACAAACATTTTACCCTTGAAAAGCCATCAAACAGACAGATATACAAATTTACCACTGAACCCTCACTTACCTTGGCACTGCTATATTCAAGGAGAGGTGAAATGGAATTAATGTGGAGCCTAATGAATATTTTATTTGGTGAAAGTTGTAAAGTTTAGCCGCTCGCTACCTTGGCTCAGCACTTACCAACTGAGAGCACAGCGTGCACCGAGGAATTCAAACTTCTAACTTTTTAGCCTCATCTTCTGACACTGTGTGCGAGTCATCACTTTGAGATGCTCTTTGGGGAAAAACATTTTTATTAAGTGTCTGTTTTCTGCAGCATTTTTGGTTTGCATTGCCTTTGAGTCTCCAAAACTAGAATGTATGTTAAAACCTACTTAACAACACTCACACACACACATTTTAGCTCAGACTTGGGGGGTGGAAATATCTAAAAAAAACCCTGCCCACTCCAGGAAGCACTGACTAATCAACAAGCCCTCTACATCCAGTCTGATCTCATTCATTTATCCAAAAAAATATGTACAGCTCTGTTTCCACTGATTCCTTACAGCCATTTTTCATTTTGTAGTAAAATGGCTACATATAAAGAATTGAAAGAAGTGAAGAGCTTTTTTTCCTCCGTTTCTGTCCAACAGAGCGTAATAGAGATGCATTCTGCTGGTTTCTTCACCCGTTTCTTTATGGCACCAGTAAAGCAATTATTGGAAATGTTTTCTTATTGTAAGATAATGTTTTTTAAGGTTATAAAACATGCAATGCTGTTCTAGAGGTGACCAAGATTGCTTTAAAAAGATAAATAAAAGCATAATATAGCCCTTTAAGCCAATAGCATTTCATTGCCTTGTACTTGTTGCACACAATAGCCAGAGAAGGCTTTTTTTGTCAAATCTGAATCTAAATGCAGTTTTAAAAGTCCCTGTATGCACCTTTCCAACCACAAACACTGACATCATCGGCATCTTGAAGTCTGTAGACAACTCTGCATTTGATGGCTTTTGTGGGTGGCAATTATTTTTATTTGGCAAGAAACCTACAGTTCTTTACCTTGTTTGCACATTTAAAACGTGTGAAGATGTTTGCTGTTCCTGGACATGTGTTCTTGTGGAGAAAGTCCACTGATCATTCCATTTGCCTGCCTGTCTGTTTGACAAATGTCTCTCCCACTCAGATCACAAACACATTAGTGGGTGCAGACCAGACAGAGCTGGTGGGTGAAGGAAGGTACTCTCTCTGACCTTGAGTTCAGATAGCACATAACACTGAGAGCTGCTACTGTGAGAGCGTGGATAAAGGGCATTAGCATACGTAGCAGGACTCTGTCCGCTAATGAGCCGTGAGTCATCAGTCAGAGAGGGGGCCGCTTCCACGCAGCTTTCAACTTAGCATATGTGGTAAACAACAAGGACTAAGCCAGTGCCAAGCCTCCTTAAAGGGGTTATAATATGCTTTTTTTTACTATTTTTTAACCAACCTTGGTCACCGCTAGAACAGCATTACACATTTTACATTTTTGAGCTTTTAACCATGCAGTAAGCTAATTTTTCTGTTAGCTTCATGTTGCTAATAGCCCTGCTAATTAGTCATTTTATGCTCTGTCCATTCCCCACCGCTGCCAGCAGGGGGCTTAAGGCACCCAATCCAAGCATTCTCGGCAAAGTCAAAGTAACAGCTCCCCAAAAGAAGATGTTTTCCATACATATACATCATTTTAAGTTATAAAACGTGAAATACGAATGCAAAGATGAAGATGAAAGCAGAAGAATGGGGAAAAGTCGCAAAATCCCCATCTGCACAACTGTTCTTTCCAGTGAGCATATGGACACAAGGCTTCAAAAGACCATCTTCAGCTTGATGAGAAACCAAAAACAACCAGCATGTTTAGTCAGAGATTGCCCAAAATGTGTGTATCTAAATTTGACTGGTCTAAGCATTGGTTACACGAGTTACAATAGGCCAACTGTCTGCCTTTTGTGTTTCTTCCTTAAACAAGCCTTAGTTCTTTAGAAGTCAACAATAAAACTAAAATTGGAAGTGACTATAATGCCCATAATTACCTGTAATCTCTTTCTCTGTGGCAGAAGTCAACAGTGAAGATAAGATAGCAACAACCATGCCTCAAAAGTGCTTTCTTTGAGGTTATTTTTAGTTTCCAAATGAGATAAATGGCATCAACAAGATTGGTGTGAGCTCCTCTAATTGTGTTAACAAAGTCTCACAAGCTAACAGCAGCACATCTTGGGCACATTAGGCACACAGTGAGAGCACCCGAGGACTCAAATTACCACTCTGAGTTTTGAGAAAAGTTTTATAGATTTAAGAGATTATGGAGATCATCTAGATGAGAGAGAACAGAGTCTTTAATAGATCGATGAGTCATGGAAGCGAGGGGAAGGAACCTGAAAATCATTCTGAGAAATTTATGATTGATTTGTTGATGCAGAGTCCATTTTTGATCTGCCTCCAGGGAGGTCTGCCGACTTGAAAATGTAATCAATTTTATTAGCTACCGAAGGAAAATTCCACAAAAGCTTGATGTTTTTTTTTTCCTTCAAGGAACTGCAAAATCCATTGAAAACCTTGAGGCTTTGGCATTGCATAATGTTTATTCTCTTTTTAGCAGTTCAAATGAAAGTAAACAGGTATTACTACAAGCTCCCATTGGTTGGTCTGTGCTACTTATCCTCATTGAATAAATCTTTCCTTTTGGCTTTTCCCTTCTGGATGCCCTTCCTGATACAACCCTCTCCATTTGAGCTAGGGACTGGCAGGGGTGTAGCATGAAATTCTGGGCCCTTTGCATAAACCATCTTGGTGAACATCTATGCTCACTTGATCAATATCTCAAACACAGTGGTGGAGGAAGTACTTCATTTCTTTACTTAAGTAAAAGTACAGATGTGCAAAAATATACTCAAATAAAAGTAAAAGTATCATTTTAAGGTTTCTAGTTAAGTAAAGGTATAAACGTACTAACTTTTAAATGTACTTGCAAGTAATAATATAAAAGTATTTTGCACAGACTCAACAACTCTGTTCAATGTGAGGGATTTGGCTGAAGAATTGTGCTGATTACAGCTTAAATTAACAAACTGATGCAAGAAGAAGAGACTGAATCTGTCGGTGAGGTCTCCTGCCTTTATTATTTTGAAGTATCTGATGAGTAATACTTATTGCATCTTTTATATTTATAAGTACTGTGTGTCTTCAATGAGGGCATGGCAAAAACTAGTGATTTTAAACCAAAACTCAAAATTCTTTTAACTTCAAACCAACTCAGCTATGTAAAAAGCACAGATACTTGCTCTAAAATGTAGTGTAGTAAAAGTAAACGTACTCCTTGTAAAATGAACAAGAAGTACAGATACTTTGAAATCTGTACTTAAAGATATTAGGGAGGATCTTTATAAATTAATTTTTTGCAATATTTAATCATTGCCCTGTATTAGGCTTATAAATTGGTGTATTAGAAAAAAAAATACTGATAAACTGTGGACTCTGTGGGACTTGAAAAGCCTAAACCAATTGTTTTCATCATGAGTACGGTAGCCATTGTTCCACAGACTTGCCAATCATTCCAACTTCCTGGTTTTGGCGATACGTGCACGTTCTTGTGCCTGCGCATGCATACACGTTTATGTAGTCCGGCGTTAGCCAAGCCTCATCGTAGCGTGGACAGCCTGATTCGAAGAGCGAAAACCGTGAATCGGGTGGTCGCAAAAGGAAAACTGTTTTTGAAGTGTACCAGAGGAGGAGAAAAACCGTAGAAGAGCAGAATAAAACTCGTGTGGTTATTGGCGATTCTTTCAAACGATGGCGTGCGTTGAAGGAACAGAAAGGGCTTCAGACGATGCATTGGTCGCCAAGTTTCTGCTGGACAGGTACGTTTATCTTATCGTTAAAAAAAAAGCCTTTTTTCTTGATCTGTTGAACCATTTCAACTGTAGCAGCAATCGTCAGTTTGCTAATGCTACCAATAGCAGGAGCATATACTATTTTTGCTCACATTTAGGGACTGTGCATGTGATTGGGTCTGTGTGGGGAACTAGGTCAAAGGTCGAGCAAACATACCATGCTGGTCTAGGTTTAATTTCTGCTGATGCCGACTGTAAACACTCGTGTTCCAACGCTCGTGCACGTCGCTGTGGAGGAGTTCCTTGGAAAGGAACAGTGAAGTGCGGGGGAGCCTGACGCATGCGCATTATTCAAAAAAGGACAGTCGCTGGTTTCTCACCAGTTGAAAAAAAATCCTCTCTATTATCTTTAAGTAAAGTAAATAAGTACTTTTATTTCGTTGACATTCCACCACTATTCCAAGCTTTTTGAGAGCCTCTATCTGCAGTGTGCCATGGGTAAACCTGTACCCTTTAGCCCTGCCCAAATGCAAAGTATATGTCAAAGAATGTTAGTAGATCCAATGTTGCATGCTGTACACTTTTGGGACATAAAAAAGCCTTGGGCACTGTAGTATAGCTTGCCTTGGAGTTTGGACACCATTTGCTGAGTGTTTCTCTCTCCATGCTCTCGCCACATGATTTTCTGATGCGGAGGGTGCTGACAATAAAGATAACAATGGCGCTGGTGATAAGAAGGTGGTTACTTGATGCTCTCCAAAAAAAGAAAAAAGATTTATTTCTGTCTTTCATCAAAGCGTCTCCTACTGAGAGCAGCAGTTAAATCCAGGCTGCTGCGAACATCTGATAAAGCTCGACTGCTCAAAGGGACACAAAGACAGCCGTGTGATTAGCATAGCACAAAAAAAAAACAATGCTAGCTTAATGGTTATCACTGACATAGAGACATTTATGGATGGAGCGACAGATGCAAAATGTTGATGTTGATGGGGCACAGACTGACAGAATGCTTTCTGCATGCTTAGACAAGTTAAAAATGCAAGGATATTTGCATATTGTCCTGGAACATAATGCATTCCCTACAAACGTGCCTAGGTAGAACAGTTAGCAGACAGATTTGAATGTAGTGGGCCCAAGGGTAGTTCACTAAACATGGCCCACTCAGCTTTGTAAAGTGTTAAACTACAATAGATATGGTTGAAATTAGTAAGCAGAATTTCCCTTTTGCTGTACACACAGACCATGTAAAAAGGAAGTTTAACAGGTATAATTTGAGCTTGATGCTGGTGTTTGCAAAGGTAAAAGGAACTAAAGAGTTTCCCTTTTCTCAGTTCCCTTGGCGCAAAAAAACACATGGTTCTAATGTGGGTAAATTACTCACACCACAGGACAGACACTTCATGGATACCCACCACAACCAGCATCATCAAAAAGACCCACAGACACTTGTACTTTCTGAGGAGGCTGAAGTGGGCTGGCTCTCAGATGAGGTGTGTAGTGGACAGTATACTTCCATCACTGTGTGGTATGGTAACTGCTCTGAGGCTGACAGAGTTCATTAATAACCAAAAGCAGCAGGATATGTACATCATTGATGCAGGAGCAGAGCAGTCTCCATCATAAACGACCCATCCCACCCTGCACATAAACGCTTCACACAACCATAACAACCATACTTAAACATATGTATTTTTATAAAAGCAAACCAGTTAGAAATGTTTGCTAAATTTCATAGTTTTTAGTTAGAAAATATATCTTTTTTCCTTTTGGCTTTCTGTTGTGAGGTCACTACAGCATGTGTGCATAGTGATTTGCAGATTAATTTAAACGCCCATCTTGGGTCTGGCTCAAAATATACACTGGCCCCCTGTGACCACTCACTGCACAATTTTCTTTCAAATTAAATGAAATATAATAAAATTAATAATTATTCATTACAAATGTATTATTAATTAATAATTCATATTTTTTATGAAAAATTATAATTTTATAATTATTTGTTATTAGTTGAAATGTTTTTGAGTTGTATTAACTTGAATTGGTTTACAGTATCAACAACACAAAACAAACATTCTCTCAACCAAAACTATTCTTTTTGTGTGATATATGAAGGGAAATGTTGCAGTGTGCTATGTAATCTTAGTTTGACAGGATTAAAATGGGACATTATCTGAAAAGGGAAGTCACACACACACACACACACACACACACACAGCACAGTAACCTCAAAGTAAGACTTATTTACAACTATAAATTCACTTGTACAAAGCATTCTGCAAACAACATTATTAAACAAACCATGTCCTACAAGAAGGTGCCAAGAATCCCACAATGGCCGCCATAGAGACCGAGCACTGGCAGCTGCAGGGCCTTATCGAGACACGCAGGTGGCTGCTTCCTCTTTTATTTACACACCAGCACAAAGAAGGAACTGAGAACGGTCTGAAATAGTTATGCAGGTTTAACACCTGTAATGTAACAGGAAAGCTCTGAGACATCATAAGAAACCGTGTCAGATGATTTTAACATAGGTGGATGTGAAAAAGTCACAGCAACTAAATCAAAATCACAAAACAAAACATCAAAACATGGAAAAAAAAAAACAAAAAAAAAAAAACATTTGAGGCCAACGCTCCCCAAAACTGGTCTCCATCTCGCAATGGTACTAAAACATAAAAAAAAAAAAGTCCTGAATCCAACTGGTATCCTGGATCCAAAAACATTATAAGCCTTTCCTGAGAATATCATCAACATTTGACCATTTGACCAATATCTGAGTTATCTGAACATCGGCGCACCTGGTAGAGCGCTTACCACGTACCAGAGTGCCACGGGTTCAATTCCTGGATCCATATCATTCCTCTGTCTACTGTTGTTATCCAATAAAAGGCAAAAAATCCCAATAAAATAAACAACAAAGCAATAAACAAAAAACCGCCAGTAAAAACATAACCTCAGGCACAGGTAACCATGGGACACTAAATGCAAAACACCAACAAAATTATACAGGAAAAAGCTAAATGTTTATTTTTGTCTTGACATGATGAATATGTGCAACAAATGTTATATATAGTCTATTGTCAAATTTCCCATGGATATGATCTAATTACATTTAAAGCAAAAACTTGTACAAACTTGTTAGTACTGGCTACTTCATCTTTAGTTTTGGCTGAGGTTAGCGCTGTGGCCTTACCTGTCTAGCGAGCCGACGGGCCTCCCAGTACGGCTTCGACTCCTCCACAGCCTTCCCGATCTTCTTCACCAGCTCGTCCAGCTTCACTGTGGCTTCCACCAGCACTGAGCGGAACTTTTGCCTCGAATCCTGAACAAAAACAAGGACATTTCTTGAACACATGCACCAGGAAATGTCAAAATCTAACCTACTTAAAGATATATAGGCCATCCATAAATCATTAGTGTGTTTATGTTATCTTGTTTGCGATTGGGCTATATAATATAAATAAAATTGAATTATCTAGTCTGCTATGATGTATATTGCTATTTTTCCTTTGTGAAACTGCTAACAAATGGAATTTAAATGGCACTTATAGCATTGAGGTATGTGTTTTACATGTTCAAAGGGCATTTTTATGTTTTTCTAACCTTGACCTCATCACTTAACAGTCACAGTTCTGGGAATAGAAACTAGTCATAATGTAGTCTTTACTATGATTCACAACGGCCAAAAGAGATGTCAAGGCCACACAAATAAACAGCATGCCCCAAAGCTATCATCTTATCAATCAAAACCTTACACATTGTGCCAGTAATGGTAACACTAAAGTGTCTGTGTCATGAACTGCAAAAACCAAGTCAAATGGACAGTCCATGTAAAATTGTCAGTGGGATTTTGATACTACAAATTTTTCAAAATGTTTTCCTGTTTCTAAAATGGCCTTCTAACAGGAAAGAAGAACTTGAAAAAAAAAGTTCCCCACTCTTGTAATCATCAGTGACACATGTCATTGTTGGCAACACTGAAGAAGCATGATGTGATTAATAACCTGATTTCAGATGAATACCATCCAACCGCAGAAACACCACAAACATGCCCATAATTGTAGAACTGCTACACCATTGGTCCAAACAAGTTGTGGTTTAGTTTTAAAAAAAAAAGAGCTTTGAGAAGGACAATATCCAGTAAGTAACGGTAATGTGTAAAAGCAAGCTGCTGTTGAAAAAAAAAAAGAGAAAACAAAATCTAAGTTGGTATTGCAGGTGAGAACAGAAAAAACACATCTAGAGTTTGAACATATTGTTACTAAAATAGCAATACAACAAGTGACTTTAGAAAGGAGCTGAAGGTCCTATGCTAACTGATTAAAGAAATATGTCAACATATTTTAGTTTGAGTCACCTTTACACCATCTAAACTTGCTCTGGTCACACCTTATTTTGACATGCAATGGGCCTATTTTTTATTTCCTTAGCACATTTGGAGTGCAGTCTACATATTGTGTAAGAACCCAATCCTATATTTCCAAATGTCTTAGCTGTTTTCAAATGTGGTACTTTCACTCTAACTTTCCTTGAGTGTCTGTAAGTTAAGCTAAGGAATGGTCTTAAATCACTGCATTGTTCCTTGAATCATTGGAACACAATTGGATTATCCCTGTCATAGATAAACAGGAGTCAGCATTGTCTAGAATCTACCAAGCTGTTGACCTAGACTGGCCCTGACCTCACTGCCTTCCAAGACTCAGTCCTGATACGCTCTGACCTGCTTTAAGGGTTAGGTTATCTCTAGACACTAGAAAACAAACTGTCCCCAGCAGAATGGCTAAGTTTTGAATAAATAAAAAGTACAATAAAAAGTATAGTAATATGGTTACTTTGAAGATTGGACAGATTTGAGAAGCCACTACATGAAATTAAGATGGAAGTCCTTAGAATAAAACTGACTTATGACCAATTATTTTGCTCATTAAGAGTGTAATCAGTTACAGTTGTCTGGCTGTCATATCACATCATATTACACAATTATAGCACAAGATTGCTCGACTTATTGACATATTTTTGATTGATGTGGAGTAGGAGACCACTCTTATGTAAATGCCATACTGTAGACTCTTTCAGCTGCTCCCTTTTCAAACAGAGGTTGCCACAGTGAATTATTTATTAGCATAATAAGGCAGACTTTTACAACAGATGCCCTTTGTGGCACAACCAAACACATACACTACGTTTACATGCAGCGTATAGTCTGATTTCTGGTCAAATGACTCGTCTCAGTCTACATGCAGAGCAGAGAAATTAATTACTGAGAGCACTACAATGAACTTCATTATCCAATTGCTCCACCCCGATAAAGAGAAATTAGAATAATGATTGGTTATTCAGCTTATTCAGCTCGAGAAATAACAAGACAGTAAAAGAATAAAACAGTTTCGAATGGCAATGCTTGCATAACAGATGAACTGAAAGTCATCACGTAAATTGAAAGTATTTATAATTTATCAGTGCTGAATAAAAATCTGTGTGTAATTTGAGCTATGGCTTTGTTGCTTTTTTTAGAGCAAAAAAAAGCATTTGTACAAAGAACAGTAACCCTTTAGAGGACTTCAAAATTAGCCTTGAGGCCAGGGATAATAGCTCAAAAATGATCAGCCTATTTAATACAGATAATATTTTAAATAGAGGGCCTTTTGCTTGCAAACAGGTCAAAAACACCTTGGTAAATATACTGTAGTCAAATGACTACAGTATATTTACCATGTGGATGCAGGCACCGTGACTTCTAAAATCTGAAATTATCATTTGACTCTTTCAGCTCTGACATGTGTTTACTGGTGAAAAGGAGCTTATGGCAGTAGCCTGTCTACACACTTGTTAGGTAAGGATTTAGTTCCACTTTTCCATCTTCAAAACATGTGGATTAGAAAGTGTGGTGACAAGTTCAGTTAGGGTTAAAGAAATGTTTATCTTAAGTTCTAATCACTTCTCGCTACTTAGGATCAGTAATGACAACAAACTATTGTGGTCCACCATATTTCTGTAACTACGAACCTCTCCAGCGTACAATTAAACTGAAGAAATGTAAACTAAGTAGCCGTTAGCTTATATGCTAATTATAGATGCAAACTGCCACATTAAATAAAACGCTGATACATTCGGTAATGCTTTCCAAACAGGCTCTGATATTTCATGTGGTTTATTGGTTTTCAGCTGACAATCTTTGGTGGCTAATGTTAATTCCTCCATAAAAAATGTATTAATGTTTTTTTTTACTTTCAGCACCTTTCTTTGGAACGCAGACATGATAAGAAATTAATTGAAAGAAAATGCATAAAATCTAATAACTAATATGACTACAAAAGGTAAGGGCATGCCTTTTGCAAAATTTAGACATAGCTCTACATCAGTAAGCTACTGACAATGCAGTTAGTCCCATTTGACTAAAATGCTGTTAAACAAGTAAACATTTGACATTTAAAAGATTGCCTTGATTATATTAACTTCTAAGAATTTCACAAATCTAATTTTGTTTCCTAATCATTTTGGACCCTTTCAACTTAATCTGTTGAGCTTAGAAAATTTATGCCACTTTAAAGCAAAACCTCAGCCAAAAAGTGTGAACGGGCTCAAAAACAGCACACACTCACGAGAGCATATTTTAATACATCCAGACATTTCAGTTCGATTTAAAACATGCACAGTAAGCTAATCCTCCAACTAATTACTCCTGGCCATGATCCTGTGCTCTAGATCTGGAGAGGGGTCCCTGGGCGCTGCACTGCTCCTGACAGGTTGCCCCAGTGGCAGAGAAGATTGGGTCAAATGCAGAGAACAAATTTCCCTATGGCATCAATATTAGGCGGTGGGCCGAGGCCATCTATCTGCTTTTGTTATCGAAAATATAGCTCTCCATCAAGGGAGGACACAGAATTTCACATATAGAAAGTGTATATTATCCTCAGTTTATGATTGTCGCCACTTGAAAATCCTTCTCATTTTTACAAACGCAATACATTTAGCTCATTATTTTATCAGGCAAAAGCCGCGGCCGATTACACTTCATGAACCAATAGTACGCTCAGATTTTATTGACTGACCAATCAAATGATGGGCCCTAACCCAGCTGTTCGGCTGACAGAAGCAAAAGCAGGATCACGTAACTACAGGGACAACTCTCTATCTCCATGGAAGTATTATAGTATGATATTCTTCTTTCTAATCACCTTTTTTTCCTCTCGCAATTGCGTGCCTAAATAATTTTGCTTCACACGTCGCTGCCACAGGACTGTAATGAAATATAAGTCATTAAGCTTATGTCTTTAGCAACAGAGCAGTCCACCGGGATACTAACAGTTGAATAGCTTTTTTTGAATTTCTAAATAAAGAGCCACCTTACTTGATGTGCGATCATAAAAGTTATAACTATCAACGCTCTAATAGCTTTATGATACAGTATAGACCGTTTAATACCAGAATTTGTCATAATCTCCATCTTCCTTTACAGAAACAGAAGTTAAACAGGAGCAGTGTATACCTCTACTACACTCATTTAGGCTGTGTGTTTGCATCCGAAGTGTCAAGATAGATTACGAGTTTAATCAAGAGAAATTCTCACCATTTACTGGATGAAGTTATACACCATTTTTCATTCATTCATATACGACAGACAGAATATGTTCTTTGTTAAGTGTAAAGCTCACAAAAGCATATGGCTATCAGTTTATTGAATAGCTCTGAAATTACAATTAGATGATACATTTTGCTAAAAATAAATGAAATCAAAAGGTCTTAGGCTTTACTGCTGACTTTATAACTAAACCACAGGGTTAGTGACAGCCACTCATCTTCTGTCACAGGAGTGCAGGTGGGCGGGGTTTAGTGCCGGTGCTACGCAGGTAGTTTCTGAGCGTGTAATTGGTTTATAACAGATAGGTGCCCACTGTCTTCGCCTTGGAAAAGTGCTACGGAAAATATGCAGAAGTACAACAGGTAACAAATTTTTTTTTGATTCCTTGAAAACTGTAGTTGTTGTTAGAAAAAAACTGAGTCCTCCTTCGATAGGGATCTATCAAATGCACAATAGAGCCCCTTGGCCCACCACTTATAAAGTATACCCATTTAATAACAAGATCATGTTTTGTTGTAAAGACATACCTTGCATTGATAAATCCAGAAATAATCCAAAAAGCAATAGTCGTTTTTGGCACAGTACATGCAAGAATGAACAACTTCCACAGAAGATAGGTAACTGCCTTGACTGACCCAAGATCCAGCTCTTTTGATAACAACTTAGCACATGCTGTTTCACTTCACTCTTCTCACACTGCTTTTTGATAAGGATGTTTTGTTGTTGAAACTATTCACCACAAATATGTTGGAATATCTCGGTTAAATTAGTGGAAGATTCCCTGTCCACCCACGCAACGGTCAGACAAAAAAAACTAAACTTCCCCAGACATTTTCCATGAACTATCACAGATATTCCATGCCATCTTGTGAATCAGCTGCTGTGCTAAACAGCAAGATGACTGCAAGAGATGCCAATGTGAAGGCAAAACTCAAAGTGGATGAGTCAAAATCAAGAGCAAAAACTGTGGAGTGACTTAAGAATATTTAAGAAGGGTTTAATGCTGCTTGAATGCTTGATGAGTCATCATGTTCAACATCCATGCTTATTTTTTTAACACTAAGAAAGATTTCACACTTAAAGAGGTTATGTAACAAAGGTCACACCAAATTTATCCATAGAACTCCCAAAAAAATCCAGTCTCAAATTCAGGCACTACTAGTTATATTATATGATATCCAAAACTAACTTCACAATTTTAATGCATTTTATTGTTTGGCATCATTCAAACTTGCAATAAGAGATCCCCTTTCACACCAAAACAAAACGTGTAGAGGCACTGCATTCTCAATTTTGTGCTCAGCCGTTTATGGCTGACTCTTCATGCAGCTTTCTTTGTGACAACTTGACTTGATTTTGGATTGAGTCATTGGTGGTACAAAAGGAAGATTGATAAATCAATGAATAATAATATTTACAGTTTTGAATATAATGGCATACATAAAACACTAGTTTTTAGTGCAACAGTTAAAAATGTATATGTATATATGCAAATGTAAGCCTTCTTCAGAGCCTCTTATTACTTACTTATTTCAATAGTGTTAGCTTGGACTGCCTTATTGCTAGCCAGCTATGTTTAGTTTGCAATTTGGTTTTAACAGGCATCTTTTTACTCTGAGATACCACTACTATGGCCAGCCATTACTATAGAGGGCATGGTTCGAATGAGGTGCAGTTTATTCCGCGATAGTGTGGACAATTTACCTTAATATATACCCTGTATAAAAGCTATGCCTACAGTTAGCAACCAGAACAACTTCATTGAGACAGTGACTAGACAACTAATAAACAGCCACTGCTTTGATAGTGCATTAGGTTTGCTAAGTTCCAGGAAGTTGACTGTATTTGCTTAGTTTATACAAAAGCTTTTGCATGTATGTGTATGCTCATTTCAAAAAGCATACATATGCTTTATGAACTGATCATATATACTGAAATGATTTTTTAACAGATTTTTTGTCAGTTCAAAAAAAGTAAAAAAAAAAGTAATATATATATTATATACCTCCATGTTCCTCCAAGTTGTAGATGCATTTTAATATGATCTGCAGTATCACTAATCAAAAATATTAACCAAAATTATCAAAAAATTTCTGACTATTGGTATCAAAAATAAATCCAGGTCTGTTATATGTTAGCATATAATAAGTGTTCTGTACAAAAAGGTGGTCCTAGGCATTACCATTTGTAGTGAAACATGTCTGGTACAAACCACAAATGTACAAATAGTTGTTGAGTCATCATGTTTCCACAGTATGGCGTGTGACAAGACAATGGACTTTAACCAAGTAGATTTGAGTTTAAGAGTTTAATATAAAAATTCACCTGTATAAAAGTGAGCTGCCTTTATGCCCATATTTAATAAAATCAAATATTACAGTTGTTTGCTTTTCATTACTTTGCAGTTTTGCTCATAAGTTATATCAAATAATTGTATTCCAAGTGTCATCAAGTTAGATCTGAACAAGGCTGCTTGGTCTGAGCCAGCCATTTGTAAACAACCACATTAAACAGATAATTGAGTTTACTGTAACACAGTATCTGCCAAGGAAATCCTAGGAGCTGTTGTGTAGACCAGTTTATTGGACGCTGACGGAGCACAATCTAAACAGTTTGGCCACAAGACAGAGCAAAGGGCTAGTTGTAATTCTTTTAAAAATGCCCAATCTGCACAAAAGAGATGTCTTTGAACCATGCTGGAGTTTAAGTTCACGGGAACACCTAAGAGGACAGAGATGGTGACCGGCTTGCATGAGATCCTATCTGCTGACTCAGGACTGGTGTCTCTGCTACACTCTATCATTGAGGCTGTTAAAGCAAGCATGAAGCTCAAGAACATATACCATAGATTCACATTTAATGCTAAGGGCAGAGTTAGAAATGACTGTACCAAAAAAATATTTAAAGTCATATTCTGTTTTTTTTCTACAGTATTAATCTGCACCACTGTTTTTTTCTGAGATTTTGCCTGAAAAAGAATAAGCTTTGGGACAGGCACAAGGATGTTATGAGCTGGAGTTTGAACCCCCAACCTTCTGCAGTCATAAAGCTGTATGCTTAAATTCAACGAGGAAGACTTTCTTTTACTCTATTACCTGTCTGTTACTGTCAGCCAATCACAGCCTGCCACCTTTGCCTTTCATTAAATCACCTCTCAAGCCATTCATAAATATACGCTCTAGTCTCCCCTCAGTCATCCTTCTGTTCAGCTACTTGCCGCAACCCTCCACCACAGCAACGGAACCATCATCCCCTTCAGCCTCTCCGCCTCCTCCTCTTCACCACAGCAGCAGAACCATCAGCCTCCTCAGCCTCTCCACCATTACCAGTGTCTAGAAAATTCCTCTAACTAAACTATCATACTTTCCCTTTATCGCATTGCTGACATATCTACCTGCTGAAGTCTAAGCACCAAAATGATTTCCTTCAGTAAATCATTTGTTATAGACTGTGTTTAATTAAAAGTACCTCCTGGCTAAATTGTCTTTATTTATAGTTGGCATTGTTGGCTTGCAACACCTAATATTGTCAGTGCCCAACATCACACTATACATTGGCCTAAATTCAAACATGTCTGTAGCTGTATTCCACTATTTTTAAGGTCTTTTCTAACTCACTTGCTTACACTCACTTCAACTTTTGCTTGGGCCTAATAATTCAAAATATGTCTGAAACAAAACAATGTTGCAACATCCCATTAGGGGTCATCAGTACCTGCAGTCTAGCCCGACAACATTGGGCCTAAGACAGTTTACATTCTGGACAATGGCTAGTTAACAACGCCAACACAGGGAAACAAGAGATTACCATTTGTATCAGTGACATAACGTTAACTGGTGACACTGACAGCACACCTTCCAAGGACAAGAGTGCATGTGTGTGCACAGACTGACCTCCAGCTCGGTCTCACATCTGTTGATGTCGTCAGTGGACTGGTTGAGTTTCTCCAGCTCTCCCTAAAGAGAGAAAAAAATAGGAGTGAGGAGGGGGAGAACCTTACCTAATGCTACACTACAGACATATGGGATCAGTTATAGTGGAGATAGGACACAGTGTAATTTCAAACACACACAAACTTATCATATAGAATTAATCGCCTTAAATCAATCTGCTTATTATAAAGTACACCATTATAGATCACAGATGAGCGACCTATAAGAGCTACTGTATACTTCACTGGTCAATTAGTTGGTTAGTTAAAAGTAGATTTTGGACATGAACATTACTTGGGGAAAATCAAATTAAAATTTGATTGCAAAAAAAAACAAACAGCTATGTCTGTAAGACGAAAGAAATGAGCAAAAAAATTCTGTTCAAAAAGGAGTGGGAAAAAGTCAAGACATGAAGGTTGCACAATGTCAGGAAAACATGCACTGCATGATTACAAGTCAAATATTTTGATAACCAGATAAGCTCTGATATTTAACGTTACCTTTGGCAAAGTAAACAATTAATCTTGTTTCACTAATGGCACTTTTATATTTAGTTATAGCAGTGTAATTTATATTTCTGTCGCAACAGTTATTTTGACATTGACAAATTGTTATGGTAAGTCACATAAAATGTCAGAACATTCATCCATGTTTGTGATATAAGAATTGTTGATGTAAGGCAGCTGTAAATTGGGTTAACCCCCTTTCCCCAAAATTTCTATTTTTATGATATGTGCAGAGTTTCTCTTTCTTTGCTGCATGCCATCAACAGTGCTGGCTGGATGTGTGCCCTTTAGCAATGATGAATGGAGCTCATAATGTGTGAAAATGCAAGCTGTGCGACTGCAGGCTTCTAAATCCATAGTTTAATCTAAAGTAACCTCTTTTTACAACGACTTTTTAAGCTCTCTATAACTCGAGGAGACATACAGGCTGCAGTGCACTTTGTCACCCATAAAGTCCCATGATCACACAAAGTGTACGTGGTTAAGCTACGTAAAATGTGTCGATTAAAAGCACTTCAAATGTCACAAAACTACAAAAGCCTAAATAAGAGCAGTACTGCACCTGTATTCTGGGGTCCACCTCCTCGTCCTCGTACTCCGCCTCGTCCTCGGAGCGGTGTTCCCGGTCTGAGAGCTCCATTGCGGGCTGAAAGACAGATGTGTGAGCGCGGCGGCGAACAAAGACAAGAGGGGGGAGACTGACTGAGCTACAGCAGGCGACACACGCGGAGCCTCGGTCACGGTGCGCCCCGCTGTCTACAGGCGGTCATACCACGGGCTAAACCACGGCTGAGGTCACGGTCATGGGCAGTCCTGCTGAGGTTAGTCCGGAGTGTGGAGCTGCAGCTGTAGTGGTCCACTCGGCTGCCCTCCTCCAGGACCTGTACACCCTCCACAATGAGCCCAGCAGCAGACAGACAGACCGGTGCTAAAGACCAGCTCACCCCCCGCCACGGGAACGCCTCCTCCTCCTGGAGTACGGCGAGCGTGAGGTAGGAGCGGAGCAGTGCCACGAGGCGGACACACCAGGTACAGCGCTAACTGTTAGCTTATTAGCATTATCATAAGCTTCTGCTACAGGTGAGAAGAAAAAAGAAAAAACAAAAAAAAAGTAAACAAAGTCAATTTGCACATAAAACTTTATTTTTTTACATAGGCTACAGGGTATAACTGTAGCATTAGCATAAGAATGGATGCAGTTAAATATAAATGTAAAAACAAATATGTCAACATTTATATATTACAATTATTATCAAAAAATAAAGGGAACACTCAAATAACACATCCTAGCTCTGAATTAATGAAATATTGTTATTAAATACTTTGTAAATGTACATAGTTGAATGTGCTGACAACAAAATCACCCAAAAATTATCAATGGAAATCAAATTTATTAACCCATGGAGGTCTGGATTTGGAGTCACACTCAAAATTAAGTGGAAAAACACACTACAGGCTGATCCAACTTTGATGTAATGTCCTTAAAACAAGTCAAAATGAGGCTCAGTAGTGTGTGGCCTCCTCGTGCCTGTATGACCTCCCTACAACACCTGGGCATGCTCCTGATGAGGTGGTGGATGGTCTCCTGAGGGATCTCCTCCCAGACCTGGACTAAAGCATCCACCCACTCCTGGACAGTCAGTGGTGCAACGTGGCGTTGGTGGATGGAGCGAGACATGATGTCCCAGATGTGCTCAATTGGATTCAGGTCTGGGGAACGGGCGGCCAGTCCATAGCATCAATGCCTTTGTCTTGCAGGAACTGCTGACACACTCCAGCCACGATGAGGTCTAGCATTGTCTTGCATTAGGAGGAACCCAGGGCCACCCGCACCAGCATATGGTCTCACAAGGCTCTGAGGATCTCATCTCGGTACCTAATGGCAGTCAGGTTACCTCTGGCGAGCCCATGGAGGGCTGTGCGGCCCCCAAAGAAATGCCACCCCACACCATTACTGACCCACTGCCAAACCAGTCATGCTGGAGGATGTTGCAGGCAGCAGAACGTTCTCCACGGCGTCTCCAGACTCAGAGTCACGTCTGTCACATGTGCTCAGTGAGAACCTGCTTTCATCTGTGAAGAGCACAGGGCGCCAGTGGCGAATTTGCCAATCTTGGTGTTCTCTGGCAAATGCCAAACGTCCTGCACGGTGTTGGGCTGTAAGCACAACCCCCACCTGTGGACGTCGGGCCCTCATACTACCCTCATGGAATCTGTTTCTGACCATTTGAGCAGACACGTGCACATCTGTGGCCTGCTGGAGGTCATTTTGTAGAGCTCAGAGGTAGCGGTCCTGCTGCTGGGTTGGTGCCCTCCTACAGCCTCCTCCACATGTCTCCTGATGTACTGGCCTGTCTCCTGGTAGCGCCTCCATGCTCTGGACACTACGCTGACAGACACAGCAAACCTTCTTGCCACAGCTCACATTGATGTGCCATCCTGGATGAGCTGCACTACCTGAGCCACTTGTGTGGGTTGTAGACTCCTGTCTCATGCTACCACTAGAGTGAAAGCACCGCCAGCATTCAAAAGTGACCAAAACATCAGCCAGAAAGCATAGGAACTGAGCAGTGGTCTGTGGTCACCTCCTGCAGAACCACTCCTTTATTGGGGGAGTCTTGCTAATTGCCTATAATTTCCACCTGTTGTCTGTTCCATTTGCACAACAGCAGTGAAACTGATGTCAGTCAGTGTTGCTTCCTAAGTGGACACAGTTTGATTTCACAGAAGTGTGATTGACTTGGAGTTACACTGTGTTGTTTAAGTGTTCCCTCTATTTTTTTGAGCAGTGTATATTTGTTCAGGCTTTTGTCCTCATTAGACAAAGACAAGCAACAGGGAATCCAAGTGAGATTAGAGAATGTAAAGGAGCTAATTTGTCTGGGATTGCTAGGATGTGCTATACCTACACTATATTGCCAAAAGTATTCACTTACCCACCCAAATAACTGAATTCAGGTGTTCCAATCACTTCCATGGCCACAGGTGAATAAAATCAAGCACTTAAGCATGCAGCATTGTGGAAAGGTTTGGGGATGGTCACTTCCTGTTCCAACATGAAAGGCACCAGTGCACAAAACACGGCCCATGGATGAGTGACTTTGGTGTGGAAGAACTTGACTGGGCTGCACAGAGTCCTGACCTCAACCCAATGGAACACCTTTGGGATAAATTAGAGTGAAGACTGTGAGCCAGACCTTCTCTACAACATCAGCGTCTGAACTCACAAATGCGCTTCCAGAAGAATGGTCAAAAATTCCCATAAACACTGCTAAACCTGTTATAGATGTAAAGGATGGGCCAATGTCATATTAAACCCTATGGATTAAGAATTAACTTTATATGCGTGTAAAGGCAGGTGAGCAAATACTTTTGGCAATATAGTGTATTTGGAAGGTGCCGCATCCTTATCAAAATATGGTGATTTTCTGGCTCAAACAATAAAAAAAAATTTGCAAGTGAAACAATAACTAATTTCTAAAAAGTTACATTTAGGCCTAATTGATTTAAGTAGTAATAATATGTTATATGAAACAACATACATATGTTGCTTGCGTGTCAGATAACTTCTAACACAAGTGACAGCAACACCATGGACGAATTTCCATAAAATGCTACTTTTTTCACTATTGTCCAGGTCAGCTCTAAATCAACATTATGTATTAGAGTAAAATTTAGAATTTTTTTTTTTTTTTTTTTTTACACCAAGAAAACTTCTTAATACTGGTGCAGATCCATGAAGCACAAAAAAGTACCACAGGCTCCCTTGAAGAGCACACTGTCATCGTGTGTCTCTGGGCAAGACACTTGCCCACATCGCCTACTCCAGACACTGTATGTGGCTGGTTGTGACAAGAATGGCATCCGGTGTAAAAACAAACAAACAAAAAAAACTTACCAAATTAGTACGCAACTGCTCTGCTGTGACGACTACTAATAAAAAAAAAGGGAGGAGCTGAAAGATTAAAAAAACATAACATAACAAACAATTGCTCATTTTGAATTTTAAGGATCCAACACATTTCAAAGAGTTATGGGGGAAAGGGGCAGGCAGCAGTATTTTTTTATTTTATTTTATTTATTTTTTTGGACAGCAGTGGCTTCCTCTGTGGTGTCCTCCCATGAAGTAAATTCTTGTTTAATGTTTTACCCATTGTAGATTTGTGAACAAAGATGTCAGCTTGTGCCAGAGATTTCTGTAAGTCTTTAGCTGACACTCTAGGATTCTTCTTTACCTCATTGAGCATTCTATGCTGTGCTCTTGCAGTCATCTTTACAGGACAATCACTCCTAGGCAGTGTGGTCACAGTATTGAACCTTCTCCATTTATAGACAATCTGTCGTACCATGGACTTATTAATGCTTTTAGAGATACTTTTGTAACCCTTTCCAGCTTTATGCAAGTCAACAATTCTTCCACGTAGGTCTTCTGAGAGCTCTTTTGTGTGAGGCATGGTTCACATCAAGTAATGCTTCTTCAGAATGGCAAACTCAAAGCTGGGGGGTGTTTTTTATTGGTCAGGGCCACTTTAACCCTTTTTAACCCTTAATTTGCACAGAGGATTGATCAAATTTGTTAAATGCAGAAACTTGCCAGGAAACTTTGACCTAATTTACTAAAAATCTGTCTTTTACATAATCCAAAGTCACTTGATGTGATTTGTGTCAGACAAAGTGAGATCTGTTCTCTAGGTGTGCTCATTTTTTATGTCCCTATTAAAAGTGTATTGGATTTATATATTAGTTTGTCTTTTGCAAACTTGAATCTTGGCTGTTGTTGACATGCTCAGATTCTCAGTATCTCCTCCATCAAAGATAACAACTATTTCTTTGAACTGATGAAAATCAAAGTGAAGAAACCTGGCAGTGAGGTCTACTTTATGTAACACGGAAGCATTTTCATTAAATTCTTAGATTTACTGCATGTAGCTTTATAATCTCTTTGTAAATGCTTCAGTTCTTGTGTTAGGAAGACCGTCTTATCAGGCGATTTGGCTTTTTTCTTTTTAATTCCGCTGCACATCTATAAAGAAGATACATAAAGTGCACAGACTGAGGAAAAGGCCTGAGGTAACATTGGGTTTGTTGGCAGACAATGCTGGGGTCAGTCAGGACAAAAGACCACTTTGGCCAGAATTGATCTGCAGTGAAAGAGAAAACACTGGCACTGTAAAAATAAAGATATAAACTTCCATGACAATTTTCAAAATTCACAATTCAGGCCAGATGCAAGCTTGAAAACATTTAAACCGCCTGACCATAAAAATGGGTAGTATGGGATGTCCCAAAATGAGCAATGGTACTTTAAAATGGAGGATTCATTACTGAGTACAGATAATACTTACACACTTTAGTGCTAAGGCTCACCCTGATTAATCACTAATCAATTGCAAGATGAGTGGGTCAGTTAACTCTCATTCACTGTGTTTGGACGGTAGAAGTACCAAAACCACTACTTTCTTGTTGCAGAGTGTGCTTAATACATCTCCACACCCATGAGAGGTTGTGAGGTCCTGGGTTCAAATCCTGAATGAGCCCCCACATTGGTATGACCTGGCTCTGGAAAGCCATAACAAAAGCAAAGGAAAACACAGCTAAACAGTTTATTAGAGCAAAATAAAATAGTTAAAGTGTGTATTACATGTCAGTAATGAAGCTCTGTACTTGATGATGTGTGTAGTTGTTTTGAACTTGAATTTTGTGGAGTGTTGGACAGTGTTGAGGATGCTAAAACAAAACAAAACAAAACAAAAAAGCAGGTTAATAGGCTGTATGCCATTGTAGTATTAGGGGACACAATAACGTTTCATCTTTTTATGAATTATTTAGAGGTCTTATGTATTATGCTTTTTTGGGCTTTTTGAAATAATTTTGGACCTTTGCATCAGTATTTCATGTTTTATAACTTAAAATAATGCATATGGAAAACATCTTCCTTTGGGAAGCTGTTACTTTGACTTTGCAGAGAACGCTTGGATTAGGTGCTGAAGTATTTTACTGAAGTCAAATTTTTGTTGGGTACTCTGACTTCTACTTGAGTAATATTATTTTTGAAGTAACAATACTTTTACTTGCTTACAGCTTTTGAGTACTTTGTCCACCACTGGCACTGAAATGATCAGAATGAGTTTGGTAACGGCTTATGGGCTTTAGAAACTCACAAGAGCACTTCCTGGTTTCATGTGTCTGTGTAGAGCCTTGAAGCCGAGCGTTTTCAGCTCTGGAGAAAGAGATGGCCTCAGCATACAAGAATATTCAGGTATTTAGTCAAGTTATGTTCTTGAGGTGGAAACAACATTGTTAAAAGCTCAAAAAATTTGATTTAGCATATTAGGGGACCTTTAATTATTTTAGAGAGACAACACCAAAATTAAAAACATTACTTGCAGTATGGCATAATTTCAAACTGTGACACTGTGTTACCTTGAACACCAGAATGCATGCTTCCCTCTCAAGGTTTCAGTTCAACGGGACGTCCTGGGTGCTGGTGATTTGTCTCCATTACAGGATATGTCCACACACATTCATGAGCTGAGCTAAATACTGCAGTGTCCTCTTTGTGCCCTTAAGTCTTTCTCACTGACCTGTGGATGTGAGCCAGTGCATTGGTTAGCTGCCAGCGTGATTTATAACCACTTCTACACAGGGAAATGTGTCTTTGGAAAGAAAAGTGGATGAAAAATGAGACTTGTTGGACAAAAGAATGTAAAACATTCACAATTTAAAGGTCACCTATTAAGTTTTTTTACACGGCTTCTTGTTTTGTTAAGATATTTATTTTTCCAGTTATAAAAAGGTCACAAAAACATCATGGATAGTTGTGCTTTATTTGTCAGTATTTAATAT
Source organism: Bostrychus sinensis (assembly GCA_020698575.1). NCBI lineage: Eukaryota > Metazoa > Chordata > Actinopteri > Gobiiformes > Eleotridae > Bostrychus > Bostrychus sinensis. The sequence goes on along the minus strand of CM036247.1, from coordinate 31,138,651 downwards.
TTTGGTATAACCACCAGGCATATTGTAATAGTAGTCATCTGTGAAAAACTCATAAGTATGTATGCATGTATTGCAATGCTATGCTAAATCAACTTTTCTTGTGCATTTCTAAAGCCGATACACAGCCATTGGACTCATTCTGCTAATTTTAGCGCTTAAATTGCTGCCACTATGAGGCAGCTAGTTTGTTTATCTATGTGTTATGTGTCATGTTGCTCATAGCCATGTTAAGAAGCCATTTTAAGCTCTGTCTCTCGGCTTGACTCTCAGTTCCTCTGCCTTCTGCCATGACAAACAACTAAGCAAAAAGCCATCACTGTATTGTTGTTATGGCTAACTGGGACGTGTTGCTTTCACTCAAGACCCGAGACTCCAGGAACTTTGGGTTGGTTCTCACATTCTTGCAAGGCTGGGTTTTCACCAAGATACGCCAGGAGGAGGTGCTGCGGGCATTGATTCCAAAACTGTTAATTTAAGGTAAGAAATGTAGCTTAGTTCCCCTGTAAGAGCTCATCATCTCAGCTTTATAATACAGGATTTTAATAAATGACAATGTTGTGCATACTAGCAAAACATAACTAAACACATGTTTGCATACTTGGCTCCAATAAGGGACGCTCTCATTCGGTGTTGGTTTACATGGCTGGGCGACACTGAATCAAATCAGTGGAAATCTTACTAGGAAAGTTTTTGTTTCATTGTTTGATTTGTTTGCATACAATAAAAAAATCACATAAAAGCTTCAAAACTGCAGACTGCTTGAGAATTATCTTTTTAAATTCAAGTCAAGAACACAGTTTATTATTTTTGTATAACTGGTCGATTATTGAACGCACTAAGCCAATGGTTCTCAAATTGTGGTACAGGTACCACTGGTGGTGCCAGGCTTTTTCTGGTGGTATTCAGTCTTTTGCAGTTCAAGTCCTGATTTTCTTTAATTTAGAGCCAGTTTTATGTTTGTTTTAGTCCTGCTTTAGTTGGATTAAACCAGGTTTAGTCTTGGGTTAATTCTGGTACAGTCTTGGTTTGATATTATGCAACTGATTCAAGTGAGGTGCAGATGCTAGTGCACCACATCATTCATCAATCTTCTTCTGCCTTTTCACTTTAGTGGCTGCGGGTAGCTGGAGCCTATCCCAGGAAGTATGGGCCTTCAGTGGTGTATACACCCTGGGCTGTCCAGTCACAGTAAGTCGCAGGGCTGACACAGAGACATACACTGATCACCATTCACTTTCACGTTCATTTTGTGTATGCTTGAGTTTGGTGCATTGTACTATGACGAGGTTATTCTTTATGTTCAGTGATGGAAACCATAAAATGACTTGGAGACTATATATTGTGACGTGTGTAGGTATTTTATGGTAAAATGAATTTCTCTATGGGGATAATTAAAGTATACCTTAGATTACCTTACCTTAAAAAGTTACAAGTTTAGTATACCTTAACCAATGATGTATTTGGTAAGAGCTACAGGATCTTCAAGATGGAATACCAGGTTTCTACATAAGCCCACAGTCTCCTGATTGCTCATAATCTCTGATCTAATACTCTTCTCAGATCTTGTTACCACCAAATACAATGCACAGTACATTTTAGGTTTTGGGGGGAATGGTGTAAAAATAGATCAAGTCACCTGTTATGCCATAAGTTAGAAAAGGGTTGGCGGTTAGTTTCTTGTGATCCAATCCATTAAAGCGGCTATATTATGCTTTTAGAACAGCACTGCATATTTTACAACCTTTAAAAACACTATCTGAGTCAAAGAAAGTGTTTCCTATAATTACTTTACTACTACAGTAAACTAAAGAAACAGGTGAATAGACCAGCAGAGGGCAGCAGAGTGCAGCTCTGTTATGCTCTTTTGAACAGAAACAGTGGCGAAAAAAGCTTGTTACTTCCTTAAACTTTTGTATAAAAGCCATTTTACTACAAAAAATAAAAATAAAAATAATAACTGAAAGATAGCTGTGAGTGGAAACAGAGCTTTACATGATTTTTTGGGGTAAATGAATTAGAGCAGACTGGATGTAGAGGGCTTGTTAATTGGTCAGTGCTTCCTGGAGTGGGCGGGGGTTCATGGGAGAGGCAGAGGTTTGTGGAACCGAGTGTTCTGAGGCCTTAGAAAGTCTGCCATATAATACAGGATTATTTAAACAGGCGTGAATTAAACAAAACATAACTCCATGTATGTTTTTGACGAGGGAACAACTTTGTAACATGGTAGAAAGCTCAAGAAGGTGATTTTGCATGATATAGCCCCTGTAAATAAGGAAAGGGTTAGGGGTTAGTTTTTTGTGATTGGAAGAACTTTTTAGCTATTCCAAACATTTTGTGCTGGGATGGGACTAAATCAGGGCAGAGTAGCCTGCAGACTATGCTTCCTCTACTAATAAACACAGCAGTTTACTATCACTAGTTCTAAAATATGAAATCTCAGAAAGAAGACACCCCTGGTCTAACTGGTCTGACTGTTAGAGGAATGTCTGCAGTTGTAACCTGCACACTTTACAATATGTCCTTAGTTGGACATACCAGGCTCTCCCAGTCACAGAGGTTGTATTCAAGACACAAGAGTGGCAGATTGTATCATCCTAACTTCATTTAGGCCCACTCTCCGGAGGTACAGCATCCTATAAATGCATGTCTAGACATTATTACTTATCACAATATCACGTTCATCCAGATAATCACTTATGCACTATGTGTCAAATTAGCTTTGGTTATGAATGTCTACTACTGTTCTAAAATGTCATCTGTCATTCTTGAGCTACAATTCCAGTATTTAGATGTAATGTGGGTGACCATTTACCTATTTGTCAAGCTGGGATAGAGTGCACTGCAGCCTTGTAGGTGATGTACTTATAACATATAAATAGTGTAAATATTGGCAGTTATTTTATGAGAAACTTGTGATGGAAGGTTTTCTGAGCCACAACACAATCATGGTGGAGGGCTACGAATAGCCGTCCAGTCATTGGCCCCTCCACAGAGAGGATGAACCACAAAAAGTTATGGATAAAGAAGGTGGCTGCTCACAGAGTGCTATATTAAAACATATTACTACAAATTTGAGTGGGAAGGAAAAAAAAAGTGTTGGAGAAAAAAAGGCACAAGGAGCAGTTGAATTGAGAAGCCCAGAACTGATGGTTAATGACACTTTACTGAAGCCATCCAAGGTCATAAACCAATGTAAGAGCTAGGTAAAAACAAAATAATGATAACAATTAGATCCTTCATACCTTATTTACATAGCTCATAACATTAGCATAACTTTAACTCTTTAGCATAACCACAATATCAATCTAACAAGAAAATATATTGCACGTCACTCAAACATATTCTGAGAACATATGTATGTTAAACAAACCTTGTTCCCCTATCGACTGCTGCTAAATCATTAGTCTTTTTTTAACGTTTCTCCGTTCATTTATCACCTTTGCTTTCTGTTATGTCTTGTATGTGTATATTAAGTATACTTACATGTGCACACACTTAAGCTCCTTTCACAATAAGGCTTCCACTTACAATGAAGTTACCAAAATAAAATCATACATAACCTTATAACTTAGGGCTAACCTTGCTTTGTTGTCTTTTATGTAGACAAACCAAGACATTTATCCACAACAGTATGAGGGCTAACTCCACTGTGTTTTTACAGTGGCTTTTTACTGTGAAGTTTTAGAGGACTGTATGCTTCCTTCTGCTCACTAGCTTTATGGAGAGGCTGATTTGATCATCCAGCAGGACTTGGGATCCTGCCCACACTGCCTAAAGTACCACACACTGGGCAGATGACCGTTGTATTACTGGGATTGACTGACCAGCAAACTCTCCAGACCTGAACCCATAGATTCTCTCTGGGGATGGTCACTGGTGATGCATATTAAATGCTATAATCTACCACTTTTACCACACTATGCAAGAAGGTACTGTATGTCTTTAGTCAGATGCATCCCAAGTACAGTATATAGACTTTTTAAAATCACAATTAGCTACTCTGGCGCCAACCTTTCCGCAATGTCATCGTCTCTCCTACCCCCACAATTCTCTCTAACAGGCAAAATCCTATTGAATATTTCTAACAAAAAGAATGACGTAGCAAGCACTGTACATTGTGTGCTATATGAGTTTGCCCTTTAGCGTGGCGTAGGGATGTTACATAAGTGTACGAGGGGCAGAGGGGTGAGAGTGGTGATGACTGAACCTGACCTTGATGGAAAAGCCACAGCTGGACCTTTTTGTTCCTGTCATCCTCGGTCACTTTTTGTACTTGGAACGGGGACAGGAAATGAGGTAGGAAGATGACATTTACAGACTCATGGGTGGAGTAGACATAATAATGTGTGTACACTGAGCACACACTGACTAATCATTGTGGTCTGTTCTGCCATGGTTCTGTAAATACTTTTAAAATCATAATAAGTCAGTTTCTCCTTTAGATTTATAACTTTGCTTTTCTATTTACAGCACACAACAAAATTGCATTTTTACTGCTAGGCCTGCCTGTTGTATGGCCTCCAACACAGCTGGCTTACATTATAAATGATGCCCTCTAGTGTCTACTAGAAATGGACACAGCTTGGTCTTCTTGTTTGCAATTTTGCAATTTCTTTTCCTCATCAAAATTCTATAAAAAATAGTGTAAAAAAAACTGTAATAGTGTTGCACTAATAATGTTTTTGTGTTTTTACTAAAGGTCCCCTATTATGCAAAACAGTTTTTCTTTTTACCATGTTATAATGTTTAAACCTCAAAAACATACCTGGAGTTGTATTTTGTTTCATTCAGGCATGTTTGAGAAGTCCTGTATGCTGAGGCGCTGTCCTTCTCAGGAGCTGAACATGCTCAGCTTCATGGCAGTACATAGACCAGTGGTGGAAGAAGTACTCAATTTCTTTACTTAAGTAAAAATACAGATAAAGGAGCAAATATTTACTCAAGTAAAAGTAAAAGTATCACCTTAAAATTTCTATTTAAGTAAAAGTATAAAAGTACTCTTAAATGTACTTGCAAGTAGAAAAGTAAAAGTATTTCGCACAGACTCAATATCTCATGAATTTGTTAAATGTGAGGGATTTAGCAGAAAAAATGTGCTGATCACTGATGACATTAACAAACTGGTGCAGTAGAAGAGGCTGAATCTGTGAATCTAATTCTGAGGTCTCCTGTCTTTATTATTTTGATGCTTATGAGGCGTACTACTTTACTGCATTTTTTATATTTAAGTACTGTGTGTCTAAAATGAGGGCACAACACAACCACATGATTTTAAACCACAACTCTAAATACTTTATACTTCAAACCAACTCAGAAATGTAGTGGAACAAAAAGTACAGATACTAGTAAATGTACCCCTTGTAAAATTGTACTTAAGTAAAGTAACTACGTGCCTCCACTACTGACATAGACATGTGAAAACCTGCCTTCTCCAGGAAGCGCTGCTCAATCAATAAGGCCTCTATCCCTGTTTCTGTATGACATTGGTTAAGTATTTATTGAAAACATTTTCTTTTAGCCAGATAATGTTTTTAAAGGTTGTAAAACATGCAATGCTGCTCTATAGAAGATACAGAAAAGCAAAATATAGCTCTTTAATGCAGCTAAAAACATCTCACTTTTACTCTCACCTTTCTTCACCACAGATTTTTTTTTTCCTTTTAACTCAATGCTTTAATTTGGCCTTGATTCATTGACTACACCACCTATTAATTACCATTATGTGCATTTTATTTTGCATATATGCACATATTTTTCTTGTATAACTCAGTTGCAGACTTTAGAAGGTCAACCTCAGACACGTTTGCTTCTGAAGTTTACACTTGCTACTGGTCAAAGGAAACGGAAAGTGCACGACAAAGAAACTCAGCCCACACAAGCATCGAGCTACAGAGGGGTACATCTGTGACATCTTCCTTCCCCCCAGCTCTTTCTGTCATCTCCTGTATCTCTCAGCTTAGTCCTATATTGTTAACTACACATTCATATTACAGTGCAGGAGATAATGGCCTGGCTGACGACATTCAGTTTGTTGTTGGTGACCACCTTGTATTTAACATCAGCTGAAGACCCAGGTAAGAGCGGCTTTAAAACTTCTAAGTAAAAAAAATATATATTCGCAAGAAAGGAAGATTTATACAAACAGCTATGTGGCTATGTAGCTATGTGTCAGTGGCAGAGTTAGAATGACTTTTTTTAGTTATCCAAACTGGGGCCCATTTTGTTTTTTATTTTAAGTGCATTATTCTTGTGGGCTAAAAAATATTTAGAAATTTCCAAAAATTAGTCCCAGTTGTAACCAAAACGGCAAGTAAGGACACAACAGAAAAAGAATGGCCCACAAGTTGTAAAGAATTAGGTTTGAGAATGCTATCTAAAAAATAAACCCTGAAAAGTGATGGTTTCTGAATGAATAAATATGATCAAAATACATGTCAACTTATAGATAAAAAAAATCATACACTTTTTTTATTGTTTGCAACTGGAAGTAGAGAATATGACAAAAGTCTGCTGGAATTGACATCTTAACCTAAGTACTTAAGCTCTGAGGCTTCTTATTCTAATTCTATATCTACATTTATTAAGGTTTTACTTAGCATTTACTAGGTGTACATAGCTAACCTTGGTAGCAAATTAATTGGTGGACTTTGGGGATTACTGTGGAAGATAAATAATATTAATAAATCATATTGTTTGACCATAAATTGAGGTTGAAATGGATTATTCTAATTTCCACCTGAAGAAAAAAAAAAAAAAAAAACACATATTTGCCTCCAAAAAAGCCTTTTTTCTTCCTGTAGTGAAGCAAATAACAACATAAATTGAAAATTTCACATATCTTGGTCTACTGCAGCAAAATTTGTGCCAAATAAAGTAATGGAAAGATATACATGTTTCATTTTTAAAAAATCCAGGCAGAATCCAACTGTTGAAATTGAAGAAGATAGTTTTGTTGCCACGAATTGTCCGAACACGAGGATGTCAAACATGTGTGTGTCAGCCGTTGTATCTCCCCGCTATGGTCCAAACAAGCAGACGCAAGGGGGCACGGAGCCCCGTCGGGCTCTGTTCGGGTTTAAGAGGTTAAGTAGGCTGTTATGTGTGGTTCTAAATATAACCCAGAATGCTTAGTTTTTAAAGACTTTATAATCATATAGCCACATGAAATAAAGGCTTTTTATTCTTCAGATAAATAAAAAGTACCTTGGTTTTTACTTTACATTTTTGCAAGAAAAAGTCAGTATTTTCCTGAAGAAGGTGTTGGATTGTTTTTTTTTTGTTTGTTTGTTTGTTTTTTTTTTTTTTGTTTTTTTTTTTTTTTGGTTTTATTTTAGCATGTTGAAAAACTAGCTTTGCAATCAGTGTGCTATAGAGTCACATAAAAAAGTCTATTATTAGTCTATTATTGACAAAACTATCCATTAATGGTTGTTATGTGCTGTTGTTGTCTGCTCTGTACTGTAATAATAATAAACCTTAACACATTTGAGCCGAATCTCCAACCCAGTAGAGCCCTAATCCAGCAAGAAGTGGCTCAGTGAATTCCGTCTGTTCTCTGTGAAGTAGAGTCATGTTTTTACCCAAGGTATAATAGCACAAAGTACCCGCTCTGTAATCCACATACACCCCAATTTTATTACACTGAGGGCCTGCGATGAACATCCTTGCGTTGTCATGTCTAAAATAATAACTCTTATCGAAGCAGTTCAAAGCCCAGGACTTGTCGTTGCTTCCAAACGCACTTCCGTCTCCAGTCTTGGGAACATTTTTGTACGAGACCGCCACTGTAGCTCCACCTTTACCAATATCTACCTCCCAGTAACAACGTCCACTTATGCAATGCCTACTCAAGACCTGCAAACAGTCCATGAACCTGTCCGGATTAGCAGGGTAGCATTGCTTCTCCTTCACCACAGTCACTTTCTTGTTGCCTTTTGATAGCAACAATCCTGAATTTACTGTGTTAGCATCAAGAGTCATTTGAAGTGAATATTGAAGGAAGTCTGTCCTGACATTGGGTTCCACGGTTGGCAGCAAAACATCGATTTCAGACACTTTCCGCAAAATCTTCCTACATTCTTCAGCTAACATGTCTTGATGTTTATCTCTGGTTTCTGATAAAGCTGCTGTCACGTTAGCAAAGTATTTTAGAGATCCAGTGTTTGTAATTGTTGGCAATGAATTTGAGGCTTCATCAAGATCTGATACTGATTGGTATCTGCTGAAGAACTGGCTATAATCGTGTACGTTTGCAAGTTGGTCTAGCTCAGCATCTTTTTGACGCAGCTCTGAAATCTCTAATTCCAATTTCTCCAGAAATGTTTTGACTCGGTTTATCTCAATATCCTGTCGAAGTCTGACCTGTTCCTTCACTTGGGAAGTCATTTTCTCCATAAGTAACGGCACTTCACTGAATACCTGCTTGCTGTCTGTCACCACTTTATTTGCGGAGTCGTTGATGGCATCTATCTCCGTTTGAAGAGCTGCAATGTCCTTTTCTCTGTCCTTAACTTTTTGATTCAGCTTTTCTTTAAGCAACCCAAGCTCGTCTAGTTTTTTGGTCCTTACGGTCGCAGCTGAGGCAGTTTTGTGCTCTTTGTGTTCGTCCACAGAGCACAGAAAGCAAATGACTTGCTGGTCGGTATGGCAGAACAACTTAAGGACCTCATCGTGACGTTGGCAGATACTCTGTGCAATATTTACACAAGGCGGGATGAGCCGATGTTTCAAAAAAGCAGAGGATTCGTGGTGTGGTAGTAGGTGAAGCTCACAATAAGAGGCTCGACACACCAGGCAAGACTTGACGGATTTGAATTTTCTTCCTTTGCAAACGTCACAAGCCACGTCTTCAGGTGTAGCATAGCAATCATCAGGCAGAACTGGTTGGATTCTTGTCAGTTCCTCTACTAAAGCAGCCAACGCAGCACTAGCGACTAGAACAGGCCTGGGTGTAAACGTCTGTGTGCAAGACGGACAGCCGTAGTCCTCCCCTACCTCCTGCTCATTCCAGCGCTTCTCGATGCAGCTGAGGCAGAAGCTGTGGCCACAGGGGATAGTGGCAGGGTTCTTCAAGACACCCAGACACAGTGAGCAGCCCAGTTTGTCTAGCTGGGGTTGTTGAAGCGCCATTTCTCTGAAAGTGAAAGTAGTAAACTGTCAAGGGAAGGGAAGAGGGAGTGGTGTGGCTTTTCCTCATTCCTAAAAGATGAGTCATGTGTGGCTGGAGTTCACAGTGCTGAATATAAGGAAGTAACAGTTGTAGCAACAAGTGTTCTAGTGCTTACATTCAGATTTTGATAAGTGTGGCCTTTTAGATTTATAGTGTCCTATTAAGCTGCATGTCATTATCAAAAAGACACAAAAAGATTTATATCCATGATGGCAACAAAAGCCTTTTCATGTTGTCTACCATTAGCTGAGTTAGCAAAGAAGGTACAGCTAATTATTTTTGCACACCTCAGAGTGTACTCAGAATAAATTTGTAATTCAGTCTATGTCTACAAAGGTGTCATCATTCACATGTTATTTTTGGCTTTCAGTACATTTCCAATATAAGAGTGCTAAACATCTCATATAAATATAGAACCTAGACATATTGGGCCTGGGTGGCAGAGCGGTTAGTGCTCTTGCCTCCCAGCAAGGACATCATGGGTTCAATCCTCAGGAGTGGAGTGTGGCGAGGAGTCTGCATGACCCTCCCCAAGTTACTATGGGTTCTCGCCAGGTGCTCCGACTTCCTCCCACCGCCCAAAGACATGCATGGTGAATTAGGTGAATTAGCCACAGTGAATAAATGGTTGTGTCTCTCTGTATGTCTCACAATTACATGAGCCAATATTTTTTTCACAATAAAACATAACAAAAGTTTACACTGAGACATTTTACACTTTTATGCACAAAATGAGCTAATTTCAAATTTGATGCCTGCCAGGCCTCAAAATAATTGACAGGGGCAACAAATGGCTGAAAAAGCAAGAAAATTTGAAAAGATTCAGCTGAGAGAAGATCTAGCAATTAATTAAGTTCATCGATATCAGGACTGTAACATGATTAGCTATAAAAGGGATGTCTTAGAGAGGCAGAGTCTCTCAGAAGTAAAGATGGGCAGAGGCTCTCCAATCTGTGTAAAAAGATTGTGGAATACTTTAAAAACAATGTTCCTCAATGTCAAACTGCAAAGGCTTTGCAAATCTCATCATCTACGGAACATAACAAGAGTCAGAAAAACTGGAGAAATCTCTGTGTATGGGACATGGCCAAAGACCTTTATTGGAGCCCGTGGTCTTGGGGCCCTCAGACAACACTGCATCATTCATCAGCATGATTGTGTCAATGACATAACTAAATGGGCACAATCTGCTGTGCCATCTGCAGAGGCCAGCTAAAGCAGCCTTGTCCTGTGGGCCAAGGCTCATTTAAAATGGATTGTTTCAAAGTGGGACAGTGTTCTATGGTCAAATGTGTCACATGGTTCAAATGTGACATTCGTTTTGGAAATCACAGACGCTGTGTCCTCCAGGCTAAAAAGGAGGGAGACCTTCCATCGTGTTGTCAGCATTCAGTCCAAAAGCCAGCATCTCTGATGGTATGGGGGGCATAAGTGCATACGGTATGGGCAGCTTGCATGTTTTGGAAGAAACTATGAATGCTGAAAGGTATATAGAGGTTTTAGAGCAACATATGCTCTAAAACCCAATTGCACTTCAGCTGGAAACCTATATCAGGCCAGGACCAAATTCCTACACCAAAACTCCAAAAACTCATACACTCAATGCACAGATGTCTTGAAACTGTTCTGAAAAAAAGAGGAGATGCTACACCATGGTAAACCTGCCCCTGTCCCAACTATTTTGAGACCTGTTGCAGGCATCAAATTTGAAATGAGCTAATTTTGTGCATAAAAGTATAAAGTTTCTCAGTGTAAACATTTGTTATGTTATCTATGTTCTATTGTGAATAAATCACTGGCTCATGTGGTTTGAAAGTCTTTTAGTTTTAATTTTATTCAAATTTTAAAAACATCCCAACATTTCTGGAATTTGGATTGTATTTATCCTTTTGACTTGTTATGTTTAATGGTGACTATAAGGCTTCACAGTTTGTTCTTGTAGTATGTCTGATGGTAGATGGTAAGAAAACGAAACAAGAGTATTAATCAGATGATGATGTTAATCTTTGAACATTGTGGTCAGGTAGTACAATGCAACAATCATGCTTAAACAAGCCTAATGTACTACTTATTTGACCTTTTCTTTGTGCTACAGAGGCCTTGGAGGTCCAATACAAACAAGCAACTTACACTGCATCAACTAGATCTTCAGTTAAACTCATCTGTCAGGTACTCTATGACCCAGTGCGCTGTGGCCAAGTCCATGGCGAATGGTCTCAATTGGGCCATGACCATAAGCTGATTGACCCTGAGAAGTACTTCACCAAAGTAAATGAAACGATCATTGACAACAACAAAAGGCGCAGACAGATCGTGACAGAGATACTGGACCTATGCTCCAAGGATGAGGGTACCTACCAGTGCCAGGCAGCATGCACCAAAGGGCAGACAGCCATGGGACATTTGATTATTGTCAAAGTAAAAAGTAAGTACCATCATTAACAAGTGAATTTCCCTGCTGGCATGGCAGGAATTAAGTTTAATTTTACCCCATCTTATCTTGATTTGTCTTTGTTGGAGTAGTTTTAAAATAGTGATTAACCCTGAAAAATACTAATTAACAATAAATTAATCTAACTAATAACTAAGTTCCACCACTGGTATCCACACCTCAGTTTGAGAACTACTACTATCTACAATGTGTGTACACTAACACTGTTATCTACTTTTTGTTTTGCAGACTAACTGCTATGGCGTACCCATGGATGTTTTTTTCTTAATAGCTTCTCACCAGGCTTGATTTTAAAAAACTGTTGACTGAAACTTGCAGACAGACTTGAACGATGTTTTGCTCCAGCTAACTCTCTATGTGTAAAACCTTTCAAAATATTATAAATTCAATAAGTGGTAAAAAGCAAAGTTGCAATTAAGCAATCAAGTTGTTGCCACAAGCTGCATTTAACTGACAATCTTTACACGTGTTATTATCTTTATGGTCATTACTACTTTATGAATGACCTTTTATATTGTAAGAATAAATAAACCTCTTTGTATTATTTTGGAGGACTGCATCTGTGTGGTTTCTCATGTTAGTATACTCCAGGTTGTGCATGCCAAACCACAGGACAGGAAAGAAAAAGAAGAGCAGTCTTATAGAACAACCACAAGTCAACACATTTAACTGTGTAACAAGTACAATCGCTTGTGCTGTGCAAACTTATTCATGTTATATAGTGAAGGAACAAAACGAATTCTGACAAATCCCACTTTCAACTTAACAAAAGGATTTTCAGTCAACCGTTAACCACTGGCTTGACATTAACTATCATTACATTTTGTCTTTTTTAAAATCAAAGACAAGTTATAGGCTTGTATATTTTAGTATATTTGTATTTTATATTTGTATATTTTGCTTAATTTTATGTTTCATTGGCCCAGCTCTCCAGTGGTACTGTACTGTTAATCTACTGGAAAGCATAACAATTAATTGTTAATATTTCTTTCAATTAATTATGGTCATAACCATGAAGAGCCCTAGTTACTTTAATAGACTTCATCGTCAAATATAATAGACACATTGCAGCCAGTTCACCATAAACTACACACTAGCATCATTAGTCTAGGGCGCTAACGCCAGACAACACAGACTTATCTATCTAGACATAACTGAGATCTAACAGGCCCACATGTTGCTGCACTCAAAAGCCCCATTACCACAGAAAAGGTGCACTTTTTTTTTTTTTTTTTGTGTGTGGTTAAAATACTGTTAGAACCTGTAACTACCACTTAATATTTTTATGAAGAGGCATCTTATGGCTATCACTTCATAAATAGATTAGCTATCTATCTAAAATGCATTAAACACAAGCAGAAACTGTCACAGAGATTACCCTTACTTAACTATACTGGGATAATTTTGGGTGCAAATTAGGGGACTTTTCATAGCAGAGTGTTAAATCTGTTAATAGATCTATAATAATCTGTATAATAGAATTATATTTTTATGATAATCAGGCCTGGCCTTAGTAATAAAGTAACATGCACTTTACCTCCTTATGCTGTTGTGCTTTAGCCCTTCTAAGCCAGGTTTGTAGCCTAACTGTGCCCCCAATGGGCGGTTGGTGTACATTGCATTTTACAAAAAATGTGTGCAACTTTTCTTTGTCATACTTTACACATTAAATAAATACTGTCTTTCAATAAATATAATATTTATTACCAAATATTCACATAGCATAAATTAGACACAAAATATCTAAAATTTTAAAAATGGAAAAAAAAAAAAAAAACAATTATCAAAGCCTAATAAAAAATATGCTGGTAGATACAAAATGTAAAAAAGATGAAGGCTCTCCATCAGAATAAAAACCTCTGTCATAATCACATGGTCTTCATGCTTCAAGTATCAGGATGTTTGTGAGTGAATGTTCTTGGTAAATTTACTTTGGAGAAACACCCTGGGAACACAAAGTCCCTCTTTCTTGTTGACTGTCTCTCTCAGGACATAATCATTAGTAATGGACTTGAAGCCTGCATTATCAAACAGCTCAGCCAGGAATTCTAAAAAACATAAAGAAGATGGAACATAAACGCATTTTAACATGTGTAAATACTACCACTTATACAAAATATTAATACATTGTTGACATAAAAATATCAATTCTCCAATAGAATGCTAACCTTTAGAGAAAAAGTAGGACCTGGTGCCATCTTGCCGTACATAAAAGTTTTCCCCCAACTTGTTACCAGCTTTAAATCGAAGCATGGCATGATCATACAGACCATAATCTCTAAACAAGACAACACCTCCAGGCTTCACAACCTGAAAAATACATGTAAATCAAAGCCATTAAAAAAGGTAATATAGCGCAAGTATAATACAGTGCATTTGTCCTTGATTTTAGCAGACTTTGCTTTGTCTTCTGTACTCACCCTGCTAATATTCTCTACTGCCAGCCTCATTTTATCAGGATGGACAGCAGACAGGACAAAGATAAGAGTGATGACATCCACACTATTTTCTGGTATGTGTTCTCTGAGATCATCTTGAGTTAAATCACACTGGAAGGCACAGCAGCGCTCTGGGCTGTACAGAGGGTTTTGCTATCAGCAAAACAAAAGTAAAAAAAAAAGTTAGCTATTCTGTGCACGGAATGATACTTATTTCATTTATTATCTTCTTAGGTTAACACTGCTAAAATGCTAATATTGTAAATACTCAAACTGAGCTGCACAACTTTCCCGGGTTCAAATCACAGACCAGGCAAGGTCCTTGCTGTGTCAAGTTTTTTTATGTGTTCTGTTGTTGCATTTCCTTTGGGTGCTCCGATTTCCTCCATCAACCTAAAACATACATAATAGGCCTATCTTCCAACTACGTATTCTAAACCAAGATCCTGTCTCAAAATCTGGAGAAGGCTCCCCACACACTGCACTATGGTCCTCCTGTATTTCCACTGATTCCTCACAGCTATTCTTCTTTTTGTAATAAAATTGCATCATACAAACATTTTAAGGAAGTAAACAGCTTTTTATTCACTGTTACTGGTTAAAATAGTGCAACAGAACTGCACTCTGCTGCCCTTTTGTATGACATCAGTAAAGATAATGTTTTTAAAGATTGTAAAATGTGCAATGCTGTTCTAGAGGTGACCAAACTTGGTTGAAAAAGATACAAAAAGTATAATATAAATCAAAATATATATATATGTCCAGAATGTAATAATAAATAGAACATCACTTTACAAACCACTAACTCTAATTTGACTCACTTTAACAAATTCGACAGCTCGTGGAGAGAAGTCACAGGCATAAATGAAGATATTTAGGTCCTCCTCCAGCAGTGGAAAGATGCAGTTTCCTACACCACAGCCTGCTTCTAGTAGCACCAGTTTCTGTGACTCAAACTGCAAAGAACCACACAACATTCAATCAATACAGAAAAGTTGATGGGAGATGCATATCAATGAATAAATCAATCATATCCAAATAAATGAATGCAAACAGTTGAACAAACAGTGAATATGAAATAATTAACTATTACACTATATTAACTAATAACTTACTACATGTCTTCATCTCTTACTTCTCTGCATGCTTTAAGCTCCTCAAATTCCCTCGTAGTCCAATGTCTGTCTTTAAAGAAATTTGTTGTATTTCTCTTGTAAAATAAGTCCCAGTTTTTCTGAGCTTCCTTTTCCAGCTTCATTTGTTTAAAATCAGAAACCAGAATTCTGTCGCTGTTGAGAGTTTTTAACTCTTCTTCTGTCAAAACTCTCCCAGTGGGTGACACGGTTTGTCCAATGGCAAATGGAGAATCTACCAATTCCCGGGACATTTCCTCACTTTTTGACACCGCCATTTTATTTGAAGATTTATAGTCGTCACCGTAGGTCATAGAACAATAGAGGAAACATTTAGACCGCCTGTCATTAAGGATAACGGCGTTAAATCGCGCTTGTTGCTCCAAAAAAGCGTGATAAACTCATGTTAGGACCGCCATCTTGTTCGGTAACGAAAATGGTCCGTAAGAAAAAAAGGTTCAAGAACCTGTCTGATTCTTAAGCGTTATTTACCTAAATGATGACAGAATAAAATAAACTATATTTTTTACAGTATTCAATGAAATGTTTGTCTCAATTAAAATGTATATAATTATTTATATTTAGCGATAGTAATTATTTTCGAAAATGTTAAGCCAGTAGGACCAAAAGCGGAAGAGGCGTGACCAAGTGACGTATGTTGTTTTGCTAAAGATTAGCAAGCGGCTAACTTACTCGGTATCTAGTTTTATTACTGAAGTTACTCGATGTAGGTTTGGTGCAGCTTGGATAAATGGTTAAACTAAACGTGTGGACATAAATTCAGACATGAACGGGAGTACGAATCCGCTGCTGGATAAAGAGGAGCATGTTCTGAAGCTCGGGGAGAGCTTTGAGAAGAGGCCAAAGTCTTCCTTTCACACAATCAGATGTGAGTGTGAAAAGGGCGCCCCGGGGTGCCAGTGTTGTCTGGCTAAAATAAAACTTTGGTGCTGCTAAAAGAAAAGGAGCATTTGAAGTGACATAAAACATACTACAATGAAATAACTATAAAATTAAAAAAAAAACAGCACTGAATGAATTAGAATTTTTTGTCTTTCATTTTATAATGTTCTACAGTTACAGAAAGGTATTTTACTTTTTATTTGAGCAGCTAGAATCTTTCAATAGTCTAATGTCATTTTCTTGCACTAATAAATATTTAGCAAAAGAGGGTCTATGTGATACTTTGGCAAAGGAACTTGGAACTTATTTACCAGTTTGGAAAATCAGTCATGAGCATGACATGTGCTTAGCACCATGTATAGATATTCATAATGAACACTTAAAACTAAAATTGCTTCTATAATTTCTACAATACTGTCAAAGTCCAAATTTAAAGGGGCTATATCATGCTTTTAAACCAATCTTGGTCACCTGTAGAACAGCATTGCATGTTTTAAAACCTTTAAAAAACATTATGTGACTAAAAGAAAGCAGTTTCCAAATATTACTGCCTATAAAGAAACAAGTGAAGAGATCAGCAGAGTGCCACTATGTTATGTCTTCTGAATAGAAAAAAAGTGAGCCAAAATCATTTTTTTCGTTAAATTTTTATATTATGCCATTTTACTACAAAATGAAAAATAGCTGTGAGGAATCGGTGGAAACAGAGCTGTACACTTTGTTTTTGGATAAATTAATGTAGAGGGCTTGCTGATTGGTCAGTGCTTTCTGGAGTGGGCGGGGGTTCATGGAACTGAGCATTCTGAGGCCTCAGAAACTCACTGCCTGAAAATACAGGATTATTTAAAAAGGTGTGAATGAAGCAAAACACAACTCCAAGTATGTTTTAGATGAGGGAAAGCTCAAAAAAGACAATTTTGCATAATGTTTACCCTTTAATACAACTGAATGAAGTACAGGAACTATGTGTTTTGTATAGTCTGATAAAGGCTGTCCTTGTTTACAGATGATTTCAAACCTGCATCTATTGACACCAGCTGTGAAGGAGAGCTACAAGTTGGGAAAGGAGATGAAGTTACCATAACATTACCTCACATTCCAGTAAGAGAACTCAATTCAGCCTGTCCGCGCAGTATTTCAAATGAGTAGTACATAAAAAAACTCTTTCTTGTAGGGCTCCACACCTCCCATGACAGTGTTTAAAGGGAACAAACGGCCATATCAGAAAGACTGTGTCCTCATTATTAACCATGACACTGGAGAGTTTGTTCTGGAGAAACTGAGCAGCAGCATCCAAGTTAAGAAAACAAGGTGGGCTCATTGTCTTGTCCTGTATTTTTTTCACTTTCAAATTCACTTGCAGGTCCAGATCAGTTGAAACATGTATATGTATATGTTTTTGCTCATAATTTTGCACAATTTTTAATTTATTTTTTCCATTAAATCAAGTTAATTCTTCACAAACAATTTCCTCTGTGATCACAAATGATCCAGTGATGAATATGACATCATTAATTGTTTTGGTTGTTATCAGGGCGGAGGGTAGCAGTAAGATCCAGGCCAGGATTGAGCAGCAGTCAGTCCGCTCCAGTCAACCCAGCTCTCAGTTCAGAGCCCCCACTAAACCTGGGGCAGGGGTCAAGATGTCCCCCTCTCCTTCTAAGGACAACCCTTCTCCAGAACCACAGCTAGATGACATCAAGAGAGGTGAGGCAGTCCTGTTAGAAGTGCATTGCTCAAAATACAATTTTTTTTTTCATTTCAGGTCAATTTTGTCTCTCTACACATAAAAAAATAATAATAACATCTTCTGTTAATATTATAATTTACACCCAATTATATAACATAAATCACCCATGGTACAGTATTTGTAAGATGTGCGTTATATGATATCTGTAGATGGCTCTATAGCAATTTTCTCAAATTGAAATTGCAAATTCTTAGGGTCATTATTTTCCTTGTATTGAAGATTTTTTCCATGCCATTTCTCCAACTTTAAAGTTATTTTAAACATATCTGTGTCTTCAGTACAAGAGGGTTTTTTGTTATGAATATAAAAGAAATAGATTGACCAAAAATCTGCTACTTTAACCCTCCATGAAAGGTCCCTCCTAACTATCGAAAGTGCATATTTTACGCTTAGGGCCAGTATTGTGCCCCACTTTTTTTTGTTGTTGTAGTTGTATTTCATCAACTTCAGTCATAAACAAAAACACCAAATACCTACTAACTGTCATATGTTTTTACCCTTTATACGCCATGTTTGTAAAGTAAACAAACCATATTTTTTATGCAAAAAAACAAAAAAAAAAAGTTTTTCGAGTATAGTAGATAAAAATGTGTTGTCTTATTGTTTGATTTTTGCAGGCCGTATATGTTAATGATTTGCACCAACATTGGTGAATATGCATTATTATTATTTGTGCAAGCTCAAACACTTGTCACCCTGTGTGTATGATGCACAACTATAAGTTAAGATTTTAAATATTATATATGAATGATATTTTTTTACTCTAATTCAATTTTATTTTTGTAGGTCAAGGTCAGCCTTAACCATAAATATCAATAATCTTTTGTAGTATCATGGCATCATACAAAACTTTTAAGGAAGTAGTAAGCTTTTTTTTTCTCTGTTTCTGTTCAAAAGAGCTTAACAGAGCTACTCCTCTCTGGTCTCAACTGTTTCTATATGGCTGTAGTAAAGTAATTATTGGAAATGCTTTCTTTTAGTCACATAATGTTTTTAAAGGTTGTAAAATGTGCAGTTCTGTTCTAGAGGTGACCAAGATTGGTTTAAAAGCATGGTATAGCCCCTTCAAAATAATAAAATATTAATAATATATGTGTATGCGTATTGTAGACAGATTTTACATGGCACTCTGGATTGTGTACTTTGCAGAGCTGCGGGCTGAGGTGGAGGTGATTGAACAGATGAGCAGCAGTGGCAGCAGTAGCTCTGATTCGGCCAGTGGCTCTGGGAGTGACAACGACAGCTCCAGCAGTGACGGAGAACACAACCCCCCCAGACCGCTCAGCCAGACCTCTCCCAACCGCCTCCCTCCCAGACCGCTCAGCCAGACCTCCCCCAACCGCCTCCCTCCCAGACCGCTCAGCCAGACCTCTCCCAACCGCCTCCCTCCCAGACCGCTCAGCCAGACCTCCCCCAACCGCCTCCTGATGGCCAACGGGGGAGTGGACCGACAGGGCAACAACCAGCTCATGAACACACTCCGTAAGGCTTACACACTCATACAGGCAGTTTAAATGTCAGATTTTATTACCAAAAAGCAACTGACCATCTGTAGTCCTTGTTATGCTTTAGCCATTTCCTTGACATTAGCATTCATCTTGCATCCAGGTCCAAGTTATTTTCAGGATATATCTCTCATTACTCTGGCCAACCATATTATTTTTTGTCTTTATCCTCTAGAAAAACTAGTCCTCTTGTTTCAAGTAGGATTTACATGGCCTGGAATAAATAAGTGCAGATTAAACTCCTAATGCAATGGATAAGCATACAGCATATCCAGAAGGAAATGGCACAAATTGAAAAATTTCAACCAAAAGCAATGTAAAATGTTTACCTATTTGAGATAAATGATTTATATATGGTTGGGTAGGAATTTGATGTAAATATGTTTAAATGGCAGGGTTTCCATACCAATTTAAAGGTCCCATATGCTTTTTGAAAAAAATGTGGACGCCTTTGCATTAGTATTTCATGTTTTATAACTTAAAATAATGTATATTTATGGAAAATGTCTCCCTTTGGCGGGCTGTTACTTTGACTTTGCAGAGGACGCTTGGATTAGGTGTCTGTCGCCCCCTGCTTGCAACGGTGGGGAATGGACAGATTATGAAATAGGCTAATTAGCACAGCTATCAGCAACATGACACTAATTGACAGTTAGATGAGCTGACTGCTTCGTAGTAACTGCAATATAAGCTGCTGAAATGATCAGAACGAGTTTGGTGATGGTGTATGAGCTTTAGAAACGCGCAGGAGTACTTCCTGGTTTCATGTGTCTATGTGGAGCCGCGAAACCAAGACTTTTCAGCTCTTTAGAAGGGGACAGCCGCAGCACATAGGATTACTTAAGCATGCATGAATGAAACAAAATACTACTCCAGGTATGTTTTTGAGGTGCAAGCAACATTATAACATAGTTAAAAGCTCAAAAAAGTTGATTAAGCATAATAGGGGACCTTTAACTTGGACTTTTAAAGTGGATAGTCTGGCTAAGTACTTTAGTAATAGGTCAAACAGCTCGTTCAAAATAATTTAATACTTTACTATCTTAAAGTTTTGGTATTTCTTATGTAACCTTTGTTTACCATGGAGAACAAAAAATAACTACAAAAAAAAAAAAAATCTTGCTTCTAAATGCATATCTGGTTGAACTAGTTTGCAAAAGTTAAACTCGGTCCACAAGCACCTCACAATTTTTGGCCCCCTAAGGGTAAACCTGCAGACATCCCTTCTTTATATCATAACGAAAAAAATGTGGTATGTATTAGTCTGCAACTTTGTTCTAAGCTAAAGCTCATGCCAATTTTTTGGAATTATGGAATTCATTTCTTGCCAAGATTGTACAAAACATGTCCTATGTGATTTATGTTAAAATGTTGTTTTTGTTTTTAGGGAATGATCTCCAGCTCAGTGAGTCTGGCAGCGACAGTGATGACGACTGACCTCTCTGCTCTCATCAGGCTGGGTCTGTGGTTCCTTTGCTGTACATCTCAGTTTGAGCATCATCTGTATCATTGAGTGGAGCTGACCAGCCTGCAGATTGAAAAGTGTATTTATATTAGATGTATATTTTGTTTTAGACAGATAAACCTTAAAATATGGTTTGAAATATTGAAGTATATTAGTGCACATGTATTTTTTCAGTACTTAGAGCAGCTAGTTTTTTTTACCCATATCATCTATTTTGTGTTTCTGAAGAGGCGAGAAAGAGATTATTTAAACCCTTTAGCCCTAAACATGTATTACACACCACTTTAATGTCATGTTTACATCGGCTTCAAATACACAGATGACCTGTGTAGGCTTGTTTTAGCAGGATCTGATACGGAAGCTCACTTACCTTTTCAATAGTTTGATTAAGTCTTAATTTTAATCTTTAATCTAAAATAATAATTAATTGATCTTAAAATCTTAAAATTCATGTTTAGAACTTAGAGCATAGCCTCTTTTAAATTGAGGCATTTGTACAGAAAAAGTTTATGGGCACTGTAGATTTTAGAATTTTGAAAAAATAGAAATAGAAAATAGTTTGACACCATATGCTCAGATTTAATTAATCTCCACAAATCCTGCTTTATTAAGTGAATTTAAGCAACTTAAGCTGTAATCAGGTCTGGGTCATATTAATTCATAGTATGTTTTAACAAACAACAACCATTTGTTCCTGCTGTCAAAAAATGTCTAAATTAATATTTTAGCTATCTCATAAAAATGAATGTGATAGAATCTTGGTACCAAGCTGCATGCGCAACATTTCTAAACACGTCACTTGTGGAAGGATTTATAAGCTTATGCTGTTAATGCTAACAAACAGTTGAATGTATGATACTATATAAACTTTGAGCTTTGTTTTAATTTGCAGTATCGTGTGGTGGAATTAATGTATCTTTTTAGTCTCTGTCCTCTACAGGACTGCACTGCTCCATACACAGAACTGTTACTTTTCAATATACAGTATACAGTATGTTATACAGTATGTCTGATATTGGGACAGGTTTATGGTGAGATATGCACTGCAACTTACAGTAGTTACATGATGGTTTCTGGTGAACCGAGGGCACTGTGTTTAGGAAAGGTAATGTGACTCAAAATATTACAGATAATATTAGGCTAAGAGTTACATCGACTTGCTGTCCACTCTCTCTTTTATTTAACAGTTGAAATGAAAGACTGTAAAGCATATTATGTCAAAGACACTAATGTTAATTTTTAAAAATTTGTTAATTTGTCCTGCCTGTGTCTTCTCTGAGAGATTGTCAAAATTCAACAATCAAAGTCAGAATTCCAAGAAAAAAAGTCTGAATTCTGAGATTAAAGTTCCAAAAAAGTGAGATCACGAGAGTCTTTGTCCAAAAAAAGTTATAATCAGAAGTTATAGTCAGAATTCTAAAATGGAGATAAGAATTCTGACAATAAAAAAAATCTGAGAAAAGCCTGAATTCTGGTCATAGGTCATATTGACCTATTTAAGTTCAGTATCATAAGGCAGACTTTAATCTTTGAAGTTATCTTTAAAAATCCTTTATATTGGCCCTAATCCTCTAAAGTACATTTAACAAAAAATATTTCATATTTTTCATATATATATTTTTATAAATTGAATGAAGCCAAAGAGCACGTTGGCTGGGGTTATGGCCTAGATTAAATTCTCAAATTTTCACCTCATCAACCAGTTCAAAAGCTTTTGTTTGTTGGTGATTTACAGTAAATGTTTAGAAAACAGAAAAAAAGATGTTCATTTGCTTTTTGTAACATAATGTTGGACACCACATTCATCTACCACAGGTATTTCTATTGAGATCCAGGTGCTGTCAGTCATTGTATTGTATGTCTGTTATAAGCTACAGAAATTTGGTTTGCTGATTCAGCTTTCACAGTGTTGTAGTATTGTCAAAGTTACTGCTCTGGAATTGTTTGTGAAAACTGTACACTTCTGTAGTTAAACTGACTTTTTGGTTTGGTGTTGGTTTAGTTTGGTGTTGAATTCTCATGTTTGGTTTGCTGTTGACATACAGAAAGTGTTTTTACTATTTGGAAGTGTATTAAAGTGTGTAAATGTTGGACATGTTGCTTTTTTTTTTGTCCTTTTGCTTACCCTCTTTTAAACCCTGCCTACTCCAGGAAGCACTCACCAACAAACCCTCTACATCCAGTCTGCTCTAATTCATTTATCAAAAAAAAAACAGTGTACAGCTCTGTTTCCACCGATTCCTCCTGTAGTAAAATGGCATCATACAAAAGGTAAAAAGCTAATCTTCTCAGGTTCTGTTAAAAAGAGACACATTCCTGCTCTACACCAGTGATTCTCAAAGTACCACCGCAGAAATTATTTGGATTTTCTATCTTTACCAGACAAAAAAGGGAGCCTAAATCAGGACTAACCCAAGGGGTAAAATATGGATTAACTGAACTAAAAATGCTTTACTAAACAAAGACAAAACAGGTACCAGGGACTAAAAAATGAAAACCAGAATGAGTTCAAGACAAAACCAAGACAAAACCATGCCCGAACCAAGACTTCAAATTGAAACCCCAACAAAAGTAAGGTCAAAACAAGAATAAAAATTTAACTACATCAGTACTTCTGAGTACCACCAGAAAGAGCCCTGTACCACAGCTTGAGAACCACTGCACTATAGCGTCGAGAGACTCACTCACTCACTCACTCACGTTCCCCAGCGGTCTCACATCCAGGTACTGACCAGCCCCTACTCGGTAATGTTTTGCAAAACTTGTAAAAAAGCGAAGACAAGAAAAACATTATAATCCATGCTACATCTGTTCTGTATATTTTCTTCTTCTTATTTTTTATTCTTATTATTCAGTATACAAAACACGTACAGCAATTGTACAACTGTACAATTGTGCAAATACACTGACTTCCACTTACTAAAAAGGTAAAGGTCAGATAAACATACACTAACCAGTAATCAAAACAATATTCATACAATACAACAATACAATTATAATACCAGCTGATACAAGGCGGGTTACAATTTTGAATCAATTTACATTTACGGGAAATTAATCATTCAAATAATATATAGCTCTTTACAGATGTTTGTTGCAAGACATTTTACAGATTTTAAATACATATTAAATTCAATTAAAACAGATAAAAATTAGGGGGCGTTTTTAGAACTCTTTGTGTATAAAGAATTTGGCTAAACAGAGGATTAAGTTCCAGCAGAGTTCATACTTTTTTTTTTTCTTTAAAAGAATTCCAAATGTCACCATGTCCCTAGAAATAAAACCTTGAAACAGTTTTGTTTGTTTGTTTTGTTTATCCAGCTTTGTATGTCATTTCAGATTGTTTGTTTTGGTACATTCAAAGAATAGATGGTCTCTTGTCTCTATATCATTTTCACAGAGGGAACACAAATTATCATCAATATTAAAAAGATTTCTTAATAATTCTTTGGAAGGGTAAGTGACATTCATTATATTAAAATGTGTCTCTTCAGCTTTTGGTTGTATAAGAAATTTTATTTGTCACAAAAGTTTCATTTTGCGCAATTATACTTCCATACTGGGAAACACTACAGCACTGCGCAGGGCGAGCAGCTGTTCCCGACCGTAAACAGTGCACGCAGGGGCCCCCACATACATCGTTAAACTGGGTATAGTAGTTGAAAATAAAATAAAAAACAGCAGATTTGTTTAAAAGGAAAATACATACAAAATATTTACAAAAGCAATGAGCTATAAATAAGTTAAAATACTAGAAAAGAAGGAAACAGGTAAAAGCTGTTGCAACCAGCAGCCAGCTCCGACCAGCGCCAGAAGCAGACACAGGCTACCACTTACTTTAGAAGTAAATAAATAAATAAATGCTCACATTTATCAATTTTCTCCCTCAATGGGTACTCAAAGCACTTTACATCAGGGGATCATTCACCCATTCACTCACACATATCATACACCAGCGAGGCATGGTGGGTTAAGTGTCTTACCAACCGTCTGGTTACTAAAGGAACAATTAAGATACTTTTTCTCAATAGTAGAGTATATTTTTCCAAAACATACGTATGCATTTAATCAAGTAATGTTTTATAATTTCTAAATGAGTAGTCTAAATATATTTTTTGACCTCACCTCAGTGTAAAAGTGGGCAATAATAATAGTAGCAGTACCCCGTAAAAATACAAGATCAGAGAAAAGGGTAACGAAAATGTAAACTGTTGCTTTATTTGTCACAACCATAAAAAATATTGCTTCATTGAAAACTTCATATTTTACATATTGCATGTCAGTTAAAAACGTAATGAGCACCATAGTAGTGTACAACAGGAGAACAGCATTAACTGCATGCAATCAGTATCCCAAAATACAAAAGCTTTAAAAAGTGCAACAGTTGAATTCTGACAGTAATAGTACAAAAATGTTCTCATTTACACTACATTGCACAGTAAACGCTTCACAGCATTACAGAAATACTGTGTAGCTACTGTGGTGTGTGTTTGCATGCAACACTTGATGTTGAGGTTATTTCTTGTATTGTGGTATATTTTCCCTCAAAGCTCTGATGCATCATGTGTCTTCTCGGTTGTGCTGTCCCTTTCTTTAGCCTCTGTCATGGCACTTGCTGTCCCTCCTTGGGCCCCCATGTCTCCTTTCCACACCTCTTTGAGACAGTCTGGGAAAGGAATAGAATAAGTAATGTAAAACTCTACAATAAGTGCTTCTTTCCAGATCTGATATTTTCATCTGTGGTATTTATAGCTTTTAGGTTGCTATTTTTGTTGCAGACAGTGCTATTTTTGTAAAAGAAATGTCTAAGTGACACAAGCTAAATATAACCCTCTTCTACATAGCGTAGCTTGCCTCACTCACCTTGGTCTGATTTCTTGAGCACGTGTCTCAAGCAGAGAAAGTTCTCCAGCCTTTCGTCCTGATGATGAAAATACCAGTCCTCAACGACCTCCTCAAACTCCTCCAGCATCGTCTCACACTGAACAATAGACATAATTGTGTAAGCACAAGTGTACACTTTCAACAGTAACAAGTTTACAGATGGACACATACCTGTTTTTTCATATCAGTCACCTCAACAGATGGCTCGTCCCACAGTTCAAAAGGCATGCCCAGATCTACATTTACACCTTTATGGACAAGGTTCTTCAGTGTCGTCATCGTCTGACTGGCACCCTAAAGTAAGCACACAATACATTTTGAATTATTCAAATCAACTTTTTTCATACAGTCCATAACAACAACATTAATTTCAAAAGGCTAAACAAGACTGTACAAGACGACATCCTCTGGCCTTAGACTCTCCATTAGCATAAGAACAAAAATATTAATTATAAAAACCGCTGTATGAAATGTAGGTCTAGACATTGAACATACTCAAATTTGTTGTACCTTTGCATATCGAAGGCTGCCAGGCCGCTCTGCGTGAACACTATACTGCAGGATACCAAGTGTCCAGGACCTGTCCAAGCTCCAGGACCTCTTTGGAGCGGCCAGTTTTCTCCAGAGCTTCCTGCAGCTCTACTGTGAGGAACTTGCACACTAACGTACAGGAAAAATATTAGTGACTTTAACACAATGTAATTCCAATGTCATTAAGCACATAGCTATGACGAGTGCCTGATATTAGGCATGAAATTATGCTATAACATCTCATTACTTATTAAGTTTAAGGGCACACGGTAGGCTATAATTGGTTTATCAATCATTATTCAGATAAAGAGATAAATTCCACTCCTGTAAGTGTGAATCATTACAGTACGTATGTAAAAAATGTTCATGGTTCTACAACCTCCGCCACATCTTCACAACTGAGTTTTGGGTTTAGCGCATGCGCAGTTTGTCCCAGGGATGACAAGTAGATGCCAGAGTTTGATTTGAAGGACATGTCCGACAGGAAGCCTACAACAGACCAGTTTCTCACTGATGAATCAAGCTTCGCAGTGTATTTGCCTATATTTTATATCTGATTAAATTGCACAAACAAAATTACCTTACTTAGAGCTGTAATCCAATGTGAAAGCCTTATGGGAGGTGTGAGTAGTAATCTGTAATCTGAAAACATAAAAGAAAGAAATAAACAAAACATTTTTCCAGTAACAAATCATTACACTTACTATGAGATAGTCCAACCCTTTGTTGTAACTTGTGTCTTGTGGGTCCCTCTCTGGTTCTTCCCTTTTTTCTCAGGTCCAAAACATAAAGTCAATCAAAACAGTAAAGGAACATTACAATAATCACAAGACTGTTGTGTTTAGAATACAAAAAAATGATAAAAAATGTGTGTCAAAGAAATACATTACATAAATGTTTGTCCTCTTCACATCTTCTATTTATGGTAGCCAGACCTTTCATATAAACACAAACCATTAGAATAACAGAAGAACAGAGGTTTATTCTCAGAGATGTAGCTGAACATTTAGCAAACTTATTATGTACACTAAAATACATATCTTTTCTTTTGACCATATATTTGTATTTTACAAGAACATTTTTATCTACAGTACGTAGATGAAATTAAATAAATCACTTATCGACACAACTTACATAAACTCAAAATACATATCTTGTTTGTTGTTGCTGGGTTGCACCTATAACAAAAAAAAAAAGTTAGTCTCAGTGGAATAATGCAGAGCATGTAAATTATGACCACTATATGAACACATAAATACATATCTTTAGTTTCTTTTTGGCTCTTCCCTTGTTCACATATTTTCATTTTCTCTTATTTTTGCCTCATTTCAATTCCTAAATAAAAGCTCAATAAAAAAGAAGCAAAATTTAGTCTGAGATAGTAACTTATCATGTATTGTATGCAATACAAGTTATGAAAACAGAAACGCATATCTTTTATTGTTCTTGTCTTCGTTGCTGCCAGACCATTTTGCGCCTTGCACCTAAAAGCAATAAAACAAAATAAGTAAACTTTAGTCTCAGGGGATTATAGATGAACACTGAAACTCTCAACACAATTTGAAACAATTTAATAAAGATAAATAATTTTATGTTTTAACATTTGTCTCGCACACCCTGGTCTTCCATATTTAGTGACTGTTGTGTTGCTCAATAGTAATAATTCAGTGGCATTATGTTGATTTATCATACATCTTACAATACTTAATAAAAACATAAATACATATCTTTTCTTTGTCTTCTTATGATCCCTCAGATCTTTTTGTCCAACCAGACTCAGGCCCTTGCACCTAAAAGCAATGAAACAAAACAAAGTTGAGTATAAGGTGAATGTAGTTGAATTAACCTTAATATAAACAATTAAATACTTATCTTTTCTTTGCTGTTGGCTTTTGAACCCAACCAGAACATTGTGCACCTAAAAACAAGAAACAAGCAAAGTTTAGTGTCAGGAATCATGACCAAATCATAAACAAATAAAAGAGTCAAATACATATCTTTTGTTTGTTGTTGGCTTCTGTATTCTCTCCACTTCCCAATTATTTTCATTTTGTCTTGTTTTACATCAGTACGTCTTCCTCTAATACATCCATTCTTTTCGACCTCTCCAGATCCCATTATCTTCATGGCAGCCACACCACCATTGGTCTAAAAGCAATAAAGCAAATAAGTAAAGCAAAGGTTAGTCTCAGGAAAATATACTGGAACATTTAAATGACTTAACACCACTAAAACAAACTCTAAATATATAATACATATATTCTATTTGTTGTTGGCGCTCCTATTCTCTTTATTTTATATCTATTTTCATTTGGTCTTGTTCTACATCAACTCTTCTTCCTACACTTCATCTGTTATGTTACGACAAGCAGCATGTCTCTGTGACAGGGAAATACTAGTTCATCATCTGACTGATGCATATAAATGAGAAAATCTGCTAAATTTCAAATGTTTTCTCAAATTGTTTTGTCTTGTAACACAAAGAGTCCGTACACTGCTCTTAAATATGTGATGAAGGAAGATCTGCTGGACAATAGTCATTTACCCTTAGTATGAAGGTTTTGACTTGTCCTCCCTCCTCCTCTCCATTACTCCACTTTCTCTGTCACTTTAAGAGAAGAGAGATAGATTTGTAAAACTTTACTTTACCAGGTCTAATTCCTTCACCTGTTTCTTTATTATTACAATTTCTGTCTTTGTTTTTGCTTGCTTTCCTCTCCTCCACATCTCTTCTATAGCATCTTCCTTGATTTATTTCGTCATCTCTTCATTTCCCTTTGGACTTTACTGCTGCATCGTTTTGTCTCTCGGCATCTGAAAAAGCAAAATGAAAAGATGCCAAGTGAAACTGTAAAGGCAACACATTAATCAAAAGTAAAAATACTCACCTTTTACAGTTGAAGTGTTAGGACTGCAGTCATATAAATAAACAAATACTTACACTTCGTCACGTCACCATACAATACTTAACTTAATACAACATATAAAATAACTTAAACTGATAACCACCACCATCACCCATCTGTTTTCTTTTTTTTTTTGTAACACACAAAACAACAGGACAAGACAGACAACACTTAACACCAAATACATTTAACTTATCTAGTACTAACCACCACCAACACCAATTTTATATTAGAAAAAAACTTAAATACTAACCACCACCAACACCCATTGTTTTTTTTTTTTTGTTTTTTTTTTTACACACAAAACAACAGGACAAGACAGACAACACTTAACACCAAATACATTTAACTTAATCTAGTACTAACCACCACCAACACCATTTTTATATTAGAAAAAAACTTAAATACTAACCACCACCAACACCCATGTTTTTTTTGTTTTTTGTTTTTTGTTTTTTTGTAACACACAAAACAACAGGACAAGACAGACAACACTTAACACCAAATACATTTAACTTAATCTAGTACTAACCACCACCAACACCATTTTTATATTAGAAAAAAACTTAAATACTAACCACCACCAACACCAATTTTATATTAGAAAAAAACTTAAATACTAACCACCACCAACACCAATTTTATATTAGAAAACAATCTAAAAATATTGTCCTGTGATGTGGACAACATAGAGCACTTAATACATTTAACCTAAACACCACCACCATGTTTTTTTTTTTTTGGTAACACAGAGCACAAGACAACACTGAACACTTAGGAGCTAAAAATAAATGTATAAATGTTAGTTCCTACTTATTTAGTTGATACCCAGATTTCTGCCCATAACGTTGTTGGCCCTGGAAACTCTCAGCGCACTCGCAGCACACCTCAAAAACAGACAGAGAGGGAGAGCATCAGTTCTCAGACAGTGTAAAAGTGTCTCTTTTGTGGATGTGGCCTTTGTGGTTTATTTGACCTTTTCCAGTGCTTCCAGTCGAGCGAACGCTGCCTCTCCCAGTCCTCCATCCTCCTCACCCAGTCCGGTGTGGGTCCAGGGAACAGGGGCACAGGCCCACGCCCGGGCTGGGACGAGAGAGGAGCGGCAGGGGTGGGAGGAGCCCGTGGGGTGGGAGGAGCCCGGGAGGTGGCAGGAGCCCTGGAGATGGGAGGAGCCCGGGAGGTGGCAGGAGCCCTGGAGATGGGAGGAGCCCGGGAGGTGGCAGGAGTCCGGGGGGTGGGACGAGCCCAGGACTGGCGAGGGGCCCAGGAGGTGCGAGGGGCCCTGGGGGGAGCAGAGGAAAGTACAGAGTTAGTCCTGGAAGCACTGGGAGGAGGCACCAGGTGCTCACGAGGAGCAGCTGGAGCCTTACGCTGTGACTGAGGAGGAGTCACAGAGACATCCAGAGAAAAGGAGGCAGGGAGCACAGAGAAGCTCAGCTTAGAAGCAGGAGGAGAGAGGGAGCGCTTAGAGACCACAGCAGAAGGAGGAGGCAAGATCTTAGGGACCTTAGCAGGAGGAGGAGGCAAGATTTTAGGACCCTTGGCAGGAGGCAAGATCTTACAGATCTTAGCAGGAAAAGGGGGTAAGATCTTAGGGACCTTAGCAGGAGGAGAACAGAGAGAAGAGGAGCAAGCAGGGAAGGAGGATGAGCAGGGGGGAGAAGAGCAGGATGAGGAGCTAGAGCTACAACTGAGCTCAGGGCCTTCAGTAAGAAGGGGAAAGAGGAAGGTGGAAGGAGGAGGTGAGCAAGAGGAAGAGGAGCAGGAGGAGGAGCTAGAGCTCAGCCTATGGATCCTATCTGCAGAACGAGAGCGTTTAAGAGCGCTAGGAGCAGGAGCGGAGGAGCAAGAGTCAGAGTCAGTGCTGGAAGAGGAGAAGGAGGAAGAAGTGGAGGAAAGGAAAGATGGAAAGAAGGGAGAGGAAGAGGAAGATGGGAAGAAGGGAGATGAGAGGGAGAGTGTGTGGGAGAACTTAGGGCCTGAGGCGGGGATCCTGCGCAGGATCAGGCGTGGGATGCCAGGCCGCTCAGGGTTGGGAGCCTGGATGCAGGTCCAGAAGTCGCCCTGTGTCTCCTGTGTACAGAAAGACATAAAGGCAGAGTTAGAGGGGCCTGCAGAGGCAGGGGCAGAAGTAATTGTGGGTGTGGTGGGTGTGTGCAGCCTGTGCAGGAGGAGCACGTCGGGACACCCCGGCCGGGTCGTCCAGGACCAGCGCTGGGCCATCGATCCACACAGATCTGTGGAAATAAATACATCAATCAACATACTACACCTGTCATAACTGTATCATGATGTCTTACATTTATACACACAACTGAAAATATAGATTATAAAAATCTTTGTATGTATAATGGAACGTGTTTTTAGGTGAAATTTATAATAAAAGAGTGCTCCTATAGAAACATTTACATTTTTTATTAATAATATGGGGTTTTGAGAGTAACCGTTCATAGCTGCAGTAGGCCTAGGACTTTACTGCTACTGTGTTTCATTAAAGTGGTGGGGTTATTCATGAATATTTTTTAGGGTTTACTACTCACCTGGACCAATTGTTGTTCGTTGTTTTTTAAAATTCTCATGAACACAAACTGGTAAATAAAACGCTAAACTGCTAACAAGAAATGTATTGGGCCCATATGGACTGATAGGCCTGTTAGAGGTCTCTATTTGTTCATGTTACTATTTATACAGGATTATGTGTACCCTGAAACAATTAATAATAATAAAAATATAGGGCTACAGCCTTTGCCGTTAGGTTGTGTAGCGTTAACGTTAGCTAATGTTTTGTTTAATTTTAAATAATAATAGCCTTCAAAGCCGTATTAGCTAACGTTAAATACTTTAACTTACTTTCAGGCGTCTTTTATGGCACAGAGACAAAAAGACTTATTTCGTAAGTGACACTTGCACTAAAAAAAACAATTAAAATATTGATAAACGGTAATTTTGCTAAATGAAATGGGGCCTGTGTGGTGTTTTATTGAGAAAGCCCATAGGCAACAACGTCGATATGGAAATGAAAAATCTCACGTTTTTTCCTGTAAATGGCCTTGTAGTCTTTGTCAGCGGGTGGTCAGTAGAAACTGTTGTTGGTAAAAGTCGTTGGTTAAAATCTCCTTTTTGAAGATATAGTCGAGTGAAGCTTAAAATGTGCAGTTTTTCTCACAGCCAGAAGTTTGAAAGTTTTGAGGTGACGCATTCACGCATTAAAAGATGCTCTTAGCAACCGGCACCTGTACGTGGTTGCTGGTTGCGTAATTTCGTAAATCACTATACTGTAGCTCACAGTTAAATTATTTTGTAACATCGATCAAAAATATTAAATAAATAATAACAAAACAGACATTGTGTAAAAGGTTTATACTGTTTGATTTTGCATAATCTAATTAACCGCATATATTAGCTAACTACGTTGCAGTGGCTAATTTAGGCTAATGAAGTAGCCTAGGATAGCTTATTTTTTGGCCACAGTGCTCTCCTGTTGCCATCTTTACTCATCGCATCGTAGTTTAACAAATATTTTACGTTTTTTAGGCTAGGCAATCTGGACATATTTGACCACATTCAGGCTATAATTAAATATTACTCCTTTGTAAATAGCATACTATGATCTATGCAGACAGTTTGGCCCCATAAGAACTCACGT
Source organism: Bostrychus sinensis (assembly GCA_020698575.1). NCBI lineage: Eukaryota > Metazoa > Chordata > Actinopteri > Gobiiformes > Eleotridae > Bostrychus > Bostrychus sinensis. The sequence continues at coordinate 31,105,869 of CM036247.1, read as the reverse complement.
TTGGTGGCCCTTTCATTCATAATCAACCGGTGTATTTCTGCACTGAATAAGTCTCTTTGCACCTAGGAAAACTTCTCTCCTCTCGTGTTCCGCAGACCGCCACATGAGGGCGCGATGGAGCAAGGCAGAAGCTGGGCCTGTAGGTTGAAGAAAACACTTTAACAATAGTACTATTTAGCCATTTATTTATGTCCTTATGTATGCATTTATTTATTCGTGTATTTGGGGGGAGGGGGGTACACATTTTAACTATATTTAAACAAAACACACTATATTTTTAAACACTCATTAGAGTAAGTTTTACTCTTTTCCATAAAGCCAAAGAATATTACCTCTCTGTATATATGGAGGGCATGTTTTAGCAATTGGAAGGTGCTGAGTTTGAGATAAAAGACAGTACAATATGGAAACAGAGAGTGAATGAAAGAAGCAAAGGTTTGGCCCGAGTTTAACCAGGAAAACACTCAGCCTTTTAGGTCGCAAGGACACACTTAACCTGATACATCTGGAGCCTCAAACTATGACTTCTATCACTATACATGTACCTACCTTCTAGCCTCACTGTAGATCTTAAATTCTATCACACAAAATGGACGTTTTTGCATATATGAGCTTGCACAGAAAGGTAAGTTTTTTTTATTTTTTTTAAGTGTGCGAATAACAATTAGCCTAATTAAACTCCCCAGCGCAGTAATGGGCGCTTTCTTCCCCGCGCATGTTACTAGTGCGTGTTTTCTGATGCACATTTCAAAGTGTATTGAGCTGTAGCAGCACATGACATTTTGACATAACAGCAGAGGAGATTTTAAGCTTTGTGTCAGTCTTTGTTTCGTGTTGATAGACTCAGAAATCACAGAGATACGGAGCGTTAAAGTTTTACAACCATTAATGATCTCAAATACACGCGCGTCTAATTATAACGCTCTATCGTCGAGAACTCGCGGACTTTTCACACAGCTCCTCCGATGTTTTACTCCAAACACAATCATAAAAGAGTTATTTAATCACCAGAACTTAGTTTTAATGTCAGAGGGACGCGGACGGAGCTGCTGCCTCTGTGACCCTCCCTCTCCTCACAGCTGAGAGCAGCTCACCCCAGACACAGACATGAGGCGTTCAGGTGCAGACATGAGGCGTTCAGGTGCAGACTACACTTAATAAAAACTAAAACAAAATCAACAAATAAAAAAAATCTAAAAGTAAAAAATAATCATTTGCAATAGAGGTCTAAAGGCGAATATGTGGAGTCTGAGAGAGACTTAGCCTCCGTGAATCACGTGACGCACACGCGGCTTTATGTGATTACACAGAGGAGATCTTTACCTGTGCAGGTGAGCTCAGACAGTAAACAGTGAAAAATGAACACCAGCTGGAGCTTTCTGCAGTGTTGTCTCTGTGTTGGAGCTGGAGCTCATGGCTCTGACCATTCATCATGAACCTGCAGTACCCATTTTTCCCACAGGTGTCGCTATTCAGTAAACTGTATAGTGAGCAGTATTCACTTTGTAAATCTTCAAATGTGAGAGAATGACTCTTATTTGAAGCATGTGAACATCTGGCAAGGCCAGAAGAGTACAGTTTATTGGTACAGAGAATATACACTGCTAAAAAAAAAAAATAAAGTGGAAAAACACACTACATGCTGATCCAACTTTGATGTAATGTCCTTAAAACAAGTCAAAATGAGGCTCAGTAGTGTGTGTAACCTCCACGCCTGTATGACCTCCCTACAACGCCTGGGCATGCTCCTGATGAGGTGGCGGATGGTCTCCTGAGGATCTACTCCCAGACCTGGATTAAAGCATCCACCAACTCCTGGACAGTCTGTGGTGCAACGTGATGTTGGTGGATGGAGCGAGACATGATGTCCCAGATGTGCTCAATTGGATTCAGGTCTGGGGAACGGGCGGCCAGTCCATAGCATCAATGCCTTCATCTTACAGGAACTGCTGACACACTCCAGCCACATGAGGTCTAGCATTGTCTTGCATTAGGAGGAACCCAGGGCCAACCGCACCAGCATATGGTCTCACAAGGGCTCTGAGAATCTCATCTCGGTACCTAATGGCAGTCAGGCTACCTCTGGCAAGCACATGGAGGGCTGTGCGGCCCCCCAAGAAATGCCACCCACACCATTACTGACCCACTGCCAAACCGGTCATGCTGGAGGATGTTGCAGGCAGCAGAACGTTCTCCACGGCGTCTCCAAACTCTGTCACATCTGTCACATGTGCTCAGTGTGAACCTGCTTTCATCTGTGAAGAGCACAGGGCGCCAGTGGCGAATTTGCCAATCTTGGTGTTCTCTGGCAAATGCCAAACGTCCTGCACCTGTGGACGTCGGGCCCCCATAGCACCCTCATGGAGTCTGTTTCTGACCGTTTGAGCAGACACATGCACATTTGTGGCCTGCTGGAGGTCATTTTGCAGGGCTCTGGCAGTGCTCCTCCTGTTCCTCCTTGCACAAAGGAGGAGGTAGTGGTCTTGCTGCTTGGTTGTTGCCCTCCTACAGCCTCCTCCATGTCTCCTGATGTACTGGCCTGTCTCCTGGTAGCGCCTCCATGCTCTGGACACTACACTGACAGACACAGCAAACCTTCTTGCCACAGCTCGCATTGATGTGCCATCCTGGATGAGCTGCACTACCTGAGCCACTTGTGTGGGTTGTAGACTCCGTCTCATGCTACCACTAGAGTGAAAGCACCGCCAGCATTCAAAAGTGACCAAAACATCAGCCAGAAAGCATAGGAACTGAGAAGTGGTCTGTGGTCACCTCCTGCAGAACCACTCCTTTATTGGGGGGGTCTTGCTATTTGCCTATAATTTCCACCTGTTGTCTGTTCCATTTGCACAACAGCAGTGAAACTGATGTCAGTCAGTGTTGCTTCCTAAGTGGACACAGTTTGATTTCACAGAAGTGTGATTGACTTGGAGTTACATTGTGTTGTTTAAGTGTTCCCTTTATTTTTTTGAGCAGTGTACAATGTACTGGTGAGGTATTTAGCTTTATTGTACATCACTGATACTAAAGAACTTGGCTTTACTTTTAAAGTTTTCAGAAACCTGTTTTCTGTGTAGGCCTCTTCTAGTCTTAGGGCGTTACAATAAATTGTAAATAACTAAATAATAAATAAAAATAAAAATAAAAATAATAAATGTAAATAGTACAGCAAACAATTTACCATCTGTTTATCGAATATTTGTTTTTCTAAGGTGGGACATGAGAGTAAATTCAACAATATAAAACATGACAAACATTAAGTTTGGAGTCCTAAGGATTAAAAAGACTTGAAAGGACTTGAAACAGAAAGTGTAGGACTTGTGACTCAACTTGGACTTGTGAGGCATTGACTTGGGACTTGACTCGGTCTTGCCTGTCATTGACTTGGACTTTGACTCGGACTTGAGGCCAAAGACTTGAGACTTACTTTTGACTTGCAAAACAGTGACTTGGTCCCACCTCTGGTAAAATGTCTGTAAATGATCATAGTTAGAAGCAGCATCGTCTGTGTTCTCTGTGCCTTCACTTGCACTGCCATTGGCAGACTGACTGCTGCTGCCTGCTCCGGCGTTGCTATGAAGGCTACGCTTGTTGTAATGCTTGCTTGTGGAGTGCATCATGGGTAACGTAGTGTGAAGTCAAAGATATTAGATTCGACTGTCTTTGGCTTCACACTACATTACCCAAGATGCATTGCGCGCACAAGCGCTCTCTGGTGAAGCGGTGCAGTTTTGGAGTGGAGCCCGTGGGCAGTGAGTGACAGCGCTGTTTAAAAAGTGCGAGCAGACCTCGTCACTCGACTCAGGTGAAAACAAATTCCGACGTTTACTTGAACCCCAACAGTGACGTACGTCGTTCATCTCACATAATCTGAACAAATTCACGTTCAAGTTCTTGATTTACAAATGTGTTGCGTTCAGTTCAAAGTTCACAGAAAAATTAACGTGTTCAGTGAGCGCGTTCATTTGAACTCGTTCATGCTCAACACTGCTGGTTAGTGGACAAGCGGCTCTACCAACTGAGCTACTGCCGCCCCAAGTGTCAAGTGCCAAAATATTATGTACATACAATTCATTTATACTGTTTTTTAAGCAATTCATTCAAGAATAATTCCTTAGATATTATTTTCCCTTCTTTCAGCTTTTCACTTTGGGCATTGCCAGAGCATCTTGTTAAAACTTATACGTTTTTAAGTCAGATGCTCTTCCTGATGCAGTGGTGGAATGTAACAAAGTAAAAGTACTTAGTTACTTTACTTAAGTATGATTTTCATGTATCTGTGCTTTACTTGAGTAAATTTTACAAGGTGTACGTTTAAGTATCTGTACTTTTTACTCCATGAGTTGGTTTGAAGTACAAAGTATTTTAAGTTTTGGTTTAAAATCATACCCATTGTGGACATGCAGTATTGAAATACAAAAGATGCAGTAAAGTAGTACTCCTCAGAAACATCAGCATAATAAAGACAGAGGACCTCATTGACAGATTCAGGGGCTATTTAGACGACAACATGTTTGGCCGAATTCGCAAAGGTTTGATTGTGGTTTGTCCTTTCGTTTACATGAAGACGGGGTTTCCGTTTTCTGAATACACAAAGGTTTGGAAACGCTGGAGGAGGTGTTTTGCTCTCGTCCAGGGTAATTGTATCGCAAAAAGTTAAAAAAGCAGTCATCGGAATTGGATTTTTAAAAGTTTTTAAAAGAGGCTTTCTCAATTCTGAAATTGAACTGGTAAGAGAGCTGGTTTATATTCTCCTAGGAAGGAGGAGTTATAACCTGAAACTAAATTCTATTGGTCAAGGCGACCATGAATAGAGTGGTTTCAGGTCGTTAGGAGTGAGAACACACAGTGAGACTTTGCCTCTGTGTGTGTTCAAAAGCAATATTGTTTTATCTGCCCTGTTGAATTAGTGTATGACCTCTTTGTTAAACAGGGGTGAGCACTAGACCGCAATGAGTTGGCCTCACATTTATCACAGTGACTGTGGGCGCCTCTTGTTCCATTAAAACCTGTTGTTACTGCGGCCCTACACAGATTACCCAAGGATTTATCAGTGAGGCACCATGCATGTAAAAGACAGCCGCAGACAGAACTATTGATTTAGCAGCTAAGGAGACTGTTCATGCTATGCAGATATAAGTGGAAGAAGTACTGAAAATCTGTACTCAAGTATTGTTTCTTTAAGTAAAGGTAAAAGTAAAAGTACCCAATGAAACTAATATTTGAAGTAAAAAAAAAAGCGTTGAATGTAAAGTTGAGTTATGTACAAGTTACTAATGGTACAGCAAACATTTTTGCTACTACTGCCCCTGCTACTACTACCACTACTGGGTTGTCGCAAGATTTGTGACTTCACAAACTCACAGAGATCCAGCTTGTCAGGCTTTGACTAATTTGTTTGGTACGCCCTACTGGCAGTTTTCACAAATGGTGTGGTTTATTTGCAATTAAACATCTAAAACCCACTTTTGCTAGAGGGTTTTAGATTTGCGGTCGTTGTATCGGTCTGTTGTGGTAAAGAAGGAGCTGAACCGAAAGAGAAAGCTCTCGATTTACCGGTCGCTCTCTGTTCCTATTCTCACTTATCATCATGAGCTTTGTGTCATGACAGAAAGGACAAGATCCCAGATACAAGCGGCCAAAATGAGTTTCCTCCGCAGGGTGGCTGGCCCTTAGAGATAGGGTGAGGAGCTTGGTCACTCGGGGGGAGCTCGGAGTAAAGCCACTGCTCCTCCACATTGAGAGGAGTTAGCTGAGGAGGCTTGGGCATCTGTTCCAGATGCCTCCTGGACGCCTCCCTGGGAAGGTGTTCCGGGCATGTCCCACTGGGAGGAGGTCCCGGGGACACACTGGAGGGACTATGTCTCTCGGCTGGCCTGGGAACACTTTGTGATCCCCCTGGTAGAGCTGGAGGAAGTGTCTATGGAGAGGGAAGTCTGGGCATCTCTGCTTAGACTACTGCCCCTGCGACCCAGCCCCGGATAAAGCAGAAGAAAACAAAAACAAAAATGTAAAAACAAAAATGTACTAAATGATTACTGATGTAAGTAAAAGAAAGCATGTTTTAGAAAATGTTACATAAATGGCTTCTATGTGCCTCTATGTGCAGGACAAATGAATGTGTCTCTTTTAAGACCATATTTTAGGCGACGAATAATGAGCCCCACATGAGGTATAGACACAGTTTGTTTATGGTTGGTCTGTCGGCTGGACACTGGGCATTGGATACAGTGGAGCAGCTGGCCCATCACGGCCGCTGCTTCAACCTCTGATGAGAAATTAAAGAGGAGGGAAACCACAAGATGAGCTGTCAGCTGGCTATACACCAACTGGTCAGTCCTCTCAGGTCAGGACTGGGGTAGCACGTGACTCAACAATGTAAATAATAAATCTGTTCTACACACGGCGGAGATAGAATGACAGCTATCCAGGATAAATCTGTGCTTGTTTGTGAAAAATATAGGTTTTAGATGTGTCAGTCTTGAGTATGGTTGGTTGTAAATTACACTCGCAGAGTCCACCCAAGGACCACCACGCGAGGAGCCCCAGCTGGTATGGACTGATTCTACCACCACTCAGGCACCATCACCAGCTGAGGAGAGCCGGCTTGTGCAGGAGCTCCGACAGCAGCTGGAGGAAGCACTGGCTGAACTGCAAGACCAGAAAAATGAAAACCAGTCTCTGAGAAAGAGAGTGCAGATGGAGGAGAGCCTGGCCCAGCACAGGGCCATCAAACTGAAAGGTGCACAAATGGTTCTAAAAAAGACAGAGGCCGAGTTAAACCAGCAGGTCCTGGCCAACAGAGAGCTCCAGACACAGGTCAAAAAAGAAAGAATGGAGAAGGAGACCATCATAGCTCTGGCTGAAAAACAACTGGCTGATGCCAACATGACTATTGCAGAGCTGGAGAAAACCACTCAAGACCTGGCTGAAACTAAAGCCAATCTACAGAAGGAGGAGGAGAGGCAGGTGCCCCAGACCACCAACAGGGTCAGAGGACTGGTCCACTGTTACAGCCCCATACTCATGTGACAACACCGGAAGAGCCAGCTCCAAAAATGGCCAAGATGCCGCCATCCAGGAAAACAAGTTAACCAAGATGGTCGAGGATCAGAAGGCAGAGCTCAAAAGGCTACAGCAAGAGATGAAGGAGCTCCAATCTGCTCTGATGGACGCACAGGAGGATGCTGTCTGCCTCAGCATAGAGAAAGACGACGTGGAGACTGCCTTGAAGAGGAGCGAGGAGTGGAGGATGCACGCGGAAGAGAGACTGAAAAGACTGCAGGACCTGGAGCGACAAATGAAGCGGCCCAGACGCCGCTGGTATTGAGCTTCAGAAACCTGACAGCTCTTACCCCACCCCTTTCATTTAAAAAAAAAAAACAAAAAACTAAAAACATAAATGATTAGCTTGTATTATTTATGCAGCAACAGAGCTTCTTGATTTACATGTGTCCTCAAGGTCTGACAATCATTAAAAAGGTCTTCAAAAGTGTCCAAACAAGGCCTCAGAAGTAAATGTTAGCAGGTAGGGCTGGGCGATAAGGCAAAACATGTGTATCAAATAAACATGGCTTTCCTATGATTCATCCCTAGATTTAGATGTTATTCTCATAAAAAAGGGAGATTTGATTAAAGATGTAGAATCTTAAAATACAAGTTTTAGCTTTTATAATACTGTGATGGCTGTGATGGCTTTTCACACATCACAACATACACTCATTAATCATACCACACACTATTTACTTTCATATATTTTGTGTTAATTGGTATTTGTTTTGTCTTTTTAATGGTGTTTGGGAGCCTGGAGCCTGCCTGTTGTCAGTCACCTGAATATGGGTGGTCCTTCCAAGACTCCACCCTGGACTGATCTAAGGCAGCTATATTAAAGGGGAGGTTTAGGTTGAGTTATTATAGGTTTCAGTCCTTGGAATTATTTATTTAAGCTATTTGTTTTCTTTTCTTAGTAATATTGGTTTCGAATTTATTTTGCTAAATCTAACCTCTATTTAGTACATTTGTTTTTTGGTCTATTGTGTATTGTTTAGTCTTGTTATCCCCATGTGTGTTTTCTGGTTTGATCAGCCAGGTTAAATGTCCCCTGTGTGTGCTCTTTGTTAGGTCTTTTTGTCTTTTGTTCAGTGTAATGTTAAGTTGGGAGTTAGATTTAGTTTTCTCAGTTGACTTTGTATTAATTTTGACCTCTTTTACGGGCCTATTGTTATACTTTGTAGTTCATTTTTGGGCTGAATAAAAGCCTTTACTTTTTGAAAAGTTTGGTGTGTTCTGTGCCTGGCCATCGGTCCTTTACAAATACTACTAATAAAAATAATAATAACACTAATTTACACCAATAAAAGATGCAGACGCAGCATTGGCGCATGTCAAATGATGCAGCACAGCTGTGCGCTCCTTGAGCTTTATCGCACACCACAACTAAACTATTTTATAGACAGCTGTTTATGTACAATGCTAACATAAGCTTTGCTATTAACGCTGGTGCTACACACAGAATTGTTACTGTTGTTGTTTTTTTCATGCTTTTTTATATTTAAATGAATAATACCTTTTAGGTGGTTATTCTTCTAAACTCCCCTCTTGTTCTGGCTCACTCTGTAACAGGGGGTAACCATAAACATGCATCCGCTCCTCAGCCTCTGTTTTCTGCGGCTGGATTAGACTTGTCCATATGGAATAAAATGGCTACAAGCTTATCATTGCGATCATATTCAACTTTCAATGTGATTTTTGACACAGTCCTAGTAGCATTAGTAACTGTAGTAATCTGGTAGTAGGCTACTCGTAGGAGTACAGCAGTAGTTGTAGTAGTAGTGGTGGTAGCAGTTGTCATCACTGTAGTAATTTGTACCAAAGTAACGTCAGTAATGGTTCAAGTTTTTAATGAACATTAACTACTGATTTGTGTACATTGTGGTCTATCTATTGTTTGTTCCAGTAGTTCCACTGCTGCTTAAGTCCTGTTATAGACCTCGGTTATTCCTGTTTTAGTCCTGGTTATAGATCAGGGGGAGTGGACTGACAAGAATTTCTGATGAATTTCAATTACTGACCTATTAAGGTCAATGACCTAAATGAGCAACCAGAATTCATTCTGTGGAGAAGCATGAGACAAGGGCTCAGTGGTTTGACGTGATTTAGAGACTGCGCAGTGTAATTAATGCTCACGTTGTAGGAGATTTGTGGACTGCAGAAATACAATGGGCCCAATATTTACTACTAAAGCATCAAAATGTTGTTCAGTTATGATCAGAAAGACAGAGAAGAGATAGGCAAATGAAAAAAATAAGCTCTTTATGCCATTTGGTGGAGTATGTGCATTACAGTACAACACAGCCTGATGTTTATTTAGAGACATTGCACCATCTGCTGAGCTTAAAGTGAATGGCACGTAAACTATGTAAATATTCAACCAGTTATTATTCGTCATTTTCCTCATTTCAATAGTGCTGTGAAAGAGTTAATTTTAGTTGATGATAGTCATGTAATCGATAAAATACATATTACAAAATACATCTATTTGACCATAAAAACTGAATTGTCATTTTGAGTATATTCTGAGGCAAAATGAGCACACCCACGTCTTCACTTCACTTTAATGTTATGTTTTCAGCCATTCCAACCTCCATCAATGCAAACAAAATCAGGATCACCCACTCTGAGCTCAGAAGCAGTGTAAAGCACATACTGACCAAGGGTCAGAGGTCAAAACTTGTGAAAAAGTGTTTAGGGTGCAGGTGTTTCATGTCTACATCCTACACACAATATGCATTTACTATCCATTATATGGATTAAATGCATTATAAATGAGAGATAAGATGAGATATTAAGTAGATATAATGTCACATAGTATTTTATAGATAAGTATTTGGACACTAACTCAAGTTTTGTTATTTTAGCTTTTTTACCAGAACTATTCAGAATACAGTCTGCTTAAAGTGTAGACTCTCATCTGTATTCTGAGAATATTCACGTCCAAATCAGACGAAGTGTTTAGGAATTACAGCTCTTTCATCTGTAGCTGCCTCTTTTTCAGGGGCTCAAAAGTATTTGAACAGTTGCTTCAAAAGCTATTTCTTGAGCTGCCTGGGCTATTTCCCTCATTAATCCATCATAAACTGAGCAGGCAAAAGGTCTGGACTTGATTCCAGGTGTTACATTTGAATTTGAAAGCTGTTTCTGTGAAATCATAGCATACCATCTCTCAATGGAAGTGAACCAGACCATCATTAGGCTGGATCAAAAAATGATGAAAAACCCCTTCACACCTCCAGGAAGTAGGTCTATCAGTGTCTAGGTCCACCATAACAAGAAGAGAAAATACAGAGGGTTCACTACAAGGTGCAGACCATTCATCAGTCTCAACAACAGAAAGGCCACATTAGACTTGGCCAAAAAGCCAGCCCAGGTCTGGAACAGTATTCTTTGGACAGATGAGACTCAGACCAAACTGTACCAGAATGATGGGCAGAGAAAAGTCTGGAGAAGACTTGGAACGACTCATGATCCAAAGCACAGCACTTCTTCTGTAAAACATGGTGGAGCAAGCAGTGTGATGCATGGGCATGCATGGTTACCAATGGCACCAGGCCACTGGTGTTTATTGATGATGTGACAGAGACAGAAGCAGCTGGATGAATTCTGAAGTGTGTAGGGAAATCATTTCTGCTCAGATTCAGACAAAAGCCATGAAGTTCACGGACGGTGCTTCACAGCACAGATGGACAATGACCTCAAACACACTGCAAAAGCAACCCAGGAGTTTTTTTAAAGCAAGTAAGTGGAATATTCTGCAATGGCAGGGGTAATTCAACAGATCTCAGCCCAATCAAGTATGAATTTATTTGTTTAAGAGATAACTTAAAGCAGAAAGACCCACAAGCAAGCAACAAGTGAAGACAGCTGCAGTAAAGGCAGTAAATGGCAGAGCAAAGGAGCAAACTTAGTGTTTGGTGATGTCCAGAGATCAGGCAGTCATCACCTGTAAAGAATTTTACCCAAAGTATAAAAAATGAACATAGTAATGTTCATCTGTCCAATTAATTCTGAGGCCCTGAAAATGAGGCAGCTACACATTAAAGAGCTGCAATTCTTAAACCCTTTATTTGTCAAACCCATGATCATCTCACCGTGAGGCGAGAGTGTTAACCACTAAACCACCTTGCTGTCAATGAACAAATGTACACTGACAATGTTCATTTAACACTAGACAATTTACTGTGCACACATCCAGACTCCAAGTAAGCCTTATTAGTTTATATTTCAAAGCTGTTGGCACAAAATAAAGACATAATAATTAAAACGATAAATGACTGGTAAAATATAAATACTTATTAGCTGCTGCTTTTTATTGGTTTGTATTCACTAGCAAGTGTATTTCCTAAAACCAAAATTCAAACACAAAATGTTAGCCCCACCCACTTGGAGACAACCAAACAGCAAATAAAATGAACAAGGTTTTTGTCAATAGTGGAATTGTATTGCAGAAGATTAGCTGGAGTATTTATTTTGTAGAGAAAATAGGGATATGCCAATACATGCAACAAAGTTCAGACTTGGTGTTCACTCCACAGTAGTTTACTTAGGGACATAGACACAGCGGATAAAAATGGAAACCAATAAAAGTAGAAAGGTGATTAGTCACTTAGTTGTTCCCTACTTGATACAAGGACAGGCAAAAGGATTATTTCAAAGCTAAATGTAACTCTTTAGAGAGTTCACACCAATGCACAAGCCCAATTTAAGACCTGCTTGGTCAACGGTTCAAAGGTCAATATGATCAAATCATTTTACATCCAAAAGCAAGGGGGGCATGATGGGAGAGCAGTTAGTGCTCTTGCCCCAGAAAGAAGGTCTCTCTGGGTGCAGTCTGCATGACTTTACAGTGTTCAGTTTCCTTGGGATCTTCACACCATCCAAAGACATGCATACTGTATGAAAGAATTATTGTTACATCTTATTTGGTTGCACTTCTGCAAGTATCTAAAAATTGATGTGCAAATGGGAGCGCTGATGATACTTATGTCTAAAAGGGTTTTTCAGCACATATTAATTACAACTGTGTTTGAAGTCTTGGTAAAAAAGCAAAAATAACAAAACTTATGCTAGTGTCCCAATACTTATGGACCTACAGTATGCCTGGATTAATTACCCAAAATAAAGCAATGGCCAGGAGTTCCGTGATGTTTACCAATTTTTAGTAAAATTTGTTAATGTCATGGAGAAAGGCGTTAAGCATTGTGACTCCATGTTGGGTTTATTACAGTCACACATTTCAATACAGCCTTGAAGAGTAAGCGTCACTAAAATGGATATTACTGCCACCAAGTGGCGTAACATAAGTACTACAAAATGGCTTACTGATTTAATCAATAGGTGGCTTTTATTTTTATATGTGGCACAAAGCATAAACAGGAACACAGTAAGAAAAGCTTTATAAACTTTATTAGTATATTTAAATATGTTATACTACAAATGTTTTTTTGTTTATTTTGCTGACAAACTGAGTGTACAGTATGTTTGTGTCAATTAGACAATAAAACGATTTGGCACAGGCTTTAACTTTGAAAATCAAACTGACCGGACGTCTAGATGTGGGTGTGTCCTGATGCGTTTGTTTTTTTGTTTTTTTTTGTTTTTTTTAGATAAAGTATTACTGCGCTCTCTCAAGTCTTAGTGCTTAGAGGCTGCAAAAACACACTGAGAGAGAGAGAGAGAGCATGCACAGAGACACGCGCGTGCTGACAGATTCTGCTCTCTCAGTCCTGTACCGCTTGCAGAAATCCGAACCTGCTCGCTCTCAACTGGGTTTGTGCACGCTCAATACATTTGGCGCGATTATACTTCCATAGTATTTCCCCTCCTCTCATTGCAGCCGTGCACTCTCGTTCACAATCCAGGTGAGGCGCAGTTCATCTGGAACGAGCCTAATGCAACAAGTGAACGAGCTAAAGCAACATGAGTGACCAAAAAGACACATTGCTAAATGGACAATTCTGCTTCAAATCGTCACCAGACAGCAGTATAGACAAAACAAAAGTTATGTGCAGTCTATGCAAGGATGAGTTCAATTACCACTGGAGTAACACAGTTCATAGTATTTACACTGTTGTGAACCACAGCAATTGTTATTAATTGAAGAATTAAACTTATTTTTGTTAAAGTTCTAAAAGAGATTACACATGCTTTTTAGGTAAGTTTTGTGGATTTGTTGGCTGTACCTTATTTAGGCAAACTTTGTCTGAGTTACAGGTCTCAAAGAGACTATTCATTTATTTTCTTTGCAAGTTTTGTTTGCATTGCACATGTTTACAATAAAGTATGTGAAGGTTAATTCAAAATAAACTTTCTAAATTTACAATTTCCTGGTTGTACGTGAATTCATAATGCGATTAATTGCGATTAATCGTGATTAATAACTACCAGTAATTAATCGCGATTAATTTTTTTCAGATTTGCGATTAATTTGTTTGGTTTTTTTATCGATTCCCGGCCCTATTATATTGTTTTCCATATCCTTAATATCAGCCTAAAAACATTATCACAGCAAAAAAAAAAAAAAAATCTAAATTAAAAACATGTCACGTCAGTGGTCACATTCCATGTGTAATAAAATGAGGCAAAAAGATAACTATTTTGTACCTTTTTAAACCCGAGACGATCACAGGTATTTACCTCTAGGTGGCAGTGTTGGTTCAAAATTGAAGTTCAAGTGTCCATTGTATCATACAGCCAATTTTAAAACATGATTTATTAATTCTTTTATTCATCTTTTACTGCTCATGTAGGGATACAATTTGCCGCTTCATTTCTTATAATTTAATGTAAGTCTTTAGAATATTTGATTTCAATAGCAACTGTAATAAAAGGCAACCACACAGTTTGATTAAAAAAAAACGATTATATTGCTGGCCTTAATTAATTTGAGTCACTGAAACAAAATGCTTATTATTAGAACACCTTCAGATTGACCAGAACAGCCTGTACACGCAGCACAACACAATACAGTACGATATCCCTGCGGTGGTGCAACAACAGAGTCACATTTGGGCAATTCTCTTCAAACAGTCACAAAAGTACACAACATGTACATAAATAGCTTTTTCCCTTTAAATCTTTTCATTATATTCAGGATTCTGGCTCTTGCTACAACATGTCATCTGTTTGATATATAAATTAACAATATCAACAACAAAAATAATAATATTATTAATAATAATAATAATAATTATAATAATAATAATAATAATTAGAACAATAAGGTCTGTCTTTCATATAAATCTGACTAGCTTACAGCTTGAAATGATGGGATACTTTGATATGGTTCATACACGTTTCTTCAAAGTCTGTGAGACGCCATTTTGGCTCAAAATGTTCGAGTCCGTAGGGCCGACTCTTTTCCTGAGGGTCCAATGCAAATAAATGCAAAAGGGAGGCAGTTCTCCAAAAATGGCCCCTGAGTTGGCACTTGGCAGCGCGTTGTGCCTCCATGAGTGTGACCTTCTTTGCCCCCAGAGGTCAAAGGTCATGTAATATTTTGCACAAGAGGCATCGCAATGTCCACTTCCATTTAGTCCACTGTGACGAAGTGTTCCCTTAGGAAGGTCCTGAGTACCTTACATCTTGGCTACTTTGGCCCCCCTATAATTAATACTAAACGCTGTCATGTGACCTGCGCCCCTCCCTCCGGGTCACATGGGTCATCGTCCAGGGCAGGATGTGGGCTTGATGCAGCGGCCCTGGAAGAGCACCAGGTTGGCGGGACAGTGGCAGCCGGCGACGCAGGGTTTGTTGCATGGGCCGATCTCGTTCCAGTTGTCACAGGTTTTGGTGCAGCCCGGACCGCACGTGTCATATACAGCACCGTGTTTACACTGGGTGGCTGAAAAGAGAGCAAAAAACACATTTTAATACATTTTCCCAACTAACATTATCTTTAAAGGCAAAATTGACTTTTCTAAGGTTTCTCCCATGTTATAATGTTGTTCCCCCATCAAAAACATACCTGCAGTTGTGTCTTGTTTCATTCACGCCTGTTTGAGTAATCCTGTATTCTCTGATGCTGCCTTTCTGAGGTCTCAGAACGCCCTGCCTCTCCCACGACTGACCTATCAACAAGCCCTCTACATGCACTGCTACTGCCCTTATTCATTTAGCCCCTCAAAAAAACAAAAAAAAACAATGTACAGCTCTGTTCTCACTGATTCCTATTTTTCATTTTTTAGTGAAATGGCATCATACAAAAATATTTGAAAAATTTGAGCTTTTTTTTTTTTTACTGTTTCTTCAAAAGAACCCAACAGAGCTGCCCTCTGCTGCCCTCTGCTGGTCTCTTTGCCTGTTTCTGTATGACACCAATAAAGTATATATTGAAAATCTTTTCTTTCAGTCAGATAATGTTCTTAAAGGTTGTGAAATGTCCAATGCGCTTTCAGAGGTGACAAAGGTTGGTTTAAAAAGCTACAAAAACTCATAATATAGCCCATTTAAATTCAAGATTATTATTATACATTTTTTAATCAACATGCATTGATCCTTTCCTTTGCTAGCCTTCTGATTGGTTACTGCCCAACCAGCCCATAGTTTCACCTTTAAAATTGGCAATTCTTAACGTAGAATTTATTTTGATATTATTTATTTATTTAATTTTCTAATTATATAGCAAACTCAGTCAATTTCTGTATAATTTATTCATAAACAACAGTCCCTGGATGGCCTCTATAAGTGTTCATGCTTTAAAAAGCTGGGGTATAAGAACTGCAGTATACAATGTCGCCACCAGATACTGCTGAAGGACTTCACATGGCACAGTTAAGGTTATGGGCTTTGATAATCTCACTACATATCTTACCATACACATACCATATAAAGTTTTTTGAATTATTATCATTTCAGCGCACCATTTTTTCAAATTTGAAATCAACAGGTGCAGTCAAATAAGTGTTTTCTCATTTATTACTAGTAAATAAAACTCATTATCCTGTTTGTGTGTTAGTATGACTCTTACCAACACAGGCTGTATCAGGCTTCCACAGGACCGGGACCCCTTCCCTCTCACAGGCTCGACTGTAGGCGATGAAAGACTCGCAGTAGCAGTTCTTATGGACCGGACACTCACACATGTCCGTCACACACGACCTACAGACATCAACAAGACATTATAAGTTATTAAATACATGACTCATTATAGACGCTTTTAGTTTGTAACATTAATAAGCGCTTTTGTGACAACAGACCACAATTTACATTTCCACTGATGGACTATGTCAGAATATGTAATATCAGTCCCTGGATTGAGAGCATTAGCAATATTTTAGCCCTTGTATTTAAAGGAGCAATTAGTGCTACATAAGCTTAAGGCTATATTCTTAAAGTAAGTGAAATATTGACATGGTTGACAAGTAAATTCAGAAATATGGCAGAACATAATAGTTTTTCATTTGTTTTATTCAAGCAGTCATCTAAATTCATCTTATTTACTGGTTTTAGTTTGTCTGTCATCAAAATAAATAGGAAAGGCCACTATCAAAATGTATGTGCGGTTTTCTTTGATAACGCCACTCATGTAAGTCTATACTAGGTAAAACAAAACTCATAGAACATCTTCATACCTGTAAAAAGGAGCAAAGTCCACCACGCGATGACACTTCTGGAACTCCCAGGACTTGATCTTCTGGCACTCTCGGTGAGCTCTGAACTTGACTTTAACACTGCCCGGGCAGAGGAAAGAGGTGGGCCTTCGAGGAGGGTGCTGCTGCGAACAAACCTCGTTGCCGTCCACCCTCCACGACTCGGCGAACTCGTCCACGTCGAACTTGAACTGGTTGTCCCCTCCCATGGTGTCGTCCCGCTTCTGCCCGTTGTAGTTTCCACAGAGGCCGCACAAACGTCCGCGCAGGTGAGGAGCAGCCACCACTTCTACAAAACTGTCACCGTCCCATGTGATCTCTAACCCTGTACAAGGAGGTAAAAAGTGTTTTATTAAGTTGGCAAACAGCCTTGAATCAAAAAGAGCAGCCTCAAAACTCAAACTATGGCAGCCTCAGATGGTCAAAATCCAAACTATTCTGAATAAGCTTGTATGAATGCTAAAAATTGTATACTGGTGATGAACAACATAGGTAGCATCTATCTTGTTCTAAAACCAGTTGAGTTATATTCACAATCACCATAGCTATACTTAAAAATCCTAGGAACTAAGTTTTGTTTTTTTTTGTTTGTTTTTTTTGTCCAACCTGTACCAATACTGTGTTGGGTACTTCTATGACCGTATTAAAGCAAAATTGAACCAAATTTGGCCAAGGTTACCATTTTTATTGGAAGTTTCAAATTTTAATCGCATTTGTCAGTTCAGGCCTGTACAAACAACGTAAAAAATATGCTAAAAACATGTTAATTAAAATATTGTGGGAAAAATATCATCATTAATATACTTTTAAGGAGGTGAGCACTTTTGGTATTAAAGGCAACGTATTAAAGGCAACATAACAAAGTATTCCTTTTTTTATTTTTTTTAAATCACCGTTTAAAAAATGAATAATTCATCAAAATCAATATCTTTGTCCAAGAGAATAACAATTTCACATAGCACTTAGTATGTTAAAAATATAATTTTTTTGTGTTTTTCTGGTTTATGGTAGCAAAATGGCATTTAAAAGGTTAAAATTATAAATACATTTTAAAATATAATGTATAAATATAATTTAAAGTTTTAGTTAGTTGCAATAAAGTTAGTTAGTTTAAAGTTGAGTCATTCAAAGTGGATAAATATAAAATAAATTATTTTATGAACACTTTACTAACATCTACAAAAAAAGTCTGCTACAGGTCCATTGCTGACCTGCGATGGTGGTGAGTTTGAGCAGGTATCCGTCCAGGTCGATGTGCACCCCCGGTCCGTGGTAGGGCAGTGCGATTCGGGTGCCGTTTTTCCTCACTGTCAGATGCTGGTGTAGTCCCAGGACCAGTCCTCCCAGTCGGACCTCCACAGACTGGGTCCAGGAGAAAGAGCGGGTCCTCCGGGCATCGTTCTTCACCAGAACCTGGGAGTGAAATGCACGTGCCAAGTCAACGCCAGTATAGTTAGTGCTACTATCTCTAGTCCAATATAAAAGTACATCATAAGGTTCATAATGCTACTTATGCTAAATGACAGTACAGTATGTGTCTAAGTACCGTGAAGCTAGAGTCTGGGCTGTTGATGTTGCTGGTCGCCGGGCCACTTCCACAGTCCCGGGTCAGCACATACTGACAGGTTCCCTGGAAGTTAAAGGTCCTGCCATCGAACGTGTTGTAGTGAGGGTCTCCAAAAACTGTGCACACACCTGGTTCTGGGAGGGGTGAGAACAGATAAGAAACACACAAAATACTCCAGATGTCAAAAAGCAGTTGTGATCCTCAGACTTGAACGTATGCATGGGTAAACACTCTGATGAACCGTCAGCACTCAAGCAAAATGTTATGACAAATTGGAAATGTGAGGCAGTAGTTGGAATAATTCCGACCGCCGAAGTTTATTGTGGTAAAACTCAGCTTTATCAAGTGCACTAAAACTGACCACATGAAAACAGGCCTCTCTTTTTGTCTTGGTACATTTACAGCTTACAATGAAGATTTGGCCGTAACATGCAACCGACATTCAAATTTAAACAGCCCCTGGGCAAACCACTGTCTGGAATGGAGTTTGTGGGAAACGCACAGATGTCACTTGAAAGAATGGAATAAATGTTTGGATGATTTTGGCCTTATTTTCAAAGGCTCAAAAATTCTGCCTTAAATGTGTCAACAACTGCTTTAGAATGACGATTATAAATGCAGTAAACGTAACACTGAAAAAATGCTAGAACTGCAATAAATGTTATTTTTCTAACTTTGTTCAGTGCTTGGAATGGGAACTACAGAAGCTCAATGCCTGCCCCATCTTACTGAGTGCGTACCTATGTTCCCTGGTACCTACATTTCTAAGCATAGGACATAAGGCTGACCCCCTTGCTAAGACAGTTAACCATCACCATCACTGTCACCTACTTTTTATAGGGTACGTAGGCTACTACAACAAAGCTCCCAGAGTCCTGTATCCTAGCTAACTCTTTATCTGTTTGCCGCTAACTGCTTTTACCCAGATGCATTTTGTTACTTTACAGTCAGTGTTGCCAGATTGGGCGGTTTCCCGCCCAATTGGGCTACTTTTGCTCAGTCTCGGCGGAAAAAAATAGCGTTGGGCGGGTGTATAATATTTGGGCTATTTTTAGACTTATGGGGCGGGATTTTGAAAATGTAAAATAAACTTATTTTAATAATATTTTAAAATTTCCTGATCAATAATTGTATATATTTGCTGGTTATTGATGAATAAAATTAATTTGTAAAATAGAAGTAGTAATATTAGTGTCATTAGTTGTCAATCACATGTCTAATTATGGACCTCTGATTGGTTGAAAAAAGTAAACACTGCAGCCCCGTGAGAGAGCTATTTGTTTTTCTGATTACACTCATTCTGTTTATTACTTTTTCCATTGGCAGTTGTGAAGTTTTGTGTGCTCAAAATATGCTATTTCATATGTATTACAGTTTTAACATTAAGATTGTAGAATGGTTGTGATTTGGGCGGGTTTTTATTGCGTTTGGCGGGTTTTACGTTATATTTGAGCTGGGAACTGTCAGTCAGATCTGGCAACTCTGTTTACAGTGTCCATTAATATTCTTCTAACTGCTCATGGTGAGCCTTGTCTGGTTAGTTAGCATGAATAATTTAGCTGATGTAGCTTTCATGCTGTAGTATAGTTCTGCTAACATAACGCTAGCATAGGTTTGAACCAAACTACAACAGGCTAAATCCCTGTGTGTTAATTGGTTCTGTCATATCAATGTACTTTTGCTTCTCAAAAATCAGAATTCCTCTTAACATCGGCCTTCATGTTTTGTTTTTCTCATTTGTTTTTGTGTTATGCTCTGCTGCTGTCTTGGCATTGTTACAAGCTAACCTAACTAAAATTACATTCAGTTCCATTATGCCATTGTGCCATGTTACGCCTCGCAGCTCACCTAGCATAGCATGTGGTACCACATTTGTACGTTAACTATATTTAACTCCGTTTGTGCTCCAGTCAAGCTTTCCAGCTAACTTAAGATTTTTTTCCCCCAGCTAACAGAATGGATATGTTTAATGCATCATGTTGAGTTATAGCTAGCCTAAGCTTTCAGCTTTCTGCTAAGCTAACGCATCACTGTGAACAGAACTTGCTGAACCAAACTTCCAGTTTGCTCTCTGAGTTAGACAGCGGTACACACCTAGCATAGCAACTGTTAATTTTGGTCTCTTCATGTCAAGTTCTTTGGCCAAAATATGGCATTTTGCACATTTTATGTTTTCTGCCCCACTAAAAGTGTGTAGCCTATAATAAAGTTTTAGTTTAGCTAAATTAATACATTAAATTTTATGACACTGTATTTTCTAAAGTTATGCTTTCTGAGCCAGAAAATGTGTATTAGTCATATTCATTATTTAAACATATTAAAAGTCCCCTAATCTTTTTGATGCATAAATAAGTGCAAATGAATTCAGGTGCTGATACATGCTGTTATGAAAGACTTACTCACTTTCAGTGCAAACCGGACAGCAGCCAGTCCTGTTGAGGATCTTATTCTGCAACAGACAGGACACAGAGGTCAGATTAGCTTTCAGGGATTAAAGAAATAAATAAAAGATGCAGCAGGGCTCATGGAAAAGAAACAGAAGCCTGGATCTACACAGACGCTCAATGGCCACAGGGACACAAAGACAACATCTGACACGAGATATGACGTCAAAAACTTGGATGCATAGATGAGCTATAAATATACGTCCAGAACAACACAAAAGTAATGAACAGTACTTCACTCGAGTCTTAAAAAATGCTGTGATAATAAGGAATAGATACCACTGGTTGAAATTCTACTTATTTGAATGTTAAAAGTTAGGGTTGCTGGTTCCTAAGGACCTAAATACAGTAAATGCTAAATAAAAGCCCTTTCCACCAAGCAGAACAGCATGGTTTATCATCACCTGTTTATTACAACAGAAGGTAACATTAAGCCTGACTTGTTTTTAACTGTTAACTTGGCCGCTGGATCTTCCAAGGATCAGTTTAAAGGGTTTGATTATGCTTTGTTCAGGCTTTTTGGAATAATTTTGCATTAGTGTTTCATGTTTTAAAACTTAAAATATTATACATGTATGGAAAATGTCTTCTTTTGGGGAGCTGTTACTTTGACTTTGCAGAGAACACTTGGATTAGGTGCCCGTCGCCTTCTGCTGGCAATGACGGGGACTGGACAGAGCATAAAAAGGCTATTTAGCACAGCTATTAGCAACATGATGCTAACAAATAGGATAAATGAGCTGACTGCTTCGTAGGGACATAAATTTCAGCCTGAAATTATCTTAACGAGTTCAGTGACGTATGGGCAGCACAGGAGCAATTCCTGGTTTTACGTATCTACGAAGAGCGGTAAGACCAAACGTTTTCTACTCTTGAGAAGGGCAGTGGCTCAGCATACAGGATTACTTAAATGTGCGTGAATGAAACATGGAACTCCAGGTATGTTTTTGGTGCAAACAACATTAATAACATGATTAAAAACTCAAAAAGTGGATTTTGCATAATAGGGGACCTTTAATGTCGTCATAAGACATAAACAACCAGATTTCCAGCAACAAAGTCACCCGAACTATGTATATTTGCTGCCAAAAAATAGTATTGCTATTGCTAGTTATTCTCACCTTAGCTCAAATAAGAATATAGTAGCTGCAGCAGTAGGCTGTTTTACGCGAGTCCAACTAAGAGAAATTCTACTTATTACCATTTCAGTTGGACTATAATGGGTTTCACACACTCAAATTATAATCAGACTATAATCTGCAATGTATATATATGTCTGATAATAGAGATGTCTTGCATGCAACCGTGCTAAGAGTCGCTTGATGTGATATTCATGGAACAATAAGGTCGTCAAAATGATGTCTTTACCATTGCTGTAATAAAATGTTCAACAAGTTAACCTGGTTAGCGTTACAATTGGTTCCATTATGCCATTGTGCTGTTCTGACAGATTTACAGTCAAACAGAGAGGACCACTCCAACAGCTGAGCTCGGTGTGTATGTAATGAGACACTGTGGATGAGTGTTTGTACAATATGTTTCAACTTCCATCAGAAGTACAGATCAGAGGGGTCTTTCACACACTGGCTCTCTGTGGCCTCGGGGAAGCCCTCCACTCGGGCACACACACATGTTCTTTTTGTCTCTGCTACACACACACACACATACACACACCACTCGTCTGTCATCACTCGCAGACGTCCCGGGCCCTCTCAGGAGCCCTAACCTCTGCACAAAGGCCACTTTCTCTCTTTGAAGAGCGCTGCCTTTTAACAGTCCAGCAACAAACACACAGACACACACACAGACACACTCACACACACACACACACACAGCGACGCAGATTGGTTTTCAGGGGCCTAAATATAGGGAAGCTCTTCTCTGCCGTCACTCAAACATCACACGGACAAAGGGCTGTTCGGAGACACACTGTCTGCAAAGGGGACGGTGCGCTCTGACGGGACGGGAGCTGACCGCAGGATGAACGCAGGTGAGAAAGGGTGTTTTCAGAGCAGAATGGTGCTCTGTGGTGTATGATCTGAGAGATGTAACAACATGCAGTGTATCACAAACAAGTTCTTATCCAAATGAAAAATGATATCCAAAAGACTGTCTTAGCCTATCTAGGAAAAATACTTTAAAACATATAAATGTCTTAGTCCAAATGGAACCGGACAAAATTCCTTGTTTGGTCAGTCTAAAGTACACAATGCCAACAGACTGGTGCATTTTCAGTAAGCCAAAAAAAAAAAAAAAATCAGCTCACCCAAAAATCAGTCTAGCAGTGTATGACAAGTGGCCAGTCCTGTTATTTTTTTGGCACTATGTCAGAAAACAAAACTGCTCTGATATAGCAACCAATATATTTTCTGCATTTAAACGTATAGAAAAGTGATAGACCCGTGTTAGAATGAAGCTGGGCCACAGACCACCTACACTCCTCTGACCTGCCCTGACCACAGACAACAGGTGAGGGCTTGTTGTAACCACTGGAAGCGTGTGAACTTGGACCACATCGATGGTGGCTCTGAGCGACTGACCGCCAGCGACCGGAGGTATGTGAGGAATCCACTCCATCATCCACCGGCCGACAGATGACCCCAGAGTCACCCAGGGGACAGGTGAACGACACACAAAACGCTTCCCTCAACAAGTCTAAGTTCAGTATTGCTATAAATTAACCACTAATATTACAATCATTACATTTTGCTATATGCAGTGTGGGATGTGTTGCATTTGGCATTATTACTGTGTAGGTTACAAGTCCTGAAAAAAATTGCTCACGCCATGTAAACCTTTTAGGGGTTTATTTAGAAAAAAACAGTCTTGACCTAATGACCCACAGCTTTGAACTTAAAACATGGTTAAAGGCAGTCTTTTGGAAATTGGCAAAAATTATCACATTTCTTACATTGCTTTTTCAAAGTCTTTCCATGTTATCAATTTTATTATATAGTTGTTGCATATATGCGTTTGTAAAAAGCCAGCAGTATGCTAGAATGGTATTTTCAAAATGTAAACACCAAAGAACCAAGTAGCAGTTAAATTTTTTTTTCTTATTTCCAAAAATTGCAGTTCTCCAAAGTGAAAGTTCTTTTTCAGGGATGACTCGTGCAAGATACTATTTTGCAGTTTTCTTGGTCAAGTTAACACATCTGCTTAAGCAGCTCCAATATAAGCTTCTTCTATAAGTGAATGCCTTAGCCAGCAGTAAGCCAGAACGTTGGTGAACATGGTTTTTAATGATATTTTTTTAGGTAAACACCAAAAGCAAAAATTACAGTTCTTTAAAGTGAAAGTGCTTTTTCAGGAATGAACCATGCACGAAACAATTTTACAATAGTCAAGCTAACACATTAAGCTGAAACAGTTTTTACTCAAGCTACTTCTACAGGTAAATAGCTTAGTGGGACTGAAGTTGGACAAAACTCTGCACATGCAAAACAAGGCAAAGACAAGACAATGGCTGCCAGTGCTAAAATGAGGCCAACTGTATTGTTAGATGATCTACCTAATACTATGCTAACATGCTATATGCTAAGGTGATTGTAGATATTTCTGGTAATTCATTTTGACTGTGTTTTAGTGACGCAAATCCAATTAATTTATGAAAAAATAAAGCACTTACAAATATGCGAACACTAGCTAGTTTATGGCCATGCTAAATACTATTTTCCAGGTGAAAGGCTGAATTTGGACAGTAATATATCACAGTGCAGTCTTGTCATTTTGAGATGTCACACAGCTGAAGTCAAAATAATGCAGTTAGTCACAGATTGTAAAGTGTGAGTGTCTGACAGGTCAGACACAGAGACGGGGAATAACCGAGCTGGTGTGTGAGGAGTCTGCTCAGAACTAACTGTGATTGGCTGGAGGGCCTGTCACTCACCGAGGGGCAGCTGGCGATGGGCACACATTGTTTGGGCCGACACTCGATGTTGCCTTTGACACAAGCGCAGAGAGTACAGTTGACCGAAGACCACATGTCTCCTTCCTGTAACAGAGACACAAAAACACTCAGAAAGCCAAACTACAAAGACATGCTGCTATTGCACACTTTTGCAAAGGATATATTTTTTGTACAACTGGGCAATGTGGCTTTTTTTATTAACCTTTAATGATTTTTTGGCCATGTATTTCTTAACAATGGAGCAACTTTTAATATCACCTTTCTGTTCTCCTGAGGGAAGAGTGAGAATTTTTGCCCCACTTTAATGTAAGAGGTCAGGGGTTTGATTCCCCAATGTTAATCCAAAATATTCTAGCCACATTGTGTGCTGGCCTCAAGCCCGGATAAATAGAGAAGGATGTGTCAGAAAGGGCATCCAGCATAAGAAATCTGCCAAAGTACCCACTCAAACCAGGGATCTTCTAGTTCAAGGGTAAATGCTCTATCCATTAAGAGCCACTATAATAATAATATTGGTGGTAAGGTACTTCTCTAGCCACAGTTTCCCCTGGGGCAGACTGACAGAGAGGTGGCTGCCATTCTGCCCCTATGGCCTCTCCAACCAACACCAAACACACTAACACATTTCTACAGGCAAGGAGGGTGAAGTGTCTTGCCCAAGGACACAACAGCAGTATGAACTGAGGAGTGTGGGATTAGAACCGCCAACCTTCCGGTTATAGGATGACCTCTTGTCACCCCTAAGTCTCACAATGGTAACAAATCCACTAAAAATACCAGCTAGTGATCTGGTACAGCACCAAAAAGTAGTTTTTTGTTCCTTAAATACTCCTTGTGGTTGGACCTTGTGTCTTTGGCAATGATACAGAATCCTTTTTATATTCATGTATCCAGAGTTCCAGATCCACACCAAAATCTAATCTTTTCTTCCTTGGCCCATTCATTTTGACTACTTTTTGAAATATTTTGTAAAGAAAATAAACCAACAAACAAACACCAATTAAAAAAAAACATCAGCTAACTCAGTCTGCTCTCACCCTGTAAATCTTGTTGCGCACTCGGCAGTACTTGACTTCCTCCACCTTGACGTAGGAAAGGCACTCCTCACAGCAGTGATCGCCTTGGCAGGTGCCTGGCTTGGAGCAGCGCTTCCTGCACACCACAGTGGAATCCTGGGAGAAAAAAGAGATCATGGTGACATTTAATTCAATCTACATTGAGAATATTGTAAGGTCTTGTCCATATTGCCTATTAATGTATTTTCCAATAGGCAAAACCAATGCATATTTTTACTACCTATCAGGAAGTAAGTCATGGTATGTTTATAAAAGTTAATAGGAGAGGTAAGTGACAATGTCTAAGGGTCTAGAAGTGATGTGGCAAAGAGAAGGATTATTTAACTTGTATGGGAGTACCTTGCAGGTGCAGGTGGTACAGTTGTCATGTTTAAAGGACGTGCCGTTCTCGTAGACTTCACTATGGAATAAGCAGCTTCCTAAAGACAGGTCAAACACCTTCCTCTGTCCTAGTGAAGTTGGATAAAAAGAATTAATGATGTGCAAATGACAAATCCACAACTTATTTTTGAATAATTGTTACATTGTATTATTTACCTATACATCTGGGGCAGCACTGTCCAGGCGGGGTGTGAGTGAGGTGGCTGGGGCAGGATAGGACCGGACACGCCTCCCTCATGCACAAAGTACGGCCTCCCTGGAACCAAAGAACATGATACATACAAATTAAAGCGAGGCTGCAGTATTAATATATAGAAAACAGAGAGAGGTCCCCAAGAACATTCAATTAACAGTTTTGAGGCTTCTGATTGGTTACTGACTGACCAATCAAAAAGCAGCCCCACGAATGTTTAGTGTTTTTCAAACTAGCTAGTTGGAGACATTGCTAAAGACAACTGCAATATTATTTCTAATTTTAGACATAAAATAAATGTAAATATATATATATATATATATATATATATATATATATATATATATATATATATATATATATATATATATATATATATATATATTTTCCTGGCTTTTTGAAATAATTTTGGACACTTTTCCATTAGTATTTAAATAATGTATATGTATGTTACTTTGACTTTGCAGAAAACGCTTGGATTAGGTGTCTGTCACCTCCAGCTGACAACAGTGAATAACGCATAAAATGGCTATTTAGGATTACTATTAGCAAAATGACGCGACCAAATAGATAAATAAGCTGACTACTTTGTAGAGATGCTAAATTAAGCGCTAAAATTATCAGAATGTGTCCGGTGAAGGTGTATGGGCTTTAGAAACGTGCACTTCCTGGTTTCACGTGTCTATGTAGAGCTGTGAGACCAAGCATTTTCAGCTCTTGAGAAGGGCAGTGCCTCAGCATACAGGGTTACTCAATGAAATGAAATAATTGAAAAAAATACGACTCCAGGTATATTTTTTTAAGTGGAAACAACATTATAGGTTGGTTAAAAGCTAAAAAAAAAAAAAAAAAAAAAAAAAAAGCCAATTTAGCCTAATAGGGGACCTTTAAATCACATAGGCCTATTGTGCAAAATAGACACACTGCTATCCTAGGCAAGAATTTACAACAGCAATTTTAATTAATAATACTAATTTGCTTTAATGACAATTCAAATACCATTAAAATGACAGGGGCATAAAATAAAATATCAGACTGTATGCTGCTTGTATGTTGCTGTATGTTGTAAATGTGTTCCCACAGACAGTCCCCTGTGTGCTTGAGTTCCCACATTAACCGTGTCCACGTCACACTGGCCCTGGGTCTGTCTCCTGCCCATAACGTGTTTATGGCTGTACCTGTAGAGTGTGTTTGTGTGAACAGAGGATGGAGAAATACGAGCTGAACCAATCGGGGAAGAGGATGTTGTTGCAGCTAAAAGTTTGTGGCTCCCGGGGGACTTCAGAACTGACTTATTAAGAGGACAGAGGCCCCCTCACTAATACAGAGGTGTGAGTGTAAACAGTGTTGATGTTGTGTTAATGTTCTGTGAGCTGGGCTAGAATAACAAACTAGCATGTAGCTGCTATAAGGCTTTATAGCATCTGTATAGAATAGCATTTGCGCAAAAAATTATCAACTCATTAACGTTGGAGGTTTTTTTTTTAGCAGAATGCAAAAGGCAGTCCTAACAGCCCCAGTATTCTCCACTGATCTGGCCTTGGGACTAGCACAAGAAGCCTACGTTGGTCTGTGACCCTCTTGTACTCCAAATCTTCTGATGATGCCCCTACTGACTGTTATACCTTTGCTTTGCAAAATAGCAGAAAGCCTACATAAACACTAATAGCATAGCAGCAGTGTGATGCATTATCGGGTTTATGCAAATAAGCAATGTGCTTGTTGTTTGTTTGTAGAAGACTTGGGATGTAAATCTTCTTCATCTTCTTTTTTCCTTTCAGACCCCCTGTGACTGAATTATACAGGCCCTCATCCAACACATTTTAACTTCTATTTAAGCCCTGCCATATGCCTCTGTGTTGTGGGTTCGAGTCAGGATTCTGACAGTTTGACAGTCAGCTCTCTCCCAGATTTCCTACTATACTCTGTACTGTCAGAAAAGCCTAAAATGCCCCAGAAAATATCTTCAAAGGATAAAAATAAATAGCTTTTTAGGTCTACAAAGAAAATAATATTGATTTAAATTGTAAATTAAATTAAATATGGAAAAATAAATCTTTGTGGCTAGCTTTTTTCTTCTTTCCTACAGTTCTATTACAATCATCTTAACTTTTTCTCACAGTGTCTTGATGAAGCTTTTTGTCTTTTCTCATTCTGAGAAAACATCTTCTGAACCGGGCACTACCCTTGAGTGGAGGGTAATTTGAACAATTATTGTGTCTTCATCATTCATCATTAGGAGCATGTGGCAGCGTGCGAGCCTCAGAAACAGATGTGGACAGACTGAGCTGATGTAATGGTAACGTCTTAAGTGAACAACAACAATCCCACATGTGTTTGATGTGTGTAGTCAGACTCACAGTGCAGGTGCACCTGATGCAGGGCTTCCCTTCTGGACTGAACTCCTCCTTCTCTTTGTACAGGCGGCCCTCAAAGATACAGCCTACACAAACACACAAGTCTGTTACTTCAACATAAAAGACCTTTAGTTTAAAATGTCCTGCAATATTTATACAGTATATTTTTAATGATTTCTTAAACATTAATGAAAAGTAGACTGACACCATTCCATAAAAATCTTGTTGACTATTTATGTAAAAGACTTCTTTCTTGTTTTTCAAACTGCATTGATCAAGAGGCAGTTGAATCTCCATTTCTGATGGTAAAAATTTTAAGATAGAAAAGAGTATATATGTTTGCTAGCCAGGCTATAAAATATGGCTATAAAAGCTTTTTAAAAAAGCTTGTATATTATTGTGATAGAAAAGGGTTGGAATGATATGGCAAAAAAAAAAAAAAAAAAAATGAAAAAAAAAAAAAAAAAAAAAAAATAAAAATATATATATATATATATATATATATATATATATATATATATATATATATATATATATATATATATATATATATATATTTATTTTTTTTTTCTCTCTTTTTTCTTTTTTTCTTTTTTTAATTTTCAGCTAATTTACAATTTTTTTTCAATTTTCTCTTGTTGGCATAGAATATATATATATATATATATATATATATATATATATATATATATATATATATATATATATATATGATTTTTTGATTTGGCTATTTTTGACATCATCCAAAATTAAAAATGCAAATGAATTTGATTTACTGCCCAACCTTATGGTAGAATATATAATATAATAGTGAAATGAACAATGTGTAATTATGGCTTTTTGCTTTTGTTCTGTGAAGTTTGACACTGTATGATTCAAGTTCTGGTTTTCTGGTTTTGTGAGATCACAAATAATTAGACCTATCACCAAGCTGATCTATTCATACATGGTACTGCATATACTCACTGGGGCAGGTGGGGCAACATTTCTTGGGGTGGATCTTTGGGTTTTTACAGTGAACCACACATTGCACCTCTGCCTCCGTGACGACTCCTTCCTGTAACAACCAGCAACAAAAACACATGAGTTCATACATACACTAACTCCTGTCCCCCACATACCACATCTCTTCCATAATCTGTCTTTTTACTTCCTTCTTTGTCCATGTCTCTATTCTCTCCTCCCAGCTCTAATCCCCCTTCCCCCTGTCACACTGAACTGTACCAACAGAGCAGCGGCGTTACTTCAGAGCTGAGGTCAGTGGTGTGTTGGTGACGTCAGCCCTAAAACAACACTGTCCGCACTAATCTGCTGACATTCGTGGGCGCTCAGCCAGATGGGAGTTGAACTACAGACCTGACAGCGGCGGTTGATGCAAGGTTTGGTGGGGGTGGTCCAGTGGTCTGTGCTGTTGTAAGATCGTCCATCCAACATGCAACCTGAGAGAGATAGAGTAGAATGAATTTAGACAACAGACATGCATCATTATTTAATGAATATAGTAGGGCAAGTCTACTCAACAATATTTTCCTATGGGCCACATTTTTGAAAAGTTATGGGCCTGTGGGCCGCACATTCCCCTGTACTCATGGCTTTAGTGCCGCAAAGTGTCACAAATTGCCGTATGTACATTTTAATGGCTATTAAATGAATGATTTATTATTACTGGGGCGATAGGCCAAGGGTCAGTCCAATTTAACTGATGGGTCGGGCCACCTATTGAATAGCCCTGCAGTAGGGGACAGGAATGAAAACACCCATTATATTATATTATGGGTTGGCTGAATGCGGCTTTCTGATTGGGTGCGCCAATAAATAGTATACACTTTACTTATTACGCATTGTATATAATACTGTTAGTTTCCATCGATGGCAGCTGTAAAAAGAGCAGATGGTAAAACTTTATACTGATACTGGTAAGCTAAATGACTAGATACAAAACAAAAAATCTATATATCTTATTAAATTTGATGTGGCTTTTTCAACTCTTATATATCTTATATATAGGCTTGGTTGTTGTTGCTGTATATATATATATATATATATATATATATATATATATATATATATATATATATATATATATATATATATATATATATATAGCCAACCAACAGCAACAACAACCAAGCCTACTTTGTTGAGATACAAATAGGCCCCAAAAAGTATATATTTTTCCATGTATGTATTATTAAAGGAATCAATCTTAATTATTATTGGATAGAAAATAGACGCTTGGTGCAAAATCATAAGTTTCTACACAGTGAGGTATTTCAACAGTGGTGGAGGATAAGGTGGAATGTAAAACAAATTGGCATCCCAGTTTACAAGCTGTTTGAAGGACTTGTTTAAAAATGTCTACCACATCATGCACTTCCTTGTCACTTGTTCTGAATGCCTCAGATGACTGAAACACCCACATTCCCTGTTCTCTGTCTTTGATTTCCTCTCTCACTCTGCTCCATCTTGATACGTTCAAGTCCGTCCCACTTCCACACAGGTGCTTCCTCCTCCTCTGTCCACAGCTGTTCTGTAACTGCACACCCACGCTCCACTGTCCACTCAGCACTAAATGAATAGCCTATTCATTACGGGCCATTTTACAGTAAGTGGTCTCCGATCGAAGTTTCAAGTGCCATGCAGCGAAACCTGATCACAGCCATCGACCCGCTGTAGTGTGGGTCCGAGCCGGCGATAGGGTGACACTGCTGAACGGGACTTATGGAGGAGAGAGAAGATGAGATGAGAAAGAGGACGTCCGTAGAGAATAGTGTCCTCTTTATACACTCCACTTCACTAGGGCCTGGTTAGGATGACAGCACATCACCTCTGATCTAGCTGATGTTTAGAAAGTTTTCTTTGGCTTCTCAAATTCCTACATGTGATAAAAAGAAAAAAATACAACAAGCCAACCACTTCTTTATATAAAACTACTATGCTTATCAACACAAAGGTCTAGAAATCCAAATATGGCAGCAATCTCATTTATTAGCGAGGCAGCTGTTGTGATAATTAGCCATATAAATAAAGTTGAATTGAATTAATTATTTGGACAATCTGGATCATACAAACACAACAGCACAAAAACTCAACAAAAAGCACTCAAAGGCAATAGGCCCTACACAGTGACAAAAACATATTCTCTCTTCAGGGTTATCAACCACAATTTTATATGGTCATCTTATATTTTTAGGTCATTCTTATGCTTTATTGACAGACAGTGGAGTAGCGATGGGAAATCATGAGGGACAGAGCAGGAAGAGACATTCAGCAAAGTGTCAGAGTCCAGACTGGAACCCATGACAAGGTAGGCTGTAGTTGCCTTCCATTCCAACCACACCAAATAGAAAAAAAACTGAGGCTACAGTTAGATAGCCAGACAAGCCAGAAACCCCTGATTCAAGCTGAATTACACTCAGATTAATCCTACTCACCAATCATAACTCCACAAAGGGGCTTTACTTCTTTGATTGGCTGTATGCTGTATAAACTACCACTGGACCAACACAACTTGAAAAATATACAACCAATTAAACAAACAAAGTGATAAAAAGCTATTAATAGTCAGGTTTGATTTTAATAAAAGTATGTTGTTCCAGACCTACAAAATAAGAGAAAAGTGTGTCTGGCCAAGATAATATCTTGTCATAATAAGCCTGGAGAGTCTCTCTTCATGCAAGGTAAAGGGACCTTGCACTTGAGTTAAGGCGGATGAGTACTGCTATAGCTCACTGCTCCATCTGGTTGTGATATAACAGGCCACACTGATACCTCTCTAATACAATATAATGATGTATTTACTTGACATACGTCAAGAAAAGCTGCTATGTTTATAATATCATAATAAAAACTCAGCCTGCAAGCATGAAGCCAATTAGCCCAACAGTTTTACCATCTATTCCCTGCAAGAAACCTCACTCAGCACTATATTTTAATAAACTGTAAATTGTCTCCAATAAAAAGCCTTGGTGCAACTGTGAGCGTATGATTTCATGATGGTGATATTACAGAAAGGCGTGGGAGTGGCCACACAGGGGTCCTAAATTCAGTCGCAAGCGGCAAACTCGACCACAATGTGACCACACAATAGAAAACGAACACAGTCTGCCGCTGACAGCGTGGGGCTTTCTGTGTCCAAGTCCAGCTCATTTCGTCTCTCTTAACGAAGTGCTGCATCATAAAAATCTAACCGCAAAGACAAAAGGACACACCCAGTCCTACTCTTCTTATAATAATGTTTTGGGCCATGCATCTTTAACCTTTGGGCCTGTAGAGTATGGGTGTTAGTGTGAAGGCCAAATGAAAGTGGTGATATAGAGAAGCAGTGGGACAGAGGGACTCTGAGGGCTTCTGGCTCGTAAAAACAGTTTTTATGTCTGTGCTGTGTAAACCCAACAGTGAACCCCTGGGT
Source organism: Bostrychus sinensis (assembly GCA_020698575.1). Classification (NCBI taxonomy): domain Eukaryota; kingdom Metazoa; phylum Chordata; class Actinopteri; order Gobiiformes; family Eleotridae; genus Bostrychus; species Bostrychus sinensis. The sequence goes on along the minus strand of CM036247.1, from coordinate 31,072,884 downwards.
GAGAGAAGAATGTAGAAGTGTGAGGCCAGCACTGCTCAGACCAGGCCTGGATGGAGGATCAGGCAATGAACACATTTACATGACACAAGAGAAAAGTCAAAATGAGTTTGATACGATGGGGCTTGACATGAGCCAGCAGCATCACCTTGACTACATTTATTTAAAAAGCTTAGTCAGGCATGATTAGGATATTTAACTGGACTACAGTGATCATCTGATAACACATGCTTGGAAGGGAATCAAACTATTGCCTGTACTTCACTTTAGTAAGACTAATTAATTTGTGTGCTGTTGGTAATAACAAACTGCTACGATAGTAAAAGAACACAATGAAAATAATGTTAGAATTTTTTTTTCCTGTTCCCAGTGCATGTTGGACTCTGGCAGGGCTGCCCTCTATCACTGGTTCTGTTCATTATTTTTATGGACAGAATTTCTAGGTGCAGCCAGGGGACGGAGGGAGTCCAGTTTGGGGACCAGAGGATTTCATCTCTGCTTTTTCCAGATGATGTTGTCCTGTTGGCTTCATCAAGCCAGGACCTTCAGTGTGCACTGGGACGGTTTGCAGCCAAGTGTGAAGCGGCTGGGATGAGAATCAGCTCCTCCAAGTCCAAGGCCAAAAAGGGTGGCTTGCCCTCTCCAGGTCCGAGGAGAGTTCCTGCCTCAAGTGGAGGAGTTTAAGTATCTTGGGGTCTTGTTCACGAGTGATGGAAGGATGGAGCGTGAGATTGACAGACAGATTGGTGCAGCATCTGCAGTAATGCGGTCGTTGTATCAGTCTGTTGTTGTGAAGAAGGAGCTGAGCCGAAAGGCGAAGCTCTCGATTTACCGGTCGATCTACGTTCCTACTCTCACCTATGGTCATGAGCTTTGGGACATGGCCGAAAGGACAAGATCCCGGATACAAGCGGCCGAAATGAGTTTCCTCCGCAGGGTGGCTGGGCGCTCCCTTAGAGATAGGGTGAGGAGCTTGGTTACCTGGGACGGGCTCGGAGTAGAGCCGCTGCTCCTCCACATCGAGAGGAGCCAGCTGAGGTGGCTCGGGCATCTGTTCCAGATGCCTCCTGGACGCATCCCTGGGGAGGTGTTCCGGGCATGTCCCACTGGGAGGAGGCCCCGGGGAAGACCTAGGACACGCTGGAGGGACTATGTCTCCCGGCTGGCCTGGGAACGCCTTGGGGTGCTCCCAGTAGGGCTGGAGGAAGTGTCTGTGGAGAGGGAAGTCTGGGCATCTTTGCTTAGACTCCTGCCCCGCGACCCAGTCCCGGATAAGCGGAAGAAGATGGATGGATGGAAATCTTTTTAATGATTTTGTAAAAGTACAGCAGCATAGGTTAAATTTTTTGGGGTTCCCTTGTCGTTAAGAAATATCACAAAAAATGTTTGATGCTGTCACCAAGTCTAAATCACACCCACTCGGGGTCCGCACCAACCCACAGGAATAAACAAGAGCCTAACAAAATGGAGTTAGGTGAGTATGTAAACAAATCTCCTGACCATTCAGATGCTGCACAAGGTAAATATTTATTAGCATTTAGCTTTTGTTACAACAAGAGCTAACATTAAGCCTGACTTGAAGACAAATTAAATGATAATTAACAACTGGGCATCTTAAAAGTTACTGTGGATACCGACAAACCTTTAAACTGCATAATCTGAGAAGCACATGTTTACAAAACAACTGAAAACATGTTAGCCTAGCACAGCTAGTGTCTAAAAATGCAATGCATGGCCATCATTCTAAGCAGTTTCAGAAGTTTTTACTAATATGTTTACTTTTTATATTTCAGTCTACAGACTGATCTGTGAGCAGTAGTCTTACCTTTACACCTCTCACAGCAGGCTCCAGTCTGCTTGACCACCAGAGCACAGTCTTCAGAGACCAGAGGACACTTCTCCTGCTTACAGTCCGCCTTACCGTCCTACAGAACACACGAAACAGGATGTTAGCTTTATCACACATTTATCAGTATAATAAATAATGAGTATAATAAGTGCTGGTTGGCAGCCCTGCTGCATGCCTGCAAGGATGAGGGTTTAATTCCTAAGTCTGCATGTCCTTTCCATGATAGTATGAGTTTTCTCCAGGTACTCCAGCAGCAATCATTAGTGAATTGGTGACAGTATGTACACTAACAGTGAGAATAAATGGTTGTCTTTAATTGCCCTGCTGTTCAGGGTGTACTGAACCTCATGCCCAAAGCAGCTGGAAAATGCATCAGCCACAGGACAAGCAGGTAGGAGATAAATACATAAAGATTCATTTAGACTGTGTAAAGGCTTTGGTCTTTAAATACATATATGATTCTTTCTAACATGTGCTGTAATGGAACATGGTTTCACATTGTTGACATAAAACTAAAAAAAAGTTTAATGACTTATATGATGCATGTATATTAAATTAGGCTGTTTATTTGTCAAAATGGCTGCATTTTAAACTAGAATTGTACTGATATATTTCTTATTTGAAAATTCCTGACCAAAATATTTAGCTGTGCAGTCCCGGGTCATAAAGCAGGTGAGAAGCACAGTTTGATAGTTTTTATAATTATTATTTAGCTCCAGTTCCAGTCCAGCTGAGAGTTTTCACACCATACTCTCCTCTCCTGACTGCACCATGGCCCTGCTCTAATCCGCTCCACTTTCACACCCAGATTTTATGGCCCATTTTATCCCCGCACCGCTCTGACTTTACACACTGTAGCTTTATAAAGTGGAGCCCTGTGGCAGTGTGGCAGGCGACTGCAGCGAGCGCCGATCAAAGAGGACCCAAAATAAATCTGCGCTTTAATATAGAAGCAGAACCCAACCACCGAGGGCAGATGATGTCATGAGGGAGGAGGGCAGGACGTCCCCGCACACAGAACGGGACACATTTGAATGGGGGACAAGGAGTAGATGAAGTGAAAGAAGCGGTAGTGCACATTTTACCTCAGTTTTCCAGGAAATTGTCGTTTCTTGCCATAACAAAATTAATCTGTGGTAGTGTGACCTACAGTGTCGGGATACGGCTGTGACAGCATCTGAGAACAGCTAACTTGTCCAAATCCAGTCCAAATGACTCGGAGAACTAGAGAAACCTGCAGCTTTTTTAGGTGAATTAAACATACTATGTAAACATAATGTGAGTAAACACAATGGGCCATAGATATTAGCATAGGTTTGTTCTGTCCATTCACAAGAGGGGCACACTTCTAATGTGTTCCTTGGACTTTATAAACTCTGGTGGCTTAAAGGTCCACTACTGCCATTACTAAAATCGGCCTATTATATTTTCTTTTTGCTTTATAAAAGATCAACACGTTTCCAAAAACCAAAGCTGCACCTTGGTCAACTATTGTTCTCCAAGAATTTCAAATCCCCATAGAAACTAACTAAGGTTACACATGGACTCAAAATTTTGTGAGATCAGAACTTCATATTGGATAAATGCACTTGGCCATTGATGAAGGAGAGACCAATGGGCGGGTCAGTCACAACAGTGGCTATAGTAAGGCTTGTTTACATCATGGTCAGATCAGTTTATGTTTGTTTCCATTACCAAAGGGGCTCAAAGCGTTCTTAAAAACCATACTGTGCTATAGCACTTTGAGGAAGCTTTGGTCAGTTTACAGGGTTCATACACTTTCTACTAAGAATTTTCCATGACTTTTCAAAAACTTCTGACTAAATTTCCAAGACCCAAAAATTACTTATACATTAATAAATAGCATTCAAAATGTCCAACGTAGAAACATACTTGCTGCAATTTTATTTGTTCAAATTGGAAATTAGTCAATTGAAAAAACAAACAAACAGACAAACAAAACTGTTGGGGCTCCTCCAGAAATATAATATTCCACTGATTTTACTGACTTATAGCCTACACATCAATGATTAAAAGATAAATATGCTTGGTAAGTTGGTTTAGAATGCATTTTTAAAAGGTAAATGATTTAATAAAGGACACATCTAAGCAGCACAAATACAGAAATTAGCCATCATTAGTGCACGAGACACAGCTCTGTGCTTTAGCAAATGCTTTTAACAAAGTTGGTATAAAGGTGTTAATGGCATTATTACTAACTGAACTGGGCTATTTAATTTTCATTTTTTCTACCTGGCGCAGGTTTAACCAGTAGCAGCTGAATGTTACTCAGACTATTTAAATTTCCAAAACTTAGCACCAAAATATAAAATTATAAAACTTTTCCAGGTCCTGGAAAATGCATTTTAAAATTCCATGACTTTTCCAGGTTTTCAATGTCTGTACAAACCCTGAGTTTACCCAGGGTTGTATTACAGAGCTGGACGGTGAATGACGTCATGACCACCATTGTTTTCAACGGCTGTGTTCATTGGTGTGTGATGCCAAAAAAACTTTTTACTTCAGTGTTTTTTCAGCGTTGTGCAGCCCATAGAGCAGCAGAGTGCTAACTGAACAACAGATTCAACTTCCTGTGATAAACACACATGTAAAAAAGATACATGTCTCTTTACTTTTTTGTTAAAGAGCTAGTATTTGTTGGCAACAGCTCTTTTTGGTTCTACATTTGAGTCCATTGTATGGGTTTTGATTTAACATATACACTGTATAAAAAAAATAAAAAAAAATTCTGCCAAAAGTCAAAAACTCAAGGCAACAGGATCCCTCAAGATTTTTGAGTTTTGGAGCGAACTCAAAATCTCAAGTTTTCAACAACTAAATATTTTTTTAGCTCACTTAATTTGATGTTCACTTTTAAGTTTTACTCACTATAATTATTTTTTTTACTCATCTTACAGGCAACTTACTCTCCATTGTTATTCTTTTGTTAAATTTTGTATATTTAGTTTTTATTATTAAGCAATAAGTAGTATAGTAATAGGATAGTAAGTTACCTGTAAAATGAGTTTAAAAAAATAATGATAGAGAGTGAAACTTAAAATTTAAAGTATTTAGACGTATGAACATCAAATTAGGCAAACAAAAAATATTAGTTTTTGAAAACTTGAGATTCTAAGTTGGCCCCAAAACTCAAAAATCTTGAAGAATCCTGTTTTCACATTTTGGCTTGTGCGTACATTGCATTAAACACAACCAAAACATTTGATGTTAAGTCCATAAAAGTTAGGACATTTTCTAAAAATAAAGTACAGAAATCTGTGACTAAGCAGGAAGCAATCTATGGTTACAGCAGCAGCAGTAACAGCTTTACCCCATGTTTGGATTAGCTGGACAAATCTAAGTATACCCAGTGGAATTTGGCCTCAAATCAATCCTAATATTTGAATAGTTAACATTATTACTTGAATTAATAATGTTGGTGTGCTGGGTAAAATTCAAATGGTGACATTGTATGGTTGTGACTTTTATAAGAGATGAACACTGTCAAAAAAGGAGTACTACTGAAGATTTAGTTCTGATGGTTCACAAAGGGACACAAATGTTTGTGTCCTGAAGCATTATTATGTGTTCAAGGATTGCATAGCACTATTTGTAAACATATATACAAAATTATATAAAATACCATGCAAATTGAAACATTGTAAACAATTCTGTAATTGGAGTAAGTTTGTCAGTCAAAATTTCTTCAGCTCTTACAACATTTGCAGCAAATGACAAGATAGCTAACAACCAACAGACAACACAAACAATGGTGTGTTAGGAAACTCACCTTTTAAATGAGCTAAATACAGGGTGTATATTCAGTTTCTAAGAAAATCTTTGATGTTGAAACAATGACATATCACAAAAAGACTATCTCAAATTCACCAGAGCAGCCGAAAAGACTTCATAATGAGGCAGAGGATTTGGGCTGCGCGTATGTGGAGAAAGCCGCCCATAATTAGCGTACATGCCCAAACACACAAACATTTTCAGACACTTATCTTCACAACAATTGGCCCCTTTCAGTCAAAAAGTCGCATCTCAGATATTCCTCCGACATTTTGGCTCCGGCTCCAGAAATAATGCTGCAGCTAATGGGAGGCTACGTTTACATGGAAGTGCTGGTTAGGCTGTCAGCGAGGGGCATTTATGTTCAGATAACTGACAGGCCAATTACTGCATCCAACGCTCAAATTACAAATTATTATAAATAGCATTTGTGTTTTGTGGGAGTGTGCAAATAAGACTACCCATCACGAGCATACGACCCCACTGCGATGGCTAGAAGGTTCTGGGTTTGATTCCCTGGGGTCTTTCTGTGTGGAGTATGCATGTTCTCCTTGTGTATGGGTGAACTCTCATGGCTAAGTGTGTTTTCTGCAGATGCTCTGGTTTCCCCCATCACATTAAAACATATACGTATATAGGGTAATCCCCCAGCTAATGTAGCTACCCCTGACCAGGATCCTGGCTCAACTGTCCCCAAATGCTGCACTGCTCCTGCCAGGTTGCCCCAAGCAGTATTGAAGCATGGGTCAAATGCAGAGAACACACAATTTCCCTACAGGGACACCAAAGTATACCTTTTATATTAGTATTGTATTGTGTATTGCTGACAGCTGTTAAAAAGATGTGTTCGAAGAGAAATGTAACTTTTCCCATTAACCAAATTTGAGTTTTGTTAAGTATTCATTGTTTTGGTCATTTCTAATAACTGAGTCCTGCTGTTTTTTTTTTTGTTTTTTTTGTCATTTTTAAGTATTTGCTGATGGGCATGGCCTGCACTTATGTTCTTCTCTGTTGATGTTTGCTGCTGAGACACTGTAAATGTGTCTTACTGTGTGAAAACAAACAAACAAACAAACAAAAAACAAAAAACAAGAAAGGACATTTGAGAAAAACTAGATAGACGAAAGATAACATTAGCACATAAAACAATAAAAGGAATGTAAAATTAAATCAAGTTTAGAGTTATTTTTGACTGAAGGTAGGCTCTGTCATAAGCTACTTTCAGAAAAAACAACAACATAAGAACCAAATTTTTTCCCTCCCCACTAGGCTATTCCAAAATTCAGTAATATTCTGAGGGCCAGATGGAAAGCTCTGGTGGGCCAGATCTGGCCCCCGGGCTGCCAGTTGACGTTCCCTGCAGCAGCATAATGTAAAAAAAAAAAAAAAAACAAAAAAAAAAAAATGTGAAGTATTGCACAAGTTCTGGTATAGCCACAAAAACACAAATACTATAAACAGAGCATTTGAATTCTGCTTTATATACACATCAGCTGTATGTTTTTTTGTTTGTTTGTTTGTTTTTTGTCCATAAGCAACACTATAAAATGAATGTCTTAATGTCTTTTCCTTTTGTTGTCTGGCTGACTGAACCTAAATGGGACACAAGGCACGCTGAGAAAATTCCCAAAATATGACAAACATTAACTTGACTAAAGTATAAATGTGAGAAAGTTGGGAAACACTATAAAAGTGCGACTACAAAAGGCACAACTTAATGCTAGAAAAAAACAATAATGTATAATGTATTACCTAGACAAGGCTATAAAAGATCTCTCAAAGATCTTGCTTTTTTGATATCTTGCTCACTTTAACTTTGACACAAGACTGAATTTTACAGACATTTTTACAGAAAGTGACAAGAAAAGTAATGTGATACAAGCTAAGAAGGGTCCACTAAAAAAGTAAGGTACAGAAAATCCCTGGCATGTGTGTAACAGCACAAACACAAAAAAATCATAGCTAGAAGCCTAAACAGGGCCTATTACTTTTATATTTATAGGCCGTATATACCTGCATACCATTCAGTTGTAACCCAGGCTTTAACACGCAGAGACTCAGTCCAAGGTCATGTCCTTGTCTCCCCCACCGTCCCACTCGTCTGTTCCTCATTAACATAAATTGGTGTAAGTAAGTACATGTGACCCCACCCCTCCCACTTCACTTTATGTCCCGGGAGAGGGTCAGAGGTCACAGTAGGTCACCACGCTTTATAAACACTCGACATACCACCACAGGACCAGGGCTGGACGAGCGCTGGTATGCTTGTATTGTGCAGGTTAGCGCGTTAGAGAAAGTGTTTTGGTGCTTGTAAAATGCAGATGAATGGGACGAGTTTATCATTTGTAAATAAATCTCTCTTAACAAATATAAAAGGGACACAAGACTGATTGAAGGACAGAACTATGCTGTTTCTTCTTATTATTATAGGGCAGAATGTAAAAAACATTACATCACTCGTGCTCGAATATCATTTAGGTGTAGGTTGTGATAAAAGAGAGCATAAAAGGCTAAACTGATATTGGTGAGATAAGTTGATAACAGTATGAATTTTAAACTTAATGGGGCCCATTACTAAATTTTGAGAATATATGGATGCTATTCATTGGGTAACAGTAGTTTGGATTATTAGGGCACATTACAAAAGGTCTCTGTGTTTTTGTTTTTTCTTCATTATTTCACTAAATATAACATAGGGCATTTACAAGAGTGTTTAAAGTGGCAATAAGCCTGTGAGAATATCTGAAAAGCTTCTGTTTGAGATATATTTTTGTCATAAAAACAGAACTGAACTCATAAAAACAAAACTTTTCTTGTAAAAATATAACAGATTTTACTTGTAAAAACAGAGCTTTTCTCATAAAAAATAGAACTTTACCAATAAAATGAAACTTTTCTTGTAAAATCAGAACTAACTTTACTCATAAAACAAAACTTTACTTGCAAAAATAAAATTTTTCTTGTAAAATCAGAACTATCTTTACTCATAACAGAACTTTTCTTGTAAAAAACAGAACTAATTTTATTTATAAAAACAGAACTTTTCTTGTAAAAACCAGAACTAATTTTATTTATAAAAACAGAACTTTTCTTGTAAAAACAGAACTAACTTAACTCATAAAAATATAACTTTTCTTGGGAGCACCAAACTAATTTTGCTCATAAAAACAGAACTAACTTTATGTGTAAAAACTAAACTTTTCTTACCTAAAAAGTAAACAGAAAACAGAAATTGTCACATAAAAACAAAACCAATTTTTTTCATAAAAGCAGAACTTTTCTCATAAAAACAACGTTTTTTTTTTTTAATGAATGCCAATAAGCTTCTGTAGAAATGTGAGGTAAGACAATGTGAAAACTTGAATATTAAAAATAAAAATCAACTCAATATAGAAAATCAATGCTATATTAGCTGTTTAACACTAGACACTAGTGGCACCTTTAAACTTTACTGTTTCTCCTGTTTAGCCTAAACTGGACATGATGCACAGTGACAAATAGATAGAATTATTTATTTTCCTTTTTAAATTCAATTATGTCTCCTACCTTTCATATGTAGGCTGCAATAAAATGAAACTATAAAAGGGACAGAGAAACTAATACTGGTAGATCAAATTGCCACAAATAGATCTCAAACTCTATCTCATGCCTCTCTTGCTGCAGCTGGATCTATTAGGTGTAGGTTACAATAAAAGTGACTATAAAAGGAGCTCATATCCCAAGGTAAAGTAAGTAAAATTCTGATGAATGAAAGAGCTTTTAGTATTGATCTGCCTACTGTCTACCTTCAGATTCAAGTGCGCTTTTCCATCCAAACAAAACATTATTGGTTGATATTCAAATACAAGCACATGTCCAAGCTAAAAGCAGTGTTTGCTTTCAGAAATGTCAATTCAGTTTTTTGGAAGTCTCTGTTGGAAAAATATGAGGTTGGTATTTTTGGTGACGTCAAAGGTGAATGTCATGGAAATCTCAAAAACAAAAGTGGTCTTACACCTAATACATTTGACAGTTCAGCTGCTCAAATCCAATCATTTAAATTCAATCATTCACTTTTTCTCTTACTGAAGGTCAACGGCAATAAACTATTTTATTCACATTTGGAACGAGGCAACAATAACGTACTGTGTAATGTACTTAGTCTTAAAAAGTAGTAACAGTGATTTAAACTGTATGAACCTTCTGAAAAATAGTATAAAGCTTTCAAAAGTGGTCATCAAGAGAAAAGCAAAATGGGACAAAAATCAATGCTTTTGATGGCATGCAATTTACTGTTACTGATCCATGCAGTCATTTCCAGTATGAAATAATGTCTTGTTTTAATGTGGTGTTGCTTGAGGTCCTGAAGATCTCAAGCATCCATGACATCCAATGCTAATAATTCACACTTTCTAAAATGCTACCCATGTTAACTAAAACATTGCCAAATAAATTATTTAGCTGCAAAATGCTCCCCCAGAATTTTTGAGATGCTATTGCTATTAGTTTTAATGAAATAGTAAAATACTGTATCTTATTTTCAACACCTGATATGTTGTGTATGTTCTATTGTGATAAAAAAAAATGTTTTATGCCATTTGCAGATCATTGCATTCTGTTTTTATTTATATTTTAGTGCCCCAACTTTATAAAATGTTTGATGTTGTATGATTCATGCTGTTTCCTTAAAAATAACAGTGTTTAAAGGTGATATATTACACAACATGTACTTTTTTTTTTTTTTTTTTTTGAGTTTTTTGCCATGTTATAATGTTGTTCCTTCATCAAAAACATAGCTGAAATTGTGTTTTGTTTCATTCATGCATGCTTGAGTAATCCTGTAGTGTCTGGCTCTGAGTTTCTGAGGCCTCAGAATGCTCATTTCCACGAACCTCCCTCTCTCCCACAAATCCCCACCCACTCCAGGAAGCACTGACCAATCAACCAGCCCTCTACATCCAGTCTGCACTCATTCATTTATCAAAAAAATGGTGTACAGCTCTGTTTCCACTGATTCCTCACAGACATTTTTCATTTTCTATTAAAATGGCATCCATTCAAGAAGTAAAAAGCTTTTTTTCTCTGTTTCTGTTCAAAAGAGCATAAAAGAGCTGTCCTCTGCTGGCCTCTTCACTTGTTTCTCTAAGGTAGTAGTAAAGTAATTTCTATAACACTTTTTTAGTCATGTTTTTAAAGGTTAAAGGTAAAATGTACAATGCTATTTTAGAGGTGACCAAAATTGATTTAAAAAGATAAAAAAGCATAATATAGCCTCTGTAAAAATAACTATGTCCTATTGACCTAAAGCTAGCGCCTCCCGGTTCACAAGTTCTTTATTTACTTCCCTATATCCATCTTCTACTACAAGAGTGTTCACCTCAAAAGTGCCCTGGACTCTTGGACTAGACCGTCTTATTCCAGCTGCAGTGACCTTTGACCTTGAACCCTTTCTCCAAAACAAACAGGTCGTGACCCTGCGGTGAAGGGCAGGAGCCGCGGTAGCTTAGGGCCCAGACGCTGCCAATGGGAACTCTAATCACACTTCCTGAAAGAACAGCAGAGCAGACTGGTATGAATCTGGTAAGGACGCACTGAAGCAAAGGGCGACATCATTTTTCATACATCACTGCAATAAAAAGCTTTTTACGTAATCTTCTAATGGTTTAAAGGTGGTGAAGCCTGCTGAAAGAACTAATTCAGTACCTAATAATTGTGCTAAAAAAACTGAATTTGTAATCATTTTATAACAACAACAACAACAACAATAATAATAATAATAATAATAATAATAATAATAATAATAATAATAATAATAATAATAATAATAATAATATAATGTAACTATGCTAACCTTGCCAAGGCACTGGCCTTCCTTGCAATAGTAAAGATAGAGTGTCCAGACCTGGACTTTAACTCAAAGATCTTCTAGTTCAGGGATAAATGCTTTTTCCATTGAGCCACAAAAGCCTTAGCCAATAGAAAAAGAATAGGGAACATTAGGTTTTGTGTCCAACAACCAAAGATCAAACAGAGTTTAACCTAATACACTACAACATTTTGGTAACCAACACTGCAATCTCGATTGCTGAATCTTTTCTTAGGCAAGATTAAAATCTTAATGTTTTGTGAACAGTGTATTGCACTGTGAATTAAAAGCATAGCATGAATAAAATCATATAATTGTTAATCTACCTCCTCCAATATACATCTAAAGCCATGTATACACAGTACAAGTTCGTCCGTCTCAGAAAAAAGATTTCTAATTGTGGGAAAAATCGTCCGTCATCAATTTTTAATTTATTAAAAAGAACTACATTCTTCAAATGTTCCATTTTATTCTTGTGTAAAAAAACACAAGGTAGCCTACATTTTATTAATAAAGAAAGTGTATGAGGTCAGCGCACACACAAGAGCTTCTCCTGATGTCACAAATCTGTACCTCTGAGTACACAAGTCTGTACTTCTGAGTACACAAGTCTTTACTTCTGAGTACACAAGTCTGTACTTCTGAGTACACAAGTCTGGAGTTTGCAACTGGGAATTGAGAAATGGCCATAGTAACAACAACAGTGGCCAGCCTTCCAACTCACTGCTGCTACATCGACGTAAAAACACTTCGCCTAGAGCCTGAAGTTTGCCTCGACTGACTATGGTCATAGACACAATTCAATGCTTGAACCCATGCACAGTGTGAACAAGTGGTAGTTTATGATTTTACACATTCCATGTTATAAAGTGTGACTTTTATAAATCTTTTAAGACTAAAAAAAAAAAATCGCACAAGATTTCCATTTTAGTTTCAATGGAAAAGCAGCTACACTGTAAAGTTGTGTCAAATATAAAACACTAATGCCTGTATGGGACAAGAGACAATGTTCAATGTTACTCTGAAGTCACAATATTCATGCAATATTCCATACAGTATTACAGTAATGTATGTACTAAAACATACAACTCAGGAATATTTTATGCTGGCTCATTATCTAAACCGCACCATTTTTAAGCACTTCAGTAAATTGCTGTGTTTGTCTCATAAAATCTGTCTCAACACCACACGCAGATATTATGACTTTTTAATGATGATCCTAAAATTCTTTCATTGCGGCTTAGACTGAAACACTTCTTTTGACTGTAATCTGGACGTTTCAGACAGGATTTTGTTCTTTTTTTTTTTTCTAAGGATGAAAAATTGTCTGGGAATCACAACAGTTAGTGCTTTAAAAAACATCACACATATATTTTGTTTCCTCGTGTGTCACTCCAACATCAAAGTTTTCTGTTATCGGCTCCCAGTATTGATCAGCTACTGTTTGAGTTGGAACAGGTAAAGACCTTTTGACCTTTGACCCAGTCGATGTGAGAGTCACCTGGGACGTTTACTCCACTGCTTCTTGTATGAACTTTGGCTCTTTGTGACAAGCAAGGAACAGAGATAGCTTTGATGTGATTATAATAGGAATGGAAACTTGAATAGCACCCAAATGGCTTTATAAACTGTCTAGACAAGCAACTGGTGATAAATAATAATATTATTTTGTAGAGTGTAGTTTTAGTAATACAATTGGCTAGTTGTTATATAGGTAAGGGGAGACTAACAAAAGCATAAAAAGCAGCTTCAGCTTAATTCTGTTACTGCCACTGTAAGGATTCTTTATAAATAACCTATAAACTGGTTAATAAAGTTTCAAAATTAAGAAATCTAAATAGATTTTGAACCAGGCTCAGGAGATTTTTTTTTTTTTTTCAAACAGAACCACTGAGTAACAAGACTACTCCACAAATCTACTTTTTAAAGATTTTGCTTTTATGACATCTCATCTCTTTTTAGCCAATGAGAAGAAAGAATAGAGTGTCTGTTTTAAAGGTGAGACACTAACAGCCAAAATGCTTTCTTTCCCCCTTTAGAAATGTTTTTGTTAGCTCCTTTAAAATGCCACTTTTACACAGAAGTAATTACATATTCATATGTTTATTTTAATACATTTAGTCATTTGTGTTATAGATTTCTATAGGAAATATAAATTTAAAAGGGTGTTTTCTTAAAATAAGTTTTTCTCACCCATAGTCAGTTATCCACTACAGCACTAACTGTATAAGCACCACATTTTCCACTCTTACTTAACAATAGTTTAAAGGCTTTTACAGAGTTTTTTTTTAATACATAATTCCAAGCTTGATTTATTTGTAATTCTACTCCTAAAAGGCTAATTTAGATTTTTTAAGGCTATTGTATTTTTTATTTATTGAAAAACAAAATAAGATTCCATCTGTAAAACCTTTTTATGTAACATGCTGACAAAATGTATCATGAATTTTAAACCTGGCTCTATCTAATGTGTTCAAACTGTGGTGTGGGAAGTTCAATAAAGCTTCACTGAGTTTCATCTGATGGACAGTAAATACAAATCATGTCTGAGGGGCCGTTTAGATGACAATGTGTTTGACCAATAACACAATAATTGATTGCAGATTGGTCTTTTGTGTAAAGGAGAATGGGGTTACCATTTTTGGGATACACAGCATTGTAGTGTAAACATCTCCTCAAGCTTATGCTACTCAATTTACATAGTGCAGTTTTTCAGCAGTACTTTCAGCTTTAGGTTCCGTGTTGGACAATTCACTTTTTATCTGTGTTTGTTTTTTATTTTATTTTCTGTGTTTATTTTGTGCTGTTTCTCTGTGTAAGCAAAACTAGCCATTCCTCAAATCGGCATTTTCTCTTTAGTATTGGCAGCCATTGTTTACGTGTTGACAAATAGTGTAGACCAATCAGAGAGAGCATCCCTTATTTGAACATGTGATTGGCCAAAACTGCTGTGGTGAGCATAATACCTGTTAAAATCCTTGATAATAAAGCCTACATAGTATGGTAAAGGTACATTTGGCCATAGAGGAATCCTTATACAATATCCTATTAGGAGATTAAACACCTTTCCTTATATACAAGAAAAAAAGTTGAATGTTTCCAACTCTGAGTTATGATCTAGCATGTTTTACACAAAGAGGACGTGTCTCGTGCTAACCTTGGCCCCACGCTGACCGACCGAGGCTGAGTGAATGAGGAAGAGTCGATGAGAGAGTGGAAAGAGACGCGCAGATGGACAGACAGATAGACGCGGCGCGAAGACCGGCTCGGCGATAACACATCGTCATGACGACCTGCCCTGTCACTCCGTCTGTCAGCCACATCCACTCCAGAGCCATTACATCTGAGGCCCTCACAAAGCCCCTCTGTGAGAGTGAGGGTCCCATTAGTGTGTGTTCTGGGGGCCTGCATGAGTGACACTGGAGGCCCCTGGTGGCATTTAAGGGGAACTAAGTAAAAATGTATTGAGGGATAAGGTTACAAAGAAATGCTCACAATTGTTCATAAAAAGCAATTTATCATAACAGCTAAACTAAGTATGCAAAAACGTATGGGGTTTTGCTTTATTTGTCATTTAAGCTTTATTATCAAAGACTTTAATAGATGATTGACCATGTTGGGTCAGGCTTAGGCCTTGTTGGAGACAGTTCACCTTGCAGTTGGTCTACAACATTGCATACTGTAATTGATGGCTTGATGTAATAAATATAAAAGTGGGAAAGGTAGCTAAGTTGTTCTTAGGAGATAAAGCAATTAGGAAATTCAGAATGGAGCATGACACTTAAAAGGACAGCCTTTCATATATATTTTTTCATTTTGCTCCAAATTGTTTACCTGGAAAGACAGATTTCTATAATATTAGCATTATATCAATCTAATGTCTCCCATTGAAATCGTTTGGAAAGCCAATCAGTGAATCATAAAATGCAGCTAACCAACAAACCACAAGTTTAACAATATATTATTTAGAAGGAATATCATTTTTGCTGTTTTAATAAATGTATAGCAGCATA
Source organism: Bostrychus sinensis (assembly GCA_020698575.1). Taxonomy (NCBI): domain Eukaryota; kingdom Metazoa; phylum Chordata; class Actinopteri; order Gobiiformes; family Eleotridae; genus Bostrychus; species Bostrychus sinensis. The sequence goes on along the minus strand of CM036247.1, from coordinate 31,057,388 downwards.
GGTTAATGTTTTATTGGTGTTGCCATGTTAATAAATATCGCCAAAATTGCTTGTTGCAGCAAACACCGTCCTGTCAGTGGAATGGACCCAAGAGAATCAGCGGGACACTTACAAGATGGATTTTTGTCAGTTTGTAATCACAAATCTCGCCACAATCCAGATTGCAGCTCAAAGTAACCAAATTGCAGACTATTGTGTTACTTTACCTACATTAACACTCGCCAACCAGCCAAATGTGGATAAATTTCCATTTTGGCCAGTAACATATTCAGTCTCTCTAGCCACTGTGTCTGGTTGTATTATTTTTATTTATTTGAACTACTTTAGACCTGACTTTCTGCTGCTATGCTTTTAAATAGTTTAAAACCTCACATCTTCAACAGAGAGACAAAATTCAACTCTTTATGGGGCCTTATTTGAAAACGTGTACATAATAAAAACAAAAATGTCAGCAATATATACAGAGCATTATATTAGCAAAAATATACAGATTCAGAGTCTAAATAAACTTTTACTTTTTTATGATGATAAATTACTTTTTTCAAAAGTACCTTTTCAGTGGTAATTTTCAGAAGTACTGTAAAAACAAAATATTATTGTCTTATACACTACACATGAATCATTTTTTTAACTTCTAAACTATGGCCCAAAACCTAAATGGCCAGTAACCTTTAAAAAACCCTAGCCAAAAGGGCCAGTGAGCAAAAATGTTCATGTCAAGCCCTGTTTACCTGATATGTATTTGTGTAAAGTACAATGTACAGTAGATCCCTACAAAGTTTTAGGCATTTTACCAAAGGTTTTTAAAATAAGTTCTGAGGCTTTAGAAATTTGCATGCTAATCTTAACTGAGCTTTGATGCAGAAGCACAGGTCCTAAAATATGGCTCAGAAGCTCACAATAACACACACACACACACACATTGTGACCTGTTTCACTTTGCTATAAAAAAAAAAAAAAAAGCTGTTCTATTATTAGCATAACCTGAATTTGACCTGGGTATTTTCCTTGACAAACTGTTGTGTTTCCTGTCTTCTGAGGAAATTCTTGTCACATTTGAGAATAAACCGGAAGAAACAAAATCCTTTGATGAAGAGGCCAACTCTTCAATAGTTTGTAATCCTCTGAGGTAGCTATTAGCCACTTTTAGCATCATAGCAGTAAATAGCTAGTTTGTTGGCAAAAAATGGAGCTTGGAATATTATCTTTGTGGTATGAATAGGTGCTTGTTTTAGGTAAGCCAAAAGGTTTTTAGGAGATAAACAAGGACTAAATTGAATATAGACGGCCTTAATGCATGTAAGTTTATTAGAGTGTGTTTGTGGGGGGAGTGGAGGGTACTGGGGAGATGAAAGGCTGCCTATTCGCTGCTGATGACTGATAGCACTGAGCAGGGCTTAGGCTGATGTTGGCCTGATAACACAGGGCCACAGCCGACCAATCAGGCGGGTACACCTTACAAATATATAATGTATACACATAATGATAAATATATGTACATTATAGATAAGAGACTACAATAATTCCCTGCACATATTTCTCTTTAACTGCCTCTTTTGGTGAATGTGCCTTACAGACCACAATGAGGGAATAGAACACCCTTTCTCTGAGTAAATATCCAATCACAATGCAGCTGCTTTGTTTTCATTATAAAATTGACTTTTATATATTAATGACATACTATTATACCATCTGAATATGCATAAATGTCTAGAAATACCAGAAAAAGAACCATAAAGAAAACTGAAGGACTGTATTTTTGCATTTTCATGTAGTACCAATGATGGCCACCAGTTGTTGGCTCCAAATATAAATACAAATTCAATCAGCTGCCAGTGTAAGTAGCACTAGCATTCTTAGTTAGCTTGTTTTACAAATGGTTTCATGCCTTACTGTGATACATTGCAGTACTCCAAGTAACCATAAAGGTACTTCGTAACTACAGTGGCCATGTTTTATAGCTATTGTCTGGTTCTCAGAGTTAGCATAACAACATTAGCCTTCCTTTACAAGTACAAGCAGGATACTGTTTCAGTTGGTTAAACAGTAATTCTTTATCATTCAAAAACATTCATTCAGCTTTTTCTGCTCATTCTTGTTAGCAATCACAGGTTCTGGAGCCTATCCCAGTAACTATGGGCTTCAGGCGGGGTACATCCTGGAAAGTAGCAACAATCATATCATGAAACAATCGTAATTTTAAATCAAATTAAATCTACATCGCTCTCTTGTATCATTGGTTTCTCTCAACAATGTAGTCCAAGCTCCTCAGCGTCTCTACCGTCTTCCTGAAGTTTAAAAGGTCGTCAGAGGCTAGCCGTCCCGTTCCTCTGGTCACATGACTCAGCTACAGAGCTACAAAACTGTTGGCCAGCGTGTACACAGTGACACAGAAAAGCCCAGTCCGTCCCATTCTCATCGCCCTAAAACAAAGACAGCTCAACGGGAGACCAAAAGCAGGGGGGTCAGAGGTCAAAGAGCACATGTTCCGGGAAAAGAGTGGTGCTAACGTTTTGTAGCTCATAGCTTTAACAACCGCAATGAGCCAAGACAGCATGACGACACGGCAGTCTCTTAAAAGAAACAATCCCCACTTCAGTTTCACTGTGACTCTGCTGTAAATCTGTGGAAAACAGTAAAAAGACGTAATATGAAGTGCTCAAGTTACCATACAGGGAAAAGTACTCTAAATCTCAAAATTAAAAGTACTGTTATTAAAGTTACTCAAGTATTATTATTAGTAGTAGCAGTACATTTCAGTAGTTTTGTTTTTCACAAGTTCACAGCAAAGTCTACCAGTACTTGTACTGTAATAATTACTACTACTGTTGCCACTACTACTATTGCTACTACTGCTGCTAGTGATAGTAATAATGCTATGACTGCTTTACCTATAGCACCTCTGCTGCTACTCCCATGACTATTACAGATAATGCTACTGCTTCAATTACTGCAACCACAACCATAACAAATACTACTACTACTACTTTTATTATGACTACTTCTACTACTAATACCGCCACTACCAGTACTACTACCACTACTAATACTATTACCATTGCTACAGCAGTAACTACTGATAATACCCCTTCTACTATTACTACTACTTACCCAAACTTTGACTTGAACCTGGTACTTCTAAGTGGTGAGATGAAAAAATAACTTGATTCATTTGAGTAAAAGCTTAAAAACTTTATTTCCTCCAAATTGTATTTAAGTAAAAGTATGTTTTTATCTGTACAGAAATATACTTGCTTGAGTAAATGCATATAGTTCTTTATAATTGCTCCAACTCCATTCACAACTTCCATTCAAAAGCAAACAGTCCGGCTATTAAATCATTTCCATTGAGAAAATTCCCCGCTATCTCCACCACACCTGTGTCAGGACGACTTGTGGTGTTCGCCCTGTCTGCTGCTTTCACAACCTCCGATAAGAAACATCACACACAGTACGATAATCTGTTTTACAAATAATACTATCAGCACTCGAGAGGTCATTTGACGGAAACAACAACTGCACCGCTAAGTCTGGAGAGCTAACAACGCTAAAGTCAAGAACAGAACAGTGAACAGAAAGTCACAGCAGCAGTAAGTAAATAAACTATTTCCAGTAGGCCACGGGTAACAGTATGGTTCAGTTCACTATGTTACACTATTGTTGTCAACGATGTAAGCATGTTAGCTAAAGCAACGCTACATTTCAGAACTTACTTAGCGATGAAGAAAGGTAACGTGAAAAGAATGCTAACATTAAATTTCAATTCATAGCTTTGTTAAATGTAAAAAAAAAAAAAAAACAGTAAAAATTGGTGTCTGTCCGTAAATCAAGACGTTAATATTCTTAACTTTCCAAAATAAAGCATCATTTCAAAATTTGTTAGAACTTAAGAAAGCTAACATTTAAAGAAAGCTAACATTAAATATGACTGCTTAATTTTGTTTACAAAAAATTAACTGTAAAAATTGTTTCCTGTCTGTAAGTCATGACATGCTTTCCAGCTATAGGTAAGTTTGACTTTAAACTTTGTATGATGATAAAAAACACAACAAAAAACATCACAAACCCATAACAAATAATAACAAAGTGAATCTGTAAAATGTGATTTTCTGACTTTTTCAAGAAAAAAGTGGAAAAAAATAAATATCCTATCTCTGACAAATGGAAGTCTGAGGAAAATTTCTGTCGAATAAATGAAAATAAATAAATGTGTAAACTTTTGACTAGAATGTGAACCCTTTGAAATTCATCATAAAATGTGATCTGATCCTCATCCAAATCACAACAAACACAGTCTGCTTAAACTAATGCTGCAATATATATATATATATATATATATATATATATATATGTGCAGGATGGAAAAAGTATGTGAACCCCTAGGCTAATGACATCTTCAAGAGCCTATTGGAGACAGGTGTCGGCCAGTCTGGAGTCCAATCAGTGTGAGAAGATTGGGGGTGTGGGTTAAAGTGGCCCTGATCAATAAAAAACGACCCCCAGCTTTGAGTTTGCCATTCTGAAGAAGCATTACTTGATGTGAACCATGCCTCACACAAAAGAGCTCTCAGAAGACCTACGTGGAAGAATTGTTGACTTGCATAAAGCTGGAAAGGGTTACAAAAGTATCTCTAAGAGCATTAATGTTTATAAGTCCATGGCACGACAGATTGTCTATAAATGGAGAAGATTCAGTACAGTACTGCATAGTACTGCTGTATAGTACTGCTGCTAATCTCCCTATGAGTGATTGTCCTGTAAAGATGACTGCAAGAGCACAGTGCAGAATGCTCAGTGAGGTGAAGAAGAATCCTAGAGTGTCAGCTAAAGACTTACAGAAATCTCTGGCACAAACTGACATCTTTGTTCACAAATCTACAATGGGTAAAACATTCAACAAGAATGGACTTCATGAGGACACTACAGAGGAGGCCACTGCTGTTCAAAAAAACACTGCTGCACGTTCGAAGTTTGCAAAAGCACTCCTAGATGTTCCACAGCACTACTGGCAAAATATTCTGTGGACAGATGACACCAAAATTTAGTTGTTTGGAAAAAACACACATTGGTATATGTTTAAAAAAAAAAAGGCACAGCACGCCAACATCAAAACCTCATCTCCATCATGGTTTGGGGCTGCTTTGTTGCCTCAGGGCCTGGACAACTTGCTATCATCAACAGCAAGATGAATTCCCAAGTTTATCCAAACATTTTGCAGTAAAACTTAAACCATCTGTCCACCAACTGAAGTTCAACAGAGGATGGGTGATGCAACAGGACACTGACTCAAAACATAGAAGCAAATCAACAACAGAATGGCTTCAACAGAAGAAAATACGCCTTCTGGAGTGACCCAGTCAGAATCCTGACCTCAGTCCAATTGAGATGCTGTGGCATGAACTCAAAAGAGCGATTCACACCAGACATCCCAATAATATTGCTGAATTTAAACAGTTTTGTAAAGAGGAATGGTCCAAAATTCCTCCTGAGCGCTGTGCAGGTCTGATCTTCACTACAGAAAACGTTTGGTTGAGATTATTGCTGCCAAAGGAGGTCAACCAGTTATTAAATCCAAAGGTTCCAATACCTTTTCCATCCTGCACTGTGAATGTGTAAATAAATATTCAATAAATACATGAAATTATTATTCAATAATTATTCATTTATTTATTTATTTTTTGCAGTTTTCGTTTAAGCAGACTGTGTTTGTCTAATGTTGTAAGTGAGATGAAGATCAGATTACATTTTATGATTAAATCATTCAAAAATCCAAGTAATTCCAAATGCTTCACATACTTTTTGTAGCAACTGTATATTGTTGTGAAGTTTAAACTATTTAAGCCTCAAGCTACTTTGTGAATCAACACTAATGGTTTGGAATGCAATGGAATGGAATGGTCTGCACCAGACAGTATTAGGCAGATTTTGGAGCAGCTCATCTGCATATTTTTTGTCAGAAGCTTGATAAATCACACACTAAAAAGCATTTGAATGGCATGGTGCACACAAACCAAAACACCCTATGTATAAAATTGGATGAAGGTGCAAAATTGAGAGTGCATGGATTTTTACCTTATAATACGCATTTATGTTCACACACAAAACATATTCTGTTCTTTCAAATTCTTAAATGACTACACAGAACTTTGTAATTTCTTGCTTCATGGAATTTCACTTTTTTTTGGCAACATTTGAGAATTCTATTTCACATTTTCATACCACTGATAGCTGGGACCACTACCAACACCAGGTCTGTCGATCACTACTTGGAAACACTGATTAGGGCTATGTATGTATTTCAATCCATGCTGAAACATATTGCTTGGTGGAGACAAAGCTTAAGTAAGAATATTATGTCGTACCAGGCAGACACAGGTGATGCAAGGGTTATCTGTGATGTTGGGGATGTGCAGGACCTCTCCTTCGTTCTCACAGCTCGCCTCGGTCCCTGTGGACAAGGAAAAACAAAACATAGGTGTGAACAGAGAGACCAACCCAAGTCATCTACAGCAGAGGTGACTTCATCTGTTAAATAAACTGTACCGATAAGGGTGATAGCACCAGGAGCCAGACTTGGGCTATATAATGTGTAGTAGCCACATTTGTGTAGTCGATTAACCTTTGACCTTTGCATATGGAAAGGCATTACTCTTGTATGTCAGCATGTCCTACTTAGATAAACGGAAGGCATTTGTTTTGCAAGTGACAACTGTCCACAAATACTGAATGAACCTTTGAGCCCACTAAAGATCAGAGTCTGCACTGATGTAGTCACAAATGTTCTCTTTTTCGAATAACATAAAAACACCCCAAACTGTTTCTGTAGATTCAATATGTTAAAGGTCCTATACCGTGCTTTTTCAGACTTTTTGAAATAGTTTTGGACACCTTTGCATTGCTATTTCATGTTTATATAACTTAAAATAATGTATATATATGAAAAACGTCTTCTTTTGGGAAGCTGTTACTTACTAACTTTGCAAAGAACGCATAGATTAGATGTCTGTTGCCCCCTGCTGGCATTGTTGGGGAATGGACAGAGCATATATGGCTATTTAGCATGGCTATTAGCACCATGAGGCTAACAGCTGACTGCTTTGTAGTGATGGCAAAGTGCTGAAATGAACAGAACAAGTCCGGTAATGGTGTTTCCAGCTTTTCATAAGGGACAGGCTCAGCAAACAGGATTACTTAAACGTATGAATAAAACAAAATACTACTCTGGGTATGTTTTTGAGGTGGACATTTTAACATGTTTAAAAGCTAAAAAAAAAAAAAACAGTGGACCTTTAAATGTAAGGTAGGTAGATTGACTTTATTGGTTAATAATGTAATTTAACTCTACAAAAATATGTCTTTTTAGGTTGATGGTAATAGATAATGTAAGATAGCTTTTGCTTACATGCAGCACCTATTGTCAAGTACTGTAGTCCCTAGTTAACTGATGAAGACTTTAATTCTAACTCATGCTAATTCTACATTCTGTCCGGTATAACAAAGAAATTAATGGCAATGAAATTAATTAAAGTAATGGTCCTGTGGTTAGCGCTTCTGTTGGGATGCTGCTATAACAGGAATAAGCAGGGAAAAAAAACAAAAAACTATTGATGATTATGTGTAAAATGCTAACATAAAAAATTATTGTTGCTGAGTTAGAGAAACATTTTTGCATTTTTCCACCCCTTTTCATCAACATCACATGAATCCAGCATTGATTCCTTCTTATCTACAAACTGGCCTATCTCTGTAGATATGTAGTTTTGAAATAAAGGCCACAAATCAATCATGATTCCAACTAAATATTTAGGAAGTACTCAGTGATAAGAAGGCCAACTCTGGGCCAACAACGACAAAGTATTGAGTCTCGCGTGAAAACGGCACAACAGGGTTAGCCAAACAACAAGCTAGCGATGGCTGTAGTTCTCATTTTCATTGCGGAGGGGAAAATGATAGTAAAGCCGAGTGAGAGATCAAATAGAGTCAATTGGACAGTGCTTTACTCTGGAATGTAGGGGGAGCTCCGTAGAGGAAAATGAGGCACATACAGCAAAGAAACAAGTCCTTCAAAAGCACTTCAAGTTAGAGTTCCACTTGAAGGATTCTGTGCCTTTGTGAGATCAGGCAAAGGATGCTCCCACCGTAAGGGGTCAGGAACAAAAAGAACAAAGGAAAGGAACAAATGATTAGTTTTGGTCGATTCTTTACCATTGTGAAAGGGCTTTGTGGTTCAATGAATAGAGCATTTACCCCTGAACTAGAAGGTCCCAGGTTTAAGTCCCAGGTTTAAGTCTAGGTCTGGGCGCTACCATGCGTGACTGGAGGTCTGCAATTTCTGAGTGCTTCTAATTTCTTTTAATTTCCAAAATAGATACCTGCATGCTCAACCTCTACATCCAACTGTCAATGACACGTAATACTTAGATTAAGGTTCATAGATGGATTAAAATCATTCTCTGAAAAAGGCTGCAATAATGCAAATAGAATACTTCAGCTGTCTCATTTAGATTAAGGTTTATTCTGAATGTTATCTTAATTTAAAACTGTGTTACAAGGCAATATCTTATTCAGAATGCATCAAACAGTCATTATAGATAATAAAAGCTCCATTTTCTCCGTTTACATGTCTTTGCTGCATCCTGTAATCCTTTAATGTTAACAGTTTTGAAAAAATCTGTTGGACAAACTGACAATTCTTTTGAAGGCTCTCAATATGAATACCACAAACGCTGAACATATTACAAACATACATCGCTAACACTAAACAGACCAGTTCCAGAGATGTCCAGGCAGCTTATCCAGGTCTTCATAATGAAGTGTAAAATATGTATGACAGGTGAGGGACGGGAGTCTAGTGTCTAACCCTTGAACTCGATCCCTAAAAGAGCTCATTGTGTCATTGTTTTGGTCTGCTCTGTCTGTCCCGCTAAAGACACTTAAACTGCAGCTCCACCAGTGAGTCAGTAAAATGAAACGTGAAGCCAGCGCAGGAAACTATCCCTAACAAGGCTTTATGATCCGGACAAGGCACATGTGGATGGAGGATCTTCATGTGAAAGAGTGCAGCAGGTAAACCAGACAGACACTGAGGTCACCAGTGTTTGGAGTTACAGCCAAAAACTTCCTTCCTGCCCCATGTAGAGGTTAGGTCATGGATGTAAAAGAGAAGTGGGGTCATCAGAGGCAGACAGCCATGCTCCATAAAGGTAGGTTTACACTGAGCACTAGGGTACGCAATGGTGCAACATATAGGGTTGAAATTATTATAGGTATTACATATGAGATGCAAAGATAATACCTGTGCCTAAAACAAGAGAGTGGGTGAGTGGAAGGAAGGGAAGGAAGGAAGGGAAGGGGGAAGCAAGGAAGGAGGGAAGGAAGCCACAATCAAAAAAGGGCAGTTATATGGATGGTTAGAAACCTAAACTGTAACAAGAACAGAAGGAATTATTACAATAAAGGAAAATTTGGGTTTCAAAGAAAATGTGTGTCCAGTTTATGGAGGAGATATGTGCATCACTGTTCCTCTGAGTCATGGTTGGATCATGACCGATATGGATTGGGTTAGCTTAATGTTTTTTAATTCTAATTTACAATGGTTGGATCCTTTTGGATATAACTTTAATGGATAATAATTGGAGAAGTAATTTTACTTACAGAAGCATTTGGTTTCAGTATTACAGCGGCAATGCAATGTTCACTTAAGTCATGTTTTCACCCACTGCCCATTCACTGAGGAGAGTGAGTGCATATAGCCCTTTGTTTGTTTAAGTCATCAGATCATGTGTGGCACTGTTCACTTTGCATGCGCCAAGATGGAACCTGTGTCAGAAACCAGAAAGAGTCAATGAGCTGTACGAAGAAAAGAAGGAACAAAATGACAAAAAAATGTATTGAAATATAGGAGGCAGGGGAAAAAGAATGAAGGAAGGACAAACACAGAGAATAAAATCTTAACTTCAAATTTGTACTTCTCTTTCTCTTAGTAACTTTCCAAAACTCCTTTGTCATTATGGTTATCATATAATCAGAATATACAGCTTTGCAAAGGAGAAATTCTCACCACTCATTCATATTGCCAGTCCTCATCTAAGGGACAAAGGTAAACAGTTCATTTTCATCACTGATCTGAACTCAACTTTTTAGTTTGCACTAAAACAACACAATGACATTCTACAAAAGCCACCTATCTTTAGTCTTTTAGCTTTATTGCCTGTCAGTCAAAATTCAGGGCAGAGCAGACAAACCCAGCGACTCTAGCAGCAGGAGAACAGTCAAATTCACAACCTCCAAATGTCTTTAAACTGACAGAACTCTGAGCAGAGGGGGTCAGCTCCATTGACTTGATTTTGTGTGCCACTTATCACCTTAAGTTAAATATTAATGTAACTAACTAAAGCTGCAAGGAAATCTTGTGCACATCAGTGGAAAACAAGAAAATGCTGCTTGAAACTTTGTAAAAACACAGGAAACAAATCTAGCAAATTTGGCTTTTTTTGGGAATCGATTTGTTTCATTTCAGTGTTTTTACAAAGTTTTCAAGCATAATTTTCTTGTTTTCCATTACTCATCAAACACACACACAATCTTCTACTGTATCTGCGACCCACATGTAATCTGACGCAACCCAACTTAGGGACCTGCCCCATTGTTTTGGAAACTGTTTCAAGACACCTCAGCTGTACACATTTGAATATGAATGAATCCATTTGCATGAGCGAGTATCATTAGTACGGTCCAGATTTGCAATAAAATACTAATGACTGTGTTGTGTCTATTCAACAAGAGAATGCACATTTGTACTACAACCAAGCAAATGAGTTAGATCACACCTATCAAGTAAAACTAAGCCATTTGGCATTAATAAGCCCTGCAATGTAATTCATTGGTACATAATAAAGTCCAGGGGAAATCTTGGCACTTGACAAGATTTCATATGGCTCTCGGCTTCCATGATATAATGTATTGTTTATGGCCCACCAGCAAAATTTGTCTAAACTGCCAATATAATCTACGGTTCTTAAATATTCCTTTAATGTCAGTAAGTTTGGTGAAATAAAGTACATTTTAATTTAAATTAATAAGACTATACAGTATATTGTCACTATTTAAATTAAAGAAATATGATTATTAACACTTGGATTAATATTGTCATTAAAAAAAATCATAAATAATTGGGCCTTACAGACGAATGGTTCAGAAAACAGCCACTGACATTTTCACATTTTCAAATCTGGCCCTCTTTTGTAAAAGTTTGGACAGCTCTGGTCTACACAGTGGTGATATGTAGCCAAGAACAAGAGATTTATGGGAAAGACAGCAACAAAAACTTGTAGCTGTACTGTACAATCAAATGTGTCATTAGTACTAAGCTTTATGGGGAAAGGAAAACAAGAATCTGTCTTACGCATTCAAGCTGAGAGTCTTGGTTGGACAAAACAAAAACATTAAGGAATAAAAGTACACCATCCATTTTGGAATGCACATATTTCTTTTTAACTGATAGTATTTTGTAGATGCAGAAGATAGTAGTCAGTCTGGAGAAGCAGACAGGAGTGATGACCAAGAGACCCATTTAAACTTGAGCATATGACATGAGAGAATTATTCTGGAATATAGTACTAAGAGATTTCAGCTGACAACATTGATATTATAATGTTTGAAATTAGTTTATAAATGAGAGCAGAATAAAAGCAATATGACCTAAGCTCCTTCAAGCTGTGTCTTCACTGGTCCCAAGATGCTGTACATAATTCAAAGTCATTTCTCTTTCCTGCTTTCCCAAAATGACAATCATTATCTTCCATGATTCTCTCTTTAACTACCATTACATATTCTTGTTTACATAACGCACAATGCTTTACACTGACTCTGACCTCTCCCTTGTATCATGTGAACTCCTATATTCCATCGCTTTGGGGCTACACTCCGCTCTCTAACACTCTCCAATAAACGATCCCTTTGTTGTGGCGATGAAGTGGCCATTAAATCAGTCTGTGCGAACATTCCCCGTGACTTTGGAACACACTATGTTGCGTTATAATACCCATAACATCAGCGGTGGACTTGTCTTTACGCACGGGGCTTGCGCGTAAAACAGAGAACTCCAGTAAGCGCATATAAACTCCGAGCAGTGGCGTGGTGGAGAGAGGAGAGTAGCCCGAGTTTAGAGTCTCAGGGCGACAGGGAGACGCAGAGGCACCACGGAGACTCGCTCATTTATGACTTTTGACACCAGAATCAATTGGAATGCTTTTTTACGCGCTAGACGAGATTAGCGATAAGCGTCTGGATAGATCTGCGTCAACTTTTTTTACTATTAAAATCAATTTATTTCACCTTTGACAACTAACAAGCACTGGACATAAAAAAAAAGGTTACAAGAATAATAAAGTTGCAAATGTCAGTATACATGCACATTTTATTAAAAATCTCACGCCGTTTGAGCTGTTACAGTTTTGGTTCAGAAGTGGACATAAGACTGATGCCTTTGATGCCATGATACTTTTAACTCAACTTGGGTGACTTTCATATGCATTTGGGCCATAGTGACGCGTAAAAAGAGTGCGCTTTTTAACAATTAGTCAAAATATCCTTGTATTTAAATGTCAGTCATAGAATTTAGGAGTCAATTTTAACGAGCATCCCACTAACGCGCCTTTGCTCGTTAAGTGACACCAAAAAGGAAAAACAAATTTAACAATTTTGCTTGGCTTGACATGAATTGGAAGTCATCTACAAAGCTTAACGTGGAACCACACTAATATTTTTAATCTATTTTGGAAAAGGTTAATATAAAAATGCACTATCTTTTGGCATGGTGGCATATGCGTTATACCATGCCATCCTTTGACTCTTTTACGCACTGACAAGTGGCCAAACGCTGCCCCAAAACGCCACCGTTAATTATTACACTCGATGTTCACGCTGCTGCAAAGTTTCCGGCTTCGTGCCCACATCACAAAGCTGACAGCCTCTTTTATTTTGGACTAAACGCTCCAGAAGCTCGAGCCTGCTTTAAAAAATACCAGGGCTGTGAGTGTCGCCCCCCTCTTTTATAGCGCACAGTGCAGATTAAAAAGACCATGTTTGCTACGTTACCTGTAATTAGCGCGGAGGAGGAGCGCGCCGTTTGGAGCAGCAGCACGCACCACAGCGCGAGCCCACAGGTGGACAAGGAGGAGCACATCCTTACGGCGTGAAGAAGAAGGAAAAAAAAAAAAAATAGAATGGTAGACAAGTATAAAGTGTCCAGGGGGAAGTTTTTTTTTTAGAAGTCCGAGGCGCGCCGCATCGCCGTGTTGTCACAGACAGTTTGGGGCGCGGATGATTAGAGCTGCATTAGAATGACAAAGACGCGCAGACATGTAGGAGACAGCGGCATGTCGTGCGCCAAAACGAGCTGTCTAAAGAGATGAATGGACACGTGAAAGAAGCAGCCGTTCCTGGAGCCGTTGTTGCGCCTTGACGCTACTCCAAAACAAAAGAAAACGTTAAAAGTATCCGTATGTTGCAAGTTTCCAGTCGTAAAAAAAAGTCCTAAAAGCAGCTCCTTGCGCGTTGATGGAGCGTCGTGGAGCGGTGCGCGTCGGTGTTCGCAGCTCACAGATCCTCTCCACTCAGTGTGTGCCCACAGTCAGAGTCAGAGCCGGAGAAGCGCACGAGAGCCACCGAAAGTCCTGCCTCCTGCGCGCGAGCCCGGGGACCTCCCCCTCTGAGCTTGAACCTATACACAGCCTCAAACCAAACACCCCCCACCCCTCCTAACCCTCCAGCGAAGGTTCCCAGTCTGGAGCGCACGTTCAGAATCAGCGCTGTCCCGTACCGCACCGTCTCAGAGGAGGGATGTTTAAAAGAAACCAGTGAGCAGATGAGAGAGGAGAAGTTTGCAGCGTGTGGTCATGTGTCAGAGGAGGACGTGTGACTTCAACGCGTTTACAGCAAGATTCCTCAAAGGGACATTTACACAACCCATAATCAGGGTCATACATTTCATATCTTCATGTCTGAGATGATAACTTTAAATGAAAAAACACAGGTTAAACTTAAATGGGATACAACTTACCATAAAAATATTGATATGATGATTGGATCATATTATTCATTATATAGTGAGAAACCAAATAAAAGCTTTGTATAGAGATAGTTTTCACATATTTGCACCTCAAAAACATGGAGTACAGGGTCATACAGAGAATTTGTAGAAATACCGAGGTCCAGTGACTTAGGCTGAGGCAAAGCTTCATCCTGGATTAATCCTGGTTTAGTCCTGCTGTAGACCTATAGTTTATTTATTACTTAGTCCTGGTTTAATACTTGTTTAGGCCTGGTTTAGATCTGGGTTATTCCTGGTTCAGACGTGGTTTAGTCCTGAATTAGTCCTGTTTTAATCTTGGTTTAGACCCGGTTTAATCCTGGTTTAGACCTGGTTTAGACATGGTTTAGTTCCTGGTTTAGACCTGATCTAGACATGGTTTAGTCCTGGTGTAACAGATTTAGACCTGTTTTAGGCTTGGTTTAGTCCTGGTTAATGCAGGTGTAGACATAGTTTTGTCTTTGTTAGCTTATACTTTCTTTAGTTCTTTATGTTAATCACCTCTGTGACCTCTATGGTGCATACACTGGCCATGCTGTGATAGTATTTTGTTTCATTCAGCCATGTTTGAGTAATCCTGAATGCTGAGCTGCTCTCATCACTCTATATAGACACGTGAAACCAGAAAGTGCTCCTAAAGCTCATACACAATCACTGGACTCATTCTGATAATTTCAGCGTTTAATTTGCTGTCATTATGAAGCAATCAGCTCATTTATCTGTTAGCATCATGTTGCTAATAGTCATGCTAAAAAGCCACTTTTCCCTGTGTTCAGTTCCCACCATTGCCAGCAGAGGGCATTAGGGCCCTAATCCAAGCGCTCTCTGCAAAGTCAAAACATCAGCTCTCTAACAGAAGACGGTTTCTATATTTAAGTTATAAAATGTAAAATATTAATGCAAAGGTGTCCTATGCTATTTTAAAAAGACTGAAAAAATATAGCACCTTTATATGAACACAAACTTGAAATGCAGAGTCCCTTGACCTTGCACCATATACTTCTAACCTTAGGAGTTTTTGCATTGTAGATAGCTTGGGAACATGCACACAAATGCAGACATATGAACACAAACATGAATATGATATTTAACTTTTGCAAATTGATAGCTCTGAGTTACACAGTGTGCCTTTAAAAGTGCAAATTCTAACCACACTTATTTACTAATTAAAGAGTGTGTCATAGTTTCATGCTCAATTTCCCCTTTTTCTTTTTTTTCATCTCTGCTGAGTCTGTCTGCTCCTCACTTCAAGCCTTTTCTCAGCATACACTCTCTCATGAACACATAGTTCAATATATCATGGACCCTGTGATTCTCAAACCTTTCACAACAAGTACCACCTCAGAAAACATTGGCATTAGAACCATCTTTAGTGGACTAAAATTAGCCTAAATCTGGACTAACCCTGATCTATAACCCCACAAGAGATAGATTAAAGGATTTATAATGTGTTAATAAATAAGGACCCAACAGGGACTAAACCAGGACTATACGAAAACAAAATCAGGTCTAAAACAAGACTAAACCAGGACTATATCAGGACTAAACCAGGACTAAACAAGAGCAAAGTCAGGTTTAAAACAGGACTAAAACAAGACAAATCCAGGACTAAGTCAGGTCTAAAACAGGACTAAACCAGGACTAAACCAGGACCAAAACAGGACTAAACCAGGGCTAAACGAAGACTAAACTAGAACTTTACAAGGACAAATTTAGGTCTAAAACAAGATTAAATTAGGTCTAACACTGGACTAAACCAAGACAAAACCGGGACAAAACCTAAACAAAATCTGGACGACACTCAGACTAAACTCATTACCCAAGAACAAGCCTGCGTACCACAATTTGGGAACCACGTTTCTAGTCTTTCAGAATGCTACAGCAGCAACCGTGCATAAAACCAGTCTACTTAGCTAAACCAACACGTCTCCTGCAGTACAATAACACGTTAGCATGAGTGCTACGGAAAAACACCAGTCACTTTACTCACTTCACAGCTTCATCAATAACAATGGTGTCGTAAGATGGCCCCGGGACCATAACAAAAGTCCCTCTTGTGCCGCAGACATGGACGCAGGTCATGGAGGTGGTCAGACTGGAGCTGGGGGAGCCCTTTAAAACTTTTATAAGGGTCAGAGGTCGGCGCTGACTAGAGCTGGGGAGACCTCATGGGGACAGAGATGAGACCTCGTTCACTTTACAGCTCTAGACTGGAGATTGTTCAAATAGTTGGCTTCATTTTACTATTACAAGACTAGACTAGATGTAAATCCAGCCACAGGGGGTCACAAGACAGTGTAACTCTCTGTGCTAGTCCCAAGCCTGGATAAATGGAGTTAAGCTGTAGTAACATTCAGAGTGGTAAATGGCAGCTAGACCCAAAATATCAACATCAAGTTGTAGGCACTGGTATACTTGTAACTTGTACCACTAGATGGAGTTCACAAGAAAACCACAAGGTCCTGATGTAGTTGGAAAGTTACAGACTGGAGCTATCATTTCCTCTGCTGTTTACACTCTGTGTGGTGTAGAGCATTTGCGGGGCCCACAGCGCTGTTTGCTGGACAAGCACAGGTACTACAGTTTACTGTAGTTTTCTCCACACTTCAGCATTTTCGTGTAAATGCGAATCACGGGCGGCATGTTGCGTTTTCCTGGCCAGGGTGTCAACAGGCCCTCACTTTGGATGGCAGATTTATTTTCTTTTTGTCTTTTTTTACATCTTACTTTATTGGCAGAAACAGGCGGCGACAGCAGCAGCAGTCTTCTGACCAGAGGGTTGACCCACTGTCGTTGTGTCCTTAGGTGAGACCCTTACCTCACTCCCATTCTACTCCAGTCACAGTACGTTGCTGGCTGTGACAGGAAGGGCAATTGGCATAAAAACCTGCCAAATATCTGTGTGACTGGTTCGCCGTGGCTAAAAAAAAGCAAGATAGTGTATGATAGAGACAAGTTTAACAACACAGATTTAGTTTTAAACAAAACTACATTTTGGGGGCGCCTTGGTGGCTCTCTTGGTAGCCTGCATATTACATACTGGAGCAGCCCAGGTTTGATCCTAACTTGGGAGGATTTGCTCTACTGTTACGATGCAATAAATCAACTTCTTTTCTCTCTGTCATATCAGGCACACATCCACTGCCTGTGAACAATACTGGGATATCTAGTTTGTTCAACATCAAAATCAAAGCTAAAAGTCTCAAAGTGTGTCCTTGTTGCTCCATTTCAGGTAAAACCCTGATGAGACGTCTTCCTTCAAACAGGTTCAACCCTAACATATACATGTGAGCTTTACCTGCTCATAAATCTGCAGCCCAGAGTCCACATTAAAGTCCAGAGTGACAGATGAGGCTGTTTAAAGTGCAGCTCATCAGACGCTCAGACAGCAGAGAGGAAAAAGACCATCTTCAAAGAAATCATTAGGACCCACCCAGCCGGCGGCTTTTAACTGCACCTCAGCCGTCACTGGATCTGCGGCGGGGGAGACAGGTGTGTTAGAGAGCAGTCAGAAAGTGTAACATTGAGGTAAGTACTGTGGAGTTAAGGTGGTGTTGTGTTACCAGTAGAGGGAGCCAAAGAGGGAGGGGCCTGTGTCCTGATGTGACCTATGGCCTGTACAGTTCAGGTGATAAATATTAAGTCCAAGCGGGGTCACCAGTTCAAAGACTTGAGTGCTTTAGGAAAAAAACAACTTTTAGAATGAAATATAGTGACAACATGTAATCTATGATATATAAAAAATTGCTCTTTGATGTCTCTTTTAGCATAGTATTCAACAGCACATTGAACCAGTAGTATGTAAAACTTCAATCACTTAAAAACAATAGTTTTTAAGAAGTCCTGTAGGATTTATTATCACAGATTTGACGAGATGAGAATGTGTTGGCCGAGATTTCATACAAAAGCTGGTCTTATTTGCTGTTTGCTGGTATCAATGGCTTTGAGAAATTCCGGGAAAGAAAAAACACAGCTGGGTACGCCCACTCACAAAAATAAAATAAAATTACAATAAATAAATAAGAGAGCAAAGCCAGAGGTAACTGCAGAATGAACTCAGAGCTAATATAGCAGCATTAACCAGTGTTGTAGACAGGTCCTCAGTGTTGAGTTCATGAAGTCACAAACCAATTTCAAGTCCAATCCAGTCTTCTTGAGCTGAGATGTGAGTTCTAGTCATTTAAAAAATTTTCATAATAATGGTTTGCTTTTATATTGCACTTTGCAAGCTTCGCAGATTCTCAAAGCGCTAACATTAGTCCATTATTCATTCACTTCCTCAGTCACACACACACAGACGTGGCTGCCAATCTGCGCACATGCAAGGAAACACCAGTATGTAATGTCGGTAGCCAGGATCAAAACACCACATCTGCCTCCTTAAAGATTTTTGTTTACAGACAATATATAATTCCATTCAGACACATGAAGGAGAACAGATGTGTATATAAACTAAGGACTGAAGCGTGTGTAGTGGAGAAAGTCAGTTGTGGTGTGACCTGCTGATCCTCCTGTAGCCGTCCTGTCTTCACACACACGCTCTGCTGGTCCTGAGGTCAAAGCCCTGCAGTCACCAGGTCTGGCTCACAGAAGGAAGAGGGGGGGCAGCTGTCCACTTGGGGGCCTTAATAACTGGAAAGCTGATTTCAAAAGGACAGCACAAGCAGGTGACATAAGCACACACACGCTCCTCTCCTGGTGGGACATGTCCGGAACAGCTCCCTAGAGAGATATCTAGGAGGATTCAAAACAGATGCCTGGGCCATCTCATTGCTTCGCTCGATGTGGAGGAACAGCGGGTCTACTCTGAGCTCCTCTTGTCTCTTTCACTGTCTCTAAGGAAGCCACCCTCAGGAAAAAATTATTTCAGTTTAGCTTTGGTACTTGGTTCTGATTTAGCTTGGTTGTTGTTGTTTTTTTTTTTTTAGTTAAGTTCTGTTTAGATGTTACTTTTAGTTTTAACAACACCATTCACACTCAACACCACCACAGTACTTAATATATATACGTCTACACTTGATTAAAAGTAAAATCCTTCTTTATAATTTACAATAATACTCCTTATTTTGGCCTAAAACCTTAATCTGATCCAATTTGGTTCAACTGATTTAATAAATGTCTTTTTATTTAAACAGTCCTTAGTCTGGTGTTTCCTCATTTGTTGTGAATCCTTGAGCCATGAACATGAGTGAGAAGTCTTTTTCTCACAAGGATATTGTAGCTGGATGTGTGTTCTGTCTCCATGCTTCTCATTAGTGGCATTCTTGTGCAGATACTCTTGAGGAAACTCTTCTCTTGTGTTGAGTCAAAGCAATCGTCAAACAGGTGGAATCAGACTCAAAGCATACTGATTATCCTTAAGCTATGAAGCTAGACAAACAGAAGATACATGTGCACTGGATGAAATCAGTTTAAAATTTTTGTTCCTCATCCTGGCTTCAGATTCTGCCTAATCTCTTCGGTCCTGGTCTCTAAGTCTCCAGTCTTGACCTTTCTGAGCCTCTCATGTCTGTCCAAATGTTGTAACTCTAGCCGTTGTTCTTCCTCCTGTCATGCACAGAGCTCTTAAATAAGCCCAGACGCTCTTGTTTTCTGTGTATGTTTCATGAACTCCACAATCAAACTCGACTGTTCTCCCGTCTCTCTCAGAAGCAGTGGATATATTTGTCAGAAAACCACAGAATTAGTCGGGGAGGTCTGGGTAGTATCACTCTCAAGACTTTGCCGGTTTACAAGCCTCTCTTAATCTCTTTGGCCTGTACGGCTCTGGGTTGGACAGGATCTGCACCAGAAGACTTTTTCAGGAAGGAAGGTTCCCGAGGCCCACAGGTCATCAGACTCACTCAGCGCTTAATTGACTTTGTACAACTTCAACATCGGATTTGCAGTGCTGAGCGTTTCTGTCGTTCACCTTAGCTGTGGTTTTTAGCTCCTTTTGCTGTTTCTCTAAACCACAGCATGTTCTGCATAAGTTCAACACAGATGACTTAACACAGGACGATCTTTTCCAAACCGAAGGAAAATAGAGTTTATTGTTGAAATCAAATTAAAGTTAGCTCCTCGTAGCTTATACTGTCACCAGTACTGATGTGGATTCAGCAGTTCACACACACACACAAAAAATACTGAATAAAATATACACTTTCTCTCACTTCTTCTGATTAAACTGCGCCCGTTATTATTATTACACCAGCTTATTGAAATCATTAATAATAAAGCCAATATGATTCCTTGTGAAATATTATTTCTATTATATGATGCATAAAGATGATTAAACAGTTTTGGGTAGGTTAAATATAAAAGGTTTATATTATTATTGTTATAATAATAATAATAATAATAATAATAATAATAATAATGTTTTTTTATTTTTACAATTTAAGATTTTATTTCATGTTCTCTTGCTACCTAAAATACCTACATATATTTTCTTTTTATACTCAATGCCATCACATACAAAAACTTAGACTGAATGTATTTTAGTTTTAGCCATATCTTTCTACATTGAAAATGTGTTTTATAATTCACCCAAAACAAAGTGTTGTTGAAAGGTTTCGCAAATAACTGTTCTGTTTAATTGAAGCACATGGCTAATTTGCATAAATCAAAGAATAAGGTGTATGATGTAATCACGACACTGTGTATTTCAGTTTCTTAATGGGTATAATGTAATACGACAACCTTTCTCTGATACTTCCTAGTCAGTTTTGGTGTCTGTGCAGTCACTAAAGCTCTGATTTAAGCTGCTCAGGACGCCAGCATCATTTGACAAGTCAGTAATGTTGTTGGCTTAAGAGGACATGAAGTTTATTAGTGTGCGGGAGATGTGGTATTGGGTTAGCCAGATATAGATGATTCAAGATGGTGACTCCTGAAATAAAATCTAGCTACTAGGTAGCTTTAGCAGGACTCCAGGATGATGAAGTACAGCCAACAGCCATGGACTCGCGCTGTTTTTCTGCTGGTCAGCTAAGTGCTAAGGCTAGCAGAGTTAGCTTTCAGTCTAATCCACCAAAACTGCCTGTATCCATCTTTAGACACAAACTTTAGCCAAATCAGCCTTTAGCGCTAATTGCCTACACTTTATCCATGAATCCAAATAGAAGTTGTATTTTTCCCGTCTTTACTGCGTTAAGGTTATGTTTGGGAGAATGTGGATGTCAGCATGTCATTTATCTGATCCCCTCTAACCACCTCAGACAGTTAAAATAGAACAGCTTCTTTAAACATATTAAGATTATATGTGCAGCAGCAGCATACTGTATGTGTTCATACTGTAGGCTTCAATTTCAGGGAAGCGCATCTTTAGGAAAACGAACCAACAATTACAGCGTATACATACTCGCTCTCCTCCCACAGTTACGCAAAATGAATGTTGTATCATTATACTTAAGACACTATAAATGACGCTGTTTGTGAAGCTAAACAACGTCTATTTAGTGCTAATAGTCCCCCGAGAGAGCATCATGGGATTTGTATTGTTCACGCAGAATAGAAACTTGAACTGGTGCTGTTCCCTGTGGCAGAGGTGAAGACTACAGAGTACAGGGAAAACTGATGCCACCATTATCTCAACATTTTACTCTATAAAAGTGAAGAAGAGGTCAGAGAGAAGGTCGGGTTTGGAATGAAAGCCAGGTCTACAGTGAAGTTGGCAGCCCATTAGACAAAAAACACAACACAAACATCTAAGACATTTTTCTTGCAGTTTTGTGTCTAGCCGTGTGCCAACTTCACGTAGGTCACACTGTTTTGGCACACACTAAAGGCTCGTTTATACTCTACATTAAATACACATTTGAATACAGACAGAACGCTCTGTCTGTATTCAAATGTGTATTTAACATAGAATATAAAGACGCCTTTCCATCATGTTCTTGACCAACATGAGACCTGAGAGAACAGGTTTTCTTAAACATACTTTGATAAATGATTCTGTATTTTGAAATATATGTCATATGTGCCACGCCCTCCATGTCTCTTCTGTTCTCATTCACAGGCTCATGGTCTGGAAGCTGAAAGGAGCTGTCTCCACTATCCAGAGCGCCAGGGCCCCTTCTACCTCTAGAGCATTTAGCATTTACTGGCAGCCTTTTCTGAGTAATGTGCCTGAGAGAAGCAGGATCCCAACTCTTTGCCATTGAAGAAGTTCTGGAGCTTTTGCAGTGGTGTTTGCAGCATGCATAGATGTAGATCTCAAGGGGTTTGGGTCATTTTATGGACTGTACAAAGATGGAGAAGTGCATCTTATGAGGGGATGTAAAACATAATGGAGAATAGTAGAAAAGCCTGCTATGACCCTCTTAACAGGAACAATAGACAACAGAAGGTTTTATGCATGAATCACATCATTCAAGAGAGTCACTACCTGTGCATGCTCAGAACTTAACAACCTTTCTTGTTTCTTCAGTGTTTTTGCCTCATTATGCTGTTACTCTGTGTGATGTAGATGACTACTTTGAAATGACATGAATGCTGATTTTTAGTATACTACTGTGTATAATACATACTGTAGTTGCTGATGTTTTTACTGATGGGTGTGGGCAGCCATTTTTGCTGAGGAGAAAAACTAAATCTGGTAAAGTCTTTACCATTTAGAATAAAAAATAGCAGAGGAAAAGAACTGTAGCACTGAAGTGGTTGCAGAAGAATACTTTGGACGTGTTACACAAATGTCCTTCAGCCTATAATGACCGATTTCCACAGAGAACTTGAAGAGAAACCATTCCCACTTTTGATTCCTAAAAAGCTTCCAGAAGCAGTTCCTTTGTGTGGAAAAGCTAAGCTAACATCTACTGAAAGACGAGAGAACAGCTGAGAGATGAAAGGATGGAGTGGTGCGGCCAAAGATAAAAAGGTAGGAACAAAAAGGAAGGAAGGAAAGGTGAAAGTAGAGGGTGATGATAGGAATGAGCAGAAGTCCTAATAAAAGAGTCCTATTGGTGAGAAGTGAGGAGAGGTCTTAATGAGAAACAGTTCTACAAGAATTACTCTTACATATCTACAGTGAGGGCTGCAGCCAAACCAAACTCACCTTTATCTGCGGCGGCCAATCAGCAGCCAGTATTGTGCCAAAGAGTACAGTGCATACATTGTTAAAAGGAACATTCCTTATAGAGCTGCATGAGTTTTGACACTGACAATAAAGACACCGAAGGACTCTGGTTAAGAGGAAATCTTGAGTCAGCCCACTTGAGTGTTTCTTTTTAAAGAGGTATGAACTTTGATAATGTTATTGTTTTAAAAGTAGGTTAAAATTCAAGGTTTACATTAGTAGCAGCAAAATGTTGACTTGACTCATCAGAGGGTCTGTTATAACAAGGGCTTCTGAAGAAACTTTGCAACCTGCAAGCAGGAAAAAAGCAATGTCTTGATGAGATGGTTTTGTGCATTTCTGAAATCCTGCAAGAATCCATCAAAGTTGACTTATTCACAGATACTTTAAGAAAACAGCTTACATCTCCATATCTACTTATTTTTATTATTTACCCAAATAAAAATGTAATCAAGTAAAAAAACAAACTGCATAATTCCACACTGCAATGCTAATGCACTGCACAATTCGGCAGACAAATACATTATTTTGTTAATTTGTCTAAATAAGGCACTAGCATAGTTAGAGTTAGATTAAAGAAGCCTGTATGCTAACATTACCTTGCTAGCTGCTGGTCTGACACCTTCATTTGAGTCAGTACCTGATTTGCGTCAAAATCGCCATGCACATGCTCAGATCCTTTAACTCATGCGCGCGTCTGGTCTGCAGTTTTGGTACTGCAACACTTGGACAAACAAGATTTAGTATCTGCTCAATCTATTTTACAATACTTGTTTTATGCCAAAAATTGCTAATAAACCTGAGCAAACATCATGTACAGCAGCTGGATTGTTGTGAAATTAAATTCACGAAATCCATCTTGTCAGGCTCCCACTGATTCGTTTGGGTCCGAGCCGTTGGTGGCCGGGCCAATGGTGTGGCAGTACTGCTGTGAGTGGGCGGGTTTTAGGTTTATGGACAACAACAAGCACTTTTAGCGATACTTGTTAACAACATGGCGACGCAGAAAAACATATGGTTTGCTGCTCTACATTTGCAAAACAGCAAAAATCTTCAAACATCTTTATTATGTTGTTTTACTGTCGAAGCAGTTTAACAAATATCTTGTTAGGTTACTGGCAGAGAGTTAGCAGGGTAATAATGAGCTTATCTTGAATTTTTTGCTCAAGTATCCCAGGGTCTTCCTCACTTCCCTCATTCTTACACCACTATTATATTTGTCTTAATGCATTATGCCAATATTAAATGTAGGGTTTGAACTAGCAACTCAATCAGGCTCACTGCAGACACGGGAACTGGGGAAAAATGGCAGACACTAAGATGTGATAGCAAAAAACGTGAGTAATATCAATTTTGACAACCTTATGTACATAAACAGATTTTTCTCCCACCTCCCACCATATAATATTTAACCAAGGCCAATGATTATATAAAAAGAAAAAACTTAATATCAGAATAAAACACCAAATTGTTTTGATACACTTTTTATTACTAAACGTTTCTTAAATAAACGGGGTCATATTGTACATTGTGTGCCCCACTTGCAGCTATAAAAGCAGACTCAGAACAGTCTGAAATAAGTCACTAGTACACCTGTACAAAACCTACATCTACTACAATGACATACAGAAGAGCATCTCATGTCCAATGGAAACCTCTGTAACATCATCAGTCTAGTATAGTCTCACACATTCATCATGCTTCTAACCAACAAACAACACAGAATTAAAAATCAAGTTTGTGACTATCCAGTTTGTGCGTTGAGGTTTCCCAGTGGACAGAATGGCTGAAGCTGGACGTATAGCTGTTATAACAATATGTTGTACAGCGGCTAGGATTGTCACTGGTCGAGCTGGCACAGTATCTATGGCTAAGATGCGTTACCCTGGCAACACAGTTTTCTTGTTTGCATTATGTGTGTATATGCTCTGGACAAAAAAAAAAAAAAAAAAGAAAAAAGAAAGGATCAACAGATTAAAAGAAGCTTTTGACATAACTCTCCAAATACATTTTCAAGTCAAAGCTCATAGGAAAAATGCTGTTTAAAATCCTACTGCAATGGGACAAATTGAAATGATGGTTGAAAATGGCTATGTTCAGACTGCAAACCTACTGCCTACATTTTCCTAATATATACATTGAGTGTGCTGAGGTGTAGGTGTAATATTGGAGATAGCACTTTTGTATCTTACACTAAATTTTTCCAAGTTTTAATACAAGTTTTACAATTGTCCATCCATGTATCTATTTACTGCAGATGTTATGAAGACAGTCACATTGCAGCAGGATAATGGTCTGTAAAAATGACTGCTTATATAACTAACTTTCCTATGAAAGACAATGATCACTAATTATGTTCAGGAACCAGAAATGGCATACAGATTTGTCATTATGAAAGGAGTATTTAAACAAAATAGAAATCAATTTAATACCAATGTCTTGTGTAATTCTTGCAATATTTGTGCTTATACAAGTATGAGTGCACTTCTCCTCAAGCAGTGTTCACTATGTAGGGGCAGAATATGCAACATCAAAATGGGTAGTACTAAAATATTTTACATCATGGAAAAGTTAAAGGTCTTATGCTTTTTTTAGGCTTTTTGAAATATTTTTGCATTAGTAGTACACATTTTATAACTTAAAATAATCTATCTGTATGAAAAACGTCTTCTGTTGGGGAGCTGTCACCTGCTGGGAACAGTGGGAAAGGACAGAGCATGAAATGGCTAATTAACGCGGCTATTAGCAACCCTAACAGATACCTAATTGAGCTAGAGCTGAGCAGTGGCAGCAGCTTAAGCACTGAAATGATCAGAACAAATCTGATGATGGTGCTGGGCTTTAGAAACGCACAGGAGCACTTCCTGGTTTCTCGGGTCTATGTAGAGTGGTGAGATCAAACATTTATAGCTCTTCAGAAGGTACGGGCTCAGCATACAGGATTACTCAAATATGTGTGAAGGAAACTAAATACTACTTCAGGTATGTGTTTGAGGAGTAAACATTATAACATGGTTAAAAGCTTAAAAAAGTCAATTTGGCATAATATGGAACCTCTATTCTATTTTCTATTTTAATTCTATTTTAACAGAAATATTCATATTATAATCCCTGATATAACTTTATTCACAGAAAGACTAGCATTACATGAACACTTGAATTAAAAATGTGTTACTTAAGATTTGTTGAATAATTGAAGTATTGACACAACCGAGGAAAACTTCCTCTTTCCATTAAGTTAGTATGTTTTTTGACTGACTTGTTGCTGCCCTTTGCAATTTGGTTTACTGCTTTTCACTTAAGCATTGCGGAAAAAAATCTGCTTTGGTTTGCAGTCTGAAAATAGCCTAGAATGACAGGTGCTCTCCACACAAAACCAGAGCCAATTTGATTTGTGAAAATACATGCTATATTTGAACAGATGGGGAAATATCCAAATAACTGCGGAGTGCTTTTCTTCTGCTGGTTTGAGAAACACGCTGGCACTTTCCACTGTACAACAACAGCGTTTCCAAAAGTGCGTGCCCGTGTCCTTGAGTCTCCCAGATGTGTGGCTCCGGGTGCGGGAGGCCGGCGTGGGTGGCTGGCCTGAATTTACCCGGAAGAATGGGGCCATAGCCGGACTGGTTATTCTTGGTGGCATGGCCCGAGGAGGCGAGAGGGCGATGGGGCGAGTCTGACGTCACGTGTCCCGGGCCGTGTGGGCGTGGGGTGGCGGTTTTTTGGGGCCTGGGACTGGGATTAGCTGTGGGTTGAACTGTCGTGGAGAGGACGGAGAGCCGGAGGAGGAAGCAGCAAGTCAGCGAAATGTCTGAGGAGGAGGAACACACAGAGGGCAGTGGATGTGGTTCAGCTCTCAGCAGCTCAGGCTTGTTCTATTACCAGAGCATGTGTCTGGGAGGAAGTGGCTTCGTTGCTATTGATATGAGGCCTACACTGTGGAATTATCCTGTATGTGGAGAGTGCAGGACTCAGTATGCACATGTGCTGCATGTATAGGGACATTTCCGCTGTGAGCTGCAGTACAGGTCAGGTTGGTATGGCTCAGTTTGGTAACCCCTTAAGAGGCGCACACTCTTTGTGCAGAAAAGTGATGTCTGCAGTGAAGATGATACAGGGGATATATTATGAAAATCAACTTTTCTGAGCTTTCTACCATGTTATAATGTTGTTCCCCCATCAAAAACATACCTGGAGCTGTGGTTTGTTACATTCATCCTGTTTGAGTAATCCTATATTCTCTGGTACTGAGTTTTTGAGGCATCAAAACGCTTGATTCTACAAACCTCTGTGAAGCCCCGCCCACTCCACGAAGCACTGACCAATCAACAAACACTCTACCTCCAGTCTGCTCTCATTCATTTATATAAAAAAAAAAACAGTGTACAGCTCTGTTTCCATTGATTCCACACAGCTATTTTTCATTTTGTAGTAAAATGGAATTGGAGGTTTAAGAAAATAAAGTTATTTTTCTATGGTTCTGTACTTCCTGTATGAACATATCGTAACATAAGGTAGATTGGTAGGTAGCCTTTTGTGTCACGAGGGACTAAAATAAGTGTAGATGGAGACAGTCTGGCCAAAAATACAGTATGTCCGTAGTTTGTCTACAAATGCATGAGCGCTGTACTCAGAGCGCTTAGTCTGATCTTAAAATAAAGAAGAGATGGCCTGGCCATATAATGCTGCAACATACAGTAAATGTACTGTATATTTTCTCCAGTTTATTCACCATGTCTTCAATTTTAGTTCAGGGAAATACAGAGAACATGAGTATGGTTGATACAATGTGGACAGGAAATGCATTGTTTTTCATTGATGAAATGCCTGACAGCTGCTGCTGATAAAAAAAAAAAAAAGATTGAACATATATTCTTGTTGTATTCTTCAGGGTGTGCCCAACATCTGACCTAAAGTAGCTGGAATCGGCTTCAGCACCCTGTGTCCACAATCACCTTGGGACATAAATACATTATTTTAGAAAAAGGCTATGCGTTAGAACATGCAGCACCAATACGGCATCATGACACTACCAAATAGTCTTCCCTATTATTATTATTCCCTATTATTTCCTGTCACTTCTCCACTGTACTACAGCCTTGAAAGGCCAGAACTGACCAGCTACAAAAAGAACAAGACGATGTAGATTCCAATCAAAAGATTATATCTAGTTCTATATTGTGCTTCACCTAGAACCAAAAGCCAAATGGTTTACCTGAGGGGTATGGTATGCTTATTGTTTGACAATGGTGACTGTCCTGTACTGACAACCTGTACAGTACTGCACCAGTGAAAATAAGCTTTACTGCTAGCCTCAGTGTGTGTTTCTTCCCAGTCTAACAGAAACAATGACATGAATATGCATATGTCTGTGTTACATGTAAATGTATGGATGCATATGCAGGAAGCTTATTGCACATTCTCTATCAGCCGTCTTCAGCCTCTGCCTCTTTCTTCTCTTTCACTTTGACTGAAGACTTCTTGGACACTTTTTTGTCTCCTGCCTCCTTGTCTTTGTCCTTTTCTTTCTTCTCCTTAGATGATTCTTTTTTCTCCTTTGCATCCTTTTTGGCCTCCTTTTTCACCTCCTCCTTAGGCTCCTTACTTGATTCCTTTTTCTTCTCTTTTGACAATTCTTTCTTCTCCTTCTTCACCTCCTTGGGTGGCTCCTCTGCTCCACTTGTGTCCTCTTTCACGGGGCCCTCAGATGGCTCCTTGGGGACCTCCTTCCTGTCTTTGGGTTCTTTATCTGAAAGAAGAGACAGGGAAACGGTGAGTGTACAAATCTCCAGATGAGTTTAGTTGACAGTGTTGGACGAGGTGCTATCACAACACTTAAGATAAGGATGAGAGCTGCTAAGGGGCCACTTACTGTAAACGTCAGACTACGACTGTGTCTAAATATAGATGGCCAGACTTTTGAAATAAGCTGAATTTTACTGGACAAGACAGTAACAACTGAATTTTTCAGTTGTTTTGTGAGAAATGTTAAGTTAGGAGGCATGGTCTGTTGTGTTTTTCAAGTTTGTATATACAACTATTAGTCCAGTAAGCTCATTTGTGATTTAATTTGTGGTAATCTTCCTATGACAAGTTTGTTTTTTGACAGAATTTGCAAGCATTTTTTACATAAAGTACATACAACATTCAGTCATTAATTTCTTCTGCTTATTCTGATTAGGGTTTGCAGAATGTTTAAGATTATCTGAGTGACTTTAGGGATAAGGCAGGGTACACCTAGGCCACTTGTTTGGATTTTAGAAGCTTTTTTCCAACTCTCTTCCATTTTACAGATGTTGAACCACCATAATGTGTGGCTGTAGTTTTGGGCTCCACTGTGGAGAATTGTGCCCCGGCCTTATTGCACCAAAGGCAGGGGAACTAACCACTTCACTAACGGGGAGCCCCAAAAGTGAAATCAGTTTTACTACACAAAAGATGCAACAGTACATCAAAAATCTAAATGGTGCCTCCTAGTTCCAGCTACTTTTGGAGAAGTCTCATTAATCAGTATGGGAAGGGAACTCTCCACCTAGAGTACTTTGTTGCTATAATGTTTTTACTAGAAGTCTACTTAGAGACACTAAATATGAACCGTACATGTCTACACAAGAGAGATGAAAATCATCATCTTGATTTAGTAACTGTGTTGACAATATTTGAAGAATTTCAGCTATTTACATGTTAGAAAAGAGCATTATGTTAAATTATATAATTGTATAAGATGGCCGTTTGTTGTTGTAATTGCAATGTTTATTCTAGCTTGTAGATGATCCAACATATTAACCTATTCCTATAATGGGAAACACATTACTCAATTTGACAATGCTAAATATAACATCCGTCATTTTTGGTTTTCAGTGTTTTTGCTGAACACAAGACAGTGATCTATTTTAACTGTTTTTGACAGTGTATTGACTTTGCTGTTAACTGTCTCCTAATGACTATCTCTGGCTCCAGGTAGAAGATAAGATGTAGTGCCAGTGCCACTACTTTGAGGATCATAAATAACAAAAGAGAAAGCAAAGTGAAACATGGCTACATATTGGTGATGAAAATCATAGCAGGATTGTATTGGTCTGAGGATGAACTGCAAAGGCATCCAACTGAAATGCTTGACCCACAAATGATCAATACCAGAGGATGAAGGAGTACTCAGTAATTAGATTAGTCCTCAACACTGAGTAAAAGTAGAAAAGTACTGAATGTAAAAAAAGTAGTTTTCGCCATTGCACAGCAAAATGTACCACAACTATTGCTACTACTATGACTACTATCAGTACTAGTACAACTGCTATCACTACTGCTATTTCTAGTACTATTACTGCAACTACTTTCTTTTTTTTCCAGCCGCTCCTTATTATTCAGGGTCACACTGTGATTTGGCAGATTTTACATCGGATGCCCTTCCTGTTACATACTGTGTCTGCGGTAGCCAATGGAAGTGAAGTGTCTTGCCCAGGGACACAATGACAGTATGCGCTTTGAGCAAGATTCCACCCTCCGGTTACTTAACCCACAGCGCCACTGTCGCCCCATTGCAACTACTATGACTATTATTATTATTACTACTACTACTACTACTACTACTACAACTGCTACTACTACTACCACTACTGCTGTTGCTGCCACTGCCAATACTTCTTTTATTCTATTGCTACTTCTAATGTTGCTACTTCAGTTACTACAAAACTGAGTTGTGGTATGTGTCCTATCCGCTTTGACAGTAAAAGGTCAAAAATTACTTTTACTCATTTAGTGCTTGTAAAAAGTAAACTAGAAGTATGCTTTAAGAATGTACTTAATATAATGTGTATAATGTAAGTAAATTGCTTGAGTAAAAGCATCTAGCTACTTTCCACTTCTTATGAATATATTGCAAAACCCATATCCAAAATATTCGGATGATGATAACATGGACTTAAGACATCATCTAAGTTTTATTATTAAGTATACTAAAATGCTCAGAGAACCTCCCATAGGCTGTGAGGAAGCCGGAAAGGTAGCTATGCTGTTGTTGGCGTTGGAAGGAGTGGAAAAAATAGAATGTCTGGTGAATGAGGATTAATGTCAAAAACAGAGCTACATTGCATACTTTGGAGCCGACTCCTTATAATGACCAGGAACGACATCGGCACCTGTTACATGACAAAGGACTCCCCCTGCCCTCCACTTAACCACAGACCCCCTCCCTTCAACCCGACCCCCTCCCCCTGCAGATTGGCCCGGCTGTGTGATACAATGATAAACCACTGTCTGCCAACAATGAGACGCTCTTTTTATCTCCATGAGAGTGAGTATCTGAGTGTGGCTGCCCCTCGTGCCGTCTGCCTGGGCCCCGTGTGTATGTGTGTGTGTGTGTCTCTGCATGTACGCAGAGAGCTGGGACCACGGTGCGTTCACTGACTCCACAGATCTGTAATCAGCCGGCTCATCGTCTACGGCTTAAAGAGATTGTGAGCAGCGCAACAGTTGGCGCTCTGGGTCACATGATATGGACTAAATAAATAGCAAGAAAATGATGTTAAAAATGCCATGAATTGACAACATTGGCAGGTATCTTTGATCTGTTTCTATCTATTTCTATCTATCTATTTATCTAAAAAAATCTATATATTGTTAGCAACTGGTTGGAAAAAGAAGTGACCAAAACATTACGAGCAAGTTATTGAATGCAAAGATAAAAAGCTGTAACTCGTTTGCAACAAATAGTAAAAAAATAAAATAAAATACTAGCCACTCATAATAGCCTACTGAGGTAGCATATATCATTTAGCCTATATGCTAATTAGCTTCTGGGTAGGAAAGGATACCAAAGGCCCAAATCTGAAGAGCATCATCATCATCATACTACAGCCTAATAAAAACAAAACTGATTGCAACTTTTTTGAATGGGTGCTCCTCAGGGCTCCATCATGGGGCCACCTTTATTTTTCATGTATATCAACAAACTAAATTTAAAAAATTGTCAGCACAGTTTTTGTGCAGATTATATGGTTTTATACTTAACAAATTCACTACAGCTTTGCAATGTCTCAGCTTCAATTGGCTTATATTGATTTATTGTTCTTATCCACCATTCATTTTACGTTATCAAAACTAAGTGCGATCTTCAGCAAGTACCAAGAGCTGGTACTTTTATGTCTGCTGTAGTATAGCAATGGGATAAACATTATATAAATGCCAACTCTGAAACGACATGCATTCGACACAGTTAATTATTATGCACTGAATTTGCAAATCTAAATCATTCATTGCTGCATCATGTACTAATTAACTACTGTAACTTTCGCAAACTGAACCTCTGGCATTTATGATCACATTATCACATGCATCTACAAACACTGAAAACCCGAGTGCTGTGTGAAAGTGTTGTGTGTAAGTGTGTGTGGTCACATGTGCAGTCTGTCAGTGGAAGTGTGAATGAGGTTAGCATGTGTGAGTGTTGGGTTAATCCTACAGCGACACTCTAATCCTGACGGACGCTAACTGTCTGCCCCGTGTGCCCCAGAGACACACCGGTCCACAGCAGCTGAGTATACACACAACACCAGACATTCACCGACTGTAGGTTAGGAAATGTACGGTGGCCTAAAAGAGTCAGCAACAAATGACAAAGCAAAACAAAAAATATACCAAAATAAAGTTAAATTGTTCAATTTTTTTGTTTGTTTTTGCTTATCCATAGTTTGTTTCTTCATTTCCCAAACTGTTTCATTGTGTTGTTTTTGAGTTTCTGTTTTTGTATTTGCTTATGTTTTTTTGTGTTTATGATTCATTTGGATTTTTAGATTTGTTTGGGCATTTTGCAGTGTGTTGTGTTTAGTTTTTGTTTCCCTCAATTCTTTGAATGTTTGTTTCATTTTTTTATGTTTTGCAAAATGTTTTTTGTTTGATTTATGTTTTTGTGTTTGTCTTTGAGTTTTCTAATTTGTTGTGTGTTTTCAAATGTCTTCACATTTAGTTTGTTATTCACTGTTTTTTTTTTTCATTTCGCATTGTTTTCATGTTTTTTCATATTGTTCTTTTTTGATGTGTTTATTGTTGCTTTTTTGTGTTTTACTGTTTGTTGTCAGGGTTTTTTAAGTTGCTATTGTGGCTTGGCCATGGCCATTTGAGTTAAGTGTCAACTAAGATAATAATCGTTAATTAAAGAAGTCTTGATAAAGTAAAAAAAAGGTTTATAGAAATTATTTAATTGTCAAAATGATATAAATTAAAATGTATTAGACAAATCAGAAATGGTGACATGTATAACTGATACAAAGAGCCGCCAATCTCCATAACATTCCCTGCATGTCAGCCTGACAAATAACAATAAATAAAGATTTGAGTGCTTAGAAGCAGGGTCAGCTTGAACTTGGGTTGAACTCGGACTGATTCTGGTAGCACTAGACCCTCAGACCTGGGGTCAGAGTTCAGTGTTTAATCCAAAAGTGGCCATTTAGATGACCATGAATTGAACAGTAATTCCCTCAGCTCTGGTGGTCACGGTGGCTGGAGACTGGAGGTGGTCACTAAAGACATGGGTCACCATCAGCTCTGATTAGGGTCAGAGGTCACTTGATGCTTGTTTGTTGAGGTCCACTTTGACAACTAGGGTGAGGTATAATCAGACTGATCTAAGGGCACTACCTGGTATGTAAGTACTAAAATAAAAGTGACTACTATGACTAATCAAAGCAGCAAAACAAGTTCAAATGTGTGTGTGTGTGTGTATGTGTTTTTTTGCTTCTATTTCTACAAACTCAAGTTTAATTTGATACTGGCAGTGAAATGTTGCAGTGAAGATAACTACAAACACAAATGCGTGTTTGAATTATGCAATGTTAACAGATGTTCCATTAAAACAAACAAACAAAATACATAAATGCACAGCAAGGAGACTGTAATTAAATCCCGAGACCCACAATGTCTCCCCATGTTACTGAGAATGAATGAATGTAAGTGTGAATGTTTGACTGTTAGAGTGTGTCTCTGTTAACCCTGCAATTAACACACTGGTCATTGCTCAAGGTGTTCAGTTCAAAAGTAGCTGGAACATAATCTAGAATATAATATAATAAGCTAATTCTAAATCCGGTCATGCAATTAATGTAGCTACTCTGCAAATGAGGGTTACTTTCTGTTTCAAAATCTGGATGCACACATTAATTCTGACTTTGAAATAAAAGGCTGCTAAGCAAGCTGTGAACAACATTTATGCATCACAGCAAATGTTATTTGTTTTGATAGCCTTAAAATTAGATAGATTAAATTATATAGAACTTTATTAATCCCACAGAAAATGTTTAAGTGAAGCAGAGGACAGACATTAAGCAGAATGAACGCAGCGCAGATTTTGCTTCTGTGACTCAATGAATATGTAAAACAAGGTGTTCTCGCTTTGTTTTACATATCATACATATGTCATACATATCTCGCCTCCCCCTTGAACTGCCACCTTATCGTGGTGGGGGAGTTTGAGTGCCCGAATGATCCTAGGAGCTATGTTGCCTGGGGCATTATGCCCCTGGTAGGGTCTCCCATGGCAAACAGGTCCTAGGTGACGGGCCAGACTAAGAGCAGTTCATAAATCCCATATGACCAGTTTAATATCGAGGACCGTGACGTCGCCCGGTATGGCGCAGCCGGGGCCCCACCCTGGAGCCAGGCCTGGGGTTGGGGCTCGAATGCGAGCGCCTGGTGGCCGGGCCTTTGCCCATGGGGCCCGGCCGGGTACAACCCGAAAGAGCGACGTGGGCCCGACCTCCTGTGGGCTCACCACCCGCAGAGGTAGCCGTAGGGGACCGGTGCAATGTGGATCGGGCAGCAGTCGAAGGCGGGTGCCTCGACGACCCGGTCCCCGGACACAGCTTCTTGCTGTAGGGACATGGAATGTCACCTCACTGGGGGGCAAGGAGCCTGAACTTGTGCGGGAGGTTGAGAGATACCGGCTAGATATAGTCGGGCTCACCTCCACGCACAGCTTGGGCTCTGAAACCCAGCTCCTCGAGAGAGGTTGGACTCTCCACCACTCTGGCGTTGCCCGCGGTGAGAGGCGGCGGGCCGGTGTGGGCTTGCTCATAGCCCCCCAGCTCAGCCGCCATGTGTTGGAGTTTACCCCAGTAAACGAGAGGGTCGCGTCCCTACGCCTTCGGGTTGGGGACAGGTCTCTTGCTGTTGTTTGTGCCTACGGGCCAAATAGCAGTACAGAGTACCCGGCCTTCTTGGAGTCCCTGGGAGGTGTACTGGAAGGTGCACCGACTGGGGACCCCATTGTTTTGCTGGGAGACTTCAACGCCCACGTGGGCGACGACAGTGATACCTGGAGGGGTGTGATTGGGAAGAACGGCCTCCCCGATCTGAACCCGAATGGTGTTTTGTTATTGGACTTCTGTGCTAGTCACAGTTTGTCCATAACGAACACCATGTTCGAGCACAGGGGTGTCCATAAGTGCACGTGGCACCAGGACACCCTAGGCCGGAGGTCGATGATCGACTTTGTAGTCGTGTCATCTGACCTTCGGCCGTGTGTTTTGGACACTCGGGTGAAGAGAGGGGCTGAGCTGTCAACCGATCACCACCTGGTGGTGAGTTGGATTCGCTGGCGGAGGAGGAGGCCGGACAGACTCGGCAGACCCAAACGTGTTGTGAGGGTCTGTTGGGAACGTCTGGCTGAGCCCTCTGTCAGAGGGGTCTTCAACTCCCACCTCCGGGAGAGCTTTGACCAGATCCCGAGGGAGGTTGGAGACATGGAGTCCGAGTGGACCATGTTCTCCACCTCTATTGTCAATGCGGCCGTTCGGAGCTGTGGTCGCAAGGTCTCTGGTGCCTGTCGTGGCGGCAATCCCCGAACCCGGTGGTGGACACCGGAAGTAAGGGATGTCGTCAGGCTGAAGAAGGAGTCCTATCGAGCTTGGTTGGCTTGTGGGACTCCTGAAGCAGCTGATGGGTACCGGCAGGCCAAGCGTGCTGCAGCCCGGGCGGTTGTGGAGGCAAAAACTCGGGTCTGGGAATAGTTCGGGGAGGCCATGGAGGAGGACTATCGGTTGGCCTCAAAGAAATTCTGGCAAACCGTCCGCCGCCTCAGGAGGGGGAAGCAGTGCTTCACCAACACTGTTTACAGTGGAGGTGGGGAGCTGTTGACCTCGACTGGGGATGTTGTCGGGCGGTGGAAGGAATACTTTGAGGATCTCCTCAATCCCACCGACACGCCTTCCGTTGAGGAAGCAGAGGCTGGGGACTCAGAGGTGGACTTGTCCATCACTCAAGCTGAAGTCACTGAGGTGGTTGGAAAGCTCCTCAGTGGCAAGGCTCCGGGGGTGGATGAGATCCGTCCTGAGTACCTCAAGTCCCTGGATGTTGTGGGGCTGTCGTGGCTGACACGTCTCTGCAACATCGCATGGCGGTTGGGGACAGTGCCTCTGGACTGGCAGACCGGGGTGGTGGTCCCTCTTTTTAAGAAGGGGGACCGGAGGGTGTGTTCCAACTACAGGGGGATCACACTCCTCAGCCTCCCCGGGAAAGTCTATTCCAGGGTACTGGAGAGGAGAATTCGGCCGATAGTCGAACCTCGGATTCAGGAGGAACAATGCTGTTTTCGTCCTGGCCGTGGAACAGTGGACCAGCTCTACACCCTCTATCGGGTGCTCGAGGGTTCATGGGAGTTCGCCCATCCAGTCCACATGTGTTTTGTGGATTTGGAGAAGGCGTTCGACCGTGTCCCTCGTAGCGTCCTGTGGGGGGTACTCTGGGAGTATGGGGTCCGGGGCCCTTTGCTAAGGGCTGTCCGGTCCCTGTATGACCGGAGCAGGAGCTTGGTCCGCATTGCCGGTTGTAAGTCAGACCTGTTTCCAGTGCATGTTGGACTCCGGCAGGGCTGTCCTTTGTCACCGGTTCTGTTCATTATTTTTATGGACAGAATTTCTAGGCGCAGCCAAGGGCCGGAGGGAGTCTGGTTTGGGAACCACAGGATTTCATCTCTGCTTTTTGCGGATGATGTTGTCCTGTTGGCTTCATCAAACCAGGACCTTCAGTGTGCACTGGGGCAGGTTTGCGGCCGAGTGTGAAGCGGCTGGGATGAGAATCAGCACCTCCAAGTCCGAGGCCATGGTTCTCGACCGGAAAAGGGTGGCTTGCCCTCTCCAGGTTGGGGGAGAGTTCCTGCCTCAAGTGGAGGAGTTCAAGTATCTTGGGGTCTTGTTCACGAGTGAGGGAAGGATGGAGCGTGAGATCAACAGGCGGATCGGTGCAGCGTCTGCAGTAATGCGGTCGTTGTATCGGTCTGTTGTGGTAAAGAAGGAGCTGAGCCGAAAGGCGAAGCTCTCGATTTATCGGTCGATCTACGTTCCTACTCTCACCTATGGTCATGAGCTTTGGGTCATGACCGAAAGGACAAGATCCCGGATACAAGCGGCCGAAATGAGTTTCCTCCGCAGGGTGGCTGGGCGCTCCCTTAGAGATAGGGTGAGAAGCTCTGTCACACGGGAGGAGCTCGGAGTAGAGCCGCTGCTCCTCCACATCGAGAGGAGTCAGTTGAGGTGGCTCGGGCATCTGTTTCGGATGCCTCCTGGTCGCCTCCCTAGGGAGGTGTTCCGGGCATGTCCCACTGGGAGGAGGCCCCGGGGAAGACCTAGGACACGCTGGAGGGACTATGTTTCTCGGCTGGCCTGGGAACGCCTTGGGGTCCCCCCGGTAGAGCTGGAGGAAGTGTCTGTGGATAGGGAAGTCTGGGCATCTTTGCTTAGACTGCTGCCTCCGCGACCCGGTCCCGGATAAGCGGAAGAAGATGGATGGATGGAGGTGTTCTCGCCAGAATGCACAAAATTCAAGGAGGAGAACATGCAAAGGAAGTCGCTTTGGGGTCACTATTTGATTTATCATGAGTACGGGAGCTAAAAGTGCATGTAAATTTAGCACGTTGGGGAAGCATGTGTGAAAGTTTTGTGGAGGAAAAAGTGCAGCTTTTAGTGCACAGAGGGGGCACTGAAAATAAGTTATAATGCTTTAACAGGGCTCATTTACAAAGATACAACACTAATATGTTGATTTGAAGTCAGAGGAAACACTTTCTACTTGATTCTCTCGGATTCCCCTGAACTTCAGCCTTTTACATCTCCTGTCTCTGGCTTTCAGTCTGTTCCATGTACTTTTAGCCTTACGGTGACAATTAAGCAGTCTTTAAATGCTGCGTATAGGCCATGATGACAGTGTCAGTCCTGTTGTGTTTATCCCATTGCCTCACGCTTGCTGCGACGTTTGATTGACAGCTGCCCACAGTGGATGTGCTGCTGTTTAATGTACGAGCAGAGGACATCAAAGATATCTTTTTTATATTAACTTGATCACCATCAGCACTGCATATAGTCTAACTGATACATTTTATAATCTATGTATTTGAAGGGTTACTGGCTCTGACAGACAGTGAATAGGACTTTACCTTTCCTCTCTGCCCCTCCACTGTGGGAATCTCAAGTCATGTGACTGTGGTCAGTGCCAGAATCGTATGAGACAGGGATTTAACAAAAACAGACTACGCAAAGTTAATGGAAGAAAGTGAAATGCATTGCAATGACATTATTATTCCTCAGAGACAACTACACTCAGTGTAGTCCTGTTATGAGGCTGGGCTCTCATGTTGACTTTTGTGTTGCATTACTGTAGGAAAGATGCAGTCGGAGCTGGCAGAGCAATTTGCTCCCGTTATTGGTGCAACTTATGCTCACGCAAAATTCTCATTTACATATCAGATTTGCAGCAAATAATTGTGCAGTTTCTCTTAGTTTATCACACGCAACACGCCCACAAATAGCAAATGCTATTTTTCAATCTGCACTCACAATTTAGCACCCGTCTTATTAAATCTGGCCCTTAATTTTTGTAAATATAATGGAAAGCTGGAGGGCATGGTGGAAAAGTAGTTAGTGTTTCAAGTTTCAAGGAGATTGTGGGTCCTCCCGATGTTACCGTGGGTAATCTCTGGGTACTCTGACTTCCTCCCATTATCCAAAGACATGTGTGTAATGGAGAATTTGTGACTCTGAAGTTGCCTATAGTGAAATAAGAGTGAATACTGTTGTGTCTGTGTGTGTCTCTGTGTCATCCCAGCGAGTAACTGGCCATTGCTCAGGCTGGACCCTGCCTAAAGCCCATAGTTGCTGGGATAGGCTGCAGTCACCAGCTACCCCTAACATGAATAAGTGGAAAAAGATGGGTGTAATGGAAAGTTTTAATCACAAAAGACTAACTCCATTATCAGTTAACCACTGAAGAAAGTCACCATTTTTCATTCTTAATAGCAGCTGGTTGTCAGTGCTTGCTCTGGAGCAGTTTTGACTAGAACTCCGAGGAAAGGCAGTGAATAATACATGAAGTTCTCATGTAAAATCATAGGGCCACATTACATATCACTGCTATAAAAACACACATTTAGATCTGCGAATATTTCCATTTCAATCCATTCACCTTCTCCCACAGACGCCACAGTCCTTTCTGAGTTTTCTTTCTAGACCAGTGCAGGAAATAGAAGAGAGTGTGAGAGCCTGATCCTCTGGGGAGCGGTAGCATGGATTGATAAACATTGACGTTGTAAGACAAGATGGCCGCTTCCCTCCTGTATGGAAAGCCAGAGAGGTCGGGTCACATCTTGTCAGTCGACTACTTCAACAAACTAACAAAGTGGAGGACCGTAGACTAAACAGAGCGGACCCGAGTGACGTTAAGCCCCATTCGCATGGGACCGCAGCTACCTGGAAACGCCTGGTGCTTTTCGTCAGCACTGCAGCAGACATATAATCTAATGTGAATCTGCGGAGGCCATGTCTGGATGGGATCTGGAACCACAGGGTGTACAGGTTCGAACACTTCACAAATGGTCCTTAAGGGGATAGAACTATTATAATATTGTCCCCCAAGTTAGCCAGGAGGTGTTGAATTTTCAAAATAAACAATTTAGGAGGGATAAATGGTGAAATAAGGCTTGTATGGAGGTGGACTGATGTAATGACCTGATTACATGTGTGTGGGTTTTGGTTAATTCTAATCAAATAATGAGGTTTATGCTTTTCATCCTCCACTGAAGACAAATACTTCAGTGACTGCTTTATGATCATAGCTCTTTAATATAAGAAAACATGTCAGTGAAGACTCTCAGTCATCCAGGCTAAATGAATCACAAAAAGTCCACTTCCATCTGAAGGCCACAAACCAATGCTCTGAGGACAGTGAGGTCCGATTCTTAGCAAGAGAGAAAGGATAGTTTGAGCCCTAGAAATAGCATAGAACACTAGAGGGGCTATGACAGCCGCGATGGCAATTCCGGCAGCCATCATTTGACTGTAGGATAGGCTAATTATGATGGTACGTAATATAAAAACAGTGATATAATAACTTAAAAAATATATATGGAAATCAGGGTTGTGAATTGAGAAACAGTGATAGTTTTGAACTCGTAATAAGTCTGGCAGCCTCAGACATTATGTTTTTTATTGAAATATATACATACATACAAAATGAATATGAACATTATTAATATTGCTGTGGTCTGTACTTTTATCCAGAACCACTGCATGTTTGTATTTGTAAAGATATTAGAACAGATGACCACTGCACCAAGTATATGAATGATGTTTAAATCTGATCCTTGCCACACAAAGATAAAGAGTAAAGAAGGTCAGTTGAAAACACAAGTTGGCCATAGTAATAGTAATGCAACCATACACATTCAACTCAATGGCCCACTGGTCAAATGGTCCAGTGCAATGGCTTGTCACCGAGCTTAACGCAGCACAGCCACCCTTGCATGGGGCTAGGTGGTGCTTTGGGGCTGTCCTAATGTAAAAAAATGAATGTGTTCAATCACAGAGCCTGAGAGCTGTGAAAAAATAAGATATTTGTTTATTAAAAATATTAGAAAGTTAGCCTGGCATAGAGGGAAATCAAGCCCTCTTGATCCCTGGTCAGTTTGGTTCCCATGTTCATGAACTGCATGTCTCCACTCCCACTCCCCACTTGCACCCTATGTGAAAGGGGCTTAGGCTGAATACTGACACAATTCAGAAGTTCTTGCTATCAGAGAATAAAAATATTCAGATACTGTATATACTGTACATAGAGCTATATATCGAGATCTTATCTTTAGACAATATCAGCCAACCCTACTAACCAAAAAGTCAAACTGCCATAAGGTGATTGTCTGAACACACAGACACAAAACACCTGAAACTGATGCATACCTCTATTAAAACCTTATAATACATTTATAAGTCAGTGGTTATAGTTTCCCATGTGGCTGCTTCAACTGAAGATAAAAACTCTGCTCCCAACCTTGATCTTGACTGGGGTTTAGAGGGCAACACTTGTTTGTCTCTGCTGAAACAAAGAGCAAACCGCAGCAACAAAAGTCATTGTGTGGATGAGATCGGTAGAAGAAGGGGAGCGACGCTATCTTGGCCTTGTTCAAAGCTTAGATTTTCTGCTTGGATGCTCGTGTTAGCAGCACATCACAGCGGCGCATTCATCTGCAGACAGCCGTAGTCAAAATACAGGCGGCCGCACAGATCGCCCGCATCCGACCAATCAGCATCCAGGAGCCGGTGGATCTATGCAGAGTCCACTAAGAGGGGAGGAAAGAGAGAGTGTATCTGCAGGAGTGATGGCATCTGTGTAAGTGTGTTAGTGCAGGCAAGGAGCGCAAACACACCAACAGCAGATTGTCCAAAACAAATATGCAGTAGACAGCGTGGGAACACCGAAGATTTGTGACAGTTACCTGCAAGGTTCTACCACTTCCAAAACAATTAAAGGCAACTCAGACCACCAGGCAATCTTTATTTACAGGTGTCACCCAAATGAAATTCAATTGATTTGTGTTAGCAGCAGAAAAGACAACGTACCCTATTATAGCTATATCACAAGGAAATACTTGATATATATATATATATATATATATATATATATATATATATATATATATATATATATATATATATATATATATATATATATATATATATATATATATATATATATACATATACCATCAAAGACATACCTATTGGCAATGTGTGTTAATCAAATGTTTTTTCTCAATATTCCTCTGGGTTGTTGGTACTGGTAATTAATACATTTGCATTCATTATTATTATTTTTTTATTCTTTTGGCTTTTTTATTCAAAGTCGTCAGAGCAAACCAGTCACTGTAATATGGCAAGTTTTTATGCCAGATGCCCTTCTTGTCACAACCAGCCACATAGTGTATATTGTGACTGGAGTAAGCAATGTGGGTGAAGTGTCTTGCCCAGGGACACAACACCAGTATGCACTTCGGACGAGAATACAAGTAGTGGTAAACAAGTATTGGCAGCACAGTTTCAACAAAGTTTATCAGTAAAAAGAGCTATGTCAAAGACTGTATTCTCCATTATTTGATTTGCTCAATTTTAATCACAGTGTAAATATGTTTTCTGAAGCAGTCGTTCTCATCTACCGTATTTTCCACACTATAAGGCGCACCTAAAAGCCTTTAATTTTCTCAAAAACCAACAGTGCGCTTATAATCCAATGCGCCTTATATATGGATCAATGTTGGTTAATTAAGGCTACCGTATTCAGGGGGCGTCGCCGAAGTGACAGCGGTAAAAACGGTAAAGGGGAATTCCAGTCCCAGCTGTTCATGTGTGCCATAGGCGTGTTTATGGATCCTGCCGGAAAAGAACAAGGAGGCGCGGCCTTTGCTGCATCTAGTAGAAGAGTTGTGACACTGAGGGGACAGAAAACTGAGCGCTCGAATGCTGTTCATGTAGCTTTGAACTGTGACAAATAGAGTTGGAAATACATTGTTTTCAACAAGGGCGGCGCAAATAAGAGCTACCGGTACGTACGGTACTGTATTGTGAATGCACTAACTTGTTTTGGGAGTGAACGGAGTTGTAAGAACGCTGGTTTGTATTCTATTAATAAAGTTTGACTGACTGACTTAGCGCAGCTCCATCTAGTGGATGCATAGCGCAACCCCAGCCACTACAGTAGCTTTTATTCTATGCGCCTTATAATTCGGTGCGCCCTATATATGAAAACAGTTTTAAAATAGGCCATTCATTGAAGATGCGCCTTATAATCCGATGCGCCTTATAGTGCGAAAAATACAGTATATGGATTGTTGAACCAAAATTTATCCTTTATCATTTAGAGAGGTCGTGAGATCATTCCTTGGAGCTGGCCTGCAGACAATCTCTCTTAGTGGAGTATACAAGTCCTCCCCGTGTTACTGT
Source organism: Bostrychus sinensis (assembly GCA_020698575.1). Classification (NCBI taxonomy): domain Eukaryota; kingdom Metazoa; phylum Chordata; class Actinopteri; order Gobiiformes; family Eleotridae; genus Bostrychus; species Bostrychus sinensis. The sequence continues at coordinate 31,013,989 of CM036247.1, read as the reverse complement.
GGGTTCTCTCCAGCTTCTTCACACCATCCACAGACATGTACGTGTTGAGTGAATTGGTGACAGTGGTGGTAGTGAAAGAAAATGAGAGTGAATGTTCATCTTCCTGAGAATGTCTTTGTGTCAGCCCTTTGACTAAATCGCTGCGGTCCAAGGGTAGCCCTTCTGAGGCCCATAGTGGCTGGAATAGGCTCTAGCACACACGACCCCCAACTAGAATAAGCAGATGATGACTCAACTTTTTTTATGACCATTATGGCAAATGCATTTAAAAAAAAAAGTTGCATCATTTCACATATTTAAAACTGTATTTAAAGTTGAAACTACATTTAACCTCCCTGTGGGCCACTTGCAGGTCCTGCACCACCACTTGGGAACCAGAGGTCTAGAATATAGTAAATGTAACATATAAAACCAAGACATAGCTGTGCACTGGTGTAAAAACAGCCAACTAACCAATTAGAGCAGAACAGACAGTAAAGTTACTGACAAGTGCAATCTGCATGTCTGGAATTTGCTTGACAACTGGAAATGCATCAAAGAAGTTGTAGAAATCATTACAAATTGCTCCGTCTCACCAATAAACAGCACACTTAGCAGCCCGTAAACCCTATAATATCCTGCAGAAGACAAGTGTATACCAAGCTAATGTAGACAAAAAGGGAGAGGCCGCAAGTTTAAATGGAAAAACACAGGAAAGTAGAGGAGCCTGAAGACAAACGCAGAGACGCGATGATTCATATATTTGAAATAAAGGACAATAAAAGTCAGTAGATGAGAGACCACTGCTCCGTCGCTAGTCTGGGTGTGGTATAGTGGGGTGGGTTCAAGTCCCGCGGTCGGCCCTGGGATATTTTTTCTTCTCTCTGCTGCAGCAACGCCCTGCAACACACCATCACACACACACTGGCTCACATAATGTACAGAAAAATATACAGTGGCCGTCCCGAGAACCAACATTTTGGCCCCGATGCGAAGGGGATATGAAGTGTCCCAGTTCTGGTGGTGACATAAAAAAAAACAAAAAAAAAAAAAAACAGAGCGGTGCATAAACACGAGTTGGACGGAGACTGCAGAAGCACACAGGACTCCAGCCGAAGGAGACTAAATCCAGCCGGCCACATCACAAGCAGCGTTTACAAGAGCGGGCACAATGGCACTAACAGGCAACACTCAAACAGAAGCTGGGAATGTCAAGCATAACACCAGGATATGGAGATGGAAATAAAAAGATTGCTTTGAGGAGCGGGTGCACTTTTTTGAATTTAGGACATAAGAACAGTAAGAGACAATTTGGCTAACCTTGTTTTTGCAGTGATGATAGTGTTTGGCTCTTATCCAAAGCAGTAAAGGGGGGCAGTAGGTGACTTAAATGAAATGCTCAAGAAATCAATGGCAATCTTAACCTACTGATCTAACAAACATGGCTACTCTACACTCAGATACAACTCAGCCTCCTTGTCAATCATATTCTTTCTACTGTCACTCCACTGGATTCATTTGCTTCTTGGCAGTTCATAAAGAAGCTTTTAGTTCTCATTTGTCTTGTTCCAGTAAACGTGCTGTAAGATTAAAACACAACAAGTCTCTAGTAAAAGTCAGTGTGTCATTTGGCTCCTATTACCACATGCACAATGACTTTGGCCTAAGTCTGTGACATGCACACACTGCAGATTGGAACCTCCAGTGCATTTGTATGGGTCTTTGTTGCGGTCAGCTCGATATTTCAGACACAGCGGTTCATCCCCGGAGAGCGCTTTAGCACTCCTCTCACTTGGCAACGCACTCGTACACAGACCCAAACCATTATTTAGCCTGCTTTTCACAGAAAACACTCTCCGGCGCACACCCACCAAATATGCCCAGTATGCGTTTGTTACAAATTTAACCTGTGCATGTGTGTGTGTGTGTGTGTGTGTGTGTGTGTGTGTGTGTGTGTGTGTGTGTGTGAGAGACAGTGTGTGTGTGTATAGACGGCTTGGTTTTAAGCCACAAATGGTTCGACCGGCATTGCAAGTACATTTCACCGTGGGCCAATGAAACTTGAGCCCTCTGGCTGCCTGTACAAGCTGAAATAATATGATGTGGTTGCACAAAGTGTTTGTCCTGTAACCAGAAGCTCACGGCTCGGGGTCTTAAAATAGCTGATGTGTGAGTTAATGCTCATTATTTCTGCTGCCATGAACAAGAAGGAAAAAAAAATTGATGTGGTAAAATGTCAGCAACATCCAGCCATCAATCTTCTGCTGCTTATCCGCAAAGATGCCCAGACTTCCCTCACCCCAGACACTTCCACTCTACTGGGGGAATCCCAAGGCCAGCCAAGAGACCTGTCCCTCCAGCATGCTGTAGGTCTCCCCCGAAATCTACTCCCGGTGGGACCTGCAAAAAATAATTTTCCAGGGAAACGTCTGGGGAAATCTGAAACAGATCTGAAACAGAGATGCCTCAGCCACCTCAACTGGCTCCTCTCAGTGTGAAGGAGCAGCGTATCTACTACGAGCTCCTCCCGAGAAACTCATTTCTGCTGCTTTCTTTCGGGGTATTCAAGATTCATTTCGGTCATGACCTATGGTTGTGGGATATGGATGCAAGTTGCCCGCAAAGACACAAAATGAGATGCACTTTCTATAACTCAGTCATGATCAAAGCAGTGGGAAGCCTCTGTCTGTCTCTGAGTCTGTGGTGGCTTAGGTGAATCTGATCCACACCCACTCTGCCCAGAGCACAGAGGAGATTGTTATACTTGTAAAGGTGTGTACTGTGTGCTTCCAATCACGCTCACAGACAGAAGAAAAAAAGCAACCAAAACAACAAACATGGTGCCAGTTTTTGCGGCACATTTATTACAAAAAAGCCAACAAAATGATGCAAAAATAGTGTAGGTCAGTTTGGCATTTTTATATACTGTGTCCAAACTTGCTTTAGACACTCTATTGCTGCAATGGTTCATCTGTGGTTTATAGTGTCCCCAATGGTCAACACAAGTACTGCCTCGTTCATCTGTATCAAGCTCTGGGGAAATGGACCAAAGTACAGAGAGGATGAACGCAGAAGATGGACAAAATGCTCCATCCATATCCAAAAGCCTATCTAACAAAGTATAAATGATTAAATCAGTGGGAGTAACACGTACAGATGCCGCAACAGACCACCAATGAACTACATTATCCAGGTGTATTTGTATGATCAATAGAAATGAGTCTGCAACCAAAGTCAGAGTAAAACATTAACATACTGCATGGCCATTGACCATTAACCAAAGGTTTATTTATACTTCTATTACGTACACTAATAGATCTGTTGGTTACAAATATCGTCTTACCTCTGTTTCTAACGTCATTATTTGTTATGTATAATAACCTGTAGGTGGCAATAGATGGTCGTAAAAGGTTTTGCAAAGATGGAAGGAGAAGAAACCCAACAAACATGGCGGCACTGGAGAATGTTTTTACGCTACATGGATGAAAAAAGATTGCTTCTTGTTGAACAGTGCTCACCTGTGACCCCTGGTGTCAACAACTACACTGCACTGCTGGTCCAAATTCACAGGTTTTGGGATAACCGACCAACAGAAAGGACATATATACGCTCAATACCTACCCAATCCTTTTTCCATATTCATCTGTGTTTTTAAAATAGGGCATACATAAACCTTCATTTCTTACTGAAGACAGAGCCTTAGCCAGTCAATGGTTTATGTAGTTTTGCATATTAAGCAAAATATCATACAGTAGGTCTAACTTGCACCACAGCAACATTTAGTCCGATGTGTGGTTGTGTTCACATTACTGCACATGGCATCACTCACCAGCCATGCCTCCATATAACAGAAGAACTGAGTTTGGAATGTCACAACCGCAGAGGTGTTTTCCATCAGGGGTAAGGAGTTTCCGTGCTCCCCTCACTAATCTCTCAGATGACACATGGCTCACTCCCCACATGTGAACCGTAAGCGAACAGAGCAGCACCGGCAGCGCTGACCTTGGCCGAACATGGGGCCAATTATACTAATATTTGTAGATATTTTCAGAGCTTTTCATATTTCTGGGAGCTGGCTGTTTTCCTTGTCACTCCTGTGGCGTGGTGGGAGGAAAGGACTACACCCAGGCTGGCAGACGGAGCACCCTGCTGGGGGAAGCCCTCTCCATTCCAACCCTCTGACCCCACCTGCGTAAACTACAGGTATACATTACAGCACACTACTGAGGTACAAATGATACAAGGCTTTGAGTAAAAGTCAAACTGACATGGGCTTGTTCAGCAAATGGCTCACTTCACTGCCAACTTGTCCTCTTTGTGTTTTTTGTTCCATTCTGTACCTATACTTGTACCAATATCTAGTTAAAAACATATCACTTTCATTGTAATCCAAAAGTAACATGTTGGCAGAATATTTGCTGGGTGTTTATGACTCTAAAAGCAAACTGTTGGTGACGTCTCTGCCATGCGTCTGTCAATGCAGGTGTATAAGCACAGCCCTGTGCTCTCCACAACATGTTGGTGCTTTACTTTTCATTGTTTAGTTATGCTGAACTTAGGTTTGAATACTCGTTATGAGTATTAACTGCCATTACTGCAACGGAGTGGACTCATTTGACCGCGACCATTATGTTTTGAATGGCTGCGCTAATTAGGCATCATATCCTGCTCTTTCCACCCAACCAGTAAGTAAAACCATTCTCCTCTTATGTTTTTTTTTTTTTTAGAGTAGGTTTAGGCCTTTTTTGGCTTTAGTGTATAATGCAGTCAAGAAATGACAGGAAATCATGGGAAAGAGAGCAGGGAGAGACATTCGGCCAAGTGTCAGAGTCCGGACTTGAACCCATGACGCCGAGGCAGGCTGTAGCTGCCCTGAATATTTGCCACAGCTCTACCAACTGACCTATACCCTGGCACTCTTCTCTTATGTTTGAACTTAAATCCTGCAGACAACTTTGCAACCTTATTTACATTAGATATTACTTATTACTTATATTTACATTTTTTGCAAGCATCATAATATGCACTGATTTGTTCATTTCAGCAGAATTAAACCATATGGAATATGTAAATGTAATAAGTGCTATAATACTATACAAGTTATGCAAAGCTCTCTTCCAGGGGAATCCTGAGGCTTTCCCAGGCCAGTCAAGAGTCATAGTCTTTCCAGCGTGTCCTAGGGGCTCCTTCCCTGGGGCCTCCTCCCAGACATGCCCGGAACCTGTCCAAGAAACATCCGGAAACACCCCTCTTGTATCTGGGATCCAAAGCTCATGATCACAGGTGAGAGCAGGAATGTAGATCGACCGCTAAATTGAGTGCTATGCCTTTCAATTCAGCTCCTTCTTTGCCGACCAGTACATTGACCAGATTACTGCAGATGCTGCACAAATTCACTTGTCTGCTTACACTGCAGCCCCTGAAACACGGCCCCAGATAAGTACAAGAAAATAAATGCAGGGATGTTATGGCAATAATCTCAAATGTTTATACAGATGTATACAATTTACAATACAAGACAAGACATGTACTAAGTGGAAATCCACTGGGATTCCAGACCCATCTTTTTCCCAGATGAGATACAAAGTGAATGGGTATGGGTGGTCAGCATGACATGAACAGTCTAGCTCTTTGGTTCCTGCATTTCTAAAGTCTGGATTTAGTCAGACCAACACTATAAATATGAATGTTTCTTCTAATGTCATGTACAGAGCATATATTGGCGGTGTATTGGTACATTTTTCTCCTTCCTGACTTTACTGACTGTGGTTTTGAGCCCAGTCTTCTATAGTTGTGTTTTTCCACTCCGTTCTCCTAAGATGACACCTGCTCAGGGCTTAAAGAACAGCTCGGAGCTGTGTGGGAGTTGGATGGCTGTGGTTGGCCTCAGTTCCTCCCCATTTTCCTGGTCATTACCTCTGCCAAAGATACATTTCTCCTCACCGCACAACCGACAGCACAGAGAGGGAGACGGAGAGCAGGAGTTAGTCAAAATATAAGTTCTATCTTGATGTGCTTGTCTATAATATATATACATGATGAAAAAAATCGTAAACAGAATGCAAACCACTATACATGCAAAAACAAATTTCAAATTGAGTATTTTTCAAAATGATAACGGTATGACGGTATATCATGTTCAATGTGTTCAGTGGTGTTTAAATTTGAATACTTATGAATTCATGCTGTATTAGCAAACCAACAATCGAAATACAACATAAACCATTATGGTCAAAATAATATACAATTAAATAATCAGAGTGGTATTCTTAAGAGCTGTCCATCCATCCATCTTCTTCTTCTTCTTCTTTCTGGGCCGGACACCCAGACATCCCTCTCCCCGGACACACTGGAGCAAAACAAACGTACCCACTCAGGCAGCTTTTACTTCTGTCAATAATTTCTCTTTTAATCACTGGTATGATGGTATATGGAGAATGTATTTCATATGAGGAAAACAGAAGGTATTTTGTATAAAACTGTACATTGCCCAGGGTTAAAAAGGATAGAATAAAATGCACATAAATGGCACAAAAGGATTTATTATACAGTGCAACTGTGATGTACCTCTTATTGGTGCAAAATAATAAGATTTATTAAGTGGCTTGATAAATAAATGCAAATGAATAATTTAGCAGCCACTGCTGGATTTATGAAGACTATTCTTTGAATGGTTTATACAGATCCATAGTTGTATGTAGGTGAGACTCTTACTATAGCTGTTTTAGGAGGTACAGAATACTATGTATTAAAATAATCACCAACTAATTCTGTAATCAATTAATAGTTTTCTATACATAGAACCCTAAACCTTGCCATGTGCTAAAAATTACAATTTGTTTACTAAGACAGCTCTTTAAAACCACAAAACCAGTAAAAGAGAATATACATTTTGTGTTTTTAATGCAAAAATGTCTATCCAAATGCCCTTAAGTGGCATAGTAGCTCTGTCTTGTTAAAAATGTGTCATCAAATAAAAAAAAGAAAGAACCAAAAACTAGGACTTCACAAAATACAGGACCATTCAAATCACCCATATGTACCCAACACTTCTTTACTTTCTGCCTGCCTTCTGCTCCTTCCTTACTTTCGTAGCCCAGCCTCTCGTCCGCCCACCCACACCACTAAAATGTTGTACGCAAATTGTTGCCTCTGTCCTGTAATCAGACGTCCAAACAGCTGAGAACAAGGCCACCGCTGAGCCCTGGCCAGAGGGGAAACCAGAGAGTGTCACTACAATAGAAAGTTACAGATGTAAATAAATAAAGGAAACGCTAACCAAACAATTATGGTGCAATTAACATGGAGGTGAAGACAATGCTTATTTGTGTAGTGGGTAAATACACGAGTGGTAGATTGGATAATATGGGTGAACTGAAGTCAAAGACCCAGTGTGGTGTATGGGCAGACAGGCAGACACCAGGACAGGATAAAGTCCAGTTAAATGTGTCTACATCAGGAGACACCCTTAAAGATAGACTTCTGATAGCTAAGCATTATAAGGAGACTAGATCTCCAGACTGGCATAATATTTAAAAACTGCAAATGCTGGCAAAAACATTACTCTTCTTTGGTGCCCACAAGGTAAACTGCTTTAAATCATTTCAACTGAGCTTTTACTCTGTTTACTTTGCACTCTAAAATGAATGAATAAGTTTTAAAATGTTGCACCCAAATATTAACAACATTTTAAACTGTGATCTAGTACTGAATCTTAAATCTCAGCCCCACAATGCTTACAAAATGTGCATGTTCATAAAATAAAGATTTCAGTTCTAAAAATAGCTTCTGGTACATGTCAGACCCATTAAACTGGGCAGAGTTTTCCCTTACTAGACCAAGTTTAATTTGAAATGGTGCAACAAAAGGATTTCAGTTATTTATATCATAATAATATACAATGTGTTGATAATGATATCACATTAGCTCAAAACTAACCTAAACTAACTAAACATAGTTCTAAGATTGTAATGTCTAAACTACAGCAATTTAAAGCCTGGCTTTATTGAACCAGGACCTTCAACATTAACTGGGACAGCTTGCAGATGAGTGTGAAGCAGCTGGGATGAGAATCAGCACTTCCAAGTCCAAGGCCATGGTTCTATGTTCCTACTCTCACCTCTGGTCATGAGGTGTGGGTCATGACCAAAAGGACAAGATCTTGGACGCGAGCAACCGAAATGAGTTTCCTCTGCAGGGTGGCTGGGTGCTCCCTTAGAGATAGGGTGAGGAGCTCGGTCACCCGCAAGGAGCTCGGGAGGAGGCCCTGGGGAAGACTTAGGACATGCTGGAGACACTATGTCTCTTGGCTGGCCTGGGAATGCCTTGGATCCTGGCATTGTTCAGGAACCACACCAAAAACTAATAATTTGTTCCTTGGCCCTTTACCAACTTTTCCTAAAAATGTAATCAAAATCTATAATCACGAATGATCTTGCTTACAGACTAACAACCAACCAGTAACAACAGAACCTCTTTGGTGGAGGAGATGCAATATGTCACAAACACAAGCTTGTAACTACAACAGGCTGACACCATGGGAAAATCTCCTGTAGTCCCTGGGATAAAAGACATCATTTTTTATTGTTCGACATACAGGAAGTTTCCACTGAGACACCTAAAATTAGCGCTCACCTAGACTAAAAATAAAACCAGGAAGTGAATCAATATAATTAAAATGTGATCCGTGGAGCGAGCCGCAGCACCGTCTCCGTAATTAAGATTACCATTACATACAGTTAGCACGACCTCGGTGGAACTGTGAATGTAGACAGACAGTGATTAATCTGACCACTCCTGTACTTGGCACTGCGTTTCCGCCACTAAATCTAAGCCAGGCTCAGAGTCTGCATTCCTCATACAAGCTAAGTGAATGGATAGAACGCACACATGAATATACCTGCTCACAAACACGTGGACTCAAGAATGCATCAATGAACCCAAAGCAAACATTAGCTGTGTAATGGTATGAATGAGAAAGCAAACATATGGCAGCCGTGTAATATCACATTCACTGAGCAAGCAGGCTCATCTGAACTCCACTACACTGTATGGTTCAGTTCAACATACAACAACAACAAAGGTAATAGTTGCATGTTCATGAATGGATTTTGAAAAACTGCAAAAAAAAAAAAAAAAAACACAAAACAAATCAAACAAAACCAAACAAAAAAAAGTATGTGTTCAAAGTATATTCTCTGAGCAACATTACATCATTTTTGTTCCATTTTCCGCATTTTTTTTCCAGGATCGGATCACAGGGGCATCAATCATGCACAGACAACCCTCTCCCCAGACACAACACCTCCTGCTATTCCGGTTAATACTGAGGGATTCCTAGACTAGCTGAGAGACAGTCCTTTCAGTGTATCCTGGGTCTGCCTCCTTTAACTGGGAAATGTCCTTAAAACCTTAAAACCTCCCCAGTGAGGGTCCACAAGTCATTGTACCTTTAAATATAAATGAATATATGCCTAAATATAAAGCCTGGGGGCCACAGGCATTTACAATAAGAAACTGACAAAGGATCTAACTCCTACATGGCGACAGTGGATAATGCACCAATACTGAGAATATGTGTCTTCAAACTCATACGTAACATAGATACATGGCAGGATTTTCTGACATGCTTCATACATGACACCCAGCATACACTGTTCAGTGTACCTGAAGTCTTGTGTAACCCACGTGACCTAAACCACCTCACCTCCGGTTACCACACTAGCAAAGTGCAGACTGCTCAAATCCTGGAACGGCCCCTGCAACCTCCTGCGCCTCCTGCTTGCTCTGGTCACTGAAGCTGTCATGCTCTGGTCGGCGTGTTTGTTGGTTCTTCAAAACAACTTCCAAACTGCTATCTTTATAACGCTTTCAATCATCCACTTAATGGTCAGGTTTTTTAGGTCTGATGACAATTTCCACCTTTGATGGCGAGCTTCCCACACACCACCATGTAATGGTGGAGATCGAACCCCTTTCCTTTTCCCTCTTCTCCCAAGGAATATTCAAACCTAATCCAAAGAACATCTGGACACTCAGTCCCAATATCTGAAGGACTCTTACTCCCCCTTACACAAACATGGACACTTAACATTCATTTATCTTTACTATTATAATATATTCATACTTTAAACTAATTTGTCTTGTGGCGTTATCTTTCCCACACTTTATGACTCCCTGCCGAATCTACCTCTGATTGCTATTATATTAATTACACATTGCTTACTAAGTTGCAGTCAGCCCGTCTAGCTTATTGGGTGCTACACTTGGGTTTTGCTAGAAAGTGGCACAGTCCCATTAGCCATAACAACAAGCAAGTGATGGCTTTATGTCTTAGATGTTTGTCATGGCAGAATGGCCAAAAGGCAGAGGAATCCTTTGTACGGATATGTGGAGGAGAGCATGAGAGGGGTCACACAGGTATCAACTGGACTCCTGAATTTTATTCCAAAATGTAAAGGGAGCTCCATAGAGAAAATGTGACCAAAACAGCATAGAAACTAGCATAGATGGATTGTTCCAATTTGATGACTGTCTAGGTTCCATAAGTTAAGCAGGCCACAGTGTAAGATGTGTTTAGATGGGTAAATAAACATTAGCCAATTCTGGACAAACAACATGATTCTTGACACATGCAAAATAGCAACCAATTAAATGTATTTACTGTCAGTGCATGAGTAGAGAACATTAGCATGTAGCAAATAACTGGTATCTCCCCTTAGCCTGTACCAACAGATCAGGTTTGCTTGTGGCATGTTTCTTACACTAGTTTTAAAGCACTTTTTAAGCACTTGGTGTTAAATTCTTGTCTCAACCTTGGAGCAGCTCATTGTCATTTACTTCTGTCATTGAAGAATTACATCAATTAAAATACAATACCAAAGTTAAACAGGAGTAGACTTGTGTGTGGGCTAAAACACAAGTACCCTAGAGTTTAGTGGAAGCCAAATACAACTACAGCCAATTACTTTGTCTGTGGGGCTAATCTGATTATAGATTGGATTAAATTCAGAAGGATAATGTATAAAACAGATAATTATTTCAATTGAAAAAATAGGGTAAAACCAATATCTTGCTGTGAAATTTTAGAAAATGGAAGTTCTGGGTAGTAGCGCACGGAACAAAAGAGCTAATTTTAGTCACAGATTTTGCATTGTTTAGCTGTGATATGGTACCAGACATTTAGCTAATCTAATCACGCCAGAGACAACCAAAAATAAAGACTAGTCAAGATTAGGGAACTGTCTGAAATTTATAGTTTGTGATAAGGTACAGAGCAGAACAGGCAAAGGGAAGTCTGGAGAATTATTTTTTTGTCATAATTCTCCTCACTTCCTGTTTCCTTTTAGCCATGTCCTCATGTTGTTGGCACCTCAAAATCATTCCTGGAGTAGTATTTTGTTTCACTCACCCATGTTTGAGGCCATCCCCTTCTCAAGAGCTGAAAAAACCCAGTCTCTGTGTAGACACATGCTACCAGGAAGTGCTCCTGCGCATTTCTAAAGCCCAGAGTCGTTTGGACTCGCTTAAACTGTTGTAACCACAAAGAAGTACGAAGCTCTTATATCCATCTGTTAACATCATATAAGAGCTGTGCTGATTAGCCATTTTGTGCTCTGTCCAGTCCCCACAGTTGCCAACAGGGGGCGACAGACACGTAATCCAAATGCTCTGCAAAGTCAAAGTAACAACTCCCCCAAAAAAGACTTATTCCATGCTTATATGTAATTTTAATGTGAAAAACTAATGTAAAGGTGTCAAAACTATTTCAAAAGGCCTAAAAAAAAATACAGTTATGATAATTGTAGCGTCCCTGACTTGTGTTTTCCTGATCATCCTTCACCTTACTACAGTGGGCTGTTTCTACTCTGATCCTCTCACACTACACGCAAAACCTTCAGTAGTCTCCAAAGTTACAATTTATAAAAAAAAATGTTGCCAATGTTTTTTTGTATAGTACAATATATGGTCCTAGATGACCTCTTTATAAACGTTTTATCAGTACTTCCCTCCTTATTTTTGTACAAATGCGAGAAGAAGAAGGTGTAAATGCAGCACAGGTGGAAGGTGTTAAAGACGCCACAGATAACACACACTTCACCTATGGAGTGCTGCAGAGCTGACTCCTGGGCTGAGTGCTGCAGTCATGTCCACACGTGTGGCCCGAGCTGACTTATGGCTCTGTGGAAGTGACAGAATACTGCTGTCTTTGTATGTGAGCACACTCCGAGCAGCACAAGAGTTATGGGGCATTTGTGTGAGAGTTTGTGCATGTTCCAGCCAAAAGAAAACAAGCAGTGTCTGAGCGTATGAAGAGCTGTGTGCTGTGGGCTGGAGACAAATGAGGCTTCTGATACTTTTCTCAAAGCAAACAACTCTCTGTTTGCTCTGGCGCTATCAGTTCACTCACTGCTACTAACTCTGTGTCTCTGCATTATTTTAGAGTTTTCAGTTTGACGATTAAGCTATAATATCACATCATTATTACCTGTGCTGAAAAGTTAGGTTTTTCCTGGTGCTGGTTTATTGGTTTATTAGTCTGTTAACAATAAATTCATAAAGGTATGGTCAGATTTTGACAGAACTTTCAGGAATTTGGTGTAAATCTGGATCACAGTCTGGATCACAGGGTGGAACTGTAATGCCTTGGCTGAGGACTGTGCTTATGGATTTCTCAGTGATGTTGCATGCCCCCTATGTTTAATGCATTGCATTCTTCTTTTGCAGTTTTTCTATAGATTACAATGTATAGTTCTGATAACATCAAGTACTTGCATCTCTGATTTAGATACAGTCTTTAGCATGTAGCCAGATCAGGCCAAGTTGTGTGGTGACAAGTTCTGTGGGGCTAACCTCGCCAGGTGTTGCCACCTGCAGAAATGAGTACATTGCAGATTATGCAGCAGTTAAGCTAAGGCATCAGTAGCTCAGGAGGTAGAGCCGTTCACCCACAAACTGGAATTCTGGTGGATTGGTACCCACTACCAGCATTTCATTATGCCGTTGCGCAAGACACTGCACCTAGGGCAAGACACCTCACCCACCTTGCCTGAATGAATGTGTGCGTAATTGTGTGTTTGGAGGTGGTCAAAGAGGCCTATAGGCTCATACTGGCAGACACGTATCTGTCAGTCTGCCCCAGTCACTCTCAGTGGTGGTGAGCGACTTCTGTAGCCACAGCTGCCTTGGGGCAGACTGACGGAAGCATGGCTGCCATTTTGCGCCTACAGCCCCTCCAACCACCACCAAACACACAATCACACTGACACATTCATAAGGGCAAGATGGGTGAAGTGTCTTGCCCAAGGACACAATGACAGCATGCACTGCTGGTTGCAGGGTTTGAACCGCCAACCTTCGAGATAGTGGGCAAACGTCTCTACTGACTGAGCCCCAATTATTATAATTATAATATTAAACTTGCTTTATGTACACGGGATGAAGAAAGGGTCTGGACTATCAACTAATCACTGATTTTGGACTGTGTAGTACAGTACTAAGCTGGGCAGACTCAGCTGACACAAAGGTCTTTAAATGCTGAGGACACTGATTCTTAGTGAACCACCGTCATTGTTGATGCAGTCATTCAAATCTGTTGCCATAAGCCCTCCTACATCTGTTGTGAATTCAGAGGTGTAAGGGATGCTGTTAATCCAAGGTTGGATCTAAGGTTGGATTCCTGTTGAGCCTGGTTGACAGGGTACTGGCAGGCTAAGGGGACTACAGCCCAGGTAGTAGCAGAGGCAAAATCTCTGGTCTGAGGAAATAGTTGAGACCATGGAGACATGTTGTCATTTGGTACACCTAGTCTTTACAGAATGCAATGATCCCAACATTATGCCTCACAGGTCAGTGATATAGTTAAAGAGACTGATCGTAAAAATCATAAAAAGAAGAGGTTTTGTTTCACTATTCTGTGTTTAATTTCTCTAAACTACACAATGCTGCTATATATGCCTTTCGCCCTAGACCACAGTGAATATTTCAAATGTAATATTAAATAAATGCCCGCCATATATATAAGACAGTGTGTACGTGGTAAATCTGTTAAAGCTGGACTGCATTCATAGACTACAGAGGCAGTTCCATCATTCTTTGCTTTTGTGGCTTCAGAACAGACATGCCAAATCTTTGCAAACTCTAGTCACGTCTGCATATGTTTTTACCATTTTAAATAAATAAAAATGAACATGTCTGCCCACAATACATGAATCCTAATAAAGAGTGCCACGTGTTGTCGTATGTATGGACGTATATATGAACATAACTGTGGTGTAAAAGGAGACTTTTATTTACACTGCCACACCAGCGGAGATGGAGATAGATTTGTTGAGGAGGATGAGGTGGCTTTGAAACCAGACCTACACTCCCCACTGTGGTTAAAGCGCACTGAAGTTTATGATGAGATCATATCAACAGGACCGTATCTTTCTTTCTATATGTGGATTACTTTTAAATTATGCCTGCTTGACTATATCTCAACAACCAGTCTCCATTTTGATTAATAATCTATGGTCCTGTTCAAAACTGACTGCAGACAACCTTAAAGGGACTATATTATGCAAAATTGAATTTTCTGAGCTTTCTCCCATGTTAAAATGTTGTTCCCTCATCAAAAACATACCTGGAGTTGCCTTTTGTCTCTTTCACATCTGTTAAAGTAATCCTGCATTCTCTGGCGGTGAGTTTCTGTGTTTCTGTTGTAAAGTTGTAAAATGTGTAATGCTGATCTAAAATTGACCAAGATTGGTTTAAAAAGATACAGAAAAGCCTAATCTAGCCCCTTTATTTACATAATGTCCGATACTTTCTCCAGTCATATCATTGTGTATACATGCACACACAACTTAATAGAATGAACAAAGCTCTCAATGGTCTACATGGAATCCTTAATGATATGATTTGTGGGTTACAATGCAGTAGCTCAAAGGTCCATGTTGATGTGAATAAACTTGAGAAAAATATGGTGTATTAAAAAACAAATTTTAGTGTTAAAATGTTTATGTTCTTTAAACTGTGGCTCGCATTGAGAGAATTCATTTTTAACCAAAGAACAATTTTTAAAGGCAGCCCATGATTATGTAGAAGCTCACAATTACAATGCTATTTTTCAACATCTAAAGAGAGACTAAAACAAACTTCACATTTAGAGGTAAAACATACAAGTCACACCTGACTAAACTGTAACTAAAGTTATTGGAGTCCGGAACGGCAAAAGTGTTCAGTTAAGAATATATTAACTGGCCATAAATTTGCTTCACAGCCAGAGGGGTTTACGAGACATGCTAATGGCTAATAATTATCACATCAACAAAAGCCATAAAAATGATTACAGAGCTCATTAAGGCCAAATGAATCCTAGATGTTGTAGGTCATATAAACCCTCTTTCAATGGCCATCTGTCATCACATGCTTTCAATTGAACTAGTATTAGATGGACATACCATGGAATACACCAGAATATATTGAATTCTTATAGTTTTATAAGCAGAGAAGTTATTTAGACACCTCTTATACAGTGTGTTTGGGGGAAAACATCTAAAGACAAAAAATGGCTGACATAAAACTCTCCAGGTAGAGGAGGTGGTCATGGGAGAAGAAGTATGCTTTTGCAGAGCAGAGGAAATGATCCCAGCAGTGTGTACGGGACTGCTCTGTTGGTGCCATACATACTGTACATCAGAGGCATATCGAGGAGAACAGCTAATACTCCCTTTGGTCGTCTCCACAGTCAGAGGAAGAGAACGGCTTCCTCTAAAACAGCACAACTGCTGCAGGTTTCTACTGTTGGTTTAACCTCACAAATGGAAGGCAAACAACAGGAGTATGAGGCCAAATGCACTAAACCAGTCCTGGACGAGACTGGAGCATGAACACTTGGGGAAAGTTTAAAATGTGAAGTGAGGTGCAGCCAAATCATTATTCAAAATGTGTCATGTGAAATCTAGTGCAGAGACTATTCTGCTACCAACCTAGGACACATTACACTTGTCTGTCCTCTATCACAATAACATTCTTTCTTAAAGGGCTATATGCAAAATCAACTTCTCTGCGCGTTCTCCCACATTATAATTTTGCTCCCTCATCAAAACCAGTTTTCTTTTGCTTCATTCATGCCTTTGAGTAATCCTGTATTCTCTGGCACAGCCGTTCTGAGGTTCCATGAGCCCCCACCTCTTCCACAAACCCCTGCCCACTCCAGGAAACCAGGAAACATTGACCAATCAACAACCCCTCTACATTCAGTCTCTCATTTATTTATCCAAAAAATGTTTCAGTGTTGAACTAAGAGCTTGCTATAAGACATTATCTTTTTGTTTTGTCATTAATATATGGCTACAGTTGGATTTGCTACAGTGGTCCTACATTTCTGAAATGATAAGATGGATTTTAAATGTATTCCTTTTTTTCATCTTGTCTGACATACAAAGCTATTTTTTTATGAGAACATTGCATAGCTATAGCAGCAAAACAGCAGCAGTGTGCATTACTCTCACAGGGACATTAGTGAAGACATCAATGTCTTTAAGTCTTAACCCTCTCTGCTTCTAAAGACCAGGGCTATTATATTTTACACACACCATATAAAGGCTTTCGAAAGATGCTAAGCTCCAGAGCAAATGGTTAATTAGCATACATAAACAAAGTAGTAGTTAGCACTGTCCACCACACTACGCTGTTCGTTTTTGCCAAATTGCTGCCAATTGTTAAACAAAGGCATTACAGAGCTAATATGACTCCTTTCTCTGTGATTATTATGGTTTTTAGTGTCTTCACAGTCAGTATTTGAGCTGCTATGGGTGCTATAGCAGTAGCATTAGCCACAACACACTGTACAGTGCAGTGCTTAGAGGACTAAATGTGACTTTACAATAAGACTATTTTTAACACTGTCCAAAATTAAAAACTCAAATTTATCAATATGCATCAATTTACATCAATTTACCATCCAGCCCTAGTACTATGCAGTGTACTACTAGAGTAATCCACTGTCTCCTCATTTTGTAAGGTCACCATTCCAGGGAGATATACTTTGTAAGTGCCACAAAAGTTGAGAACCTACACCATTCTGGTAGATGTACTGTAAGTATATAAAGCAAAACAATTTCTTTATGCAGTGATATCACAAATCAAAATTGTCATATTATTTCTTTATGTATTGAGCAACCACAATGGCAGAATCAAATTTCCCAAGTCAAGTTATGGCCATATTGTGTCCTGACATTGGACTGGAGTCAATCTCATACAGTGTTTGCAGATGACACAATTCAATTCTTGACACATTTCCTCATTTTGTAGTTGCACAGTGGTTGTAGGCGCAATGATCCCAGATTATACACACAGAAAGTGAGAACGGGGTGGGACAGTCAGAGGAGGAAGTGTGTACATTCCTTACTAATCCTGATAGGACCTCACTATTAACTGCTGGCTCCACATACTGCAGCCACATACAAGCAGTATCCACAGTGCTTATTATTTATGAGCTGGAGGTTAAGCATTGTTTTCAAAAGGTTTGTGTAAGGGGACACCAAGACTTATGTGTGCGATAGGAAAAAAGATGGGAGAATTATTTGTGAATGAATGAATGAATGAAAGAATGAGAAGAGTATTGTGGTATGGAGTGTGTTTGCTCTGGCCTAAAGCGAACAAAGGCGCAGTGTGTGCCGAGCCGAGAGAGGGGGAGACGTACTCACAGATCATATCGATTATTTATCCAACGTATAGCCTTTTATCCCACATGCCATAAATCTGCTCAAGTCTAACACACACGGACAAGTGAATGTTACATATTCACATACTTTCTATGCAGCTTGTTTGTCAGTGCAAGGAACACTTCCTCTTAGGAGCAAGCATGTGTTAAAGAAAACATTTTGCACATTGTATATTGTATATCATATTTGAGGAGCACCAATAATTACCTAAAGATTAAAATGTCTAGGCTTTTTCACCTAGCTTCCATTGGTTGGTCTACATCACTTGTCAAAAGTCAATTTAATAGCTACTGATAATACAGTGAAAGCGACTCAGCAATGGCTACAACTGCTTTACCAGCAAAACAGCAAAGGCACAACGGCAGAATGGTTAGCACAATCTCTAGCTGAATCTGCATGCCCTACTGTGGGTGACACTCTCCGCCGTTCTCCCACTGCCCAATACATGCATGTTAGGTGAATTGGTGACTCAAATTTGCCCCTAGTGAATGAATGTGAGAGTAAATGGATATCTATCTCTGAACGTCTCAGCCCTGTGACTAACTGCCTATGGCCCATGGTTGCTGGGATTGCTGGGAATGGGAATAAGCAGAAGATGATGTATAAATGAGAGAAAAAAAAAAAAAAAAGAAAAAGTAAAAAAATCACGAGATGTTGAGCAAAGGAGAAATAATTGCAGAATGGCATGCTTTAATATTAAATTCAAAGCTAGAAATTCAAGGTAAGCTGTAAACTTGTCATGTATTTTGCAGTAGCAAATTGGGACAGTTTTCCTTTTTAAAGTGCAACACAGTATCTTTTCTAAATTTTTCGCTGTTATTGCCTCATTTTCATCTATGAAGAGCCCCATGAATTTCAGAGTATAAAGCACTAAAGCATATACTCACAAGTCCAACTGACCTCTATATGATCCCTCGCTTGGCTTCACTTTGGTTTTTCTCCTCCACAAACTGTACAACATTTTTTCTGCCATTTGGCTGCTCTGCCATAACAAAAATGGAGAAATAAACCAATCGATAGCTTGTTGTCTGGCTATCTGCAATGTGCTTGCTTTCTCAAGATACCAGAAACTTCCCTGACACCGGGTTGGTAGGGCTCATACTTGCAGGTGATGTTTTCGGCCCAGAGACGAGAGGGGGAGATGGAGGGCACTTTATTCACCCCACAACAACTCATTTAATCATACATTTAAAATTCCTATATTATGCTTTTTTCAGGCAGTGAGATCCACCATTTCCGGGCTTAGCTTACAGGATTACTCAAACAAATGTGAATGAAAAAAATAATTCTACTCCAGTTATGTTTTTAAGGTGGAAACAGCATTATAAAATGGTTTAAGGTAAAAAACAAAAAAACAAAACACAAGTTCTGCTTTAAAATAAAAGCGGGAAAAGAAGCTATGCTCTTGTTGGTTCTGGGGTATAGGCTGGGCACCAGGACAGATAAAGAGGTAGTGTACCTTCACCACAGCAAATCATCTGCTTTTTAGCATGCAGTGATTCACATGTTTATTTTGGCACAGGTTTTACACTGGATGCCCGTCCGGATGCAGTCCTGTCCATTTATCTTGGCACAAAACATACACTGGCTTGTGAGCCCCTGTGATTGGATTATTCCCATTACAATAAGCTATAGAACTTAAGACATATCATTTAGGCCTGACAGACTCCCGAAAGTCTTCCCATAATAAATGGGCAAAGTGTATGAGAAATTAGCATCTTTTAGACAAAATTACATGGAGTCCTGATGTCTGTCTTCTCCTTTAACACAATGATATCAGTGGTTTTCCACTTTTGATTTGAGATAGCCTCCTCTTATTGTGGGTTTTATGTTTAACCCCCTTTATCTGCACATTCTGATTAAAGCTTAAGGACCACACACTGGAGATCCAGCATTTGTTTCCTTTTATTACAAGAGCCACGCTTTCATTTCCTGTTGCTGAAGCAGCCAATTTGAAAGCTTAAACACAAGATGGCCAGAACCACCATGCAGCACTGACAAAGTGGAGGTTTTTCAGGGCGGACCATGGGCCGAAGTGAGTTATGAGCCCATGATCTCAGGCTCTTCTTTTTATGGGATGATGTCAGCGACGTGCCTGGTCTTATCTGTTCTCCATTCGGGATCTTTCACACGTTTTTTTTTTTTCTTCTGACATTTATCTAGGAGTTTTTTTTAAGCTCTTGGTGGTGCTGGTGTATAGTGTGTGTGGTGTAAGAGGTTATTTATGGGATGTGTGGGGGACCGGGGAGGACAGAGATAACAGAGACAAAAGGCTAGAAGAGATCACATGACCTCATCTTCAGCACCTTTCACTGTCACCTGTGTGTGCTTGAGAAAGAGTGTATGATCACAATTTTATAAGAATTTTGATTTATTGACCCATAATGTGAACATGTCAGCCTTTATCCATCTTCTACCCCTAAACCTCATTGGGGGTCCTATCCCAGCCTCTTTGGGTCTAAGACAGAATACAGCCTGGATAATGACCACTTATTCACAGAGCTGACAGGCTCACTCTCACATTCATTTACCATGGGCACTTTAGATTCACCAATACACCAAACACATTCATGTCTTTGGGCAGTAGAAGGAAGCCAGAGAACCCAAAAAGAACCCATGGTAACACTGGGAAGACATCCAGACTCCCCACAGTTGCTAGCCAGCCCAGGGATTGAACCCACAATCTCCGGGGAGTGCTAACCACTCTGCCACTGTGCACCCCTATACTGTGTATTATTTATGTGGCTGTAGAGTAGTACCACATATAAATTAGAGTTTACCCAGATATTCATGTAATTATGGGTGATGCAATGCAACTCAAACTCAGAATCAACCAGACTTAAACAGACTCTAAGATTCCAGATAGTGGTGCATTGGATTGTGGGATACTGGGATGAGTAACTTACAGACATTATTCTCTTAAAGTTGATTTATTTAGATTATTCCCAACATTTTCACACTAACAACATGTTAGCAGACTAGCACACTGGAGTCGTCTGTGCTGTTTATTTTTGGATGTATTTGATAACTTATCCTTTAAATTAAAAATGATGATGCCGGCAATGCTGTGAAACATTTACACACTAGTGTGATAAGATTTCGCGCCAAAAGATCTTGTGAGATCAATATGTCATAACATTTTGGTGAAGGTTTTATGATTTCAGGTTCAGTTTATGTTCACTTTTTACAAGGTGAAGCCAGTCAGTTGAGTTTGTGGCAAAGCATTTATCAATTTTAATATGATCTACTTTATTTTATTTCAAACAATAGTGCATGCCATTTATTACAATTAAATTTTTACAATACTCCTGCATAAATAGTATTATATATATACATATATATATATATATATATACATACATATATATATATAAATTAGTACTCTTGTTAAGCCAGGTAAACCCGATTTTTTTGTCTTAAAACATTTATAGAAGTCACACTGCTCAACGTGGAATGCGTAAAATTGCAAACTAGCAATTATTCTCATTATGCAAGGGTTCAAACTTAGTTGGAGCAAATTTCAGGATATGGATGCAGTGTTTGCATCATGGAAGAGCTAGTGTTCCATAAGCTAGGACTGCTTGCTCTACCAGTGTTTATGTGTATGGAAAAGAAAATAATTAAAAGGGGAAAGGCACTGTTGTTACTATAATGATGCTCTGATGTTTTCTCTTGGTCACACGCAGATCGTAGATTGTAGGTGCAGCATGAGGCAGACACACTCTGCGACCAATCTTCCAAAATATCTGACACTGCCTGATACCTGTCGCAGCTCATCTTTGGTGGTAAGACAGCTCTATATGAGATCTTTGTTCCTGTTTTACTATAGAAACATTTTTGAGCTAAGATGCACAATTTTTCCCAATCTTTCATCTGAGACAACCAAAACTGTGCCATGTATAACCAGCTTGAGACACTTTTTTGGTCTTAATTATAGTCCTATAGCTATGAAAATAGGTGTGACTCCTGCACATAAGGGCAAGAAAGCACTATTCTAAAAGAATGCACTTAAGAAGAAACTGAGACCTAAATGCAACCACTATTAATGCTGTTTCTTTTGATGTAAAACCATTCCTGTATAAAGTTTGGGCAACAATCTTGACTTTTCTGAGACTGTGTGTCAGCGGGACACCTGGCTGTCAGGGTGGGAAGATCCACAGGACAGAGATATGAGGATGAGCAGGAGATGTGGGAAAGAACGATGAAAGACAGAGAGACCACTACCTGCTGCTTTCTTAATTAAAACTGCCAGAAAGTTGTTAAGACGCAGTGGCGCTGTTACTATGGACACTCCAGGCATGTATGAATGCACTCACATATACTGGGGAGAGGGCTGAAGGTCAAAGTGCAATACAACTCTGACGCAGGAGCATTTGTCTTATGGATTAAAGCAGCTTATTTGGCTGTAATATGAATTAAATGCTTCCAACTTTATTAACATGAAAAAGTAGTGGCTCAGGATGCAAAAAACAGTGGAATTTTGACAGACAGAAGACTGATGGACAATATTTCAGCATAACGTCCTACATTCAGCGTCTGGTCTCTCTACTCAGAGAACCCAGGTTACAATATAACCGGTGTAGCCATGTCCAGTAAATTAAATCACATTGAGTTAGCATTTGTCTTCGCAGTGACATTTTAAAAGGTCATATCGAATATCAGATGTGGTTTAGCTCAGGTTTATCCGTGTTTTACAAGTGTGGGGGGGTGGGGGTCTGGATGGAAAGTGAAAGCAGATAAATGAAAAGTGCTGGGGCTGGATGACAAAGTAATGGCATTGTGTGATGACAGGTTTATGTTCGGAGTGCTGTAAAACTCACTCCATCCACACTTATGTTTGGAGAGCGGGGGAATCTGAGGCTCTGTTACTTAACCTGGGATTATGTCATGCAAATGTCATCTACAGCATTTTTACACTCTTACGCATTTGCCCGAGTGACATTAGGTATTTAAGTTTAGTCAATTAGGCCATACAAGATGACAAACAGAACTTGTGAGCAAAATAATTCAAAAAGAAATTGTAGGATTTTGATTACATTTTCAGAAAATGTCAGTAATCAGCCAAGGAAGAAATTATTAGTTTTGGTGTGTATTCAGAACACTTTTGGGCCCTTGCAAGATTCTGTACCCTTGTGAGATAAAGCTGAAGATACTAACTCCAGCCACAAGAGACAATAAAGCATGACATTTTAATTTCCAGTTTAGTGGATTCTTTGCTGAGATAAAAAGCTTTGTTGTTAAATAAATATAACATTTACTCCTGAACTAGAAGATCCCTGGTTGAAGTCCAGGCCTGGATAGTATATGAGGTATGGGCTCTAGGGGGCTTTTTGGTTAATAAGCCATTAGAGTCTGAACTACTGCTGGTTGACCAATAATGTAGCAGTAGAGTTGCCTTTTGGCTCTGAATTGAACCATGCCCAGTGGCATGTTATCATTTTAAACATATCATTATGGAAATAGAACTCTTCGTCCATTGCTTGATAGATGTCCTTGTATTTCATCACAGGGAACATGAGTATAACATTTGCACTTCAGACAGAAAACAGATTATGTGCACTTATCTCAACAGCATTGACTTTGTATTTTTTCAAAATAATTTTGAAGAAAATTGAAGTCAAAAAGCTTCAGGAAGACTTCCATCAGTTTGTGGAAGACACTGACCTTTGGTCCATCATGGAGAATGAGCAGGCACATGCTCACCTGAGGAGGGAGACACACAAGTTGGCTGCCCTGATCGCAACAGGAAGCCAGAAGAAATTTAAACTGCCTTGTGATAACTTCTGGTCTCTGATGGACAACAACATCATACGTGGTCATATCGAAGAGCAGGCCAATAAGGTGGTCAAGATGATCCACAAATCCACACTAGACCTGAACAATCGTCAGCTGAACAACAGTTTCTGGTCATTAATGGAGAACCCCACTGTTCATGCTCACATCCAGGAACAAGCCAATAAGGTGGTCCAGATGATTACCAAAAAATCCAGCAACCACTCAAATGAGAGCGAAGAATTCAAGACTTCATCCATCAGCAACCAGCCTTCTACAGCTTTACAGGTGAGCTGTTTACTATTGTCTCAAAAAATGGCACTATATTCTGTATGCCGACTAAAGAAAGAATCACTTGGCCCAATGATATTTCATAATATTTCTCTAATATTACAGACGAGACTTTGTACAGTAGATTAACTGTAATTTATGACTCGTGTATGTTTGCCTCACACATGTTGCAGGTAAAACCACCTTTTTCTGAACCTATAGAAGACAATAAAACAGCTTTGTCCAGCTCAGAGCATTCATTGATAAATTATATACCTTTACACTCCTTATTACATTTTATGAATTTATGACATGTATTTTTGTTTTTCAATTTCACAGGTGAAACCAACACGTCCTGAAAACCAAGATCAGATGCCATTATTGTCTGGTCTTAAAAAAAGCCCTAAACAGATCTTCACACTGATCAGCTCTGATGACTGTGAGAAGAAAGTCAGTGGTGAAACAGCTGTACAAGATGTTTGTAGACACCATCCTAAAGATCTGAAGGCAGACTTCTGTAAGCTGTGTGTGGCAGTAGTACAGGAGGTGAAGAAGGTGGTGTCGGTCATGTACACTCTCCTAAGGCGAGGCAGGAGCTTGATGGAAGTACTCATCAGGATATAATAATAAAAAAAAACAAAAAAAAAAACGTCAGAAATATTGGTTGGTTTGTTAGTTGGTTTCTTTCTTGGTTTGAGTTAGTTGGTTCAAGTGCAAATGCATTCGCAGTGGTTTCTGATCTTTGGGTGCTTCTAGTTGGTTGGTTGGATTTTGACATTTAACATATTCTGGAAAGGACAGTAATGGGCATCTCCAAGTGTTTCAAGTTCTTAGTTAATGTGATAAAAGCTGAACGATGGGCTGTTTATTGCTTTTCTTTAAGGCCAACAAAAAACAGACCTAGCTGTATGGTACACATCAGATTACACATGAGATTTAAAGGGAGCAAGGGCAGAGCAGGCCACAGTTCCCAGGTTGAGCTTTTATAGAGTCGTGGTCTGATGTCAGTGCCAGCAGCGTAACCAGAGTAACATCCACTCACACACAACAAACGCAATAACAAGGCTCTCATCCTCAGGCCATAAACAGCTCTCCTGCCTCTCCGTGGACCATCTGAAAAAGCAGCAACATCAAACAGGGCTACATCACATGAACGCATTCGTCAGCGTTTATAATGCACATGGCCCACTGCACCAGATATACACAAGACCTCTTTTCATCTTATGGCAAGTTCATAAAAATGAAACTAATATGATGAAATGCACTGGGGTTACTATTACTTCAATCCCTACTAGAATATTTATTGATGATTGGTTGGTATGTCTGTTACGAGATCCAGGTAAAGTATTTTCTTGTGGCTCAATGTAAAAGGTGTTGATACCTAAACTTATAAAATGCATTGTAGGTGAGGTGTCAGGTGAACTTTTGGTCTGATATAAGAACACATTTAGATGCAGTTACAATGAGGGGCAGTGAGGTTGTGTTTGCTATGGCAGCAGCAGTGCAGTGTGTTTGGTGGAGATGAGCTGATGGCTCTGCCGGGACACTCACTCACACTGTCAGGCTCAAGAGCACACCATCAGTGGTCACATGTCATTGACACTCACCATGCCACCGGACAATAGCACAACACTGAGGTCATATACACAGTCAGGAGGCCATTTTTGTACTACAGTACTAGATGAGGATCTATAGATAAACTTTCACTGCGCTAAACTCTGCCGTGAGCGCGGCGCCCGCTGAGTCCTATGTGAATGGGGCTTTAAGCACAGGCACTGCCTGCTATCCATATGAATTTGACGTCAAGCTAACACATAACTTAAGTGAGGTTGGACATCAGTGTAGTCTAAAGACCGAGACACACCTGGACCGATTATCGTCCATCTGGCACGGTCCGGGTGACATGACTCTGTTTGGTATGTTCTGCACCATCAGTCGTATTAGGAGACGCTGGACCTTGTTCTGGCCAACTGAAAATGTCAAATTGGCATCAGGCATCATGCTCAAACAAGCGCTCTAATTGGCCGTATATCACATTCACAATTTGTCAAACACCTCGCATTTAACATTAAAACTTTTGTTTTAACAACTACTTCATTATGTTCCCCACATCTGTGACACTAATGTGTTGCAGTTAGCTTACGTTAGCTTGTAGCCTCGAGCAGATAAAAACAATCCTCCCTCTGAGTAGAGGTAAGATCTTAAGCTCGAGCCCGAGTCCGAACCCGACCCGGCCCGAAATTCGGGTCGGGCCGGGCTTCTCTCTCGCTGACTTTTTTAATAAATATATGTTTATAAAAATGTATACTAAAACGATGTGTGGATACTAAACTAAAGAATACTTCTTATAAATAAATAATTTGGTTAAAACAGAGAAGGCGCTGTAAGGTAATTGCTATATAACTACTACTAAACAGGAAGCGCAGAGCCAGGGCACGCTTTGCGCACGTGTCGTGAATGTAATCTTCCCTCCGCAAGTCCGCATCTATTTTGTTTAGGTATCCCTGATATGGAGCAGCAAGAAGTCAAGGATAAACTTAAGACAGGGGAACTGAAAAGGCAAACACGCACTGCCGGTAAGAGTGAGGCTGCAGTATTTCTCCGCGTAATTAAGCGAGTGCGCATCAAGATCTCTCTTTCACTCTCTTTGTCTGGCCTCTTATTCTGTGTTCCAGCGTTATTTCGTTGTGCAAATGCATTTATCATGATCATAAAAATATGTAGATTATTTTAACCTTAAGAAATCTTGCGTTTTTTTCTGCCAAAAATACTATGGGATAAATTGAAATTTCGGGTTTGCTTCGAGCTCGGGCCTGCAAATCAAGTTAATTGGTCGGGCTCGGGCTGGGTTGGGCTTTAATGCCCGCAGGCCTGGGTCGGGTCGGGCTGGATTTTTTAGGCCCGATCTTACCTCTACCTTTGAGGCAAACAGCTGCATGTCAGTTGTATTCATTACTATGATGAGATGTGTTTAATGCAGTGCATATGATTATTAATCACTGATAAATACTTGAGGTAAACACAAAAGTTTTGTAGAGTTTTGTTACAGGAGCCCTATATATCCGCAGAGTTTAGTGAGTAGTGCCACCTGCTGTTGTAAATAGATATAGAGTCTATAAAGACACTAAAGACTTTTTAGTGGCGACAGGGGGAGATATGAGGAGACAAAGCAGTCGCCCTGCCCCTTCTGACGGCGGTCGGGCATTGGGTTGGTGTGTCCAGTCTTAACACAGAGAAAAACACAAACCGTTGTATAGTGTTTAGTATTTAGTAGGCCTAATGCTAAATTTTAGATCATATATTTTGGGTCACTCTCCTGGTTAACTTTTTGGTTGTTTTTGTACAGAATAAACTTTTCGCCTCCTTGCATATACAGTATCTTAACTGTAATGACCAAAAATTAAATGTGGCAGAAACTACCATTAAAATGGACCCTAGAGACATATACCACCAGGTTCCCACTCCACAGCCTCCTGTTTTCTTACACATCCACTCCCAAAATGTTACTCACAATCGACCTAATGGCTCATTCCATTCGTTCACGGCCAATGTGCTCCTAAACCAGCAATGAGGTCTTATCTGATTGGTCCACAGCCAGGAAGTGAGTTTAAGGTCAGACTGAACTGTAAGACTGCACATGTGGCTGGCTGGGTTAAGCATTTTGTTACCAAGACTTTGACGACTTTCCAAGTCCTTTCACAGGCAATTTCCTTGATACAGAAATACTTTTATACTTACCCTTTAATCGTGGTGTTATTAGCAAATCAAACACATCATAAGGAGCAAATGGTAGATGAAAATAGACTTGGAAAATAATATTTGTGGATTGATTTTGGTCAAGTGGAAGGTGAGTTTATCACATAAGAAAATGAGGTGGTTTAAATTCTCTTCTATCTCATCAGCCATCTTTTTGGGGATGAGCCGCTGCGGTGTGTCTGCAAATGTGCGCTAACCCGGTGTTCTCATAGGCAGGTCATGTCTGGGTCAATCTCTCTGGCTCCAGCGCTTCCCTGCTTAACTCCTTCATATCCCCCCGGCTGCTCCACTCACAACATTCAGCTACTGTCTGTCGCCACCAAAAGTGTGTGCAAACAGTGATGTCAGGGGCTATTCACAAGACGGGGATCCTAATTAACTGATTAACTAAAATGACAGAGTATGTTAATTTTTAGCTACTGTGTAAAGTCCTGAACTAATGACCATAATAAATGTCACACCACTTTAAAAATGAGCCAATCAATTTTCATAGGGCTGAGTTTATTCTATGATGACACTTCCCAAGTAACAGCAATTGTGGTAAAGAGGATATAAGGAAAAATTATCAAGTAATCATAAACAGGCCGTGATGGTGAGGGCTGGTTCCAAGAAACCTGGCAACCTGTAGAAATGTACATAAGTGTTATGTTAAATGTGGTGTAGATATCATTTAGGTACTGGTGTCAGAGAAGTTTAACAATACCTAGCTGTACTTATTACGCTGGCAAAATTTAAATTCATATACAATTTTAATAATTCCAACAAATCAAAACAAAACAGTTTAAAAATAGCAGTCAAACTTTAAAAGTTTAATAAGTTAAATCTAAGATGACACTTTTTTAGTTTTGTTGTTGCATTTTTAGTGAACAGTATACTGTATATCTGGACCAAGTAATGCTGGTTGCACAAGTGATGGCTTGTTCAAAGACACCTCACAACCAATGCCAAAAAGTTGATATTTGATATTTGTTATAGAGGTAACTCCTCACTTGGCCAAGTGAAATCTACCCTTCAAAAAACTGATTCCCTTGGTGGAAATCCTGTAACAATCCTGGGCCAATACTTAATATTTATCTAAAATGCAGCAGGCTTTATGTGATGCTTAATTTCTCTGATTGGTTAGATGATTTTCAAATTGTGTGGGTCCAAATGCAGTTTAATGGCCTCTGGAGACCAGACTAATTCTTCTGTACAGTAAAAAAGAGGCCAGGCCACTAGTAAACTATTGCACATCAACTATAATGTTAGGCTATATCCACACAGAGGCACCATCCTAGTAGCACTGTAACACTGCCACAGAAACATACCAAAAACAGACGAGAACACACGGGGCATGCGCAAAAACTGGTGCGACGTAAACATAAGAACATGGCAGTGAATATGTGTGAGCTAGAAAGGTGAGCTTAGTCTGCAGTAAGAGGAGCAGAATATTTTTCTGTAAAAGCCATAAAAAGCTCAGTAGCGTCTGCAGCTTGAACACAAGACTGCAAGACGCCATTGTTGTTGTCAGAGTTTAGTTTAGGAGAGGTGGGGCAATGGAGTCATTGTTTCAGGAAAGATGCGTATGGGCTGTAAAAACGGAAAAATGTATACAGCATTTAGAAATTTTTCCACTCTGGGACCCGGTTTCAAAAATGATCGTATTTGGCCTCCCAAAATGCAGAATCCGTGTAGATGAACCACCTATGCAATAAAAAAAAACATGAAACCGTGAAAAAAAATGTATGGGTTAGGGGATGTTTGACCTTTTTGTAAACTTACTTCTAGCTCCATAACTCCAAATCCACATTTTCAGAAGTTCAGTTTACATAGATGTTAATGTTTTTTCAGCCTACTATTTCTTCCACTGACAACGCTCCCTGCTCCTCACTACAGTATACCATCTACTCCTCACAGAGAAACAAAGTTAGCAAGCTGCGGTAATCTACTATGACAAGATGTGACATCAAACATCAGATGTGTGCTGTTGACATTGCGCAGAGGAATATCCTGTGACAAATTACCAACCTGTTTTGTTGTGAATGTCAGAGGCACTTGTATGGGTTGGAGAGTGTGAGCGTGCCGGCTCCGGGCTGACATTCCAGTGGTTAGCAGATTGGCTGTGATTGATGGAGCCAGTCAGTACTGCTCCCATTGGGATGTTCTCACTTAATTACTGTCTGTCGCCACACACATTACGGCCATTGTAGGCTTTGAAGTGAACATGCAATAGTGACAGAGTACTCAGGGGATATACGCACAAGTGTGTCAGGTGTCTCTGGGCATTCCACACAGGAACTGGCAGCTTTCAAATTGAATGCAAAAATTAATATAGGCTTGCGTGTTTGTGGGAAGCTGTGTAAATGTATACATCCCTTCAAACAACAGCACGGCTTTGTTTTCTACTACTACAATTTTATTTAACAAAAAAGTCAAACAGAATCAATTTGCTAGCCTGGCCTGCCATCCCATTTATTTGTATGAAAAAAAAGAAAAAATGGCTCCAGGAAGTTTGAGTTTGGGGTTTCCGTGGAATAAAAAAGCAAGTGTTTTGGGCTTACCTTAAACTTAAACAGATATTAGGTTCAAGATCATGCTGTCTTGATGATCTCAAATACTAATAAAAAAATTTCTTTGATAATATTGATCTGTATTTTTCACTTAGTTACCTTTTGCTATTTTTTTTATTTTCTTTTTGTATTGTTTCTTTGTGTAAGTAGACTGCTGAAAGACTGTTAGCAACAGACATAAATTCAATGCTGACAAGTGGTGTAAAACAATTATTCTGAGCTTGATTAAAAAAGCCAAGATAATATTTTTGCAAGGGTGTGGCAGCCTCTGCTAGGCCACCTACCTGGTGACCTGCGGGCGCTGCTGGGTAAGGGTGTGCCACATTTTGTTTTCCAGTTTGCTTGATAACTGGCGGCTGTGCTAATTTATTTATTTTTCTTCTTTTTTTTTGATTGCTTTTTTTCTTCTTGTGTGTGTTATAAAGTTACTTTTTTTTACACTATATCTAAAAACAAAACAAAACAAAAAAAAACCTTGATAAATATTTTTGTTATTTTAGTTCTGCCAATGAAATTTTGGCCTGTGTTGTTGGTGTGTTTGTGGGTTGCTTTGTTTGTCAGCAAGATAAAAATAGTCAGATTTAAAAAAAATGCCTTGGGAGATGTATGCTCCGTTTATAATTTCACAGATGATTAGTCGCACAATATACTGTTAGCTAATTAAAAGTTTCACATACTTATATTTTGAGGCTTTGGGCGCTGTAGTAATTAAATTTTAATTAGACAGGCGGTGCATTGGAAGCAAACAGAAGTGCTTTCAGCAGAAGTGAGTAGTGTGCATGAAGATTATAAATGCTCGCTTGCGGTTGCCTCATAAAAAAAGGCTGTGCAGGAATGCTCAGTTTGGTGATTTGACAAAGAACCGCTCGTATAATTATACCTCAGCTATCGTAACCTCAGTGATTCCAAACATTTGTCTGAGCCATTTCCAGAGCAGCACCAACCAACACGGATTCAGTGAAACGAGAGCCGCCACAACAGCAAAGCCACTCGGGTCTGGTGTATGAATATCTATGGTCTGGTCTGGTCTATGGGCCAGAGAGGTCACTGCTCATTTATCTTTCTATGGCTCACTACAATTAAGCAATTACACCAGTGTACGTGATATACTGTACAAGCTGAGCAGATGCAAAACAAATGCCAGATGGGATAGGTATGTCTTCATTAAGAGGAAGAATTATGGCTCACATGTGATTCCAAGTCTTGTCTTGGCCAAACAACTGCAACTCTGTTTAGTCTTAACTTTTACAGCTTTGGTCTTAACTTTACAAGAGGTCAGTAGTTTGGATTCCAAAAGTTGTTTTTCACTGTAATAGACTGGACAAAAAGACGCTGAGTAAAGTGAGCTGTCAATGTACTCTACTAAACTCTTTTAAATGCAATTGAAATTCAGTTTAATTTAATATGATTATTTGATGAAAAACAAATTCTATTTTGACTGCTAACTAAATCTCTCCAAAGTAAAATATGAGGATCTGTGATGACTGTGGACACCCATTCTTCCTGTCCCTGATGCTGAAGAAGCCTTATAGCACACACTCACCACTTTTGCCATGGACAAAATTATTAACTCACCCATGTCACATTTGTACCTGGACGCCAAATGATTACTGGTCTGATATTTCAGTGGGAGTTGTTAACTGGATCTTATGCCAAACAAATTTTTGGTTATTTCCATAAAGCTGGGTATACACTGTGTAATTTCATTAAGCTTAAAAGACCGATAGAAATCACACTGCACAGCTTGGAATGTGTAAATTGTAAACTACCGTGTGTTTACACTGTACAAGGGTTCATTCATCACATTGAATCATGGCTATGACCAAAGTCAGAACAAATTTCAGGCTTGTTGCACCGGTGATCTTGAAGATTGTCACTACAAGAATGCATTGCTGTTTTTCTGTTGGTCACACATCTGACAGAGATTGTAGGTGCAGCGAGACGCGACACACTCTGCAATGGGTCTTCCAAAATATCTGACACTGCCTGATATCTGTTGCAGCTCGTCTTTGGTTGTAAGACAGCCTCTGTGATCTTTGTCCCTGTCTCAATAAAAGACATAGGACTAGTTTTGGAGCTACAAAGAACAATTATTCCCAAGATGAGGAATCTATCACCGCTTTAGAGCAGACAGAGTATTGATTTCTCATGCTGTACCTTCTATCATGTTCTGTTTTGACCAATTGCCTTGAAAGTGGGATAGCTGGGTGATGTCATTACTAATATTTCACAACAGTAACACTGTCTGCTGTTTCAGTTTTGGAGTAAGCTAATAAATAACATGAAGGAAGCAATGTAAGAGCAGCACTATATATGCTTGTCTAATGGCAGCTTCCCCAAAGCAGCAGGAAGCCATGACAAGGGCTAAAAGGTTATTAAAAAGGGTTAAATATGTGTTTTTGTAAGATTCCTCATGCAGTGGCCATAAACTGCACGTACTACAAGTCAGACAACCCAGACGTCTAATGTTTCTGCTCAATGTTGATTTAAATGGCGCAGAAGGTGCTTCGCTTATGCACCAATATGAGAGCAGCCAGCTAACCACCTACATGTGAATACAGGTTTTTTGGACCAATTTGACGGCATAAACACTTTCTCCAGAGCACAGCGCGATAAACAACCTAGACATACCCACAGCACAACCACACACCGACGTATAACACACGTCAAAAGGCTTGGAGCTTCCAAGAAAACTGCACACTGCCTCCCACACCATTCCACACAAACTCGCAAACGCACAGAAAACATGCTTCCAGACAGTACAGTGGCATAAACATCAGCACATAACTGCGCTGACCACAAACACTGGAAAAATAACTGTGTACTGTACAGAGAGCGGATAAGGCTCGATGTGAGAGAGAGCCCCTTCCAACTCCTACAAGTGGAAATGTATGTTGTATACAGGATGATGAACATACGGATATACAGAGGATGTCCCAACTTGTTCAATAGAGTAGTAGGTCTGGGCAACATGACAGACAATGTATATCACAGTACACCTGCAATATGGTGGGCCATTTGGGTTATTTTCTCAGGCACATTGTAGTTCTTATTTGCAGTGTGTTCAGTGGTAACACATTTGTTCAGATTTTAATACTAATGGGTATGTGGGTTATTTTGAATGTACTATTGGGGTCAAACCGTGTAATACACATTGAGAGTCCTGTTTTTAAGTTCATAAGGGTCTATTTCCACCACATTTTTTTTCAATCTGATGTCATCTGAAGCCAGATCAGGTGTGAAGCAGAGAGGATGGTAACTATAAACTTTCCCAAGTACCCTGTAGTATCTTTTTGGAAAGTAGGCTCCTGGTGCAGTAACATAGGGGTTGGATGGCTGGTTGAGGGATGTCATTATGTCAAATTTTAGTGTCACGAGATGAAATATTACGATTTCCGATTAGTGACACCACTGAAGGAAACACTGACTATTTCATTAAATGCCGCTAAATCTGTCTGACCCATTCTTTAGATATTTTTATAATTTTGTGACATGTATACTGTCACAAAATTTACTGTATATGGCTATTGCTACAACTAACACTGAACAGATTTTTTTTTCTGATGCTAATTGGCGTCAAACAGTAGGTGAAATTACAGCACAGGCAAAAACTACATCCACACTATACACACCACGAGTAATAAGCCCCTCCTCTCATGTATAGTTGCTTTGCTAATGTATACTGAGCAAACTACTGTCCAAATCTCTTTGTCCTTTCCTGGGACACAAAACTGATTTAATTTCGGTCAGTTTCTGTTCAAGTTTTACTCATATACTCTGTTTAGTGAATAACAGAGCAGTCAAGATATATGAGGTGAGTGAGATAAAAGGAAAGGAGCAGCAGTGCTGTGAAACAATATATTTTTTGGAAACATCAACCAGAGCAGAGTTAAACACTACTTTGACTCACAATTGGATATGGGATGAAGTGGGAGAGTGTGCAGGGTGCATTGAGAAGTGGAGGAGCATCATGACGCTGGAGGCATTTCCTCTAACAGAGGGCTCCAAAATGTGGTGCACAAAGAGACAGTAGCTTCTAAAATTCTTTATGTCATCTTACTGTGAAATTTATAATTGCAAAAATGAGTATAATTGGTTAATCCTGACATTCCTAGTTGAGTCATAGGCATCTGGTGTAAAAACCTGTCAAAGTACCCATGCAAATGATGTACCGTGGCAAAAAAAAAAGAACACAGCTGAAAGCGACATTCTTTACATGTTGGAAAGTACTTAATGGTTGCACCAAATATGTGTTTTCATATTTTTGGCTTTGACAGTAAACACACAGGTATTAGGCAGGGAATGATATGGAGCAAATGGAATCCAACCCAGGCCACTCAAGTGCATAGCATGCACTATACCAGGTGAGCCACCAAGGCACCGCATTGTATCAAGTTCTGATTACATTCTGTCTAAAAACAACACTGATCACTTTTTATGTGCAAACATTCATTCAGTCATTTCCTACCACTTCTCCTGTTTAGTGTGGCACATCGCAATGGCCCACTAGAACAGCTCATTTGTCCTACAGTGACCTCATGTGACCGCATACATGGTTCATCATGGTCCTCTGGTCAAGCGCACACGCCCTGGTCACAGTGGTGGGGTCAGCGTGATCATCCACCTCTTCTTCCTGTGGAACTTTTTGTCTGTTAAACCCTCTTCCTTCCAGCACAAGCCAGCACAGCACCAGCTCAGCACATAGCTCCGACCACATTCTGCCACTGTGAGAAAACTCTGCCCAGGGTCGTCTGTATGAAGGATTTTGTTTTAATGTCAATGATAAATACTGCTATTATACCTGTAATTCCAGCAGAGGTGTTATTGAAGACATCAGAGGAGTAACGGCAGTCTACCATGAACCGCGGTAGTAAAAGTCAATCAAAGTATAGTGGTGTCATAAAATGAATAGCTGAGAAAACAGTAGCTGTGGAAAATGTAGGGACAGCCCAGGCATTAGTGGTTGCAACAGTAGCTTTGGAAATTTAATTAGTTGTGTTTACATGAGCAATACATTCAGTACGTTGTTAACCCACTACGATGATAGATTTGAAAGCAATGGGATGAAAATAATGTTTATGTCTGAAACAACACCTGATTACAGACCTATTTGGAAAACATCTCATTGTCTGCCAAGGCCCTTCAAATAATACTGAATGTAAGCAAATTGTGTGATACTTTTGACTTAAGTATGACCATTTTTTTTCAAGTATAAGATCTCTAAATGGCGCACTTCACAACTTTGGCTTAAACAGCAGTACGTTGTTTTATCAGAATGCCAACAGTACAGCATGTTACAATTCTATAGGATCTATAGGAAAGAACAGAACAATAGTCTGGGCAGGTTTCCATGTTGCAAAAGGGCACACCTTGTGCTACTATACTATATATACTTAACTCGTCGAAAGTGCACTCACTTTTGGATCACACACATGCAGACATACAGATGAGTGGAGTCTTGCATGGGGTAAGTCATTAGCATGCATTGAATAGACTATACTGTATATAGTCTGCAGTGTTGTGCATTGGGTTTTGAGGTTTTGAACACATTCTAGCTTTTTGTTGCATGTCCTTATTTTTATTTTTTGCACTATATAGTGTTTACTTTTTGTTATCTCTATGCACCAAGGGCCTGAGAAAAAAACATTTTAATTCTCCATATGTGCTGTGCATGTGGCAGAATTGACAGTAAACAGAGTTTGATTTGATGGCAGTCTTTTATATTGGTGTACTTTGCTGCCAATAAATGAAAGCTGGCTCACAGATACAGTGGGGCAAAAAAGTATTTAGTCAGCCACCAATTGTGCAGGTTCTCCCACTTAAAAAGATGAGAGAGGCCTGTAATTTTCATCATAGGTATACCTCAACTATGAGAGACAAAATGAGGAAAAAAAATCCAGAAAATTACATTGTCTGATTTTTAAATAATTTATTTGCAAATTATGGTGGAAAATAAGTATTTGGTCAATAACAAAATTTCATCTCAATACTTTGTTGGCAATGACAGAGGTCAAACGTTTTCTGTAAGTCTTCAACAAGGTTTTCACAAACTGTTGCTGGTATTTTGGGCCATTCCTCCATGCAGATCTCCTCTAGAGCAGTGATGTTTTGGGGCAGTCGCTGGGCAACACAGACTTTCAACTCCCTCCACAGATTTTCTATGGGGTTGAGATCTGGAGACTGGCAAGGCCACTCCAGGACCTTGAAATGCTTCTTACGAAGCCACTCCTTCGTTACCCAGGCAGTGTGTTTGGGATCATTGTCATGCTGAAAGACCCAGCCACGTTTCATCTTCAATGCCCTTGCTGATGGAAGGAGGTTTTCACTCAAAATCTGACGATACATGGCCCCATTCATTCTTTCCTTTACACGGATCAGTCGTCCTGGTCCCTTTGCTGAAAAACAGCCCCAAAGCATGATGTTCCCACCCCCATGCTTTACAGTAGGTATGGTGTTCTTTGGATGCAACTCAGCATTCTTTCTCCTCCAAACACGACGAGTAGAGTTTTTACCAAAAAGTTCTATTTTGGTTTCATCTGACCATATAACATTCTCCCAATCCTCTTCTGGATCATCCAAATGCTCTCTAGCAAACTTCAGATGGGCCTGCACATGTACTGGCTTTAGCAGGGGGACACGTCTGGCACTGTAGGATTTGAGTCCCTGGCGGCGTAGTGTGTTACTGATGGTAGCCTTTGTTACTTTGGTCCCAGCTCTCTGCAGGTCATTCACTAGGTCCCCCATGTGGTTCTGGGATTTTTGCTCACCGTTCTTGTGATCATTTTGACCCCACGGAGGGAGATCTTGCGGGGAGCCCCAGATCAAGGGAGATTATCAGTGGTCTTGTATGTCTTCCATTTCCTAATAATTGCTCCCACAGTTGATTTCTTCACACCAAGCTGCTTACCTATTGCAGATTCAGTCTTCCCAGCCTGGTGCAGGTCTACAATTTTGTTTCTGGTGTCCTTTGACAGCTCTTTGGTCTTGGCCATAGTGGAGTTTGGAGTGGGACTGTTTGAGGTTGTGGACAGGTGTCTTTTATATAGATAACCAGTTCAAACAGGTGCCATTAATACAGGTAACGAGTGGAGGACAGAGGAGCCTCTTACAGAAGAAGTTACAGCTCTGTGAGAGACACACATCTCTTGCTTGTTTGTAGGTGACCAAATACTTATTTTCCACCATAATTTGCAAATAAATTATTTAAAAATCAGACAATGTGATTTTCTGGATTTTTTTTTCTCATTTTGTCTCTCATAGTTGAGGTATACCTATGATGAAAATTACAGGACCTCTCTCATCTTTTTAAGTGGGAGAACCTGCACAATTGGTGGCTCACTAAATACTTTTTTGCCCCACTGTAGTTCTGTTACATAGAACAATCTGGGAGGGCCTCTACTTAAAACATTTGCAAAGATAATACTTGTTTGGTGACTGGACGAAGCAACTGTGAGTTTTATCCAATCAAGGGATTGGCATGTTCTTTAAATTACTAATGGTAAAATAGTGCCCCACCAAAAACCATTGCCTTGAGCAAAACATGATGGATTTGCATGTGTTTGTGAACATCTCTTAATAATGTAATATGTGTCAACCTTAGTTAGCTACAGTCTTAGTTAAATACACTTCATTCAGAAAACCAGTTTCCTTTATTGCTTGAACCTTACACACTGTTCAAATGTGTGAATTCCATCTGAACGTTAGCACACACTTGACAAGTCTTATAGGTACAGTACAGAATATGTCTCTCATTCCCATGGCTCAGTATTTGCCATGGAGCAGAGCTCAGCCTTTAGCCACATGAAGGAAACTAATCACGTACCAATAATCACTGTATACAGGACTTGCACGACAGCCGCGGGAAAGAATAAGAAGGATGTATGACAAGTAGTGGTGGGCAGTCGCCGATCTGGAGAAAAGTGACTAACTGCTTAAATTCATCACTCTTTTGCTCTTCTACAAAATATAAGGAAATCTCATCTAGAAAGTCTTTTTGCACACGATGGAAAGTAGAACTGGGACTTTGGATAGAACCTCATATTGGCTCGACACCACAAATTAATTTATGACTAATTTCCATAAAATACAAAGCTCTCATCAAATGATAAATGAACACCTCCAGGCAGTGAACACTCCAGCATTAGCTCAATGGAAAAATGTGTTCAAGCAAGTGCAACTTTCACAGAAGCTTGACCATGAGCTATATACAGTAATGTTGCTTGCTACAAATCATGAATACATGGATAATTTACTTCTTTTTTTTTTGCACAATATATAATAGTGTATAGGAATGGACCTGAACCTGAAGTCTTTTTCATTTGCCCCTTTAAGTGGTTAAGTTCACATGAGGATTATGTTTTTGGTTTAGGTTAGCAAATACAGAAATGTATCTTTCCTTTAGGGGTATTGTCTTGTATAGTCTATAAAACTATTTGTATCAGGGGTTGTTTGTGATATTAAACTATTGCTATACCTACAAAAAAAACAGAATTTAAGTCCTAAGTAAAGTTTAAAACATAAAGTTGGGGTTAAGTTTTGGGAAAAGCTGCACATTTGGCATAAATAAAAAACAAAATACATACAAATAAAAACATACCTGACTATTTACCAGAAGACTTTTTTCTGATAAGTCTCATTGCCCTTCCCTAACCTGAACTTGTCCAGATTGTTGTCTAAACATAATGATAAAATTACACAGAATCTAAGCAACTACAGTGAAAACTAGTAGTAGTAATTGCTAAATTTGGTAGCAAATGCCAAATTTTCTAAAGAAGATAGCTAATTTTTTGTACTTTGCCTAAATTCAAACTTAACGTAACATCCGTGCTGCAAGAAAATTTAAACTGTGAAACAGTTAAACTGTTCTATCAGAGGGAACCAATATGAAAAAATATTTAGTCTTGATCCC
This sequence comes from Bostrychus sinensis, assembly GCA_020698575.1. Taxonomy (NCBI): domain Eukaryota; kingdom Metazoa; phylum Chordata; class Actinopteri; order Gobiiformes; family Eleotridae; genus Bostrychus; species Bostrychus sinensis. Next base: position 30,975,044 of record CM036247.1, on the reverse strand, counting down.
TCAATTTAGTGCTGGTCTAGTCCTGGTTTAGCCCTAGTTTAGTCTTTGTTAAACTTTGACTTCGCCCCAGTTTTGACTAATATGTACAGCAACTTTTATTTTGCCTAAATTCAATATAACTACTTAATTCAACTTACTAAAATCCAACTTACTAAAATGAACATCTAAATAGTACCAGTCATATTCCGCAAAATGATTGCATATCATGTCATTGTCCTTGTGTAAGTCAGGTAGCTCTGTTCCCTTCCATGTGTGTTTTGACTGCGAGAAAGGGAGAGAAAGTTTATCAGAGGAGACGTGTCAATTAGCTCCAGGGTACAGAAGGCAATGCCCGGGGTCAAAGGTCAGGTCGAGGCCAATCGTCAGCTGTCACTAACTATAAATACTTACTGTGTGCATGTGGCGTGTGTGCTGGAGCCGGACTGAAAACACATGTCTCACACATGCGCGCACAAACATTGGCTTTCCATATGTTTTGGGGACATTCCATTAATTTTAATTTGAGGCTAAACTTGGCCATAACTGCGGCATGCCTAAACTCAAATGTAAGCAACGCAAATTTAAGGTCTCAAATTTAAGGATTTACATTAATGGGGAGTTGCATTTGCACGATATGGAACAACCCAGTCACTTAAGTCGGATGCATCTGTCATGTTTCCATAAACCACTAAAATATGGAGTATCAAAGTTCAAGAGGCTAACATCTGTAACCTTATTTAGTTTTTCAAATGTGTGTATAGTCAAAACTTAATGTTAAAAAAGCATGTTAGAAATTATATTTACAATAAAATACAGCCAAATAGATGTTTGTGATGCTGTTCATCAGCTTAGTAAAAATCAAATCCAAGTATATTCTCAAAAAAAGCACCACTAACCTAATCCCCCAACATCAGCACAGCTACCTTTTATTAATCGTTTCCATTTCATATTACATCCCAGCATGGTCATGGTCTCCCTTCACACTGAAACCAGTTAGTTTCACTGTAAAAGAAGGCAATTAAGGTCTTGGATAGGAAACCTATGAGATGGCAACTGCTGTGATATCATAAAGAAACACAAACTTTTCATTACTTTCGAAAATATTGAATAAACGTTTTTTAAACGTTTAAACAATCATGTGTTACTGCTGTTTTCTGCTCTCACTGTCAGATGTCAGAGCTCTCTCAGACCCACCACTTGAGTCTCTGTCTTGTTTTTCCTTTAAAGGTAAAACAGTAGCTGAAGTCAAGACAGAGCTGTTCACATATGAAAATGTGCATCATTTCTTTATTGTCCCTATGGTAAACAGATTTTGTGTATGTTTCCATTTTTAAATCTTTTTGCTATATTCAGCATTTTTTTACTGATACTATACTAACCCTTTATAAAAGCCTCCCATGGAGTGTCCAAGTGTTGAGAATTATCATGTGTGCTAAAACACCTAAACAATGAATCTGGTTTGTCTAATTGTGATCTTCATATCAAATAAATATATGTTTTAAATAATAAATGTTTGTTTTTATTAGAGGACCAGCCTTCAACTGCTAATGCTGACTTCATATCATTTTTCATCAATTTTAATATTGAAATAGTCTACAAATATATAGTAATTAAAAGCATAATTTTAGTAAACGGTTCTAGATGCTACTAGTGACTTATTTTAATAATAATATTAATAATACATTCGTCATATACAGCGCTTTTCTAGGCACTCAAAGTTGCTTTACAATTTGGTGCATCATTCATTCACTCCTCAGTCACACTCTGTGGTGGTGAGCTACTTCTGCAGCCACATCTGCCCTGGGGCAGACTGACGGAAGCGTGGCTACCATTTTTTCACCAAACACCGTCACGCTGACACATTCATGCAGGCAAGGTGGGTGAAGTGTCTTGCCCAAGGACACAAGGACACGTATGCATCACCATTAGCAGGGATTGAACTGCCAACCTTGAGGTTAGTGGGCAAACAACTGAGCTACTGCTGCCCCATTTTATTATTATTTTATTATTATACATTGTATGGGGTGACAGAGGCCCACTGGGTTAAGCGTTCACCCACCAACCGGTTGGTGGTTCAAATCTCCTTCGGAGCGCATACTGTCATTGTATCTCTGGGCAGGACACGTCACCCACATTGCCCACTCATTTTATGTGGCTGGTTGTGACAGGAAGGGCATCTGGCGTAAAAACCTTCCAAATCACCTTGCAACCAGTTTCGCTGTGTTGACCCCTTTTGTTTACAGATATATTAACATTCATATCTAAAGGGCCATAAGATGATCACAGGATTCACATTCACTAAAACTAATACCAATTTAATTTCATTTGTACATATATTCTTCATCAATTTTCAGATTTCATAAACTGAAGAATTACTGTAATTGAAGTAATTAAAGTCAGAAATATTGTGGAGCAATAGCTGCACCAAAATAAAAAATAAAAACCTCTTAAAAAAATAAGAGAGAGGAGTATAAGTGACCCAAAACAAGAGTGTGTGAACACTGAAAAAAGTGCTGAGGAGTGTGTAGCCCCAGTCCCACATGTGTTACCGATTGGCTTTTGCACGGGACAGGCCTGCACTTCCCAGGCTGCCGTGGAAAAGTATACTCCACAATTCATTGCTTCCTTCTCGCCAAATTAAAGGTCCCTTGTTAAAAAAATATGGGAGGAGTGTCAGAGTGAGGGGATTCACGAGGAGCAGGCCAAGACAAGGGGCTTTTATGACGGGGCCGAGGAGCTCCAGAACTGAACCTAATATCTGTGAGAGTGTCTGTGGAGAAGGGCAGATGTGAGGAATATTTACTTATTACAGGTTCATTTATTTGATTAATATGTATGGATGAAGCAGACTGAAGCGTAACCAAAAGCATTATATTTATAGTGCCACAAAGTCAAATTCAATTTAATATCTAAATGTCCAGAGTAATATGTCGTCACTTTGCTGCAATATCTCAAATAATCTACGCAAGTGTTTTCAAACAGTGGGTCTGAACTCAAAAGCAGGTTCATATTATTGGGTTGCCACAAAAATATTAGAAGTATGTTATGATGTCCATGTGTCCAAGATTTTGTTGCTTCTTTTTGTTGCATCTAGCGGCTGTGTAGCAATGTAGGTGAACAAAGTTGCATTTTCTGTCTAGTCTTCCCTGTTGGTGGAGTAGTCTGGGCCTAAGAACAGATAATAAATGAGGCAACAGTCAAAGCAAAAATGCCCAGGCTCCCCTCTCCTTCTACAATTCTGCTAGCGCTTCTGTAGAGGCATTCAAGTCAAGTCAAAGCTTCACTAGCATGTCCTCAGTCTCGCTGGACCCTCCTCTTGGTAGTACAAACCACGTCAACAGGCTCCTCTCAATTTGGGGGAGCAGCGGCTCTACTATGAGCTCCATCCCTTGCTGCCTTGCCATGGAGAAGGGAGCCTGACATTAGGGGATTGAGTGTGCATATTGATAACCTAAGTATAATTACATTAAAAAGGTCCCATATTATTATTTACTGTATATTTCAGGCTTTTTGAAATAATTTTGGACTTTGGAGTAACTTGAGGATAAAAACTTTGCACATCAGTTACTTGGGACGAGTGTGTAGGAGCAGAGGGAGAAGCCGAAAATAGAAAAGATTCCCTACTCTACCTCTGCATCCCACTACCAATATAGTCACTACTCCTCAGCTGTACATCTGAGACTGGCCTCTCTGACTTTATTCTTTATTAATCAGTTTGGACTATTCTTGCTAATTTTTGGTAACTGACTAATGCTACATGTTTATGCTAATTCCTTTGTTGCAAAATTCAACATACAGTATTGTAATTGCTCTTGTATTTAGGTTTATACCCACTAGAACTTTATGAGCTCTCAACAGTGTCTGCACGCCCATTCCGCAAACCAAACTAATGGCCATGAAATGCATTAGACTAACAGTTCTGTCCCAAAAGCTCAGCCGGACGGTCCTGATGTGAAAAGCAGTGTGGGGCGTGAAGGCCCCACACCCCCACACCCCCTTCCGCCACCTCCCTCTATAATCTCTGCTTCCTCTAGAGCCATCCCAGAGGAAGAGCCCTCATGTCTACTGGACAGTTCCCGGAGGATCAGGCCTCCCCCACCACATGTTACACGACCGGAGGGTGGTGGTGGGGGTGTGGGGGGGGTACGCACACATCTGGGTTTCCACTGTCGAAGATGTTGATGGTTATCAGAGCTAGAATAGTCCCAAGTCTTTCTTCACTTTACCTCCCCACGTCTGGCTCCGTGGCCGCTTGGGTTATAATTTGCACTATTTATCAACATGCCTCCGACTAATGAGATTGCTTAGACCAAACTCCCATTTGCGTCATGTGGAATTAATAAGCTGCTGATATATTTTTCCCATATTGCCTGGTGTTATTTTAGTTCAAAGTAATTTATAGATTGGGGTTAGTTTCAGAAATAGCAAGAGCCAAAAAAAAAAAAAAAAAAAAAAAAAAAGAAGCTATGGACATGTCCAGGCTCATGAAGTCTTTTTAAGGCAAGTATGTTATCATTGACTACCAAACTGCCACTCCTCCAGCCAGCAGTCATGTTGGAACTTAAATGATATTGGAAATATGTCTACAATATTAATTCTGTACACTCGAACAAGCATTAGCGAACGTCTAATGAGTCATCATTAGAAAACCTTTGTACAGCAGAGTGATAAAAGTCCTTATTTTGGCAGGTAATAAAAGTGTTAGAATAAACTAAATCAGCAGGTACAAAACTGTATCTCAAACCACGACCTTAACTGACACATTCACTGAAACACTCTATACTATTAGCACACTTAAACTGTCACTAGTCAAATATGATTGGTCAGATCCTTGTTGCCAAAGTGCATTCGCATTCAGTGTTTCTGGTCAAATGAACACCTGGCCTGGGGGTTGAATTCATTCATCAATTTTCTGAATTGATGTTGAATAAAGGAATACAATACTACTATGCATTAATGAATTGATAGTTTTACCGACCCATATAAAGATACAGTAGCTTAAGCGTTCAGGTCAAATGAACACCTGAGCTATGTGAAAAGGTTGGGCCCTGGTTCTCCTCCAAATAAGCTCTAATGTGGTTTGATCAAAATTTGAATAGCTGCAGCAAGCATGCCAAAATGAAACAAGATGGCAAGGAATATAATATGGTTGGATGCTAAAGCCACAAGCCACAAAAAGAGTGGGGTGATAGTGGCCAAGTGGGTTAAGTGTTTGTCCACCAGCTGGAGGGTTGACAGTTTGAATCTTGTTGTGTCCCTGGGCAAGACATTTCACACACATTGCCTATTCCACTGACAATATGTGGCTGGTTGCGACAGGAAGGGCATCCGGTGTAAAAACCTGCCTAATCACTGTGTGACTGCTTCCTGTGGTGACCCTGAAAAAGAAAGAGAAAATAAAACGATAAAGCCGACGTTACATCATCTAGCATCCGCTGGCACTCTGGACAGGTATTAGTTATGTTGGTATCAATCTGGCTGAGGTATGAAGTTATGATTATTTAATAGGCTTCAGTGTTTCTTTATTATACCCAGGGGACTAAAGTTACTGTTATTAGTGCATTAGCAATTATTGCTAATAACAAGTCAGGTTTAATGTTTATCAAAAACTTAATGTTATTAAGAACGAAGATCTAGAAGCACTGAAATATTATATGACAATGCAAACCGTATGGTCATTCAAGGACTGCCAGAGGTGCAAAAAACAGAAAAGCCTCGAAAGGACCAAAAAAGCATCAAAACACAACTGTTCAAATATATTTACAGCCAAGTAAGACTAAAAGACCTTGTCTGATTTTCTACACTAGATAAGTAGGAGGAGTTACTTGTAGTATTTTCATACCTTTTTCCAAATGCAACCACATATATCGACAAACTTGATTCAATGTATTTGCAGAGCTATAACCCTGAACTTTCCATTCTGGTGTGCCACTATAAGCACAAGGCCACCCGGCATCCCACCAGGCAAATATTTTGGAACATTGTACTCGTCTCTCTCTGTAATCACCATGAGCATTAACCACTAGCCAAGAATAGCCGATCAGATAATACTGCGTTGCAGACATTAGCAAAACATAACACACATTATACGACCAAGCATCTCATCAACGCTCCGTCATCACAGACACAGCCAACAAACAGCTCTGGAGATGCTGCGATAGCCATGCAGCGGGGATTTGGTTGGTATGCATATGAGTTACATGAGCACATACTGCTACCTAAAAATGTTGTTGACAAGCGACAGGCTCAGACCCAAGACTGGCAAAGGGGTCGTCTTAAAAGTGGCATGGTCAAGGAGGCATAGTGATGTCTGCACAGCGGCTTAAGCATGTCGGCACACTATCAGTTATACTACTGTGCTAAGCTTTTTGTTATGGCTTTCAAAGGCTTTCCAAAATGCAAAAGGAGTGATCCAAATAGAATATATTATTCTTCTATTCTATTGGAAGTAAAGCATACAAGTCTATCTGTCTAGTTGTTGCAATATTCAATTTACACTGAATCATTTACAACAGGCAGATACTTTCAGACAAATATCTGGAGGTGATAGGGTGAACCACTTGTCAGTAAGTAACTCCCACATCCAAACAGAGTTATGCCATTCTCTTTACATGAGTAACAATAGCCTAAATGATAAAATACTAGTAGTGCCAAACCACTGATGTGAACAAGCCATGGTTTGAGTGTTTGAGTGGTCAGCATGCATTTTAGTGAGTTTGTGAACACACAAATCTCACAAGAATCCAGTTGTTACACAAGGTTTCAACCTCAATTGATCTTGATTTTGATTTCAAGGCCACAATTTCATTGCATTGTCAAATTTCTTTATTGTTTTAGTTTCTATGCAGAAGCAATTTTTTCATATCGGGGTTTGCAGGTGCCGAAGCTTATCCCAGCTACTTGCATATCCCAGCTACAGTGGTTATTAGCCAGTCAATCACAGACCTGTTTATCTATCATTTATCTAATAATATTCCTATGTAGTAAGGGGCATATCTGTAAAATAAATTTATAAAAGAATAATTTATTTAAGATTTTAAACAAAAGCAGTGCCTATCTACTTCTCCATTTAGATTTCCCTTTTACCATAATCAGTTAGGACACAACAACTTTGACTAATGCAGAAAACCACTAGTTGGCATTGTGAAAATAGGGCACTTGTATAGGGTTTACTAATATTGAACTATTTAAAAACTTGTCTACTTCATGTTTTTCTAATATTCATTTCAATTAAAAAACTTTGTAGTAAAAATTTGTAGTCTGGCACATTTTACACACATACAATACATACAACAGTAGAAAAGTTTTTTTTTTTTTTTTTTGACAAAGCAAGTTTTGGTTTTAAAAATAGGGACCAGAATCTCCTCTCTGATGGCAGCAGTTTGTACTGGTCATGGAGGATGTGAGTGGAGTCTCATGAGATAAGTTGGCCCTTTTTAATGGGCTTTTATTCACCTCATTCACAGAGCCAAACTACATCAGAATGCTATAGTGCAATCCTGTGAACAACTGTCATGATTTTAAGTCATGTAACTTCATGGTCTGTTTTGGGAGATTACTAGACTGTTACAAGCCCAACAGCAGTTAACTACTGATAATTATTGATAAAAGAAACCCCTTAAAAGTCTAATTTTCTTTCCATTACATAGCCATTCATACACTCCATGCTACATTCAAACAGTCCCCAAACCACATATTTGCCTTTCCATCTGTGAGGACACTTAGCCTCAGAGCATGTGTGTATGCAGTAGTGACTACACAAGGAGCTGTTTTTGGCCCGTGTTTGTGTTCATGGGGGGTGGGCTGGGATTGGGAGGCCAGCGTCTGCCACACACATACAGTACGTCCACAGCAGAAATACATGGGTCAGAAAGCCTGGCCACGGCCCGGAGGATCTCTCCAGGATGAGGAAACCATGTTGTACAGGGCTGAGGGGCTGGATGTGAAAAGCAGCCGCAGTGAGAGACAGTGATCTGATAGAGCTGTACTGTAATGGACACAGCAGGAGTGTGGAAGTCAGCCTGGTTGGTACATGTTATTTCTATAGACATTTCTCTTCCCTGTACGTTTACTATTCAGTCAATGAACAGCAAGTGAATGTGATTCTTACAATGAGTGGTTGTCTAATTTAATATGATATGAGTGAAAATATTCTCTAACAAAATAGACTGCTGAAATAGAGATCAGCAGTATCCACTGTTGACAAGGAAGTGCATGTTGAGTAATGAGTAAGTAGAAACCTGACTCTCAGTGACTTATATTTAAAGTCAAATCTTGTTTGTCACCTGTAGAAGATGTAAAAATCTTAAGTAAGCCTGTGAGACGAGCACTGTGCTACCTACTGACAAAGTCCCACACTGAAAAAAGCCATAGCTCATAACTTAGTATAATGGTTTTCAGGAGCAATTCAATTCAATTTTATTTATACACTACCACCCAATACCACAACAACAGTTGTCTCAAATGTCTTTAAAGGAATAGATATAAACAAATAAACAATGACACAAACAAATAAACAATGACACATACAAATAGGACATCCCCTGTCCTTAGATGCTCCTTCTTGGAAAAAAAAAAAAAGAAAAGAAAAAACAGCCATGGAAAAAAAAAGAAACCTCAGGGAGAACCACATGAGAGAGAGATTTACTCAGACTGTAGATGTGTCCAGGACTGATGGATATAATCCATTTCCTAAAGGAGTTCAGCAGTGCTGATAAACTTTAAAACACAATTACTGAATGAGTAAGTCAAGACGCTCTGGGAAACAAGGGGCCTATAGCTGATTAGGATAGGGCTGTTGCGTCATAGGTTTTACTGAGGATCCTGTGTTCAGAGTAGGAAGGCTTTAAGTTTTCTAAAGATTGTGTATACATAAAACAAAAAACCCATCCTTGTGTAGACAAAAGGCCAATACGCAACAGAATAATTGCAGTTTCAGTAAAAAACGCGCTGCTGTGTAAATGGCCTCTAAAACAATATTTAAATCTATTCTGTGACCTGCTTTTGACTCCTGACACACCATTAGTGTGCAAACAGTTTAATCCAGAAACTAGTGTATGTAAAGTAATTTTTAGCAGGTCCAGCAATTCATTAAAAAAAAAACATTGATTTAACAGTGATATTGATTTAGGAATAAGATATGACGTCACCCTGCCCTACCCTGCCTGTACTGTGCCTGTACCCACTTGTACTGGGACTCCTGGAGTGATATGGTGGCTTTGGTGTGTAATCCCAGGTGGGCTGTGGGGAGGGGAGCTGCAGTGACAGGGAGGAGCAGGACCAAATGCTCTCACTTTCATGTCTCTTTCATCCACATCTTCAAGGCGTCTGCAGCAGGAAACACACCAAGACCTGCTCCGTATCTGAGGCTGTTTGATCAGGCCTTTCATGTGTCCAAACTTCATTTCCGCTTAACATTAAAAAAAAAAAAAAAAAAGAAAAAACAGAGGTGTGTGCATGTCAAGTGTTTGGCATAGGGCCTGATGACTAGGGTAAAACTGTGTTCAAACTGAATACATGTTGTAGTAGTAGTTGTAGTAGTAGTAGTAGTAGTGGTGGTAGTAGAAGTGGTCAGTTAATTTTTTAGTGTTAAGTAAAAGTAAAAAAAAGTACTGAATGTAACTTGTTATTTATATAAAAATATTTGCACTACTGCTGCTGCTACTACTACCACTACTACAACCTCTATTGGTATTATTACCTCTACCACTGCTAGTATGACTATTACTATTGCTTAAACTAGTCCTATTATTACTAATACTGCTTCCAATGCTGCTACTACTGCAACTAATAATACTACTACCATTGCTATTACTAATGCTGCTACCACTTCTAGTACTACTACTGCAACCTCTACCACTGACTATGACTATTAATATTGTTAATCCTGCTAGTCCTACTACTGCTACTAATATTGCTACTACTACTACTACTACTACTACTACTACTACTACTAAGGCTGCTACTACTGTTAGTACTACTACCACCACTGTTACTACTAATGCTATTACTACTGTTAGTAGTACTACTGCTACCTCTGCTAGTACTAGTACAACTAATATAACCTTTTCTGGTACTATTACCACTACCACTGCTACTCCTACTGTCTCTATTACTATGCTACTACTCCTGATACTACTACAATCCCCTTTGGTACTATTACGACTACCACTGCTAGTACAACTATTACTATTGATATGGCATCTGCTAGTACTACTGATACTGCTATAACCTCTATAGGTACTATTACCATTATCACTCCTAGTATGACTATTACTATTGCAACTACTCCTGCTAGTACAGCTACAGCTGCCAATATACTGTAGCTACCACTGAAAATGATACTACTGCTAACACTGTTGCTACTACTGCTGCAACTACTGTTAGTACCACTAATTTTTACTTCTACTAGTACTGTTTCTACTAACACTACTACTACCACTACCACTGCTAATACAACCCCGATTACTTTATTCCAACACAGGACCTTGTGTTTGTGAGGGAAGCATGCTACCTAAATTCCCACCAAGGTTAGAAAATATTTTTACTCAAACATTTAACCAAGACAGAGTAACCGGAGGAAGCATGTAACACTAGTGCTACCGCAGAACCCACGTATTTTAAGAGTGGAAGTTGGGATATTAATATTTAGCCGTGCCCTGTGGCTTTATGACAAGTCTGGACATGCAGTATCTTCCGCTCCCCGGGCCCCCAACCACTTCCTCTGTTTCCCATTTCTCTTCTTGTTTTAAGTGTAAACCACAGACGGGGTTTGGAGGTTTTCAAAGCAAACAATACTAATTAGGGAGTTTTTTTTTTCTTGCAGTTGAACAAAAGTATGAATTGTTTGAAGAATATACAGTCAGTCTAAAAATAGAAGCTGCAAGTTGAAGTAGAATTTTTACACTAAGGGTTTTGTGTAATGTAATGTTGTATTACCGCTAGAGACTTTAAGACCAATCAGGCATATTATTATGACCACTGGCAGGTGAAGTGAGCTTGTAGGCTGTCCCCAGTCTGCAGTGGTCAGTACTTATCAAAAGTGGTCCAAGGAAAGAACAGTGGTGAACCAGTGACAGGTGATGCAAAAGATGGCCTGGATGGTCCAATCCAACAGACGAGCTACTGGTTATTGCTCGCTCTGATAGAAAGGTGTCAGATTACACAGTGCATCGCAGTTTGTTTTGTACGAAGCTGCATACTAGGCTGGTGTTCATGGACATTACCCTGGCAGACATGAACCCTAGCAGACCCATTTTTTGATTTATTAGGGTCTTAGGGCATGCACCATAAAACCACACCATATTATGTGAGGTAAACATTGAGTAACATAATCATGCAGCATAAGAACATAACCAGAAGCTTGGCTGAAAGCCCATGATAATCATTTTACCAAAAACTTGAAGACTGTTACATCCACAAGCAACTAAAGTGGAATTTAGCAAAAATACAATATTCATAATTATGCAAAATAGGGATTCCGCCTAAACATGTCTGTACTAAACCTCTCTAATTTTATGCTGCTTCACTTAGATGCTCTGCTGTGGGTTTCTAGAGGTTTTAGACCGCAGCTGCATCATGATGGAGATATCCACTATATAACATTCAAAATTTATTAGGCGGAATTTTTTTGTCTGTAATCTTTATTTACTCTATTTATTCTGACCCAGTAACATCATTTCTGATCAGCATCTATATATACTATGCCTGTGAGGTGGATGTGGATCTTGGCAAAGGAGAAGTGCTCACTAACACACATTTCGAGAAATAGGCCTTTTGTGTACATAAAAAAAAATCTTGGATCTTTGAGTTAAGCTGATGAAAAATGGGAGCAAAAACAAAAGTGTTGCGTTTATATTTTTGTTCAGTGTAGAACAGACTCCCATCTAGGATCATTACAAGTCAAGTTGAAATGACTGATAACTGTTAATATCCACTGTAATTAAACATTTCATACTATCAGCCACTCTTGGTATGCTGCTTATAACAACCCCTCTGTGGCCTTGTCAGAGGCTCCATTACCTCCCCTTCTCATTAGCTGCGACGCCTGAGCGGATTAACCATAAGAGTACAAGTGCACCCTACACACAGCCCGCTAACAAACCCAAAGCCCATCAAAGAGACTCTATCCAGCCCGCTTTAGCAAAGACAAACTGTCATAAAACTGGGATTTGTCTGCCTGTAAACCAGAAACCACTTGTTGGCTGTGGCCCGGTATGTCGGTCTTTTACACAATATGACAAAACACAATGGGAGGAACGTTGATAGAAGTATAGACAGTGAGGAGAAGAAGAGCTGTGGTCCAAGTCCCCAAACACCAAAACAGCAAGCCTGGCAACAGTAAGCCAGCAACGCATAATACACTTTCCCCTCTCGTAAAAAACAAGATACAGTCTGCTGCAAAAGCAAAGACTGCTGATAGCAACTGTTTGCATGATCCCCACTTGACCCTCTGCGTCGTGAGCTCATGTTTTGAGACAATGACACACACCAAAAACTTTGAGAAATGCTTTTCCTAAGCCTGGAGTGACCCTATAACAAAATAAAAGAAAGTACTACAATATGGCAGGGACATATGATTAAAGAGGCTATGTGATATTTTGACATTTAAAAATCAACTGCAGTCAATCAGAAAA